>OZ012737.1:404820698-406020698 GCA_963859935.3 Lathyrus sativus
TGTGGATCATGGGTCTTCATATGTGTTCCCTTGAAGTCTGGCTATTACTAGCACCTTCAGTTGGCTCTTCCTGCTATTGATATCGTATGTCTAGTTATTACCAATCATTTTCCTTGAAGTCTAGTCGTTACTAGCAATCTTCATTAAAGTCTAATAGTAATTGTCATTCTTTTAAAGTCCAATGGTGACTAGAATTGTTTAAAGTCCAATAGTAATTGGCATTATTTTAAATTACAGTGGTGACTAACATTGTTTAAAGTCCAATAGTAATTGGCATTCTTTTAAAGTCCAGTGGTGACTGGCATTGCTTAAAGTCAAATGGTAATTGGCATTCTTTTAAAGTTCAGTGGTGACTGGCATTGTTTAAAGTCCAATGGTAAATTGTCATTCTTTTAAAGTCCAATGTGACTAGTATGGTTTAAAGTCCAATGGTAATTGGCATTCTTTTAAAATCCAGTGGTGACTGGCATTATTTAAAGTCCAATGGTAATTGGCATTCCTCTTGAAAGTCCAATAGTAATTGGCATTTCTTTTGAACGTCCAATAGTCATTGTCCATTTCACCTAACTCTATTATAGATGGATTGTTAGTTGTCACCAACTTCCCTGTGAAGTCCGGATCTTATGGGTATTTTCTAAGTCCAACTCATTTGGCACATTCCAGTTTTAGGCTTATCTTTTTCTTTTCCTATCATTTCCTGAAGATCCCGTTTAAACTCTTTGCTTTAAGGAAATCTTTGGTTTTGTAGGATCCCTTGTTAGGAGATCATTTTTGTTTTGTTTGTTGCTTTTGTCAGAAGTTAACTCTTTGTTCAACTTTTCCCCAATGGAGACCGCTTGTTTTGTTCTATCTCCAGTGGAGAATCTTCCTCTAGAATATCATTCTGACCATGTCTGAGTTTGCGTTTGATCACTTTAGATTTCCCTGGTGTTTTTCTATCCCCAGTGGGTGGTTACTCATTGTGTTGACTCTATCTCTGTTTGCTTTCATTGTCGTCTGCATTTTTGCATTTTTCATATCATCATATCATCATGCTAAAATTTATGGCATGTCAGCAGTGCATATTTCTTTTTGTCCTTAACATAACATTGCATCTAAGGGCAAAATTCGGTTTGCTATATTTAAATACCTTTCGCCTTGACTTTATGAGGATTATAATCGCTCACATCTTCCAATAAAGTTATTTAAATAGGGGCAACTATCATACCCCAAACTTTACCTCTTATATGTCATCATCATTTGCATGAGCATCTTAGATCATCCTTGCATAACTAACCAAATTATCAAGCGTTGTGGTTTTGTTACTTTTGTGGAATTGGGGTTTTGTACAAGAAAGGGAAAGATATGATTAATCAAGATTTGAATGAGGGATCAACCAAGCAAGTCCTCACATACTTCAAAGGTCCCTAAGATACCTTTTGGTTCAATACATTTCATTTCAAGTGTTTTCTAAGTGAATGGGATAGATTTTGAGTTCATCTGATTAAAAAGTCAACTGAGGCTCCATAAAGTCAACCCTTGAGTTTTTTGGTCAACCATGAACATTTCAAGCCATATTCCATGATCTCATGTGTTTAAATCAATAAAAATCAAGGAGGAACAATAAAATTAGGAGAGTTGAAGAATTAGGGTTTTTGATGAAATTTTCTAAGTATGGAAATAAAGATTTTTAGTCATCTTGCAAGAGCCATATCTCACTCATCCTTAAGCCAAATGGAGAAAACTAATACTCATTTTAAAGAGGACATTTCCTACTACAAGCTTGTAGAAAGAATAAAATTCAAAGAGCGAAAGGATTGGAAGTTATGGATGGTTAAAGTTGGTAGAAACCATGATTTTATACATACACTTAGAAAGTTTTCTAAGTCCTAAATTCAACTTGTTGGAACCAACTTCATGGGGTTTTTCACATGGTTACTAGCCTCAATTTAAAATTCTTCAAACATAAAAGTTATTCCTTGATCTTCAAGCTTTCCAAGCATATCAAGAACTCTCTAATTGGATTAACCAATCTCAAGTTATGGTATTCTAAAGTGTCATGATATCAAAGTTTGGATTTATACTTAGAGATTTTGCCAAGTTTTGTTGGACAGCTTGTCGTACCAAAATTCATGAGGATTTTTCATGTATGTCCAAGTCTCAACTCCAAATTATGTTGACATGAAAGTTTTAGAGCTACATGCCTACTTTCCAAAAGGTTCAAAACCTCGCCATTTGAGCTTAAAATCATGAAGTTATGGTGTGTCAAAGTAAACTTCGTGAACATGTTCAATCCATGCAACATGCTAGGTTCATGCATTTTGTTTGAATCAAGCTTTTGCATCAATCCAAACACCTCAAATTCTACGCATGATAGGTCATATTGTGATCCCAAGATTTACCCAAAACAAGTTTTGTGTGTAAGACATACAAAAAGCATGTTTTGACACATAACATGAACATTTTCAAAACAAACTTGTGCAGCTCATGTCATTGAACTTTGACTCTTTTTTCCTGCTACATTACTCTGCCACAAACAAACAAGAACACATGCCCTAACCATCCGCACCTTAGCTAACCCGAGCCACCTCCATGACGGGTTAATTTTTATCTCTTAATCACTTTGACCAAAAACAAAAAACCTTGGGATAAGTTCTACCTCAAAAAATGACACAACAATCTAATGATATAAGAAAAGAAACCCTAGCAAGAGAGGGTAGGTTTTTCTTAGAGGCAGAAACTTTGAACACAAAAATAAATGATTTCTCAAAAACTTGATTCTTTCGAATCTCAGTTTTGAGGACTTTTCTTCCATTCTTCCCATTCCATCCAACATCCCTAGGAGTTGGTGTTACACTTGGTGAAAGATTTCACGTGGAAAAGAAGCCATAAGAGCTCCATACAGATAACCTTTCTTCAACCTTCATTCATTTTTCTATTGCTCATTTTTATGTGTGGTTGTCATATTTGGAATGTGGATTTGATATAAAACATGTTTGCACGTTTGTTATTTCGTTCTGGGCGAGTTTCAGTTTGAGTACCATTTTGTTGTGACTATGTTTAAGGGTTTTAGAGTGAGCAAATGGAATAAACAATGCCACAATCGTGATCAGCGTGAGAAACTGAGTGGAAGGGTGTAGTTGTTATTGAGCTACGAGGAGTTTCGTAGGTAACTATGGTGGCCATTGTCGGAGAAGATGACCGGAGCTAGGGCTCCGGCGTCTTAGTTGTCCTGCTCATGTGTCCCCTGGACCTTTTGACTCTCCTGGATGTCAAATGATGTGGCGCAGAAGTGGAAGCCACATCATTTAATGATTCCACTGTGGCATTTCCTTTTTGTTGGATTTTGATTGTTGTGTTTTTGAAGACATGGGCTTAAGTGAGTTTTCTACCCACACCCCATCATTTAAAGTCCCATACATTGAGGAAGACTTTCCTCTGGGTTTGAGTTGCTGAGTACACCCCCTACACTTTGTTTTTCATTTTCTTTTTTATTTTGTTATCTTCAACTTTTTATTTATTTTAATATTTTCTAAATACTTAAAAAATCTATAAAAAAAATCATTTTTGGACATGTTACTATTTTAACTTATTTTTATTTATTTTATCCTTTTAATTAATTTATTTAGATTGATGTGTTGACCAAAACACCCTTGGATTAGGGTTTTTCATTTGAGTGCCTTCCACAAGTTTTCTTGACCTGATTTTTTGACATGTTGTTACATATATATGAGGGAGTTTTAAGTATTTTTTGTGTCCATATATATTGTTGTTTGGTTATACTTTTGGTTTGATTTTGAGTCCTCGATTTATTTTGACATTATGAGTTTTAAAAAGGGTTTTGATGGAGTTTTTGTACCAATCTTGTTGTGAGTTTTTGCACATGTATTCTTGAATGTTTTAACATGACTTGAAGCTTTGAGTTGGATTTTATTGGACTATTTTAGTGTTTTTTGTTTATACCTCTACTTAGGGTTCACTTTGAGCATGTCATGGTGTTTGCTTTGACCTAGTTTTTAGGCATGTTTCTTTGAGTGTTTGTCTTGATGAATATATGTTTATGTGTGGTTTGGAAAATTTGTCTTAGCTTCTGACTTCATGAGTTCAAAGTGTTTTTGTTTTCTTATTTAATTCTTCATTTATGTCTTGATCTGTTTGAGTCATTTCATGATGTTTTGGTTTGCTTCTTGCATATGGCTTTTGTTCATGCCTTGATGAGGTTCATGTTTGTGCTTCCATTGACATCTTAATGTTGAATATGAGCTTTATTAGATGTGTATGCTACTGCTCATTTGGTTCTTGAGTTGTAACTTCCATGATTGAATCATTATTTGCACTTGTCTTTGTGTGATTACGTTTGTAGCAAGTATACTTGTTATTTTGGTGTGTGTTTGATATGTGTTGCACCCCAAATTTTGACCCCTTAGTTTCTCACTATCATTTTAGGAGCATTCTCATGAATTATCTAACCCTAACCCAGTGCAAGTTTGTCTTTGTCAAATTACAGATGAATCAGGGTTTTGTACAATCAAATCGAAGCTTCAGGGTTTGTGATCAATCCAAGTTTTAGGCTGATGCAATCATGAAACAAGATTAATGGTATCATATGATGTCAATTGAGAACCCAATTTGAGGTTGTTACCCCAGAATCAAGAACCGTGTATTTCAGGGCACCCAATTAGGGTTTTTGACTAGTAAAAGTCAACTGTAGTTTGACTTTGATGTTGGAAGGTGTTTTAATGGTGGGATTATGATCCATGGAGTTCATATAGCTTAATAAAGTTCATTTAAGAAGTTTCAAAGTCTCAGGAGGTCCAGAGTGTCAACAGACGACTCGGTAGTCACCGATCGATCGTACGGCGGACCAAAAAGTCAACTCTTCAAATTTAAGGAATTGGACTTCAAAGTGTGAATCAAAATTGTTCCTTATATCATATTGCACTTGCCTATCAATTTTCATGACCATTGGATCAAGGATGAATGAGTAATCAAAAAATCGGGAAATTAGGGTTTTGAAAGGGGCTAAACCATAACTCCTTAACCACGCATCCAATTGAGTTGGTTCAAAGCTCATTTGAAAGATCTTGACAAATCCTACAAAAGTCCCTAAGTGGTCCATGATCAGAAAATGCATAGATTTGGAGTTATGATCAAATTCATTTTGAGAAGGGAAAAAGACTTAGAGAAATTTCACTTTTTAGTTCATTTTTTAGCAACTTTGAGAGACTTTTTGGCCAAGTTCCTTTGGGAAATTGAAACTTATGAAAACATGAATGTTTTAGAGCTATTTGAGGGCTTTCTAAAAAGTACTAGCACGTCTCAAAAGGATTTGTGAGCTGAGAGTTATGGTTATGGCAAGTTGGTGGTTTTTCACTTTAGTCCCACATTGTCAAATGTTCAAAAATCATTCTTTCCTCAAATATGACCAATCTCAGCTTGTAAAACATGTTTTATCTGATGTATAGAGGGTTTGTAGCATGAGAGAACAAGAGAAATGCAGAAAATAGGAAGTTAGCCAAGCTTGCAAGTGGCTTGCAAGTTGCCTTGCAACTTGCACTTAAAGTAAACATGGTAAGCATGAGGTGGAAAGTAAGTTCTGCAAACAGCCATCAAGCTATGCCTCTAGCCTGAATTTTTCCCTTTCAAAATCATCATTTTTCTTGACTATTGGGCTTACCTATCAGCCAAGGAAACCCCTTTGTGGAGGTTTGATCCAAATGTGTAAAACCTTTCTTTAATGTGAAGAAATCTCCACATCTGCCCACTCCATGGCTTTTCCTATAAATAGAGGCCCTCACCATTTCATTTGGGAGACAATATTGATTCTAAAAACCAGAGAAACACAAAGCCTTGTCTCTTTCACACCTTACTCCAAAAATCACAAAATCACAAAATTGCCAAAAGTTTCAAAAATCTGTCTTGGTACATTTGCTGCCAAACTTAGTTCTCTAAATTCAAACACCCCAACAATCATCCACACAATCTCTAAATATGATATAGAAGGTTTCCAAGACCTTAAACCATTCAAAAACCTCACCATTCAAAAAAGTCAACTTCCATACCAAGTTACTTTGACCAAAAGCCATAAAATCAGCCAAAACAGGTTCTATGCATTTGCTTGGTGTTCTAATCACTCAAACACCTCTCATATATCATTTCTAAACTGTATAAAGTGTTAAAGATCATTGGTGGAGTTTATTTCTCCAACTGTCTCAAAGATTGCATTTTTGCTTCAAAAAGAAGAAAGCTTCAAAGCTAGTGTTATTTGGAAGTCTCTCTGGGTTTCTTGGTGTTCTAACCTACTCAACATAGTCCACTAGAGGTATGTAAACACTCCATTCTTACTTTATACCATGATTCCATGATTTGGCATTTTGAATCTATTATGTGAAAATATGTCATTGTATGGTCTTGTGCACAAATTCTATCATGACAAGGAGTGTTTGTTTGATTGAATTGAGACACCTTTAAAGTCATGAACATGTTGGGTATGTAGGTTTGTGTAGAGCTGTTTGCATTTGGTTTGCTTGATCATTCACAAAATGTCATACTTTGTATATTAGTGCCTTAAACATGCTAGTTTTGGTTAGAGGCTAAAGTTGTTTTAAGTTTAAGCTCAGAATCATTCCCTCATGCATTTATGACTTGTGTGTACATTTGATTTGGGTAAAACATGACTGGAAACAGATTTGGTTATTTTCATGAATGTACAAAAACCTCAATATTGCAGCCATTTGTCATTTCTCATACCAGTTTGTCTCAAGACAGTTTGGGTGTTTTAAATCACTTAAATCCATATATATGACTTGTATGTATAATTGATTTAGCCTACATAAGCATAAACTTGAAACTGAACATCCTTCTTGCATTAAAATGCCAATTTTTGCAACTCTGTCATCATTCTTTATAACAGCTTGTCTTTTGCTTTGAATTGTGTGCAAACTCATTCAATATCATGTATATGTGCTATGTGTGTGGGTGATTAGATCAGAGAACATTTGGAATTGGAAATTCATGTCTCATGCCTCATTTTCATGACAACTTGCAATTTGTGAATCATTTTTCATGACAGCCCTCTCCCAACTTGTTTTGATGTTTGGCTCCACTTCATATCATGTATATGTGATGTGCCTATGATTGAATTAGTGTGAAAATGCTTTGAACTCAAACTTGACTTCACACTGCACTTCACTTCACAAACCTAGCACTTTGTTCACCAAATTTTACACCATCCATGTTTGAACCATTTTTCTTGCCTGGACTCACTTGTTTGCATATATGAGGAATGTGTATATGATTCATATGATCAAAATGTGCCTAAATCTGGTTTTGAGTAATCTACTGCATCATCCTAAAACCAAAGAGCAACTTAAATGTCATTTTCTGCACCAGCCAGTTTTGAGCCCTTTCTTTTGCTTGATTTCATCTGTTAACATGTTTGCAAGGTGTATGTATGATTCACTTGACTTAAATATGCATTAAACTTAATTTTGAACTTTTCATGCATCACCAAACCTCAAAATGCAACTTAAAGCTCATTTTTCATGCCAAACTGTTTCAGACCATTTCCCTTGCTCAAAATCATTTGATATCACATATGTATGGTGTATGTATGACTCACTTGGCCTGAATATGCACAGAACTTAAATTTCATGTCATCATGCATCTTCACACATACACATTGGCACTTTGAACACATTCTTCCACACCAGTTTGATTTAGGTCTCATTTTGTAATCAAATCCATTTAATATCATGTATGTGTTGTATGTGTATGATTGGTTTGATCTGAAGATGCCTGGAACTGAAATTGCTCATCATCATGCATTTCACAAGCACAATTTGCAACTCAAGAACCATTTTTCATGACAGTTTCTTTTTTGCCTCAATATGTGTTTGAGTCCATTTAATACCATGAATATGTGATGTATGGATGTTTAAATTGATCTGGAAATGTTTTGAATTGAAAATGAAAAGTTTCATGCACTTCATACATACACACTTGCACATTAATCACTACATTTCACAATAATCAGTGCGGACCCCTATTTAATGGTCAAACTCATCCATCAGCTTGCACTAAATGTGTGTGTGTGTTTGTTTTGATCAATATGTGCTTTGAAACTGAACTACCATGAACCATGCATCTCATTCATGATTTTTTTGCATTTCACATAGCCTTTCTTCATTACAGCATGAGTTGAACTCTAACTCTTGCATGAACTCATTCTTTATCATTTATACGGTGTATGAGCATGATTACTTTGATTTGAAATTGGCTGGTATATGAACTCCATCTCAAAATGCATTTTCAAGCTTCAAAACGTAGGCACTATCGGGTTTTAAATTAGAGGAAGAATTTCAAAATACCAAAAGTTTCATCTTGTTCCTCATAAAATTCTAGTCAGTTTACACTAAAATTTTGTCAAAATCCATGGAAAATTGACTGAGTTATGATCAAAATGCAAATCAGGATTTTGTGTGTTTGTTTTGCCCAGCCTGGTTTTTGAACTCCCCTCATATATTTATGGGGTTGCTTTCATCAACAGATGTATACCCACCCCAGTGGTAAGAACATTAGCCAAAACACGCCTTGCATGCCATGAACCTAGGTTCGACCTCTAAGGAGGGCAACCCTTTTATTTATTTTTGTCATTTTTTAACCAAACTTCAAAAATTCATATCTCTCTCAATTTTAATCATTTTTCACCCTTTATTTTTAAATTTTGTTCATCTTGATGTCTACTTTCATGTCATATTTTTTATTTTCATATTTGCCTAATTTTTCATCTCTTTTGACTATGTGCAAGTTATGTACGTTATGTGATCATTTTCGCGTATGCAGATGAATTTTTCTTGTGATATACTTGTGGTTGTTTGTGATACTTGTTTGCATTCGTGTTCTTAAATGTTAGTTAACATGCTAGGAATTCATCTTTGGTTATTACCATGTTCATTTTACTTCATCTGCTAAATACACTGAAGCTTGATCTGTTGTCACACTTCCTGCTTAATCAACTGCTTTGATTGTCATCAATGCATTTTCATTCTTGTTATTTCACATGCTCACCTAATGGTTGTCACCATGAATGCATACTTATTATGTTGCTACCTTGTTCAAAATTTTCTTTCCCCAAGTGATGAAGCTTGTTAGCTCTCATCCAAGTTGCCTCTCCTGTCCCTCTCCAAAGGAAAAGATCTTTCCAATAACCCTTATGTTATGGATCACTCATCCACCCATTCCCTTAACTTTGTTAAGTAACTTTAACCTTAGTTTAGAAACCATTAGACTTTTCTTTAAGTCTAAAAAACCCACCTATACTAGGAGAGTTCTTCAACTAGAACCCTAGGATAGAGTTTGTCAACTCTATGTGAGAATCATCGTCATGATTTCTTACTTCCCCTTTTGAATATTACAACTTAGAATAGGGAGTTTTGTCAAACTCCACACAAACATTGTCATGTTTGTTCCCCTTTGAACCTTGATCATAATCAAGTGCCCTTCCCTTGTGAGGTGAACTACGATTGCTCTGATTCTATCCTAGTTAGGATACGTAGGCAGAAGATGTGATGTCTTTGTGAGCAAACTTAGAAAACCATCTAGGCCTTTACCTATCCCTAATCTTTTTCCAATCCATAGTACATATTCACAAACTTAGCAAGCAATCAAACAAAAGGTTCCTGTAGAGTACTACAGATGCTTAGGGTGCTAACACCTTCCCTAGGTATAACCAACCCTCGATCCCCGAATCTCTTAAGCGTTATCATTACATCGCGAAACAGGTTTTTCTTTCTTTAGACCTTTCCTTTGGATAAAATAAAGTTCGGTTGTAAAAGAATTAAGATTCAAGTTAACTTAATAGCTTGATATCCAATTTTCACCGCAACAATATGTTTGTGACCTTTTCCTAATTGTTTGAGCATGTTGAAAATAAAATGATGTAGCTAATGCCCTTCTTGGATTGTCATCTCATTTGAGCTATGTAGCTTTGATACTTTGATTGTCATCATCCTTACCTTGAAGCTTATCATTTAAACACTTATTGTTACAAGTTGTGTGTACCTTATTCCAAAGGAAAGGTTCCCACTTTGACTGGTAAGTCATGTCTTTAGGATAGTTTAGACCCCTCTTTGTTCCCTTGATTACCTTGTTAGGATCATATTCCCTTGGCTTTGTTAGAGCCATTTCCTTTCTCAAACTAACTTTAGATTAGGGTTTATAAACCCCATGTGATTACTATTGTTATAAGTACTCACCTTCCTTTCTTGGCCTTGTTAGAGCCATTTTGTCTTGTAACATAGAATTAGGGTATAGTTGGGAAACTCTATGTGAGTATGATGGTTATGAGTACTCACTTTCCCCTTTAACTTTGGTTAAAGTCAACCCTAGTTAGAACTTTTAACTTAGACTTAAAGAGTTGGTTAACTCTATGTAAGTATCATGGTTATGAATACTTACTTCCCCTTGGATCCTTGACCACAGTCATGAGTTTCTCATCCCTAGTTAGGAGAACTACGGTTCCTCTTATTCTATCATTGTAAGGATACGTAGGCACAAGATGCGACGTCTTCGCAAGCATACTTAGTGTATATAACCCTAGGTCTTTACCTTAGCACAGTTCCCTTAGAAAGAAAATGTTAACATAACACAAATACTAACAAGAGGTTCCAGTAGAGTACTACAGATACTTAGGATGCTAACACCTTCCCTAGGTATAAAAAAACCCCTGAACCCCCCGGTCTCTTAGCTTCGTTGTTATGTAGCACACTTAGGATTTTCTTCAATCTTTACCCTTTCCTTTGGATAAATCAAAGCTCAATGGTGAATATTTAAAGATTTGTGAATCAAGTTAATTAATATCTTGATATCCGATTCTCACTGTAACAAATATCATTCATTATGCTAATATAGTGGGTTCTTTGATGTATGTTATGGTCTGTACTAGACCCGACATAGCATATGCAGCAAGTCTTGTAAGCAGGTACATGGAGAATCCTGGAATGGATCACTGGCAAGCATTTAAGTGGATTCTAAGGTACATAAATGGGTCTCAGAATAGAGTCCTAATTTATGGTGGAGCCTATGGTGAAGATAGTAAAGCAGTAGTCGAAGGATATGTCGACTTTGATTATGCAGGTTGTATGGATTCCAGAAAATCTATTTCTGGATATGTGTTCACTATGTTTGGGACAACAATCATTTGGAAAGCAACATGTTAGAAGGTCGTTGCTTTATCAACCACTGAAGCATAATATATTGCCCTAACTGAAGTTGTGAAAGAAGCATTGTGGCTTGAAGGTTTTGCGAAGAAGCTGAAACTTCAAGGTCGAGTTATCACTGTCAAATGTGATAGCAAAGTGCAATACACCTTGTCGCATACTGCGAAAAGGGGCCGGCAAACTAGAAAGAAGAGTCGCCACCAAACGTTATTTATCCCAAAGAAAGGGAAAGGAAACGATCGAAGAAAACCTAAGAGAAAGGGAAAGACAAGGTCATCGCAACCAAATCTTGGGTTTGGGAGTCAGTTACGCAAGGGGAAGGTATGAGCATCCCTCACATCCGTTGTACTCAACGGGATCCACGCTTGTTGTCTAATCTATGGGTAAAAAACTATCTAAAGGTTGGCACACGAGGGTGAAAGAAAAGAAGAGAATCGATAGGACATCTCCGCCCTATGCCTACGTATTGCCTCGTGCAATGGGAAAGTTAGAGTCAAAGTAGTTCGGGAAACTACGGGTGAAGGGGGGAAAGGTTGCTCGCCAAGACATCATCGTCTTATGCCTACGTATCCTCATCTGGTATGAGAAATCAGAGCAAATGTAGTTCGGGATAACACGACCACTAGTTGGTGTCTTTTATGAAATATGTTAAATCTCCATTCTAACAGTTAGGGACGATGCCTGTTTGCTGTAGAACAGAAACTTAACACACCCTTTCTGAAAATTAGGTTTGAAACAAATCCCGAAGGATGAAAAGGTTTGATTTTGTTTGTGTTTTTTACGAGAACAAATGAATTGAGTTAGTTTGTAACTCATGTTGCACTAAAGACTATGGCATAAGAGCGAATGCGTCGCATATTGCCCAAAGGGCATACGCTAAACACTCTAGATAATGTGAGAGGAGGCCCCTCACTCATCATTCCTTATGTACTTAAGGCTCATAGTGTACAACAACTGTTAACCTTTATTAAGTGTCTTAAGAAGTTATGAGATGAGAAGAGAAGACACAAGACTCTAAGGGGAACTGGTAAACCCTAATGTTAGCATGAAATGTGATCCTAAAGCTGGGATTGAAAAGGGAACTACCTAATGTTATCATGCAAAGGATTGAAAGCCTAATGTCTCTCCTACTCCCATCTTAAACAGAGGGACTAGGAATCCTAAGGGATCATGGCAAGAAGCACAAGTAAACACATAGCAAATCAATCACCAAATGAAGATGAAATGAGAGACTTAAACAATACTATGCAAGATGAAGAGAAATATGAGATGAAAACATAAATGCAAACAAGACTCAAACACAAGAGAAGACTCAAATACAAGAGAGGACTCAAACACAAGAGGGATGAGATGAAATGGGAGAAGTAAACTCCTACAACCAATTACCTTCAATTATAAAGAGAGAAAGGTGCTATCTAAAGAACCACAAACAAAGAAGTGAGGGAGGAAAGAGTGTGGGGAATCCACTACATCATAGTCAAGTCAACCAAGAACTTGCTCAAAACTCAAGAAAAGAAATGCAACACAAGAAGTGCAAAAGGAACACAAATGTTCATGACAAACTCAAAGTGGAATCATCATCATGAACAAGTGTCTAAACACTAAGGTCAGAAGTGAATCACAAAAGGAAGACCTCAAATTCAATATCCAAACATCAAGCAAGCACAAGCATGATCAAGTCACATTGAAGAACCAAAGTTCAAGCAATTATTTCACACTTCAAATAAGTGGAAAGACATGATCCAAAATAAGCTTGTGGCACGAGTTACACATTTAATTGACCTTTAATCAAGCAAGGCAGCACCTCAAGCATGTTAACAAGAGGTAACAAGGCTTAAGAGATGCTCAAGGGATCACTCATGATCATATCCCAAAGACTAGGTCAAGACTAGTATGTGTACACATAGTTAAATCAACTTGAACTTGAGATATTCAGAAAAAATAGAAGGCAACTCCAATAAATTCCAAATAAAATACCCAAGTTAAGATGAATCAAACACAAAATAGCAAGCAAAATCTCATAGCAAGAGCTCACTCCAAGCACCACCAATTAAACCCAAGAAGGCAAGGTGTTCCACTTTATCGAGTGTGTATCGAGGGTCCACAAAAAGGCAATGGAAAACAATTAAATAGTGATCATTAACACCTAAAATCAACCCTCAAAAATAGCTCAATCCACCACCAAAGTGGGAGAGAAAATTTGGTCCTATGGGATATTTAAATGAGGGTTCATGATCAAACTCAAATCAATGTGCAAACCAAAAACTCATTAAATCATAAATTCAAATAAAAATATTAAAATTAAATGAAAAATGAAATAAAAATGATGAAAAATTAGTCAACATCATGAAAAGTCAAAAAATGATATTTTGGTATTTTTGTGAAATATGGAACTATTTTTAAAACAAATAAATTTGAAAATGAAAACAAATGAAATAAAATAAAATACAAAGCATGAAAGGGGTGCATCAAGTAATAAGGATTGAACAGAATCCATGTACAGCACGCTTGGGCCTCCAAAAGGCGGGATGTGGAAAGAAACGAGCGAAAGCCCAATACACAAGTGAACTCAGATTTAAGTGAAACGTTGAGTTTCCCTAATCCACATGGCTGCCACGTAAGATTCAAAACACCACACGTACAAAGTCAAAGGCCATGTCATCTTTCCACTGAAATCAAACCAGACGCCAGAGCTAGGGCTCCGGTCGCCTTCTCCGGGAAGGGGCCACCGGAGCTCATCCAAAACCACCATAAAAATGCCAGATTCCAGTACCAAATTAAAGGGTTTTTCTTGTGGAATAAAAATACACCATTTGATTTTGAAAAAGGCTCTTCTAACTAAGTGAAAACAAGCCACGAGTTTTTGAAGTTCAAACTGAAAATCACATGAACAGGCATAAAAACAATCTAAATATGGCCTACAAGGTGTAGGGCTTCAGATGCACCAATAATGACCCTAAGAGAGTGCCTAAAATGGAGGTTTAAAGATTGAGAAAATTACCAAACGGAGTTGCTCTGTTGGCCCTTTAAACTCCTTGCAAACTTTAGTTTCAAGCTACAAACCTTCTCCTTGATCCTCAGAGATAATGATTTGAACCAACAATGGAAACAAAACTACAGGAAATGGCTTATTCGAAGAAGACAAGTATATGACACTCATGCGCAGCAAGCTCTCTCCCTCTCATTTAGGGTTGATTTTAGACTTATATACAAAGGGTTTATGACACTCATGCAGACCCATGATGACTTAATCATTTGATTTCAAGTTTTGGTCAAAAAAATTCCACTTTAGTGTACACACGGGTTTTCTATTCTCCCTTCCATTCATGGTCAGCAAATGGTCAATTTGGGGTGTAGGAATGAATTGTAGTGGTTTGGTGAATTGAAAATGCAATGGTGTATGGTTTGGACAATGACTTTTTAAGGTATGAAACTTGAAAAAATTGGCATGATACATGATTCCATGTTGGTTCAAATGAGATAAAGATAGTATGACCAATATTTGATGATGTTAAAGTGTGGAAAAACTCAAAAGTGACTTCAAATAATGACTTGTAATAGAAGAAACACCTACCATGTCCAAAAATCAACTTTTCACCTCCATTATGGTTCGAAAGATCACATAATCCCTTAAACATCATGGAAATCGAGTTCAAGAGGAATTTAGGGCAATGTGACAAAACTTTCATGTGGCACAAAATTGGGTTTGAAGCCTTGAAGTTCATGGAAATGGTCTTTGAAGTGAATGACCTATAATGGGGTTTCCAAAGATACCATTTCCTTGTGAAGACCATAACTTGAGCTCCACACATGAGAATTATGAGTTCTAATAATTTTTGGAAAGCTAAGACAATGAGGAACAACTTTGATGTTTGGTGGAACATGAGGAGAAGCTCGGTTCCATGTGAAAAATGCCATGGAAGTGAGTTGACTTTGAGTACCTCTAAAATTTCTTCCTCTGATGACACCAACTTGTTGACCCCATAACTTGAGATGTATAAACCCAATGTATGAGTTCTTGTACTCAAAAGAAATCTTGAAAGATGATGAACAATTCTCATGTTTGGTGAAAAGTGAGATTGAACTTGCATCATAATGAAAATTGTCCTCGAAGTCAGGCACCAAAAGAGGGGATTTTACACTGAAATCAACTGAAACCCTAATTTAGTAACTTCTTGAACTCTTGAATCTCCTTGATTTGATTTCAACATGACATCCTATATGCTCCATGATGACTTCCCATGGCTTCAATAACCTAGAACCAAGTCCTAAGTCCTCTCAAGTCCACAGTTGACTTTGGGTTAACCAGATGAAACCCTAATTCCATATCCATTGACTGAGGCTCTTGCAGATGAATTGTATGACCATACCAACTCCATAAAGAACCCTTAAGATTCCCATTGAGCTTTTAAATCATGCCTTATCCAAATAGGTAACCTCGTGACCCTTTGATGATCCTCAAGATAGGAGGCGACACCCATCCACAAACTTCTCCTCTCAAGGAGCTTTGAAACCCACATTGATGATGATGAACCCTGGTTTACTTGCAAATGATACCTTTGCTTGAGCTTGAACAAGAAATATCCCCTCTGAATGACAAAAAAAAACTCTTGATCCCCTATCTAGAACCAATGCTATGCAAATGCTAAATAAAATGAAACATGAGCAAAGTTAGAAAGAAAAGGTTGGTCAAATTTTGGGGTGCAACAGCTTCCCCTATTCAAACGACTTGGACCTGAATGGATGAAAAGCGAACCACTTTCAAACGTTCAAGGTAAAAGATGGTTGAATACAAAAGAACCCAGAAGTTTTCCAACTGCGAGATAGTAAACTATAGAATTGTCCACCGAAGTAGAATGATGATCATTGGAGAAATGTATTTTAGAGTTGTAGGAAAATGAGCTAACTCATCACCAATTAGAAAGCATCGACACGTAGTCAGAAGAACATCTGCTAACATGTGGGCATCTGTTGAACAAACAGGCAATGACACTAAGTCGGCTTGACGCTAAGTCGGTAAGAACATCTGCTAACAAGCAGGCTCAGTATCCACCAATAAAGACATCTGATAACACGCAGGAAACGACACTAAGTTGGCTCGATACCAAGTCAATAAAGACATTTTCTAAACAAAGTAGGCAACTATTTAGACAAATAAGCTCAGCACTCAACTGATAAGAAAACATCTTCTATCCAAGCAGGCAACGACGTTAAGTCGGCTCGACACTAAGTCGGTAAAACATCTTCTAAATAAAGCAGGCATCTGTTAAACTAACAGGCAACAACACTAAGTCAACTCGACACTAAGTCGGCAAAAACATCTGATTCGCAATCAGGAAACGACACTAAGTCGACTCGACACTAAGTCGACTCGACACTAAGTCGGTAAGAACATCTGCTGAACAAGCAAGTTCGACATTCGCCGGTAAGAAAACATCTACTATCCAAGCAGGAAACGACGCTAAGTCGGCTCGACACTAAGTCGGTAAAACATCTTCTAAACAAAGCAGGCATCTGTTAAACTAACAAGCAAAGAAACTAGGTCAGCTCGACACTAAGTCGGTAAAAACATATGATTCGCAATCAGGCAACGACACTAAGTCGGCTCGACACTAAGTCGGTAAGAACATCTGCTGAACAAGCAGGTTCGACATTTGTCGGTAATCGATTCACAATCTGAAAGAGAAATCCGCTGGGGAAACATGAACTTAACCAAGAAAACTCGGTTGAGGAGCAAATGATAAGATGAACACATCTGTCAAAGATTTTTTCCGGGGTCTGGATACCACACAGGCTCATGAAATACACTATTATCTGCTGGAGAGACGTCTGAAAGTAAGAGGTAACAACCTGGCTTATGCTTCAAATGCATATGTTTGAATATAACGTAATGCTCCATACGAAATGGAAATGCTACGCGTTTAGGAGGATGCTATACACAATGAAAATGCAAAGGAACCACTCCAGCAAAATAAATGGTGAAGAGACGAAGCCAACTCCGTTGGGGATGACTCGGTGTGCTAAGAATGATTGGACTTATGCTGGGGAAAAACATGTCCTGGATGGCTTCTTGGAAAAGAACTCTCCTGGGGATAACTACTACTCCGTTGAGAATAAATCCACTCTGCTGGGTATCAAATCAACTTTGATGAGGAAAACGCCCTAAATGGCCTTTCAGAATACAACTCTTCTAAGGAACACAACAAACTACTAGGAATAACTCCACTCTGTCGGGGATTCCACTCTGCTGGAGATTAAATCCAATCTGCCAAAGATCAAGAATAAGATTTACTGGGGAGTTATCCCAAACTCTCTCTGCTGAGGATTGAGAATAACATTGTCTGAGGACAATCCCACTCAGCGGGGAACAAAATCCAATCTGCTGGGGATAAAAATCCGCTCTAAAGAGGATTGAGAAAAATAATCATTGGGAAGTCATCCCAAAAACCTCGCTGTGGAGAACACCAATAACCACTGAATTCTGCTGCGGAAAAAGACTTCACTAGGGAATACTCAACGAGGGAATCAACCTCAACCTCTGCTTGGGGAAGTGAGAATAAGACTTAACGAGGGAACCAACATCAACCTCTGCTTGGGGAATTGAGTCCATGACCTAGACTCTGTGGGGAAACAATCACTGAACTTATCCCACTTCTGGGGGAATAATCCCAAATTTACCTGCTAAGGGATAGGTACACACCACTACTGGGGAACATCAGCTTCAAACTGCTGGAGAGAACTTCAAAACTCAACCTGCTGCAATCTCAAACTGTTGAGGGTAAGTACAATCTCAACCTGCTGAGAATAAATGCACATTATCGCTGGCGAGATACTCCTGATCAGACACCATCACCCTGTGGGGATAGAGACATGGGAGTTTCACTAGGAATACGCCTCTGAAACAAATCTTAACAAAGAGAGCCCTGCAAATGACAAACAAACAATGTGTCGTGTATGCAGTAGAGACTATTCCGGTCATCATCCATAACATCATTCAGATAAATCATTGTTTCAATTATGATTAGAAAAACCCCAAAAGTTTATGTATGCAAAATTTTATCAAAAACGTCAGGCATCTTTTGCAAACAAAACAGTAAAAAGCAAAACAAGAAAGAAAGCTTTTGTGGATAATATACTCATTGATTGAAAATGTTTTGTAAATAGGCAAATTACATCAGATGCAACTCCTGAAAAGAGAAAGTTGCGCAAAAAGTACAGAAATGCAAAAGATATACAAAATGTCGGTAATGTGGTACAGACAACCACCATGTGTCGATTCGACTATAACTCGTCTGACTTTGATGCTTCTCCAATGCTTCATCTTCTAAAGAGACTAACTTGTTAACCCTCGGGTCCTCCAAGAATCCACCGTGCTTACGGGATCGGACGCAGACCGCAGTCGTTTGCTTTTAAAATCCCTAACTTTTACCTGAATCGCCCTTTCGGGTTTCCAATTCACCAGGATACCCATTTTTTCCAAAGTCGCCTTTTCAGGTTTTCAACTTTGCGGGTTTACACTTTTTTTTTCTTTTTATCCCTAATTTTTGCCCGAACCCATTCTTTTTATGGTTCGCCGGGATGCCCCATTTTTGCCTGGGTTTTCTTTTTCTTTCTAGCGGGTCTATTTTAAGCAAAGTATCTTTTAACTGCGTCTGTGTTCATAAGGGATGTAAAATCTTCGTCGTCCATAGTTGAAAGTAATAAGGCTCCTCCAAAGAAGACTTTCCTTACTACATATGGACCTTCGTAGTTGGGAGTCCATTTACCCCTGTGATTTGTCTGTGGAGGGAGAATCCGCTTCAACACTAAGTCACCTGCCTGAAAGCTTCGAGGGCTCATCTTCTGATCAAATGCTTTCTTCATTCTGCTCTGATACAATCGGCCGTGGGCGATAGGTGTCAATCTCTTCTCATCAATCAGACTAAGTTGACTTAACCTGGCTTTCACCCATTCTGCCTTATCAAGTTTCACATCAACCAACACCCTTAGGGAAGGAATCTCGACTTCCAATGGTAGGACAACTTCCATACCATACACTAGCGAGAAAGGAGTTGCCCCAGTTGAAGTACGTACTAGAGTACGATAACCATGTAAAGCAAAGGGCAACATCTCGTGCCAATCTTTGTAAATTACCACCATCTTCTGTACAATCTTCTTGATATTCTAATTGGCTGCCTCAACAACACCATTCATCTTCGGACGGTATGGAGAAGAGTTATGGTGTTCGATCTTGAAACTCTGGCACAGTTCCTTCATCATCTTGTTGTTCAAATTTTAACCATTATCAGTAATGGTTCGTTTTTGCACTCCATATCGGCAGATGATGTCCTTCTTGATAAAGCGAGCCACTACCCGTTTGGTCATATTGGAAAAAGAAGTTGCTTCTACCCACTAGGTGAAATAGTCAATTGCCACCAAGATAAAGCGATGCCCATTGGAAGCGTTCGGTTCAATCTTACCGATCATATCAATTCCCCACATATCAAAGGGCCAAGGAGATGCCATGGCATTTAGAGGACTTGGCGGCACATGCATCTTGTCAGCGTACATCTAGCATTTGTGGCACTTTCTGACGTACTTGAAACAATCAGATTCCATGGTCTTCCAGTAGTAGTCTGCTCTTAAAAATTTCTGGGACATTGCATGTCCGCCAGCGTGGGTACCGAAAGAGCCCTCGTGGACTTCTTCCATTAGCAAACCTACTTCGTTTTCGTCCACACATCTCAACAACACCAAGTAGAAGTTTCTTCTGTAAAGAACATCGTCTTTGTTTAGGTAGAAGTTTTCAGACAATCTCCTCAAGGTCTTCTTATCCCGGCTCGATGCCCCAGGCGGATACTCCTGATTCTTGAGAAACTTTCTGATATCATAATACCACGGCTTCCCATCCGATGTTTCTTCCACTGAAAATATGAAAGTCGGTCTATCGAGGCGCGAGATGATGACCCTTGGAGCATCGTTCCAATAATTCACCTTGTACATGGAGGATAAAGTCACCAAAGCGTCTGCCATCTGATTCTCGGCCCTTGGCACATGATGAAACTCTACTCTGTCGAAGAAAGGTAACAACCTTCTCGCATAATTCATGTAAGGAATCAGGTTGTGCTGACGAGTCTCCCATTCTCCTTTAATCTGGTTAACGACCAATGCTGAATCATCATATATATCAAGGTTCTTGATCCTCAGATCAATTGCTTCTTTGATACCCATGATACATGCTTCATACTCAGCTTCGTTGTTGGTGCATGAAAACGTTAACCGAGCGGTAAACGGTATGTGGGAACCGTGAGGCGTTGTAATGATTTCCCCGATTCCGTTTCCATAAGAATTGACAGCACCATTAAAAACCATCTTCCATTGGGAGCCTATCTCCGGACCTTCGTCTGGTAAGGGCTCGTCACAATCTTTCATCTTCAGAAACATTATATCTTCATCAAGAAATTCAAACTTCATTGGTTGATAATCATCAATCGGTTGCTCTGCGAGATATTTTGACAAAATACTCCCCTTAATGGCTTTTTGGGAGACATATTGAATATCGTATTCTGTCAGAACCATCTGCCACCTAGCAATTCTTCCAGAAAGTGCTTGCTTCTCGAACACGTACTTAATCGGATCCATCTATGAAATCAGCATGGTTGTATGATTCAACATATACTGCCTCAGGCGTTTGGCTGCCCAAGCGAGCACACAACACGTTTTTTTTCTTTCCAACATTGAGTATTTGGACTCACAATTTGTGAACTTCTTACTCAAGTAATAGATGGCATGTTCTTTTCTTCTTGTCCCGTCATGTTGACCGAGTACACAACCCATGGAGTTCTCAATAACCGTTAAGTACATAATCAAAGGTCTTCCTGCCACTGGAGGCATCAGCATCGGAGGTTCCTGCAAGCATTCTTTTATCTTTTCAAATGCTCTTTGACAATTTTCATTCCAGACAACCGCCTGATCTTTCTTTAATAGCTTGAACAATGGTTCACAGGTGGCTGTAAGGTGAGATATGAACCTGACAATGTAGTTCGACCTCCCTAGAAAACCACAAACCTCTTTTTCTGTTTTCGGCGCTGGCATTTCTTGTATTGCTTTTATCTTTGAAGGATCTACCTCGATTCCTTTTTCACTGATAATAAATTCCAATAGCTTTCCTAACCTTACACCAAAAGTGCACTTGTTCAGATTCAACCTCAATATGAATTTCCTCAACCTTTCAAACAGCTTCAAAAGATTAACCAGATGCTCTTCCTCCGTCTATGACTTTGCGATCATGTCATCAACATAGACCTCGATCTCATGATGAATCATATCATGAAAGAGAGTCACCATCGCCCGCTGGTATGTTGTCCCTGCATTTTCCAATTCAAAAGGCATAACCTTATAACAAAAAGTCCCCCACAGCGTGATAAAGGTTTTTTTCTCCATGTCCTCTGGGGCCATCTTGATTTGGTTGTACCTGGAAAAGCCGTCCATGAAGGAAAACACTGAATATTGAGTCGTATTATCAACTAGAACATCAATGTGGGGGAGCGGGAAATCATCTTTCGGGCTCGCTCTGTTCAAGTCTTTATAATCAACACACATCCTGACCTTTCCATCCTTCTTAGGTACAAGAACAATGTTAGCGACCCACGGAGGGTAGTTTGTGATGGCCAGAAAACCTGCATCCAACTGTTTCTGGACCTCTTCCTTGATTTTAACTTCCATGTCGGGCTTGGTTCTTCGCAGCTTCTGTTTCACAGGCGAACACTCTTCCCGAAGGGGTAAACGATGTACCACGATGTCTGTATCCAATCTTGGCGTGCCCTCATATAACCAGGCAAAGACGTCTCTGTACTCTCGAAGCATATCAACCAGTCTTCTTTTGACATTGTCTTTTAACGCAGCCCCAATTCTGACCTCTTTTCTGTCTTCCTCGGCGCCCAGATTGACAACTTCAACTTCTTCTTGATGAGGCGGAATGACCTTCTCTTCTTGTCTCAGCAGTTTGGCAAGCTCTTCAGGCTTATATTTGTCTTCATCAATCTCTTCTTCAGCTTGAAAGATAGGATTGTCAAAGTCAAACCAAGTCATAGACGAATTTGAAGCGGTAGCATCTGGAATGTGAAACCTGGATGATTGATGTTTTATGCTTAAAATGATATGCAAACAAGAATAAACACATTGCCATTTTATTGTAAAAAAAAGCAGAAAAACAGGGATCAAAACATTTGAATGCATAAAGACGCCTTTTCATTAATGATAAAAATAAAGTTCAAACATAAACAAATAAGGGCCCTACAAATGAAAATCGCTACATCATGGGCAGAACGCAGGGCCACACATAATTAAAACAGATATATTACTCTTCAAACGAGACTTGAACGACTTCCTCGATGGTCCAATTGCATAAGCTTTGGCCAGGAACACACAGTTGGATCCATGCGTCCATGTCACAATCAGTGTCCCCTTCATCTTCATCCATGGTGTTGATTCTGTCAAAGATGACTCCACCACTAGTAAATTGCACCGGTCCTCTATACCGCGGAGCACTCTGTGAGGAAGAAGGGTTGTATCTCAATCCAAATCTATCTTGCTTGTTGGGGATACTGAGCACTTGACCCCATCCTTGCGAAGAACCAGACTCCACCACAACTCGAGCTTCTTTGAAAGAAGACATTGAAATTTCGGGAGTACTGTCCATGATATGAGGCTTCTCTTTAATCTGAACAGCTTCGAACGCCTGACACAGAGTTTCGTTGATCTCTCCATCCACCTCTATATATTTGAAGGATGATAGGTGACTCACCATGATATCCTCTTCACCGCATACCGTGATAATCCTTCCTTCAACCATGTAAATTAGCTTCTGATGCAAGGTCGAAGTAACTGCTCCTGCAGAGTAAATCCATGGTCGACCGAGCAGACAGTTGTACACGGGCTGAATGTCCATGATGTAGAAAACAACATTGAAAATTTTCGGCCTACTTGAATCGGGAGGGTAACTTCACCAAAAAATGATCTTCTTGTTCCACCAAACGCTCTCACAACAAGATCGCTAGGAGTACATATCACACCTTGGTGTCCAATTTCATCAAAGCTTTCTTGGGAAACACGTTGAGTGATGACCCAGTATCAACCAAAACATGTGACAGGACAGCCCCTCTGCACTCAATGGAGATGTGAAAGGCATGATTTTGATTTCTTCCCTTAGGAGTCAAGTCTAGGTCTGTGAACCCTAAGCCATTGTCAGCATTAACGTGGGCTACAACCCCTTCAAGCTGATTTACGGAAATTTCCTGTGGCACGTAAGATGTGTTTAGAATCCTCAACAAGGCATTCCTGTGTGCCTCAAAGCACAACAACAAAGACAAAATCGATATCTTCGAGGGAGTTTGCTGCAAATGATCTACAATCTTGTAGTCGCTCTTGCAGATAAGACGCATGAACTCTTCGGCGTCTTTAATAAGAGAATCTTTCTCTCCTTACTGTGAACTTTCCTCCACTACAGCCTTTCCTTTTCCTTTGTCAGGCCTCTCCACATTAACTTCTGGCGGTGAAAACACTCTTCCACTTCTGGTTAAACCTCCAACTCCAACCAAATTGTCAACGGATGACCCTTCAGATGATGTTCCCATCAACTCTTGCTTCTGGCCGTTACAAAATTCCTATGCCACATAATTCCATGGGATGGCCTTGGTACTTTCGTATGGCACCGGTTCGGCTTTAGTAATAATCACAGGCGTTGGCCTCCACGGCGCTAATGTATTAATAGTTCTGAAAGGAATTGAGATCGTGGCGACTTCATCCTGATCACTTTTAATCTTCTCTACATCCTTTCTTTCCTCAATCCTGTCAAACTGCAATACACCTTCATTCATCAGACATTGAATATGATTCCTCAAATCCTTACAACCCTCAGGGTAAGCAACACAACCTTCAAAACTTTCCCCACAGCTAGGAAAAACTCTGCCTTTCAACAATCTGCTTTTAACAAAGCTCAACAGCATTCTCAATTCTGTGATGTCCATTATCAAATTCAGCTCTTCTTCTTCAATAACAACATTTACTCTAGCCACTCCATGATTAGGCATTGGGTTCTAAACCACATTCAGAGCGTCATTGGTGAATTTAATTTCCTTGCTGTCAATAAGGTCTTGCACCTTGTGCTTGAAAGCCTTGCAATTATCTATATTGTGGCCCGGAGCTCCTAAATGGAAGTCGCATCTTGCAATCGCATCATACCCCGGAGGTGGCGCACCAGTAAAAGGTGTCAATGTTCTTTTTTGAATCAATTGAAGTTGAAGCAGATGTTGTAGAAGTTGAGAATACGGCATAGGCGGTGTATCAAAATGCCTAATAACGGCTCTTCTTCAGTCCTGGAACCGGCGGGGTGCATAATTTTGTTGATGTTGAGGTGCTGTTGTAATAGTGATACTTGCAACCTGTGGTTGTTGTTGCTGATATTGTTGTTGGCGTTGAGGCCTGTTCCTGTTTCTGTTCCTGAAACTTGTAACTGCATTCGTTTCACCTTCTCTCATCTTAGTATTACCAAAATTCTTCCTTCCTCCACCTGACGTGGATCCTTCTCCTTCTTGAATCTTACCCAACTTGATGCCATTCTCCACCCTCTCACCGGTGATGATCAAGTCAGAAAAACTTCCAGACATATTTCCAATCAGCTTCTCAGAATATATCCCTGGCACCGTTGCCACGAACATATCAATCAATTCCCTCTCCACCATCAGAGGCTGAACCGTCGCAGCTAGTTCACGCCACCTTTGGGCATACTCCTTAAAACCCTCGTTGTTCCGTTGAGACAGATTCTGCAATTGAACTCGATTCGGTGCCAGGTCACTATTATACTAATAATGATGGACAAAGGCTTCTTCCAGATCCCTCCAACTTCTGATATTGGTCCCTTCAAGGCCCATGTACCATTCTAATGAAGGTCCGGACAAACTATCCTGGAAGAAGTGCATCAACAGATTTTCATCGTCTGAGTAGGTAGACATCTTCCTATAATATGATCTGAGGTGTACTCTGGGACAAGTTGTCCCCTTGTACTTATCAAAGTCAGGAACTTTGAACTTTGGTGGAATCTTCAAACCGGGAATCAGCCCCAAGTTAGACATGTCAATCCCTAGAGAATTATAATTCTCCAAATCCTTCATTTTTCCATGATCATTTTAAACCTCTTATCTGCATCAGTCTAAAGACCCGCATCTGAGTCTCTCATCGAGAAAATATCATCCTGTTCATCCTCCTCCCATTGAGGACCTGCTGCCCCATGTGCAACGCCCGCTGCACCTGCAACATGAGCTCCAATTTGATGGCCTCTGCCCGGAGGAATAACAACAGTTGGAATAACATTAGCTTGAGGAGTACTCCCATCAACTGGGGGAGGAATGGTCGTGGTCCCACCATGTAAAACTCTGCTACCATCCACCCTAGCAATCAAAGACTGGACGAGTTTTCTGAGTTGCTCTTGACCATTAGTAACCTCTTGCATTAGATCCATGAACTGAGTCATACTATCCCTGAACTCTTGCAATTCTAGCTGTATCTGATCCATAGCTTTCTGTTGATTCCCTCTGGTCGAGTATCGGTGAATTGGTCTGATATGCTATCCTGAAACACTGCTGAGAGAAAAAACTACAGAGGTAAGGTTAACGAAACCAGGAACACCTGTAATGAAAAAATGATGATGATGCAAAATGCAAGCATGTAAATATGATTCAGGGAAATTCTCCCCTTGATTCTAGTTTCACATAAGAAGCAACAGATGGAGCCACAAAAATCCCTCTCATAAATAAAATGAGGATAAGAGTCATCATACATAGCACCAAGGAATACAACAGAGTGATCAATATGACCTCATCCAACAATCCTGGAGATGGTCAGAATACAAGATAATAACAATAATCAAAAGAGCATAAGAACAAAGGGAAAACTGCATCAGCCACGGCAGCGAGTCTGGAACTCTTCTAACAACTCCTTCGTATCTGGATGTTCAGGCCATGCAACCAATGCCTAAATGAGAAACTCCCTTCTACTGATGACATCCTTCAGATCTTGAGCATACTCCTCCCAAGCACCTTCTCCAAAAGCGTCTTCAAGTCTGGGTTTCTTCAATTCTACTCTCATCTTGTATTCTTCCAACGTTGCCAGAGCTTCTCGTAACTTATGGTCATTTTCATGTTGACGAGATGATTCCCCTGAAGCCTTCTCATCTTTGATCCTAAGCTGAGTCTTCAACCTATCAATCTACTGATGGAGTTCATCTTCTCTTCCCTTGTTGGCAGTTAGAGCAGCATTCCACTGAGTGTTGAATTTGGATATCTCCAAGCGCGCTCTTTCCAACTCTTTCTTCTAGTCCTTGAGGACATTACCCATGCTTCTTAAGTCTTGACCAAGTCATTGTTGGACGCGAATTTCTTCAGTCAATTCTCTCCCCATTTTGTTCAGAGTCTCTGTCTTCATCTTGTACAGGTAGGTGGCTTCATTCTTTTCGCTCCTTATCTGAATAACCTCCTTTTCCAGCTCTTCTTTCGCTTTGCGTAGTTCTTCTTTCTCAACCCACAACTGGTTATACTTCTGAACGTCAACTGTTGTCGGTTCTTCAACTACCAAAGGGTACAAAGGCTCTCTGATCAGGAATGGTAATAATAACCTCTCAACCCTCTCTTAGATCCACTTAACATATGGTCTATAGGCCCTACAGTCACCTTTACCCAAAGAAGGCTTTCCTCTCCTATGAATTTTACTCCAAGCCTGTTTCAACTAGTTAGAGTATCACTATCAGCTGACCCTGTGAAATACAGAGATCTCTGTATTTCCTCCTCTTTCAGGGGTGCTCTCAAAGCGTAAACAAATTGTTTGACAGCAAGGGCAGGATTATAATTGATTCCACCTTTCCTTCATATCAAATGAACATTGGGAAACCTTCCACAACTGAAGATAATATCACTACCAAGAAGATCTCTGTTGAACCAAATAATATTCTCTGCTGTCAAGCCCATGAGCCTCTGTGACCAATCAACTGTGTCTGAGGTATCAACAAAAGGTCCAGACTTAGGAAGATGTGACATAAACCATTTGTATAGCAGTGGCGCACAGCAGGAGACATTCTTTCCTCTTCTGTTCTCATTATTGTAGTGTATTGAATGGTAGACATCACCTAGGAGCGTAGGCACAGGATTCTGAGAAGCGAAAATATGAAACGCATCCAAATCCACGAAGTCAGGTATATTGGGAAACAGGATTATTCCATAGATGCACAAAGCTAGTATAGCGTTGAAAACCAACCAACACCCCTCCTTAGCAAAGTATTGAGCTTTACTCACCAAGAATGATAGTGGGAAACCAGGGACTCCACCTCTCCATACCAGCTTACCATCCAACTCCGAGATATCCAGATGAAGAGTACCAACTAGCTTAGTCAAATCAGGTTCTTCTTCAGAATGACAAAAAAGCATTTCCTCTAAGACCGGGACTCCCAACAACAGAGCAAACTCCTCCAAGGTTGGCACTAAGACATAATCCGGTAAAGTGAAGCAGCGCAACTAAAGATCATAAAACTGCAGCAGCGTGTGAATACCTCCCAACTCATATCTTGAAATCTTGTAGACAAAACCCAAAATTTTCTCATAATCCTTTCTGAAGTCTTCCATAACTCCATGATCAGCTACAGAAGTGAGACTAAGCAAAGGCCCTATATCCGGTGTTGGGAACTTGTAGACGACAGTCCTCTTGAAACCAGGCTCCATACTGAAGGTGGATTAGATTACTAGAATGAAAGGGAAAATATGCACCTGAAACACAAATACATGCAAATGTTAAAATGCAAATGAAAATGAAGATGCAAACAGGGGATCAAGAATGTTGTACTGCTGATTGAGCTGAACCAGAATTCTACCTCAGTGAGAAAATACCAGAACATCAGAATACCGAAGCAATAGGAACCCAAAGTATCAAAGATCAAAGGTTTGCACTGATAATAAAACCAGAAATACGGGTAGGTTGGAGGTCAATTTTCCTGCATAACCCTCCCACTCACAAGGTATAGACCTAATCTGACAAGGTTCAGCATCCTATGCGGTCGTCAGTGTCACAGACTTTCGAGAAACGATGATACGTTCACCATTTCTGGTTTGTCATCATGGTCAAACGAAGAGGCCTCACTTAACTAACTTCCAAATGATCAGTCTCTAGAGTCGGCAATTCTCATATCTAACATCCTCTCAATTGTCCAAAACGGACTGGATAGGATGTCTTCAATGAAAATCTCGTTTGAACGCGAATTTCATGAGGACTAGTGCACACCAAACGTACAGATCCTCACTACTTTCCATACTAATGCTATGTATATACTCAAGCTTGGGTATTGGGCTTATCTCTCAATGGAACAATCCCACCCAACAGCACAGCAATAACATGATAATAAAGTGCGGGAAAAAATGCAAATGCAATACTATACAAATGCAACACATATATACACACCCACAGACAAAAACACACAAGCGCTAGGATCGAATCACATAGGGGATGGGTCTGTTCCCCAGCAGATTCGCCAGCTGTCGCATATTGCAAAAAGGGGCCGGCAAAACTAGACAGAAGAGTCGCCACCGAACGTTATTTATCCCAAAGAGAGGGAAAGGAAACGATCAAAGAAAACCTAAGAGAAAGGGAAAGACAAGGTCATTGCAACCAAATCTTGGGTTTTGGAGTCGGTTACGCAAGGGGAAGGTATGAGCACCCCTCACGTCCGTTGTACTCAATGGGATCCACGCTTGTTGTCTAATCTATGGATGAAAATCTATCTAAAGGCTTCACACGAGGGTGAAAGAAAAGAAGAGACTCGATAGGACATCATCGCCCTATACCTATGTATTCCCTCGTGCAGTGGGAAAGTCAGAGTCAACATAGTTCGGGAAACTATGGGTGAAGGGGGAAAGGTTGCTCGCCAAGACATCACTGTCTTGTGCCTACGTATCCTCATTTGGTATGAGAAATCAGAACAAACGTAGTTCGGGCTAACATGACCACTGGTTAGTGTATTTTATGAAATATGTTAAATCTCCATTCTAGAAGTTAGGGACGATGCCTGTTTACGGTAGAACAGAAACTTAACACACCCTTTCTGAAAATTAGGTTTGAAACAAATCCCGAAGGGTGAAGAGGTTTGATTTTGTTTGTGTTTTTTAAGAGAAGAATTGAATTGAGTTAGTTTGTAACTCGTGTTGCACTAAAGATTATGACATAAGAGCGAATGCGTCGCATATCGCCCAAAGAGCATGCACTAAACACTCTAGACAATGTGAGAGGAGGCCCCCCACTCATCATTCCTTATGTACTTAAGGCTCGTAGCGTACAACAATTGTTAACCTTTATTAAGTGTCTTAAGAAGTTATGATATGAGAAGAGAAGACACAAGACTATAAGGGGAACTGGTAAACCCTAATGTTAGCATGAAATGTGATCCTAAAGCTGGGATTTAAAAGGGAACTACCTAATGTTATCATGCAAAGGATTGAAAGCCTAATGTCTCTCCTACTCCCATCTTAAACAGAGGGACTAGGAATCCTAAGGGATCATGGCAAGAAGCACAAGTAAACACATAGCAAATCAATCACCAAATGAAGATGAAATGAGACTCTTAAACAAGTCTATGCAAGATGAAGAGAAATATGAGATGAAAACATAAATGCAAATAAGACTCAAACACAAGAGAAGACTCAAATACAAGAGAGGACTCAAACACAAGAGGGATGAGATGAAATGGGAGAAGTAAACTCTGTCGCTTGCGCGAAAATAAGGTGCCGGCATGACAGAAGAGTCGCCACCTTTCGTTATTTATCCCTCAGAGCGGGAAAGGAAACGATCGGAAAAACCTGACGAAAAAGGGGTAAGACAAGGTCATCGCAACCATTGTCTGGGTTCGGGAGTCGGTTACACAAGGGGAAGGTATTAGCACCCCTCACGTCCGTCGTACTCGACGGGATCCTCGCTTGTTTGTTTACTTGGACGGGTTGGTTATAATCTATCTACCTATCAAGGCTGGCTGAAAAAGAAAAGAAAAATGACTCGGCAAAGCGTCGCACTTTATGCCTACGTATTCCCGTCTGGAACGAGAAATCAGAGTCAACGTAGTTCGGCCTACGAAGGATTACGGGGAAAAGGTGGGGAAGGTTGCTCGCTAGGATATCGCATCCTATGCCTACGTACTTCCACACTGTATGGAAGATCAGAGCAAACGTAGTTCGGGAAACTACGGTTTATTTCCTGAAAGAAGTGTTTTTTATTGTGTTTGCGATTTCAACTGCACTAGAGACTATGACCTGAGAGTGAATGCGTCGCATGTCACCCAAAGGGTACCATACTAAACATCCAGACTATGGAAAAGAAGCTCTCCCACAATCCTCTCTCAGATAGCTTAAGGCTCGTAACGTACGAAAGAAATCATTCATGATTACTGTATCTTAAACTGTTTTGAGATGAGAAGAGAACAGGCCCAACTAGGAGGGAGACTATCAAGTCCTACTATTATCATGCCATGGATTCATCCTATGGTTGAGGTTTGAACAGGGAACTCCTAGATGTTGTCATGCATAGGTTTCAACCTAAAAGTCTATCATCAAATCCTCATCAGAGGAAATGAGAGGCCTAAGGGATCATGTCAGTGATACACCAAAACAGACGAAAGCATCAGCTTTAACAGTAAAATGCATGCAATGCAAGTGAGGGAGGAAATGTGTGTGGGGCTTCAGCCTCCACAAGCTCGTCTCGACCTCAAGCCAGTCATGAAATAACAGTAATCATACTGAAAATAAACAACAGGCTATCAAGCACTAAACAGTAAACTGCAACCATACAGAAGAAGAAATGAAAATATGCTGCCAAGCAAAATAAACACATGGGCAAGGGAGCTGGGCTCTACCGAATACCCGCAAGCAAAGCCACACAATAACAATACAAGCAGATGCACTCATGCTCTTATACTGAACTTATTCTAGATGAGCTTAGTCTAATGCAACAGACAAATCAGACAAAACAAACAATACAGAAAAGAAAAACAGAAGGAAGCCTCAACTCCTCCAGCAGCTACTCAGTCTTCAGACTTCAGAGATCACTTGCTTACCAGGTATCAACCCTACAACATGAGTATCAACTCATCTTCTCCCTTAAGCTTCAGCTTCTTGATCAGCTCCACCTTCAGGCTTCACTACCTTCAGGGATCTTCAAGCATCAACTTGATCTTCACAAAGTCTTCAGACTTCAACAATCTTCAAGGAATCATCCTCTTCAAAGCTTCAGCTTCTATCTTCAATGGCTCGAATGCTCCAGCAAACAAGATTCAGTCAACCAGATGAGGTGAGGATGTTACAGTACTCACTGACTTCCAAAGGATGCCATTGAGGACTTAACATCAAAGGAAAGGCTCTCTCAAAGTTCTACCTCAGAGGGCAAGGTCACTAATCCCTCCAAAGGAGAGAGGTGAATACCCTTAAGGGACTTTATGTCACAGAGAAGGAAGGAGGTGAACAAGACACTCCTCGTTTATTGAGTAAAAGTGTTCTATCTAAGGCTCTACCTATGCACTTATGATCCTATAAACAAAACAACAAAAACTATCTAAACTCCTCTGCAAGGTCTTCAAAGCCTCCATGATGATCCACAAGGTCTTCAACCCAATCTTCAAAGCTCACACACTCAAAGGAGAAGAAAAGGAAACAATACAATACAAACTATGCCTTTAAGCAACACACATACTAACCATACATTCAAAAATCAATGAAAAATACTAAAACACCATACAATATTCTAGTAAAACTCTAGGGGATTCTATACATACTTACCTTTAACCCATATATCCCCCATACACTAATTTGGCCTATAAACCCCAAAACAAAATGGTTCAAATCTACTTATACAACCTAAAACCCTAATTTGAACACCTAAATGCCAAACAATCAAACTATACCAAATTTTAATCTAAATATCAAGAAATAAATCCTACATGAAACTAGGGTTCAATACCTAACTATGCCAAAAAGAATGGCCCAAAAATCCTAAGGGAAGGTCCTAAAACAAATTGTACAAAATCAAGTATCAAACAAAATCAATTAAAAATACTATTTACAAGAAAATATGCTAAAAAATATTAAAAGAAAAATAAAATGGAATTTTATTTTTTTCTAATTTTCTAGACAAAATCATGAATATGTGAAAAAAAGAAGAAATGAAAAATATTGATTTTTGGATTTTTTATGAATTTTATAAAATGCAAAGAATTAAAAGAAATTAATAAAAAAGAATATAAGAAATAAAAGGGGAGGGGTGCCATGAGCAATGCGCCCCAGTTTATTTTGATCATTGGGCCAAATCAGGGGGGTGGGAATAGAAACAAATTGCTGAAGCCCAGGTTCATTACTCAATCAAAACGGCGCGTTTGGATTAGTCGTACGCAGCGTTTTGATGCGCTTCAGTCTTCCCTCCATTTCTGAGATTGAATTCTGGCCGTGCGATGAACTGAACTAGTCAAACATTCTGGACGATCCAACGATGGAGAGATCATCTTCTCCAACTCAACCCTAGGGTTTTCAGAAACCCTAACTTCATGCAAGGATTTCCACTCGATCGTTCTCCTCCATTTCTCCATGAATTCACAAGCTTCCAAAAGCAAAGTTGTACTATTAGTCACCCAGAACACGATGCTATCAATAATTGTCCCTGAAACCTCTTGAATCATCCTAACAGAGGGCTCCAACATTGGGGTTTCAATTCTTTCCTCTGCTATCAATCTTAATGCAACTCAAATCCATTGATATAATCTTGTTCTACACAATACCCTAATCATTCTGAACTATACCATGCATGCTAACACTCACTGAACAGCTTGTTCTTGCAACTGAAAGAAATTGGTGTCTGCCATGGAACTTCACAAAACTTCCTCAAATTCTCAGAATATGGTCCTCTACCCTAGCTTAACCAGTCTAAACCTAGAACTATGGTGAAATGCATATAAATAAGGTGATACGATTGAAATCACCAACCTGTCAAACTTTAATGGTGGATATGGTTTCACTACAATTCAGTGCCTGCAACCTTCCTTGATTAATCTCCAATGGCAGATATGAATTCTGTATGCAACAAGATGGATGGACAAGGCTCGAATCTTGTGTTTGATCTTAATATGCTCTTCTTGCAAATTCCTCAAAACAGCTTCAAACTTCCATGGATCTACCTTCAATTTGGTCTGCAATTGCTCCTAGAGATCAGAGTAGTGTGTTTGTGTGGAAGAAAAGAATGGAGATGGAAGAGAAAGAGAGTTTGTTATGGAAATGCAAATGGAAGAACCTCACTTTTTCACACTCTAATCTCACCACTCACCAACAATTATCACCAACCCTGGCCATATGGTGATTCACCCTTCTTATAACAATCAAAAGAATGATCTAGATCCATCTAGAAACTTGTGGAAAATGCTTGAAAGTTATAGAATTTCTCCTTTAATGACATGTTGATCATACCATATCTCATGAGTTAGGCTTGTCAAATTGGCTTCAAAATCTCCTTACAAGAGATATTGAGAAAGAATGAGTGAAAAACATGCATTTCCTTGCCTTTGGTGAAGCTTTGTTTAGTTACCTTATTATGCAAGAATGAGAATTACAAAGTAACCCCCATTTCTAAGCTTCAAATCAAAATTCTACTTGAACCATTGTTTTTAAAATATTGTTTGGAGTCAAAATGACATATTGGATGACCCATTTTGGATTTGTACATCTCCTAAACCAAAATTAAATTTCAACTTTTTCAACTTATAAGCCATTTTTAGGTCATTTTCACCCAATCTTGTAAATCATTGCTACAAGCTCTTTCAATAACTCATGACCACTTTTCTAGACTTAAAATCCCATTTTGAACAACTTTCATGTTTTGAGTTTTTCCATTTGAGGCTTGGAAATAGGAGATATGGCCTTTGCTCAAAATGACCTATAACTGCCAAATGACCAAAATACCCCTACCTTGTTCAAACCATAAGTTGAGTTCTACAAATCCTATCAAGGACTTATAGTACTCTATAGAAAGCTAAGAAGATTCTCTTCAACATTCATGTTCACCAAGAGATCATAGGAATCATCCTACTAGGGCAAATGTTGTCTGCAAATTGGGTGACTTTCAAGGACCCAGATTCACACACCTCAGCTGACCTGTAATTTGTCAAAACCATAACTTGAGCTCTGCAACTCCTATCAAGGACTTCTACCACTCAAATTAAAGCTAAGAACAAGCTCTACAACATTCATGTTGTGGGGAAGATGAGATATCAATCACATCTATAGCTAAAACTACCTGGAAGATAAGGATCAAATTAGGGTTTTTCCACTGACAATCCTCAGAAACCCTAACTTGAAACTTCTCAAACTCCTCAATCATGATGAGTTGGCCTAGGAATCATCTTCATAACATCTCCATACATCATTCCATGATCTCATGGCCCTTGGATTGGGTCTCAACCTTCTTCAAATCTTCAGTTGTCTTAGGGTTGACCCAGTCAAAACCCTAATTCTACCATTCATGGTTGAATCTTCTGAATTCTTGCACAATGACTTCTCTAGGCTTCATGATGGCTATCAATACATCTAATAGGCTTTCTCAAAGCATCAAGTTCATTCTCAAAGTCTCAGAATCATCTAAGGAGCACCCACAACTCTCAAGCTATGAAGCACACAACCCTGGTTTCAACCAATTCCTCAGAGGATCTCTTGAACTGTCTGGTGAAGGTATCAACTTTCAAATACTTGATGGATAAATAAATGTTGGTCAAATTTTGGGGTGCAACAGCTGCCCCTATTCAAACGGCTTGAACCTGACTGGGTGAGAAGCAAACGACTCTCAGCCAATCAAGGTGCGAGACGATTGAATACCGGTAAACCCGAAAATTTGCCAACTGCGTGAGCACACGATACTTTGCGAGGAACAAATCTTCGAACACTGCAATACTAGCTGCTCAACACCTAGCTGGAGAAATATCGATCTGACATCGCCGTCAAAAACAAACAATATACATCCAACATCGCCGCTGGAGAACTGAATTAACTGACACACCCAACATCGCCGTCGGACGCAAACAAAATACTCCGCATCGCCGCTGGAGAACTAAAGGATCTGCATCACCTAACATCGCCGTCAGAAGACTGGATCATTGCCATGCCTAACACCGCCGCTGGAAAACTGAATCTGACATCGCCGTCGGAAACAAACACCACTCTGAGAGACACTCGACATCGCCGTCGTACAAACATTATCTCTGCTGGGGATTTAAAGAGTCTGACCTCGCCGTCAAACGTTCAACCTCGCCGTTGGACAAAACACGATTTGACCTCGCCGTCAAATCCAAATATCCAACCTCGCCGCTGGACAACATAATCTGACCTCGCCGTCAGATCCAAACGTTCAACCTTGCCGTCGAACAAACATCCAACCTCGCCGCTGGACAAAACATAATCTGACCTGGGGTTCACCCCTGGTAAATGGAACAAAAAGGTACACTTGCGTATTTGAAACCACTCCGCTGGGAATGAGAGACTTAACCGAGCACACTCTGATCTGGGGTTCACCCTCAAAACCATAACGAACATCGGAATACTGCTGCACAACCGACCCACCGTAGACCTTCAACATTAAAGATATATGAAACCCTGGCCCCTGGCCATTTCCAGCTTCAGCTAGAAAAAATCTTCAAGTACCTCTGAAGATGGAATCCTTGGCCTTCAAGGATAGATGAAACCCTGGCCCCTGGCCACTCCAGATCCGCTGGAGAATCTTCAAGTTCTTCTGAAGATAGATGAAACCCTGCCCGTCGGCGATTCCAGCTTCAGCTAGAAAAATCTTCAAGTACTTCTGAAGATAGACATCCTTGACCTTCAGGGATGTAAACTTTGCCCGTCGGCAACTCTGCAGGAGGTATCTTCGACTTCAGTCTGAAGAAATGGTCCTTGGCCTTCAAGGATGCATGGATCTGCCTTCAGGCAACTCCGCCTCTGCTATAGATCATCCGTGACTTCAGTCAGGGATATACTTCGGCCTTCAGTCCGAAAGATGAATCCTAGGTCATTCATGACCTTGGGGATAACCTTGCCCTTAGGCACCTTCGCTTCAGCTTAGGAAATCTGTGACTTCAGTCAGAGAAATGGTATCCTGAGCCATTCATGACTCTACAGGGATTCAAACACTTTGCCTTCAGGCAAAACTCCGCTTCAGGACAACTGACTTGGTCTTCAGGCCAACACGGATCACTTTGCAAACTTTGGAACCTTATCTTCAGCCACACGTTGATTCATCAACAAGGAAATCTGAATTCATAGGAACCTTCTGATATCGCCTTCAGGCGCTTACGAAATCCATCCTCAGATTAGACATCGCTGTTGGAGCAGACATATCACACTGCTAGGGGTTTCAAGAATCATCTTGAACAAACAACTCCGTCGGGCACCTTCAAGAATCATCTCGAACTACTGACCTTTCTGGAGACTTTATTCTGCTGGGTATTCCAGGAATCTTCCTGGGCAACTCTTGCTGGGGACGCTACTGGGGAGCTCAAGAATCATCCTAAGCAAACAACTCGGGAAGCTGTACTGAGGTCTTAAGAAGCATCTTAAGCAAATGGCCCTGCTGAGGGATTCGAGAATCATCTCGAACTGAAGACTTCGCTGGGATCTCGAGAATCATCCTGAGCGAGCGACTGTGGGGATTACACTGGGGTCTTAAGAATCATCTTAGGAAAACGACCTCGTTGGGGAGAATATCAGGAATCATCCTGAGCAATTGGTCTCTTGGTGGAACGCCTGTAAAACAAGAATGATAGTAACCTAGATCATGCTTATGATGCGTATGCTTCTGCGCCATGCCCCACACGGTGGGAATGATATGCGTTTATGCTAAATGTTGTGCAATCATGCATAATGCTATGCAACGTTAGATGCTATGCAGTGTTAAATGCTATGCATTGTTAAATGCTATGCATTGTTATGCACAATGCTATGCAATCATGCACAGTGATGCGATCCCGTCAGCAAAATAAATGCCGATGGGAGATTCTCCTATCAAGGAGAAAGAACTACTCAGATAGAGGAATCATCCTGCTGAGGAGAACGTGGACACGCCACTATCAATTGGCTCCGTCTGGGGAATGGATCTTCCGCGGACTGCTGCATGGAAAACAACTTCAGTTGACTACTGCAGGGGACGAAGCTCTACGAGAAACCGGACTTGCTGATATCAATCGCGAGAATAAACTGCGTGGCCGCCATGGCTACTTTTTTGGGGATAACCACTCTGTGGGGAAACAACTTCAGCTGCTCCACACTCCACTGGGGAAAACATGGTCCGATCAACTTCCAAGGACTCGGCTTTCTTGGACATCCGCAAACTCGGCTGAGGAAGGAGAAGTCATTCTGCTTCGCCGAAGAGAGTACGACTCTGGGGAGATACAGCATCAGCTGTTCAACATCTGCTAGGGAAAATCCACTCATGGTCCCAACTGCTTCCAAGGATTTGGCTTTTCTGCGGGCTCGACCGGGGAGAGAAATCATTCTACTTCACTGGAGAGTACGACCCTGGTGAGGAATCTCAATTTCGTTGGGGAAGAAAGAATCATCTGACTTCGGGGGAGAGTGCAACTCTGCAGGGGAATACAACATCAGCTGTTCCAACACTCTACTGGGGAAGAGGGAATCATCCAACTTCAGGAGAGAATATAACTCTGGTGGGGAATCTCAATTCCGCTGAAGACTTCAGTCTGGCACCATCAGTTACTGCATAATTTGGCATGAGAATAGCTTCCTGCGAAACCTGCACTTGTGACCCGGTGCTGGGGAAGACACCTGCTTCCGCGACTTTACTGGGGAGAACACGAGCTTCGGTGCCTGACTCAGCTGAGAAAATGACGTTCCCTCAGGATGCGTCTGCTTGGGGAAGAAAATCCTCTCTACCTGGGGAGACATGTCAATGCTCATGGCTTCGCGTTCAGACTCTGCGGAGGAGAGACTACTGAACTCTGCTGGAGAAGGAGGACTCGCCCTGCCTCGGGGATGCGCACGGCACATCTTCTGGAAGGTGTTACACCTGCAACAACACAAACAACAGACAAGATACCCTCCTCAAAGGGGCCTATCCAGGTTATTATCTCGTGACAATATTCAGTTAATTAATTGTTTCAACAATCAATGGGCCTAGGCCCGTAAGTTTATGTATGCGCATTTTATCAAAAAACATCGGCGTTTTCATTCGCAAACAAAACAGATAAATGCTAAACAGGCAAGCAGAATTGCTGAATAATGTGCATTTTATTGATGATGAACCCCTGAATGGGCAAAAATGTTTTACAATAGAGGCAAGCTCCTGGAATGAGGAAGCCGCGCAAAAATAAAACATAAATATCAGTATATACAAATGCTGGCAACGAGGCGTAGACGAACACCATGAGTTGATCCCTCTAAGACCCACTCGACTTCGATACTTCTCCGACGCTTCAGCTTCGGAAGAGGTTGATTCAGATAAACGGCCCTCAGATCTTCCAAACCACTAAACAATGAAAATCCACACGCGGAACGCAGTCATTTGCTTATTCAAATCCCTAACTTTTGCGTGAACCGCCCTTTACGGGTTTTCAGTTCACCGGGATACCCCTTTTTGCCGAAGCCGCCCAGTGTAGGTTTTCGACTTCGCGGGTGTACATTTTTTCAGTATATCTCTAATTTTTGCCCGAACCTTTTATTCTGTTTTTGGTTCGCCGGGAGGCCCCTTTTTTGCCTGGACTTTTTTCTTTTTTGTCCAGCGGGTCTCTTTCAAGCAAAGTATTTTTTAACTGCGTCCGCGTTCACCGGGGATGCAAAATCTTCACCATCCATCGTGGATAACAACAAAGCTCCTCCTGAGAAGACCTTGCTGATGACATACGGCCCTTCGTAATTCGGAGTCCATTTGCCCCGGTGATCGGAGTGTGGCGGAAGAATCTTCTTTAGGACGAGATCACTCGTCTGAAAGCTTCTAGGACGCACCTTCTTATCATAAGCTTTCTTCATTCGGCTTTGGTACAGGCGACCAAATGCAATCGATGCCAACCTCTTCTCGTCCATCAGGCTGAGTTGGTTCAAGCGATTCGTAATCCATTCTGCCTCGTCGAGTTTCACATCAACCAAAACTCGCAAAGAGGGAATCTCCACTTCTAACGGTAGGACAGCTTCCATACCGTACACCAAGGAGAAAGGGGTTGCCCCGGTCGACGTACGCACCGTCGTACGATAACCGTGCAAGGCAAACGACAACATCTCGTGCCAATCTTTGTACGTCACAACCATCTTCTGAACAATCTTCTTGATGTTCTTGTTGGCCGCTTCAACAGCGCCATTCATCTTTGGCCGGTAAGGAGATGAGTTGTGGTGTTCAATCTTGAAGCTCTGGCACAGCTCCTTCATCATCTTGTTATTCAAATTCGAACCATTATCAGTAATGATCCGCTCGGGAATACCATAGCGACAGATGATGTCCCTCTTTATGAATTTAGCTACCACCTGCTTGGTCACATTAGCGTACGAGGCTGCTTCCACCCACTTGGTGAAGTAGTCGATAGCTACCAGAATAAAATGATGACCATTAGATGCAGTGGGCTCGATCTTGCCTATCATGTCGATGCCCCACATGGAGAACGGCCAAGGGGAGGACATGACATTCAATGGGCACGGCGGCACATGAACTTTATCGGCATAAATCTGGCATTTGTGACATTTCTTCGCGAATCTGAAGCAATCCTACTCCATAGTCAGCCAGTAATACCCTGCTCTCAGGATCTTTCTCGTCATGGCATGCCCGCCGGCGTGCGTACCAAATGTGCCCTCATGGACTTCTTCCATGAGCATACTTGCCTCTTTCTCATCTACACATCTGAGTAGCACGAGATCGTGGTTTCTCTTATACAGCACTCCATCAGAATTGAGATAAAAGTTTCCAGATAACCTCCTTAGAGTCTTCTTATCCTGGGTTGACGCACCCGCAGGATACTCCTTAGTCATAAGGAAGGTCTGGATGTCGTGGAACCATGGCTTGCCGTCCTTGGCATCCTCGATTGCAAAGACAAATGTTGGTCTATCAAGACGCGAAAGCACAATTCTTGGAGCCTCATTCCAATAATTGACTTTATACATTGAAGCCAACGTGGCCAAGGCATCAGCCATTTGATTTTCAGCCCTGGGTACATGATGAAGTTCCACTCGGTCAAAGAACGGAAGCAGCCTCCTGGCATAATTCATGTACGGCACTAAATTCGCTTGACGAGTTTCCCACTCCCCTTTAATCTGATTGATTACAAGCGCTGAGTCACCATATATGTCTAGATTCTTGATTCTCAAATCAATTGCCTCTTCTAGACCCATAATACAGGCTTCATACTCTGCTTCATTGTTGGTGACTGGAAACGTCAGTCTCGCAGTAAACGGGATGTGGGATCCGTGAGGAGTCGTGATGATAGCCCCGATACCACTTCCGTAGGAATTAACCGCTCCGTCGAATATCAACTTCCACTGAGACTTCCTATCTGGCCCCTCATCGGGCAATGGCTCATCGCAATCCTTCGCTTTGAGAAACATAATATCCTCGTCAGGGAATTCGAACTTCATCGGCTGGTAGTCTTCGATTGGCTGCTCGGCAAGGTAATCAGACAATACGCTTCCCTTAATGGCTTTCTGAGAGACGTACTGAATATCATACTCCGTTAACACCATTTGCCATCTGGCAATCCTGCCCGAAAGAGCCTGCTTCTCGAAGACGTACTTGATCGGATCCATCTTCGAAATTAGCATAGTGGTGTGGTTGAGCATATACTGTCGTAGACGTTTGGCGGCCCAAGCTAATGCACAACACGTCTTCTCCAGCATCGAGTATCGAGATTCACACTCAGTGAACTTTTTACTCAAATAATAAATGGCATGCTCCTTTCTACCCGTCTCGTCGTGCTGACCGAGAACACACCCCATACTATTCTCCAGAACCGTCAGGTACATGATTAATGGCCGTCCAGCCACTGGGGGTATCAAGATTGGAGGTTCTTGAAGATACTGCTTTATTTTTTCGAATGCCTTCTGGCAATCCTCATTCCAAGTAATCGCCTGATCTTTCTTTAAAAGCTTGAACATCGGTTCACAAGTGGCCGTGAGCTGAGAGATAAACCTTGCAATGTAGTTTATTCGGCCCAAGAAACCACGAACTTCTTTTTCTGTTTTCGGCGCTGACATTTCTTGAATAGCTTTTATTTTCGCAGGATCAACCTCAATACCTCGTTCACTAACGATAAACCCCAATAACTTTCCGGACCGCACTCCGAAAGTGCACTTGTTAGGATTCAGCCTCAGCCTGAACTTCCTAAGCCTCTCAAACAGCTTCAATAAGTTGACCAAATGCTCTTCCTCCGTTTGGGACTTTGCAATCATGTCATCAACATAGACCTTGATCTCATGATGAATCATATCATGAAACAAAGTTACCATTGCTCGCTGGTAAGTGGCCCCTGCGTTCTTCAGACCGAAGGGCATTACCTTATAGCAGAATGTTCCCCAGGGGGTGATAAACGTCGTTTTCTCCATGTCCTCCGGCGCCATCTTAATCTGATTGTAACCGGAGAAGCCATCCATGAACGAAAACACGGAAAACTGGGCTGTGTTGTCGACCAACACATCGATATGAGGCAACGGGAAATCATCCTTAGGGCTCGCCCTGTTCAAATCCCGATAATCGACGCACATGCGTACCTTACCGTCCTTCTTCGGTACAGGCACTATGTTGGCGACCCACGGAGGGTAAGTGGTGACGGCTAGAAACCCTGCGTCCAACTGCTTCTGGACTTCTTCTTTGATTTTTACAGCCATGTCTGGTCTCGTCCTCCTAAGCTTCTGCTTTACTGGAGGGCAATCTTCTCGCAACGGCAAGCGATGAACCACGATGTCAGTGTCGAGTCCGGGCATATCTTCGTATGACCAAGCAAAGACGTCACTATACTCTCGAAGCATCTCGACCAGTCTATGCTTGACATCATTCTGCAGCGCAGCCCCTACTCTGACATTTCTGACGAGCTCCTCAGAACCCAGATTTACAATCTCAATATCCTCCTCGTGAGGCAGAATAACCTTTTCTTCTTGTCGCAACAAGCGGGCCAATTCTTCCGGAAGGTCCTCGTCTTCATCAACCTCATCCTCGGCTTGATAGATCGGGAAATCAAAGTCGTAGTGAGCCGTAGAGGGTCCAGAGTCGATGTCATCTGTCATGTGGATCCTGCAATAACAAGGGTTAAGTTTAAAGCAAGAATATGCAGGTTAGCACAAACCTCGTTGCCATTTTACTGTCTTTTCGAAATAAACATAAAACAGGAATAACAGAGAACACAATATTTGAGTACGAAGAAAACGCCTTTTATTTATTAACAAAATGCATGTACATAATCCAACAAGGCCCTGACAGTAAAACCACTATGCCCCGGGCAGGACATAGGGTTGTACAAAGATTGTAAAAAGCAAATCATTACTCTTCACTTGTCAGCTTGATAATCTCCTTGATGGTCCAATTGTTGAGGCGCTCGCCCGACTTGCTTGGCTGCATCCAGGCGTCAAGATCACAATCACTATCCCCGCTGTCCTCCGACGCAACATTGATGCTCTCGAAAATTACTCCGCCCTTGGTGAATAGGATCGGCCCCTTCCCACGAGACGAACTGCCAGAAGAAGATGAAGCTTCAGCTTCAGGAGAATACCCCAATCCAAACTTATCCTGCTTGATTGGTATATCCAAAACATGCCCCCAGCCTGGGGTGGAACCGGCTCCGACGACGGCCCGAACTTCTTTAAACGAGGAGAGATTCATCTCTTGCTGCTCTGCGACGACAGGAGCTACCTCCTTCACCCTGACGGTTTCAAATGCTTGGCAGAGGGTTTCATGGATCTCGCCATCCATTTCAACATATTTAAAGGACGACAGGTGGCTCACCATGATGTCTTCCTCACCACAGACGGTTACTATGCTGCCCCCGACAGCATATTTGAGCTTCTGATGCAGCGTAGACGTCACGGCACCAGCAGCATGGATCCATGGCCGACCTAAGAGGCAACTGTAGGCAGGCATGATGTCCATGATATAGAAAACCGTATTGAATGTCTCCGGACCAACTTGAATTGGCAGGGTCAACTCTCCAAAGACGTGGCGCTTGGTTCCGTCAAAGGCTTTCACTACCAGATCACTGGGCGTGCAAAGCAATCCACGGGTATCCAACTTCATCAGTGCCTTTTTCGGAAGCACATTAAGCGAGGAACCCGTATCCACTAGGACATGTGACATAATCGTGCCTCTGCACTCTATTGAGACGTGCAAGGCGCTGTTGTGATCTCTTCCTTTAGGAGTTAGCTCCAGATCTGTAAATCCCAGCCCATTACCAGCATTAACATGGGCCACCACCTCCTCGAGTTGATTTACTGATATCTCCTGCGGCACGTATGCAGCATTCAATACCTTCAGTAATGCGTTGCGGTGCGCCTCAGAACACAGCAACAAGTTAAGAATAGAGATCTTCGACGGAGTCTGATGAAGATGATCTACAATCTTGTAGTCACTCTTCTTGATTAGTCGCATGAACTCTTCAGCATCTTTAACTAGCAAATCTTTTTCTGCCCCAGAAGGGACCTCTTCGACAGCTTTACCTTTACCCTTATCCACAGCGTCAGCCCTAACCACTTTCTCTGCTGCAACCTCTGCTGGCGCAAACACTCTACCGCTTCTAGTGATACCACTGACTCCGATAAGATTCTGTACAGTCGATCCGAATGGCTCTAGCTCTATCTTCTGACCATTGCAATAAACTTCGGCGCCATAATGCCATGGAACGGCATTAGTGCTTTCGAACGGGATTGGTCCGGCCCTGGTGATAGTGATTGTAGGCGGACGGGGTGCAGAAATAGTAATAGGGTGACGAGGAATAGTAATGGTAGCAACTTCGTCTGCCTGCTTCAGCACGACCTCCCCTGATGCACTCTCAACGCTCCGGCTGAACTGTAAAATACCCTCAGACATCAGACTTTGGATACCTTCGATCAGCTGCTCACACCCATCAGGAAGTGTAGCACAAGCCATACATAACTCTCCGCATCCAGGAAAGAAGCCCTTCTTCAGCAACTTAGCCTTGACAAAACTCAGCGGCGTCTTCAAATCTTTAACATCAGTCAGCAAGTCTGAACTCTCTTCTGTGATAACGGCATTCACTCCGCCACCCTTATGATGAGGCATGGGGTTTTTGGTAACGTTGGGCACGTTGTCAGAAAAGTTGATAACCTTGGCGTCCACCAAGTCCTGGACTTTGTGCTTAAAAGCTTTACAATTCTCAATCGTATGGCCCGGTGCCCCAGTATGGAAATCACAAGTAGCATTGGCGTCATACCCCGGTGGTGGTGCCCCTGTTAAGGGAGCCAACATCCTCTTTTGAACTAATTGGAGCTGAAGCAACGTTTGCAAAAGTTGTGCATACGACATAGGTGGAGTTTCAAAATGACGGTTTGTCAGGGGAGCCCGATTCTGATATCTTTTATACCCCTGATTATTCTGCTGCTGAAGCTGCTGCTGCTGCGGTGGAGCAGCTGGGATATTTATGCTAGCAATCTGAGGCTGAGGGCCCTTGCCCTTTCTCCGAGCATTAGTGACAGCACTTGCATCCCCCTCTCGACGCTTGCCAGCGTAGGGTTTCTTACTACCTCCTCCAGCTGAGGATGATTCGCCTTGAATTTTTCCAATCTTTATACCGTTCTCAACATGCTCGCCCATAGTGATGAGAGCCGAGAATGTTCCAGACATGCCACTGACCAGCTTTTCATAGTAGATTCCAGGAAGGGTAGCCACGAACATTTGCACTAGCTCACGCTCAACCATCGGCGGTTGAACCCGAGCAGCCAATTCACACCACCGCTGGGCGTACTCTTTAAAGCTTTCATTGTTCCGCTGTGAGAGATTCTGAAGCTGGACTCGGTTGGGAGCCAAGTCGCTATTGTATTGATAGTGGAGGACGAACGCTTCTGCAAGATCTTTCCAGGTGCGCACAGTAGCAGGCTCCAAACCCATATACCATTCGAGTGATGGACCAGAAAGACTATCCTGAAAGAAGTGCATCAGCAACTTCTCATCGTCAGAATAAGCGGACATCTTTCTATAATAAGATCGGAGGTGAACACGGGGGCAAGTAGTACCCTTATACTTCTCAAAGACGGGCACCTTGAACTTGTGAGGTACCTTAAAGTCAGTAATCAACCCGAGCTTGGACATGTCAACGCCCAATGTGTTCTGATTTTCAATGTCTCTCATCTTGTCTTCCAGCGCCTTGAACCTGAGTCGAGCTTCAGCATTCAACTCTGCTTCTACACCTCTCTGAGAGAATACGTCATCCTGATGGTCCTCCAGCCACGGTTGAGGCACCAACAGATTTCCTGCACCAGCATTGCCGTTGACCGGCCCTATGTTAACATGGGCTCCCAGACTGCCATTGCCGACGCCTGCCGCGTTGAGTCCGAGATTAGTCATCAGATTGCCGTTAGCACTGCCGTTGCCCCCGGCAACAGGAACAACATTCTGTGGAGCGTCCACTGGAGGAGGAGTAGGCACGGCCCCTCCATGCAGTATGCCATTACTGTCAACCCTGGAGATCAGAGGTTGAACCAAAGTACGAAGCTGGTCTTGACCATTCGCGACCACCTGCATCAGCTCCATAAAACGATCCATCCGTTCACGGAGCTCTTGAACATCTGACTGCACCTGGTCCATTATCCTCGTCTGATTAGCGCGAGTTGAGTAGCGGTGGATGAGTCTTTGATCAATCCTGGAGACCGGAGACAACTCGGAACCTGAAAAACCTGTCAACAATAAAGGTTAGGAAAAGCAATAAGATATACACCATGCAAATATGCTTCATGCAGATGCATGCGTGTGTCTGTGCGCGTGGGAGATTTTCCCCCGATCCTAGTGCCTTAGTGCCAGTGCCGATAATAATAAGAAGACAAAGAAATCTGAGCCCAATCGTGGAAACATCAATCTCATATATATATGGAAAGGCCTGTCAAGGCGGTACACAGTATCAGCGAGTACAAACAAATCAACAGCATGACCTCAGCCAACAAGTCTGGTGATGGTCAGCATACATCAAAGATCAAAACAACAGGAATGCAACTAGTCAAGCACGGCCACGGGCACGATACTCTGCTAATAACTCATTTGTCTCTGAGTGATCTGGCGAAGTGAGCAACCCCTCGACGAGTAGTTCTCTCTGCCTGATGGTATGCTGAAGCCCCTGAACTGAACTCTCCCAAGCTCCTTCGCCAAAGCAATCCTCCAGCTTCCGCTTCTTAGACTCAAACATCAGCTTATGCTCCTTCAGGTTAGCAATAGCTTTGTTGAGACGGGCCTCAGCGGAGTACCTGCGGGCGGTCTCTTCATCAAACCTCCGCTCACTGTCCTTTACTTCGGCTTCTAGCTTAGAAATCTGCAGCATCAGCTTGTCCTCTCGCTCCTTCCTGGTAGCCATGGAAGTCTTCCAATGCTGGTCGAACTTAGATATTCTCCGATATGCTTCCTCCAAATGCTGCTTCTTCGTAGCTAGTACATCATTAGCAGCCCTGAAGTCTTGACCTAAGCGTTCCCGATCAGCAATCTGCTTTGCCAAATCCGCACTCAGTTGGTTCACCGACTCTGCTTGCTTTTTGAGAGCATGCACGGCTTCGTTCCTCTCACTTCGAAGCTGAGCTAACTCCTTCTCTAGTTCTGCATTTGCCCTCTTCAGTTCATCTCGCTCAGCCAATGCCTGGTTGTGTTGATGAATGGACACAGTGGTAGGCTCTTCGACTGGTGGAGGACTCTCTGGTCTGACGTGAGGGAATGGCATCCCTATAGCGCTGGCTCTGGCTCTGATCCAATCTGAATAAGGAGGGTAGGCTTGGCTGTTGCTCTTCCCCAACAAAGGCTTTCCTCTCGTGCTGATATTGTTCCACGCATACTGAAGCTTGGACAACAAATCCCCCTCTGGAATACCCGTGAGGTACAGAGATTCCCGTACCTCTTCCTCCTTCGGTGGAGTCCTCAAAGCATATGCAAACTGACGAACTAGCAATGATGGATTGTAGTTGATGCAACCCATCCTACCTATCAGAGGTACGTTAGGAAACCCACTACAACTGAAGATCACCTCGGTGCCTAACCTGTCTCTGTCAACGAACCAATCAACGTCTTCTGCTGACAAACTCATCAGACGCTCAGGCCACTCAGCTGTGGCTGCAGACAAGACAGAAGAACCCCTCTTGGGCAAATGACTATCAAACCACTTGTACAACAACGGTACGCAGCATGAGACATTCTTCCCTCTCCGGTTCTCATTCTTGTAATGCACTGAATGGTAGACGTCTCCGATCAGAGTAGGGACTGGATTCCCTGAAGCGAATATATGGAATGCGTCAAAGTCCACGAAATCAGGCATGCTGGGAAATAGGATAATGCCATATATGCATAAAGCAAGGATGGCGTTGAATGCGTCCCAACATTTGTCCTTAGCACACTGCTGAGCCTTAGCTATCAGAAACTGCAGAGAGAACCCTGGGACCTTGTTCCAGCTCGTCACCACTAACTCAGAAGCGCTCAAATGGAGTGAGGAAACCAAACCAACCAGATCAGGCTCAGCATCCATGTGGACAAAAGGCATCTGCCTTTTGATAGGCACACCCAGCATATCAGCATACTCTTCCAATGTCGGCGCGAGAACGAAATCATGAAAGGTGAAACACCTCAAGGGAGGGTCATAAAACTGCAGAAGAGCATGTAACCCATTCAACTCGGACGTAGAAGGCTTGCAAACCAGACTAAGCAACCTGCCATAAGACTTCCTGAACCTATCCTTCACAGAATCCCCTGCCAGGGCTATCAAACCAGTCAGCTTCGACACATCGGGGGTCGGGAACTTGTATGCAACAGTCTTCCTGAGGGAGGCCATGATAACAGCAGGAGGCGAGAAATCCGGGATCGGGGAGACGGTACCTGCAACACAGACACACGTTAATGGAATGCAGATGAATGCGCAAACTAATGCAAAATGCAGGCATGCAATAATATATCTGGATAGCTGCTGTGGAGATTCGGTATCAACAGTCACTGATGAGAAGGAAACCCCGGTGCAAAACCACTGATCTGATCTGCTGAGAATAACCATCTGATAGGACCGAGATCAAAATTCTGCTCTGACAAGAATAAGTGCCTGATAATAAGGACCCCGGGTGCAATATCAAGTAATATCTGTTGATGAAGTCTTCAGACCCCAAATAAACATCTGCCCTATCAAGAACAAACACACAACTGCTGATGAGATCTTCAGACCCCACTCAAAATCTGCCCTATCAAGAACAAATAACATCTGCCGATGAGGTCTTCAGACCTCACTCAAAATCTGCTCCATCCAGAACAAACCACTGATGATAGTACACCGATCACAGCCTTCTCTATCAAGAACAGACAAACACCCGACGATAAGATCCTCTGATCAAAAACTTGCCCTGTCAAGAACAAACATATCTGCAACTGAGAACCCAACATAACTGATTCACTGTCAAGAAAACCAGGTAGTCTGAAGGTCTAAGTTTCCTGCAATAAACCCAGTCCCGCTCATAGGTATGGACCTAGAATGACTCAAGGTACGGCATCCTATGCGTTCATCAGCGTCACAGACTTTCAAAACTGATGATACGATTCCCAGAAGGAGTGGCATCATCAAGTCCTGAAGAGGCCTCACTTAGCTGAATCACAAATGATCGGTCCCCAGAGTCGACAATCCACCAAACCAGCAACCGTCTCAACCCAAAGGGTTGAAAGTGAAGCCAACCGGATGAACCTCGTCTGAGCGTGGATTTCATGAGACACTAGTGCCTGCAAAGCAAGCACGCGCCCACTAATTTCCACTCTAAGTCTATGGTGCACTCAAGCCTGGGTCTGGCTTCTCACTCAATCAGAACTCCCATCCCACAACAGCACAAATAATCATATTTTACTGAATATAAAATGCGGGAAAATAAAGTGCGAGAAGTAAAAATGCGATAAATAAACGCAACCCAACAAGCAAACACACAAACGATAGGATTGACTCGCACAGGGAACCGTTGGAGTCCCCAGCAGAGTCGCCAGCTGTCGCTTGCGCGAAAATAAGGTGCCGGCATGACAGAAGAGTCGCCACCTTTCGTTATTTATCCCTCAGAGCGGGAAAGGAAACGATCGGAAAAACCTGACGAAAAAGGGGTAAGACAAGGTCATCGCAACCATTGTCTGGGTTCGGGAGTCGGTTACACAAGGGGAAGGTATTAGCACCCCTCACGTCCGTCGTACTCGACGGGATCCTCGCTTGTTTGTTTACTTGGACGGGTTGGTTATAATCTATCTACCTATCAAGGCTGGCTGAAAAAGAAAAGAAAAATGACTCGGCAAAGCGTCGCACTTTATGCCTACGTATTCCCGTCTGGAACGAGAAATCAGAGTCAACGTAGTTCGGCCTACGAAGGATTACGGGGAAAAGGTGGGGAAGGTTGCTCGCTAGGATATCGCATCCTATGCCTACATACTTCCACACTGTATGGAAGATCAGAGCAAACGTAGTTCGGGTAACTACGGTTTATTTCCTGAAAGAAGTGTTTTTTATTGTGTTTGCGATTTCAACCGCACTAGAGACTATGACCTGAGAGTGAATGCGTCGCATGTCACCCAAAGGGTACCATACTAAACATCCAGACTATGGAAAAGAAGCTTTCCCACAATCCTCTCTCAGATAGCTTAAGGCTCGTAACGTACGAAAGAAATCATTCATGATTACTGTATCTTAAACTGTTTTGAGATGAGAAGAGAACAGGCCCAACTAGGAGGGAGACTATCAAGTCCTACTGTTATCATGCCATGGATTCATCCTATGGTTGAGGTTTGAACAGGGAACTCCTAGATGTTGTCATGCATAGGTTTCAACCTAAAAGTCTATCATCAAATCCTCATCAGAGGAAATGAGAGGCCTAAGGGATCATGTCAGTGATACACCAAAACAGACGAAAGCATCAGCTTTAACAGTAAAATGCATGCAATGCAAGTGAGGGAGGAAATGTGTGTGGGGCTTCAGCCTCCACAAGCTCGTCTCGACCTCAAGCCAGTCATGAAATAACAGTAATCATACTGAAAATAAACAACAGGCTATCAAGCACTAAACAGTAAACTGCAACCATACAGAAGAAGAAATGAAAATATGCTGCCAAGCAAAATAAACACATGGGCAAGGGAGCTGGGCTCTACCGAATACCCGCAAGCAAAGCCACACAATAACAATACAAGCAGATGCACTCATGCTCTTATACTGAACTTATTCTAGATGAGCTTAGTCTAATGCAACAGACAAATCAGACAAAACAAACAATACAGAAAAGAAAAACAGAAGGAAGCCTCAACTCCTCCAGCAGCTACTCAGTCTTCAGACTTCAGAGATCACTTGCTTACCAGGTATCAACCCTACAACATGAGTATCAACTCATCTTCTCCCTTAAGCTTCAGCTTCTTGATCAGCTCCACCTTCAGGCTTCACTACCTTCAGGGATCTTCAAGCATCAACTTGATCTTCACAAAGTCTTCAGACTTCAACAATCTTCAAGGAATCATCCTCTTCAAAGCTTCAGCTTCTATCTTCAATGGCTCGAATGCTCCAGCAAACAAGATTCAGTCAACCAGATGAGGTGAGGATGTTACAGTACTCACTGACTTCCAAAGGATGCCATTGAGGACTTAACATCAAAGGAAAGGCTCTCTCAAAGTTCTACCTCAGAGGGCAAGGTCACTAATCCCTCCAAAGGAGAGAGGTGAATACCCTTAAGGGACTTTATGTCACAGAGAAGGAAGGAGGTGAACAAGACACTCCTCGTTTATTGAGTAAAAGTGTTCTATCTAAGGCTCTACCTATGCACTTATGATCCTATAAACAAAACAACAAAAACTATCTAAACTCCTCTGCAAGGTCTTCAAAGCCTCCATGATGATCCACAAGGTCTTCAACCCAATCTTCAAAGCTCACACACTCAAAGGAGAAGAAAAGGAAACAATACAATACAAACTATGCCTTTAAGCAACACACATACTAACCATACATTCAAAAATCAATGAAAAATACTAAAACACCATACAATATTCTAGTAAAACTCTAGGGGATTCTATACATACTTACCTTTAACCCATATATCCCCCATACACTAATTTGGCCTATAAACCCCAAAACAAAATGGTTCAAATCTACTTATACAACCTAAAACCCTAATTTGAACACCTAAATGCCAAACAATCAAACTATACCAAATTTTAATCTAAAAATCAAGAAATAAATCCTACATGAAACTAGGGTTCAATACCTAACTATGCCAAAAAGAATGGCCCAAAAATCCTAAGGGAAGGTCCTAAAACAAATTGTACAAAATCAAGTATCAAACAAAATCAATTAAAAATACTATTTACAAGAAAATATGCTAAGAAATATTAAAAGAAAAATAAAATGGAATTTTATTTTTTGCTAATTTTCTGGACAAAATCATGAATATGTGAAAAAAAGAAGAAATGAAAAATATTGATTTTTGGATTTTTTATGAATTTTATAAAATGCAAAGAATTAAAAGAAATTAATAAAAAAGAATATAAGAAATAAAAGGGGAGGGGGTGCCATGAGCAATGCGCCCCAGTTTATTTTGATCATTGGGCCAAATCAGGGGGGTGGGAATAGAAACAAATTGCTGAAGCCCAGGTTCATTACTCAATCAAAACGGCGCGTTTGGATTAGTGGTACGCAGCGTTTTGATGCGCTTCAGTCTTCCCTCCATTTCTGAGATTGAATTCTGGCTGTGCGATGAACTGAACTAGTCAAACATTCTGGACGATCCAACGATGGAGAGATCATCTTCTCCAACTCAACCCTAGGGTTTTCAGAAACCCTAACTTCATGCAAGGATTTCCACTCGATCGTTCTCCTCCATTTCTCCATGAATTCACAAGCTTCCAAAAGCAAAGTTGTACTATTAGTCACCCAGAACACGATGCTATCAATAATTGTCCCTGAAACCTCTTGAATCATCCTAACAGATGGCTCCAACATTGGGGTTTCAATTCTTTCCTCTGCTATCAATCTTAATGCAACTCAAATCCATTGATATAATCTTGTTCTACACAATACCCTAATCATTCTGAACTATACCATGCATGCTAACACTCACTGAACAGCTTGTTCTTGCAACTGAAAGAAATTGGTGTCTGCCATGGAACTTCACAAAACTTCCTCAAATTCTCAGAATATGGTCCTCTACCCTAGCTTAACCAGTCTAAACCTAGAACTATGGTGAAATGCATATAAATAAGGTGATACGATTGAAATCACCAACCTGTCAAACTTTAATGGTGGATGTGGTTTCACTACAATTCAGTGCCTGTAACCTTCCTTGATTAATCTCCAATGGCAGATATGAATTCTGTATGCAACAAGATGGATGGAAAAGGCTCGAATCTTGTGTTTGATCTCAATATGCTCTTCTTGCAAATTCCTCAAAACAGCTTCAAACTTCCATGGATCTACCTTCAATTTGGTCTGCAATTGCTCCTAGAGATCAGAGTAGTGTGTTTGTGTGGAAGAAAAGAATGGAGATGGAAGAGAAAGAGAGTTTGTTATGGAAATACAAATGGAAGAACCTCACTTTTTCACACTCTAATCTCACCACTCACCAACAATTATCACCAACCCTGGCCATATGGTGATTCACCCTTCTTATAACAATCAAAAGAATGATCTAGATCCATCTAGAAACTTGTGGAAAATGCTTGAAAGTTATAGAATTTCTCCTTTAATGACATGTTGATCATACCATATCTCATGAGTTAGGCTTGTCAAATTGGCTTCAAAATCTCCTTACAAGAGATATTGAGAAAGAATGAGTGAAAAACATGCATTTCCTTGCCTTTGGTGAAGCTTTGTTTAGTTACCTTATTATGCAAGAATGAGAACTACAAAGTAACCCCCATTTCTAAGCTTCAAATCAAAATTCTACTTGAACCATTGTTTTTAAAATATTGTTTGGAGTCAAAATGACATATTGGATGACCCATTTTGGATTTGTACATCTCCTAAACCAAAATTAAATTTCAACTTTTTCAACTTATAAGCCATTTTTAGGTCATTTTCACCCAATCTTGTAAATCCTTGCTACAAGCTCTTTCAATAACTCATGACTACTTTTCTAGACTTAAAATCCCATTTTGAACAACTTTCATGTTTTGAGTTTTTCCATTTGAGGCTTGGAAATAGGAGATATGGCCTTTGCTCAAAATGACCTATAACTGCCAAATGACCAAAATACCCCTGCCTTGTTCAAACCATAAGTTGAGTTCTACAAATCCTATCAAGGACTTCTAGTACTCTCTAGAAAGCTAAGAAGATTCTCTTTAACATTCATGTTTACCAAGAGATCATAGGAATCATCCTACTAGGGCAAAAGTTGTCTGCAAGTTGGGTGACTTTCAAGGACCCAGATTCACACACCTCAGCTGACCTGTAATTTGTCAAAACCATAACTTGAGCTCTGCAACTCCTATCAAGGACTTCTACCACTCAAATTAAAGCTAAGAACAAGCTCTACAACATTCATGTTGTGGGGAAGATGAGATATCAATCACATCTAGAGCTAAAACTGCCTGGAAGATAAGGATCAAATTAGGGTTTTTCCACTGACAATCCTCAGAAACCCTAACTTGAAACTTCTCAAACTCCTCAATCATGATGAGTTGGCCTAGGAATCATCTTCATAACATCTCCATACATCATTCCATGATCTCATGGCCCTTGGATTGGGTCTCAACCTTCTCCAAATCTTCAGTTGTCTTAGGGTTGACCCAGTCAAAACCCTAATTCTACCATTCATGGTTGAATCTTCTGAATTCTTGCACAATGACTTCTCTAGGCTTCATGATGGCTATCAAGACATCTCATAGGCTTTCTCAAAGCATCAAGTTCATTCTCAAAGTCTCAGAATCATCTAAGAAGCATCCACAACTCTCAAGCTATGAAGCACACAACCCTGGTTTCAACCAATTCCTCTGAGGATCTCTTGAACTGTCTGGTGAAGGTATCAACTTTCAAATACTTGATGGATAAATAAATGTTGGTCAAATTTTGGGGTGCAACAAACTCCTACAACCAATTACCTTCAATCATCAAGAGAGAAAGGTGCTATCCAAAGAAGCAAAAACAAAGAAGTGAGGGATAAAAGAGTGTGGGGAAACCACCACATCATAGTCAACTCAACCAAGCACTTGCTTAAAACTCAAGAAAAGAAATGCAACACCACAAGTGCAAAAGGAACACAAATGTTCATGACAAACTCAAAGTGGAATCATCATCACCAAATCATCATGAACAAGTGTCTAACCACTAAGGGCAGAAGTGAATCACAAAAGGAAGACCACAAATTCAATATCCAAACATCAAGCAAGCACAAGCATGATCAAGTCACATTGACGAACCAAAGTTCAAGCAATTATTTCCCACTTCAAACAAGTGGAAAGACATGATCCAAAAGAAGCTTGTTGCACAAGTTACACATTTAATTGACCTTTAATCAAGCAAGGCAATACCTCAATCATGTTAACAAGAGCTAACAAGGCTTAAGAGATGCTCAAGGGATCACTCATGATCATATCCCAAAGACTAGGTCAAGACTAGTATGTGTACTCATAGTTAAATCAACTTGAACTTGAGATATTCAGCAAAAATAGAAGGCAACTCCAATAAATTCCAAACAAAATACCCAAGTTAAGATGACTCAAACACAAAACAGCAAGCAAAATCTCATAGCAAGAGCTCACTCCAATCACCACCAATTAAACCTAAGAAGGCAAGGTGTTCCACTTTATCGAGTGTGTATCGAGGGTCCACAAAAAGGCAATGAAAAACAATTGAATAATGATCATTAACACCTAAAATCAACCCTTAAAAATAGCTTAATCCATCACCTAAGTGGGAGAGAAAATTTGGTCCTAGGGGATATTTAAATGAGGGTCCATGATCAAATTTAAATCAATGTGCAAACCAAAAACACATTAAATCATAAATTCAAATAAAAATATTAAAATTAAATGAAAAATGATGAAAAATAAAAATATTAAAATTAAATTTGGTCCTAGAAAATGATTTTTTGGTATTTTTGTGAAATATGGAACTATTTTTAAAACAATTAAATTTGAAAATGAAAACAAATGAAATAAAATAAAATATAAAGCATGAAAGGGGTGTATCAAGTAATCAAGATTGAACAAAATCCATGTACAGCACGCTTGGGCCTCCAAAAGGTGGGGTGTGGAAAGCAAAGAGTCAAAGCTCAATACACAGGTGAACTCAGATTTAAGTGAAACGTTGAGTTTCACTAATCCACATGGTTTCCACGCAAGATTCAAAACACCACGCGTATAAAGTCAAAGGCCATTTCATCTTTCCACTGAAATCAAACTAGACGCCGGAGCTAGGGCTCTGGTTGTCTTCTCCGGGAAGGGGCCACCAGAGCTCATCTAAAACCACCATAAAAATGCCAGATTCCAGTACAAAATTAAAGGGTTTTTCGTGTGGAATAAAAATACACCATTATATTTTGAAAAAGGCTCTTCTAACTAAGTGAAAACAAGCCACGAGTTTTTGAAGTTCAAACTGAAAATCACATGAACAGGCATAAAAAAATCCAAACATGGCCTACAAGGTGTAGAGCTTCCGATGCACCAGTAATGACCCTAACAGAGTGCCTAAAATAGAGGTTTAAAGATTGAGAAAATTACCAAACGGAGTTGCTCCGTTGACCCTTTAAACTCCTTGCAAACTTCAGTTTCAAGATGCAAACCTTCTCCTTGATCCTCAGAGATGATGATTTGATGCAACAATGGCAACAAAACTCCAGGAAATGGCTAATTCGAAGAAGAGAAATTTTGTGAAGTTTTTGAGTGAAACTCTTTCCTCTACGCAACAAGCGCTCTCCCTCTCATTTAAGGTGTATTTTAGACTTATATACAATGGGTTTATGACACTCATGCAGGCCCATGATGGCTTAATCATTTGATTTCAAGTTTTGGCCAAAAAACTTCCATTTTAGTGTAAACACGGGTTTGATATTCTCCCTTCCATTCATGGTCAGCAAATGGTCCATTTAGGGTGTAGGAATGAATTGTAGTGGTTTGGTGAATTGAAAATGCAATGGTGTAAGGTTTGGACAATGACTTTTAAGGTATACAACTTGAAAAAAATGGCATGATACATGATTCCATGTTGGTCCAAATGAGGTCAAAATAGTATGACCAACATTTGTTGATGTTAAAGTGTGGAAAAACTCAAAAGTGACTTCAAATAAAGACTTGTAATAGAAGAAACACCTACCATGTCCAAAAATTAACTTTTCACCTCCATTATGGTTCAAAAGATCACACAATCCCTCAAACATCATGGAAATTGAGTTCAATAGAAAGTTAGGGCAATGTGACACAACTTTCATGTGGAACAAAATTGGGTTTGAAGCCTTGAAGTTCATGGAAATGGTCTTTGAAGTGAATGACCTATAATGGGGTTTCCAAAAATACCTTTGCCTTCTGAAGACCATAACTTGAACTCCACAAATTAGAATGATGAGTTCTAGGACTTTTTGAAAATCTAAGACAATGAGGAACAACTTTCATGCTTTGTGGAACATAAGGTGTGTCGCGGTGAAAATCGGATATCAAACTATTGATTAGTTTGAATCTTTAATTCATTTTGCAACCGAACTTTGATTTGTCCGAAGGAAGGGATAAAGATCGAAATTCCCACAATGCAATGCAAATGCAAGCTAGAGAGTTATAGGTTCGGGGTTGGTTAAACTTAGGGAAGGTGCTAGCATCCTAAGTTTCTGTAGTACTCTACAAGAACCTCTTGTTTTATGTTTGTTTATTGCTAAGTGTTTATCTGCTTAATGGTTGAAAGACCCTAAGGGTTTATTTCTAAGTATACTCTATAAGATGTCGCATCTTATGCCTACATATCCTTATGGGAGTGGAATCAGAGTATTTGTAGTTCCCCTAAAGGGTATGAGGAGTTCTTTGACTGTGGTCAAAGTTCCTACAGGTTTAGGGTAGTTGATTGACTGATTTTAGGAGAAGAGATGTGTTATCATTCTAAGGGAGATTTAACCGCCACAAGTTGTAGGAATGTATTTTTTGCATCATCTTAAGAGAAGGGCTCAAGTACTCGGATAGGGATCGACGAGGTACGCCTCTCTTAAGGCAAAGTTCCTACGGTATTGATTGTATTGATGTGGGGTGGAGATTCTATCTCGCTTAATATGATTAATATCTATTTCTCTATTGTGTTTGATTATTTGTTTGATTTAAGTTGTTGAATGTTTGTTCTAAGTTGTAAAGATAATGGTCCTTCCTATAGGGTAGGATTTAACTTAGAAAGATCAACTTGAATGGGATCAAGGATCATGTGGGAGAATGATGCAAATGATGTGCACTACACACAATTGTTGAATCATGTGTAGGTTTTTCCTTTGGACGGAATGCGATGCGAGAAAGATAAATCGCGATAATATTAAATTGCGGAAAATAAATTGCGGAAAGTAAAGTCATACACACGCACGAAAGCGCTAAGGTGTAGGTGAGAGTGAATGGTGAATGTGAGTGTGCACGATTGATTTTATGCGAAGTTGATTTATTTTTAGTCGAATTGATTTTAAAGGGATTATTGGGTTGATTTTATATGTGAGATTGATTTTAAGGAGATTGATTTATTCCTAAGGTGAAATTGGTTTTAGGAAAGAGTTGGATTGATTTTTTAAACGAGAAGTTGTTTAGAAGTTATGTTATTTTTTAGATTAGTGAAGGGGTCTTTTTATTTATATTTTAGATCAGGTTATAAATTAATTAGATAAAAAAAAATTTTTGATAAATGATTTATTAAATAAAAGAAGTTGTTTTTTTTATTTCTAAAAGATTTTAATGTCTAATTAAATAAAATGGCAATTGGATGTAAGTTATAGAAGTATTTTTTGTAAATAAAATTACTTAATTAATAAAATATTATTAAGTTAAAAAACAGACAATTTTCATTAGTTAAATAAATATTTAGGTGAATTAATAGGATTTTAGGAAAGAGTTTTTTTTTAAACTAAGGGAGGGAAAACTACAAGGTTGATTAAATTGGAAATAAAAGATAAATAATTAGATGGTATGGATTGTTAAAAGATTAATTAACTAAGTAATTAAAACTGATTTTAATTAAATAAAGAATTATTAATTATTTAGAAAAAGATTAATCTTAATTAATTAAAAAGGAAAAAAGATAAAAGGGTTGATTAATGGTTTAATTAGGTTAATGAGGTGATTAAGGCTTAATGAGGTTAATTAGGGGGGTGCGGACGGATATGGTGTGCGTGAGGTTATGGGGGTTTACGGTATGCTGCGCTGTGTGATGTGTGATAGGATCTGTTGGGGATCGTGTGTGTCTGATATGTGGGTGCATCATAATTAGTGTGCACGGGCATACATAGGATTACACAGTAAAAACAAAATTAAGAAAAACGGAAAAGCCCTAACACCCAAATTCTTCTCTCTTCCGATCGCGATTGTTCCCTCTCTCGCTCGCAGATCCTTTTCTTTCCTCCTTTGATTCTTCTTTCTGCTCGTTTCCTTCTTCTTTTCTCCCTTTAATCTTCGCGATTTTACCCTGATTCTTCTCTCAATTTTTCCGATTTTGTTCTCCTTCCTTGGCTTCTGATTTCCTACAAAACAACAATTGCCAATGTTAGTTAACAACTCACGGTTTAAATGGTTTTGCAGATGGTTCTGATGGCGGATGGAAATGGAGGTCGGAGAAACGGCGCCGTTGAAGTCAAAGGCTCGGTTCGAGGTCGCGTCTGAGGACGGGAAGATGGTGGTTGACGACAATGGTGATTTGTGGGAGGTTAAGAAAGATGAGTTTCTCACTGTTTCACAAATTTCATTTGGGGTTTCATGATTTAGGGTTTTTTGAAGATTAGGGTTTTCCTTTGCGTTTGGTACATGTTGTTGCGAAAATCTCCTCCTTTTTTAGGCTCTGAAACTCTCTTTCTTATAGCATTTTCAAGTAAGGGATGATTAAGAGTGGTAAATGTTGTTGGTTCCAAATTTGGGAAGGGAGTGATGTTGTCCGATTTGGAGTTCCTTGGTTTAAACGAACTTGCCATTTTCGAATTTGAATGATAAAGATTTGAAGATATTGTCGCTACTGCGAAAATCGGCGCCGGCTGACAGAAGAGTCGCCACCGTGCGTTATTTATCCCAACGGAGGGAAAGGAAACGCTCGAAGTAAACCTCGCAAAAAACGGGAAAGGTATGGTCATCGCAACCAAAACCTGGATTCGGGAGTCGGTTACGCAAGGGGAAGGTATTAGCACCCCTCACGTCCGTCGTACTCGACGGGATCCACGCTTGGTGTTTATAAGGAAAAAGGTGTGTTTATCTATCTACGCTAATGGTCAGTCTGAAAAGAAAAGAAAAGGACCGGACTCGACAGAACATACGCTGTTCTGGGCCTACGTACTCCCTCGTGCAATGGGAAAGTCATAGTCAATGTAGTTCGACTACCTACGTACTGTGCCTACGTACTTCCACACGGCATGGAAGATCAGAGCAAACGTAGTTCGACTATGCACGACACAAGCTGTTCAAGTGTTTTTGATGGGAAAATGCACCTTAACCAAGGGTTTTCACAGTCCAGGAGGACAAAAGGTTTTGATGTTTGTTCAAATCTTTTAACGGAAGAAATGAATTCACTTTTGTTTTATCCTTTATTAAGTGTTTTTCTGTTGTTTTGAGAAAGGAAAGAGACACTCTAAAACTATGGTTGAAAAGGGGAATCTACCTAATGTTATCATGCCTGGTTAACCAACCTAATGTCTATCATAACTCCTCCACAGCAGAGAAGTTAGAGCTCCTAAGGGATCATGGCAACAGAACTAAACAGCAAACAGGAATCACTGCACACTAAAGAAATACGGGAAATATGCATGAATGCAACAACCAAACAAGCAAGGCACAAAGGCCACACACCATAGAGGCAAGGGAGCTCAGCTCTACCAAATACCAGTAAGACCCTAAACAACCCTAAAACAAAACCCTAATCTACCTCAAGCAAAACCCTAATCAAATCTCTAAGCAAAGCCCTAAACAAAACCTCACACAAGAGAAATCAATCCCAGTCTTCAAGCTTCAAGACAAGCTTACCAAAGAAAGGGAGCTAAGTAGGCAGACTCATAGTGCCTTCCTCAGGAAAGTACTAGGAGGCTCCTACTTAGGAATCATATCCCGTGCGGCTCAACAACTGTGAACGGTTTACATTCCTCCTCAGGAGAAACTAAACTCACATGAAGGCTCTGACATCATTGGATACTTGAGAAATCCTACATGAACTAAGGGAACTAAGTGAACAGACCCATAGTGCCTTCCTCAGGAAAGTACTAGGGGGCTTTCACTTAGGAATCATATCCCATGTGGCTCAACAACTGTGATCGTTTTACATTCCTCCTCAGGAGAAACTAAACTCACATGAAGGCTCCAACATCATTGGATACTTGAGAAATCCTACATGAACTAAGGGAACTAAGTGAACAGACCCATAGTGCCTTCCTCAGGAAAGTACTAGGGGGCTTCCACTTAGGAATCATATCCCATGTGGCTGAACAACTGTGATCGGTTTACGTTCCTCCTCAGGAGAAACTAAACTCACATGAAGGCTCCAACATCATTGGATACTTGAGAAGGAGGTGAGAAGAAAGAATGAAAGACATCCATAGTGCCTTCCTCAGGAAAGTACCATGAATTTCCCTCAAACTTCAGGGTCTCAAACCTCACAGAAAGAGAGCAAACTCCTAGACTAGGACCTCAATCCATGCATCCTTGCAAGCTCCATCAAGACTTCATCCAGCCTCCATCTTCAAGAAGAAACTACAGGCCCTCAAACCAAAAGAAACTATCTCTGAAGCTCAACCATAGTTGAACTTCAAAGTCAGAAGCCTTCAAGACTTCTCCTATTCTCAAGCTCAAGCAAAAACAACTTCTAAAAATCCACCAAAAATCTAGGGGAAACCTACATGCCTCCATGATCCCAAGATCAAATCTCAAAGCCTAAGTCAACTTCTAAGGCTACTAAACAATCCCTAACATGTGAAAGGTCAAGGGTTAACCGGAAAGTTAGGAGGTCTCTACTCTCTAACCCTAAAACAACATCAATCAATCTCTAAAAAATCCACAAAAATCCTATGGGGAGCATGCATCAGTCTAGTATAACTTACTAAAAAACTAAAGCAAAAATCAATACCAAATGAGAGAACTAAAATCAACAAGGCAGACACACCACAAACCAATTATTCAGGACCAATTAAAATACAAAAATGCAAATAAAAATGAAAATGCATGATCAATTCAATATTTTTGCACTATAAAATTCTAAATTGAATTAGGACCCTACAGAAAAAAGAAGGGAATTAATCGGATACTCCTACTATTTTTTATGAAACATTTCCTAACATGGATAAAAATAAAGAAATTAAAAAGAAAATAAAACTAGGGGGGCGAATAGCAACACGTCTCAGTCATTTCAGACTGGGCCCAAATGCATGGGGGGGGTGCGCATAGCAATTAGGGCCAAGGCCCAGACCAAACTCAGCATTCTTTCACACTCAGGGGGGGGGGCAACGAGTAAAGAGGGGGTGTCCTTAGCAAACTCAAACTTGGGCTTAACCCAGCCCAAACTCTAACCCAGCTTACCAATCAGCAAAACTACTCTTCTCCCCCAAAATTCCATTCACTGTTCATTACCTCTTCTCAACCCTAATCGCCGTTCTCTGAGATTCTATCTCAAACCCTCTTCTGAAACTCTCAAACATTTCCAAACCCTCACGAATCTCAATCGTACCATCATTCTCTAACTCAAATCCACTCAACCCTAAACTAGATTACCCTCATCAACAAATCTAATATTCAAAACTCAAAACAGAAACCCTAATCCAGTTGAACAAATGACTATGAGACGAAAAGGAATGAAACCTGGGTGAAGCAACGGAGACGATGGAGCTTCTGGAGAATTCTTCGCGGATGCTCGAAGACCAACAACCTTGATGGTGTTTGAAGATGATCTGGGAGCCTTGAAGATCTTGACTAACGATGTGGGGGACTCAACGAAGCTGACGATCGGAGAATCAGTTGCGATGACGTTCTTGAAGGCGAAGCTGGTGACGAAGTTTCTTGAAGGATGACGAAGATCTGTGAGGATTGCTGGAAAACGTATGAAGATCTATGAATATTTCTGGGAAAATGAAGAACTCGGTTGAAGATCTTTAAGATTTTTCTGGAGATGTGATGAAGGACGATGAAGGATCTGGGCGGGATGATGAAGATCTATGAGGAACCAGATGAAGATTTAGGTAGATCTTGATGAATCTGGGGAACTGGACAAGCGTGATGAATTTTCCGGCGAGACAAAACAGTTTCCGGCGAGTTTGACGGTGGCGTCTGGTGATTGTTGTTGAGGATCGGAGGAGAAAGATGAGACTCTTGAGAATCTACAAAATTTGCAGATTCCGGCGAGCTGAGCGGCGGCCGGAGGTCGTTAGGGTGGCCGGAGTTGGTTGTCACCGGGCTTGCATGGCCGGCGGGGACTTTCCCAGTGAGAATGAGGTGCCACCAAGTGGCAGTCGTGCATGCAGAGAGTGAAGGATGTGAGGACGCGTGGCAAGGTGCTGGCAGAGAGAGAGTGAGTGGGTCAGGGTGAGGTGTCAGTGTGTGGGAAGAGAGAGAAGAGGACGCGTGGCCTGCTTCTTTTATAGACACATGGCAACTTTTCTGGACAAAAATGGACAAAAAGATTGAAAGATTCTGGGCCTCCAAAAACTAACTGGGCCCAACAAAATCACTGGATAAAATGCTAATTGGCTGATTAAAACTAAAGACTACAATTAAAAACTGATTAAAGAAAAACCTAATTAACTAATGGATAAACAATTAACACTAACTAAGTATTAAAACTACAATTAAATCTTAAACGAAAATTAAACTAATCTAATTAATCCTAATAAACTCTAACTAAAACTAAAAACACAATTAATATCCTAATCTATTTAATATTCTAATATCTTATATTAAAAAAATTAAAACTAATATCTATTAACAAACTATAAAAAAAACTATTAACCTATATTAGACCTAATAAAAGAAATTAATATCTAACAAAAGATTAAATCTATATTAAAAATAAACTCTATTTATTCTATTATCTAAAAGACATGACTTAATATCTAAAAAGAAATTTATTCTAAAATCTATTTAAAAACAAATTTATAACTTCTAAAAAAGACTTAAAACTATTAAAAATATTAAAAAATCTATTAAAACCTATTTAAAAACTCTATAAAATTCTAAAATGATTTAAAACTAATAAAAATATTAAAAAAAACTATTTAAATCCTAGAAAATCGATAAAACCTATTTAAAATTCTACAAACGGCTATTAAATCCTAAAAATGCAAACAAAGGCCACTAGCCAACACAAAGGAGAGCGCGAGACCAGATCGACGCAAACAGTAAACCCCTGGCATCAGAATATCCCAAAAACTACCATGTAAGCTGAAAACACCGAGAAGTGCACAATTTCCCGAAGATGAAACCCTGATTATCTAGACTGGATCTGAAATATCCGGTAAATGAAAACCAAGCTGCAACCCTGACATCCTCTGTCTGTACACAAGTGTCATGCATCTGATATGCGAATACGAATTTAAACCACGAACCAGATAGGAGAACCGGTTGGTCAAATTTTAGGGTGCAACAGCTGCCCCTATTCAAGCGGCTTGGACCTGAATGGGTGAAGAGCGCTCAGCTTTCACACATTCGAAGGTAAATGACGGTTGAATACCAATGAAACCCTGAAATTTGCCAACCGCAAAAATAAATTGCGCACACCACAGCTTGGGGAGAATTAACCAGGCAACTGATTTCCATTGCAACAGCGACAACTAAAACACTATCCATCAACCTGTTTATGAAATAATCTGATATTGTCCATGGACCATCCCATTCCGAAGAAGAGGGTATACACTGAACAGTGAGAAATTGTTGATCTCTCTTATCAACCTTCCGCATCCAAAGAAACGAGCAAACGCTTAACCAAGCGAGAGAATGCTGATTTCACATACCAACCTTCCGTTCGTACTTGAACGAGCATCCACTAAACTGCGAGAAAATGTTGATTTCACTTACCAACCTTCCGTTCGTACCTGAACGAGCATCCACTAAACTGCGAGAAAATGTTGATTTCACTTACCAGCCTTCCGTTCGTACCTGAACGAGCATCCACTAAACTGCGAGAAAATGTTGATTTCACTTACCAGCCTTCCGTTCGTACCTGAACGAGCATCCACTAAACTGCGAGAAAATGTTGATTTCACTTACCAACCTTCCGTTCGTACCTGAACGAGCATCCACTAAACTGCGAGAAAATGTTGATTTCACTTACCAACCTTCCGTTCGTACCTGAACGAGCAAACCTGTGGGGAAATGTTGATTTCACTTACCAACCTTCCGTTCGTACCTGAACGAGCAAACCTGCGGGGAAATGTTGATTTCACTTACCAACCTTCCGTTCGTACCTGAACGAGCATCCACTAAACTGCGAGAAAATGTTGATTTCACTTACCAACCTTCCGTTCGTACCTGAACGAGCAAACCTGCGGGGAAATGTTGATTTCACTTACCAACCTTCCGTTCGTACCTGAACGAGCATCCACTAAACAGCGAGAAAATGTTGATTTCACTTACCAACCTTCCGTTCGTACCTGAACGAGCATCCACTAAACTGCGAGAAAATGTTGATTTCACTTACCAACCTTCCGTTCGTACCTGAACGAGCATCCACTAAACAGCGAGAAAATGTTGATTTCACTTACCAACCTTCCGTTCGTACCTGAACGAGCATCCACTAAACTGCGAGAAAATGTTGATTTCACTTACCAACCTTCCGTTCGTACCTGAACGAGCATCCACTAAACAGCGAGAAAATGTTGATTTCACTTACCAACCTTCCGTTCGTACCTGAACGAGCATCCACTAAACAGCGAGAAAATGTTGATTTCACTTACCAACCTTCCGTTCGTACCTGAACGAGCATCCCTGCGGGGGCACGAGAAACTTAACCAAGCAGCTCTGAGAGGATAATTCTGACGACGGTCGTCCAATACCTATTCTGGCAATAGGTATCCTGAAAACACTCCGCTGGGGGAAATTGGGAACTTAACCAAGCACCCTGATGAGAATAACCTAGTTGAAAAATAAGAGGAATTTAACCAAACAACTCCGTGGCGAATACCCTGCTGGGGACTATGAGGGACTTAACCAAGTAACTCATTGAAGTAACACCCTGCTGGAGAACATAACTCTGTTGGGGAAACTACGGGTAACCACCCAAAAATCTGCATTACCATCTTCCAATGCTGACACCATAGAATCCTGAGAAAGACTCAGCTGGGGGAAAAAGTGCTTGACCAAGCAAACTCTGCTAGGGGAATATGACATGACGAACACGATCACTGCGTGCCTGGCGCAACAACCCTCTTGACAGGAGGAAACACGATCACTGCGCGTCTTGGCGTTGCAAACAAAACCACATACGGGACGATACAATCACTGCGTACCTCTTCCGCAAAGACCCCATGACATGATGAACACGATTACTGCGTGCCCTGCGCCACAACTCTCTTGACATGAGGAAACACGATCACTGCGCGCCTTGTGCCACAAACCAAACATACGGGATGAATACGATCACTGCGTACCTCTTCCGCGAAAACCCCATAACATAACGATGACCACGATCACTGCGTGCCCTGCGCCACAACCCTCATGACAGGAGGAAACACGATCACTGCGCGTCTTGTGCCACAAACCAAACATACGGGATGAATACGATCACTGCGTACCTCTTCCGCGAAAACCCCATAACATAACGATGACCACGATCACTGTGTGCCCTGCGCCACAACCCTCTTGACAGGAGGAAACACGATCACTGCGCGTCTTGTGCCACCAACAAAACATACGCACATTTCTGCGAACCACGATCTCACTTATCGACAGAGAAAATACCTGAGGCTGGACGGGTAATCAATCCTGCTTACGTTCCAAAATGCACATGTTTGATGATGCCGTAATGCTTCCATACTGCATGGAAATGCTACGTATTCGTGCAAAATGCAAGTGCTTATGATGCATGCTTATGCAAAGGGCTACTTCAGCAAAATAAATGCTGAAGACAAACTGGATCCGCTGGGGATGACCGGAATACTACCGGAACACTTCCAACCAATATAAATGCTGGAAAGATGAACTAACTCCGCTGGGGATGACCGTCCTGCTGGGAAAGTAGCTCAAAACTTCAAACTCTGCTGAAAATGATCGTCCTGACGAGGAAGGATCAACCTGTTGGGGAAAGAGAAAAGCAATCCTGGAAACTGCTTTCAAAAGGTATCAACACTCTGATTACGCCCTGTGGGGATAGTTCATCCTGCTATCACTGAGCTGGGGATTGACCGGTATGCTCTGATTCGCACTACACAAGAAACTCTTTGGGGAAGTTAATCATGTCCGTCTCGACCTTCGCTGGGGAGGACTCTGCTCTGCTTGATAAGCCAGTTCTGAACTACTGAAGATGCATTGATCTCGCCTTTGACGCAATCTCAACTCTCCTGGGGAGACAACATTCAATTTTGCCTGGGGCGACTTCACTGGGGAAAGACACAACATTCATCCTCTGGAGAGGGTACGGGCCTGCCATGGACTCTGGCGGGGATAAACAGACTGGCTTAAATAACTTGCCCCAATGCACTCAACTTGCCCCTATCCAACTCCTGGGAATACTTGCTCTGAACAGCTTGCTACGAGACGACCTCGAGATTACTTGCCCCGGTATCTATACGATAAAAGGATTCGATCTCCACTAAACCCTGATCAACCCAGTTGGTTTCAACATTCTCTGCGGTGACTTGCCCCTGAATGAGCGTTCTAGCGACTTAACCTGATCTGATTATCCACCTGAAGTATCTGCTTTCAAATCTCCACGTTCTGTATGATTGCCCCTGATTGGATCTCGAGAAGACTCACTTCTGATTAACTGCCTCTCAAGCATACTGCCCCTTGATCAACTGAAGCTTCGGGACTTGTCCTCAGACTAACTGATTCTGAACTCACTGGAAGTCAATGCCCCGGATTTACAGGGCTTCACAACATACACCATGCTGGTTCAGACTGCTGAATTACTCAGTCCTGCTCGATTATTCCTTGTTGGAATCTCCTTCGTGTTAACTACTATCCTGCAAGTAAAAATCGTCTGTTCACGAATGGTAATTCTAATGCAATGTTTATGCAGATTTTGAAAATTTGTGCTGTCACTCATTTACATGTCATGATTGAGTGACAAATGAACCAACGTTCAGACGTAGTGCTTACGTGGTCAGTGAAAAACACAACAAGGATGTGACTAGTAAGTCACGAAGGAGTCAGGTTACTCAACCTTATCGTAATGCGCTTTCAGAATAAACCCTGCCTCAATTAGGTCTTTTAAGGGTTGTATCGTGGTCGGGTTCACGGTTCATGAAGCAAAGGATATTTTGGCTCAAATTTGATTTGTACCCACCCCTTCTACGTGATGATCTCCGATCCTAAGGTTCAATTAACCTGGCACGAGCGCTCGCCTCTTCGAGAGGTATGTTGAATGGTAAGAACCACAATTAAGGAACTCACAGGGTTTTTCGGAGTGACAGTTACTCCTTCGTTTTCGGTGTCTGTATACACGACTTTGTCTTTCACTGGGGATCTATATTTTTTTTTCTATCCCTTCTTTTTCATTCTTTTTGATTCCCTAATTTTTGCTTGGACTGACTCCTTTTGAGTTCCTTTCGTTTTTTCGTTTTCTTTTGAAGTCCAGCGGGATGCCCTGATTTTTGCCTAAGTGTTAGCTTTCCAGCTTTTTCTTTCTTTTTACTTAGCGGGCTTTCTTTTTCTTTCTTTTGGAACAAAGTCGTGTGACACTGGTTGTCTTGATTGCTCCGAAAGGATTGTAACTGTCTCACTCCTGATTGGTGAGGTTTAACCACTGTGGTCGACGAGGTACGACCTCTTGAGAGGCATAAACTGTAATTGGTCCTCGAAAGATAACACTCCTCTGTAAGACTTGAATGCTCGGTCAAGCTAACTGACAACTACCCTGCCCCGGGTTAAGATGTGAGGGTTTAAAAGTCCGAAAAAACTTCTACTTCCTGGCTCGAAGTGGTTAAGAAGGGACTAACTCCTTATATCTCCAGTGTTTAGGGGATTCAAAACAATGCCTTGTACGTCATCGGCAAGGTTTTATCTGAGAGCATACGATCACCGGTTATGAGTTTATTTCGTCATCCTCCCTCCAGTCTTTGCTAATCACAGTGATAAAGTGGAGTGAATAAAATGCAAGTGTCAGTGCAATGCAGTAAATGAGCGACAGCGACATGATTAATTCAGAAAAATGCATAGTCACTTTATTATTATTACCATTCAAAACATACAATGTTTATAGCAAGTAGTAACTGACAGAAAAGAAACTACAAATACAAATGATATAAAGTCTGAGGACTGCCAATGCTGAGGGCGCCTGCCTGCCTGGACCACTGGCTTTTGCTGGGGAATACTTTCCGAGTCTACGAACTTAGACAGCTGAGAAGTTAGTATGAACAAACAGAAATCCTTCTCGAAAGGAAATGCAATCCTGGTCGATCAACTGCTGTACCTTCGCCTGAAACGCTTTACAATCTTCAGTTGCATGCCCTGGAGAGCCACCATGGTAACCACATTGAACTTGGGGATTGTACCCAGGAGGGTAAGGTTCTGGCACAGGCTTGAGAGCTTTCGGCTCCACCAAAGCGTTCTGAACCAACTGTGGCAAAAGCTGACTGTACGGCACAGGAACTGGGTGGGAAGGACCATTCCATCGTTCCAAATTGCTACGAGGTCTGTTCTGATTCTGACGCTGAGTCTGATAACCTTGGCCACGAGTTCGCTGAGCGACATAAGACTCCTGATATGGTGCCCCAGGCACAGTGGTCTGTCCGGAATAACGAGACACAGAAGATACTGATCGCTGAGAAGACGAAGAACCAACCGATTTCACCGATTCGACTCGAGGATACCCAACATCATTCCTGATTGCGTTGACCACAACTCCTTCTTCGGTTTGACGAGCTTGACCGCCTGCAACATTCTGGATTTTTCCAGTCTTTACACCATACTCGATGCGCTCTCCTGCCCTGACCAATTCAGAGAAATTTGGTGTGACTCTAAGCATTCTTTCGAAGTACGGGCTCTGCAAGGAGTTTACGAACATGCCTCTTAGCTCTTGGTCTAGAAGCGGTGGTTGCACTCTAGCAGCAAATTCTCTCCATCTCTGAACATACTTTCTGAAGGGTTCATTGTTCCCTTGAGACAATTCTTGCAGTTGCATGTGACTAGGAGCTTCAACAAGATTGTAGTCATACTGCTTCAGGAAAGCTCTGGCTAAATCCACCCATGATCGAATCTGATTACTCTCTAACTGCATATACCAACTCAGAGATTCCCCAGTCAGACTATCCTGAAAGCAGTGAATCATTAACTTGTCGTTGTGTATGAATGAAGTCATTCTTCGGCAGAACATCACCAAATGTTGCTTCGGGAAACTGTCTCCTTTGTACTTTTCAAACCTCGGCATTCTAAACTTCGGAGGTAACTCCAGGCCAGGAACCAGACACATGTCTGCAGCATTAGGGTTAACAGCGTCTTTACCTTTCAAGGCTTTGAATCTTTCATCCAATGCACGGAACCTTCTAGCATACACGGGAGCTAATGGGTCTTCAGTCTTTGCTATCGGGACCTCTCTTCAGGACTTTGGCATAGGGAAGGCAACACTCTGGTAGTATGGAGTATCAACAGAAGGATAACGTTCACTTCGGACAACAAACTGCTCACGTAGACCTCGGTCTTCAACAGAAGGCTGTACAAGCTGAGCTGCAATAAGGTTGTTCACTTGCGGGAAATCTTCGTCATGCGTAGATCCATACAAAGGATTGGACGTCACAGTGAAACCTGACAAGGTATCAACAGACTGGAAGCTGCTCTCCGACATAGCTACCAACAACTGTCAACTGACTTCACTGCTTGATTCTGCTCAAATCTGCTTCAACCCCTTGGTCGTCTTCAACACTCCACACTTGCCTCGAACAATCCCCCAAGAATCACCCTCTGGAGATGAACAAAGGCTGGATAAGTGCTCTGGCCAGCTAGAGAAATGCTATGCAATATGATTTATGCAGACAGAATACAAAAAATGCTAACGTGCATGTGTGCATTGGGGATATTTCCCCTCCAATTCCAGTGTCAAGGTAGCAAGACAAGAGAAACCATAAAGATAATATTTAGAAAAACCCTCATATATTTATCGGAATAACAGTCTCGTCAAGGCATTACACAACTACGTTCCATACAACTGATATGATAAAGGAGGATCCCAACCAACATGCCTGGTGGTGATCTCGACACATAGAATACAAGAAAGAAATCAAGGGCGGGTACGGTCGCAGAAATCCTCGAACAGCTTCTTCGTCTCTGCGTGATCCGGTCGATAAATCAAGCCTTCTATCAACTGATCCCTTTTCCTGACCGTTCCATGGATATCTCTGACAAAATCTTCCCAAGCCTTATCCTGAGCACCATCCTCAGGTTTGGGCCTCTTGGTGTCTGCTCTGCGCTGACAATCTTCCAGATTCTTCATGGCATCAATCAGTTTGCGTTCGGCCTCGTATCGACGGCATGCTTCTTCTTCAAGCTCTTCAATCTTCACTCTAACCTGTTCTCCCAACTGAGCAACCTGTATCTTTAGCTCTTCTTCCCGTTCTTTGCGTTTGGCCATAGTGAGGTCCCAATGCTCTCTGAACTTAGCTAACTTCGTGTAGGCCCTTTCCAGCTCTTGTTTCTTAGTAGCCAATACACTGCTAACTGAGTCTACATCTAACTCCAGACGCTTCTTGGTTTCAGTCAACTCCAATAAAGTAGTCTTCAGATGTTTCAAAGTTTCGGCCTGTTGCTTGGAAAAATATCCTGTTTCAATCTTTTCATGACGAAGCTGGGCATTCTCTTTCTCTAAAGCTTCTTTAACCTTTGCTAACTCTTCTTTCTCCGCCATCAGCTGCTTGTATACCTGCATGTCTATAGTGGTGGGCTCCTCCACCGGAGAAGGATACAATGGCTGAACTGCAGGATAAGGCATAAGGAATTTCGTAGCTCGTTCACGGATCCATTCCACATACGGACCAAGAGCTCGAGTACCCCCTTTTCTACATGAAGGCTTCCCTCTCTTATGCAGGTTCTTCCATGCTTTCTCAAGCTTGATCAACATCTCTTCCTCTATTGCCCCAGTGAGATACAGAGATTCCTGTATCTCCTCGGGCTTCGGCGCTTCCTGAGGCGCATACCCAAACTGCCTGATTAATAAGGAAGGGTTGTAATTGACACACCCTCTCCTTCCTATCAAAGGAACATTAGGGAATCCTTCGCATCTGTATATGACCTCAACTCCTAACACCTCCTCATTAACCCACACCACATTCTCAGAAGTCAACCCCATCAAGCGCTCAGGCCATCCTAAAGAATCAATAGAAGTGACGAAAGGCCCTGACTTCGGCATATGACTAGTAAACCACCTGCACAGTAGAGGTACACAGCAAGAGACATTCCTTCCTCGCCGCTTTTCATTTTGGTAGTGAGTGGAATGGTGGATATCTCCCAGCAAGGTAGGAACTGGGTTCTTTGCAGCCAGAATATAGAAAGCATCTGCATCAACAAAATCAGGAAAGTTTGGGAACAATACAATGCCATAAACACACACAGCAAGGATGGCGTCAAAAACAACCCAGACACCCTTCTTGGCATACTCCCGAGCCTTCTCCACCAAAACAACCAACGGAAATCCCCACGCATCTCCTTTTCTGATCATCTTCCCTGTCAGCTCAAACTCTCCTAAGTACAGAATAGTAGAAAGCTTAGCCAGATCAGGCTTAGCGTCCGTGTGATAGAAAGGCATCCGCTCGCGAATCGGTATATCCAAGAGTGCAGAATACTCCTCCAGGGTAGGAGCCAAGACAAAATCAGGAAATACGAAACACCTGAGCTCAGCATCATAAAACTGCAATAGGGTGTAAATGCCGCTGATCTCATAAGCCGAAGGCTGGTAAACATAAGTCAGGATCCTCCCATATGTCTTCCTGAAATCTCCCATCACCTTCTTCCTAGCAATAGCAATTAACTCTGACAACAGACTGATATCTGGAGATGGGAATTTGTAGGGTAACACTCTCTTCATGGCTTCCATGTCTTGCTAGGAAACAAACACCGGAACTGGGAGGGAAAATATATACCTGCAATACACACACGTTAGTTAGATGCAAATGGTAATGCAATAATGCAATATGATAAATGATGCAATCAGTGAACACAGGGGCCATGCTGTAGCCTGATGAGGAACATCTCTGTGATGTCAAGAACAGAAAACCACCACAGTCACCAGAACTTCATGACACTAACTATCATCTGACACTCAAAATACCAATCCCCTGGTAAGAAATCCATCTGAACCTCTGTATCTGACGAGATAACCATCTGATAATAGTATCAACCTCAAACAAGAAACCCATCCGATCCAAACAACACCTGTTAACGAGCCAAGAAAACTATCTGATAAATACTGAATCATGGTTTCTGAAGGCCAGTTTTCCTGCAATAACCCAATCCCCCTCACAGGTATGGACCTAATCCACGGACAAAGGTACGGCATCCTATGCGGTCATCAGTGTCACAGACTTTCATGAGTGACGATACGATTCCCAGAAGGAGTGGCATCATCAAGTCATGAAGAGGCCTCACTTAGCTGACTTCCAAATGATCGGTCCCCAGAGTCGACAGTCCTCACGTCTGGACTCCCCTCAGATCCTCAGGACCGGAAAGGAGCACCTCGGAGAGAGCCTCGTCTGAGCGCAGATTTCGTAGGGAACGGTGCCTGCTCAGCAGACAGGTTCGTCTACTACTCTCCGCAACTATGTCTAGGTGCATACTCAAGCCCAGGTCCGGCTTCTCACTCATAGTAACCTCCCTTTCCCACAGCAATAATCATAATAATATAGTGCTGAAAGTAAATGCGGAAAGGTAAAGGTGCGGGAAAGTAAAGTGCGGAAAGATAAAACACATATGCACAACACCCAACAGATAAACACCCAAGCGCTAGGATTGACTCGCGTAGGGGATGGGAAACGGTCCCAGCATAAGGGATGGGAAAAGTCCCTAAATGCCCATGGTCCCCAGCAGAGTCGCCAGCTGTCGCTACTGCGAAAATCGGCGCCGGCTGACAGAAGAGTCGCCACCGTGCGTTATTTATCCCAACGGAGGGAAAGGAAACGCTCGAAGTAAACCTCGCAAAAAACGGGAAAGGTATGGTCATCGCAACCAAAACCTGGATTCGGGAGTCGGTTACGCAAGGGGAAGGTATTAGCACCCCTCACGTCCGTCGTACTCGACGGGATCCACGCTTGGTGTTTATAAGGAAAAATGTGTGTTTATCTATCTACGCTAATGGTCAGTCTGAAAAGAAAAGAAAAGGACCGGACTCGACAGAACATACGCTGTTCTGGGCCTACGTACTCCCTCGTGCAATGGGAAAGTCAGAGTCAACGTAGTTCGACTACATACGTCTAGACGGGGGGAAAGGTTGCTCTCCAGGACATCGCGTCCTATGCCTACGTACTTCCACACGGCATGGAAGATCAAAGCAAACGTAGTTCGACTACGCACGACACAAGCTGTTCAAGTGTTTTTTATGGGAAAATTCACCTTAACCAAGGGTTTTCACAGTCCAGGAGGACAAAAGGTTTTGATGTTTGTTCAAATCTTTTAACGGAAGAAATGAATTCACTTTTGTTTTATCCTTTATTAAGTGTTTTTCTGTTGTTTTGAGAAAGGAAAGAGACACTCTAAAACTATGGTTGAAAAGGGGAATCTACCTAATGTTATCATGCCTGGTTAACCAACCTAATGTCTATCATAACTCCTCCACAACAGAGAAGTTAGAGCTCCTAAGGGATCATGGCAACAGAACTAAACAGCAAACAGGAATCACTGCACAGTAAAGAAATACGGGAAATATGCATGAATGCAACAACCAAACAAGCAAGGCACAAAGGCCACACACCACAGAGGCAAGGGGCTCAGCTCTACCAAATACCAGCAAGCAAAGCCACTCAATAACAAACAAGCAGAAGGAGGACCACCTCAACTTCTCATGCACACAAAGCCTATTTCTAAGATGCACCTATCTCAGAAATATCTAGATGAACCCCTAAGTCTAATGCAGCACAGCACCATACAAGTCAATCAACACAAAGAGAAGGCTAACCAGCCTGGCAAACTCCTATCCAAAAGCCAGAAACTACCCCTGAGCAAGACCCCTAAACAACCCTAAAACAAAACCCCAATCTACCTCAAGCAAAACCCTAATCAAATCTCTAAGCAAAGCCCTAAACAAAACCTCACACAAGAGAAATCAATCCCAGTCTTCAAGCTTCAAGACAAGCTTACCAAAGAAAGGGAGCTAACTAGGCAGACTCATAGTGCCTTCCTCAGGAAAGTACTAGGAGGCTCCTACTTAGGAATCATATCCCGTGCGGCTCAACAACTGTGAACGGTTTACATTCCTCCTCAGGAGAAACTAAACTCACATGAAGGCTCTGACATCGTTGGATACTTGAGAAATCCTACATGAACTAAGGGAACTAAGTGAACAGACCCATAGTGCCTTCCTCAGGAAAGTACTAGGGGGCTTTCACATAGGAATCATATCCCATGTGGCTCAACAACTGTGATCGGTTTACATTCCTCCTCAGGAGAAACTAAACTCACATGAAGGCTCCAACATCATTGGATACTTGAGAAATCCTACATGAACTAAGGGAACTAAGTGAACAGACCCATAGTGCCTTCCTCAGGAAAGTACTAGGGGGCTTCCACTTAGGAATCATATCCCATGTGGCTCAACAACTGTGATCGGTTTACATTCCTCCTCAGGAGAAACTAAACTCACATGAAGGCTCCAACATCATTGGATACTTGAGAAGGAGGTGAGAAGAAAGAATGAAAGACATCCATAGTGCCTTCCTCAGGAAAGTACCATGAATTTCCCTCAAACTTCAGGGTCTCAAACCTCACAGAAAGAGAGTAAACTCCTAGACTAGGACCTCAATCCATGCATCCTTGCAAGCTCCATCAAGACTTCATCCAGCCTCCATCTTCAAGAAGAAACCACAGGCCCTCAAACCAAAAGAAACTATCTCTGAAGCTCAACCATAGTTGAACTTCAAAGTCAGAAGCCTTCAAGACTTCTCCTATTCTCAAGCTCAAACAAAAACAACTTCTAAAAATCCACCAAAAATCTAGGGGAAACCTACATGCCTCCATGATCCCAAGATCAAATCTCAAAGCCTAAGTCAACTTCTAAGGCTACTAAACAATCCCTAACATGTGAATGGTCAAGGGTTAACCGGCAAGTTAGGAGGTCTCTACTCTCTAACCCTAAAACAACATCAATCAATCTCTAAAAAATCCACAAAAATCCTATGGGGAGCATGCATCAGTCTAGTATAACATACTAAAAAACTAAAGCAAAAATCAATACCAAATGAGAGAACTAAAATCAACAAGGCAGACACACCACAAACCAATTATTCAGGACCAATTAAAATACAAAAATGCAAATAAAAATGAAAATGCAAGATCAATTCAATATTTTTGCACTATAAAATTCTAAATTGAATTAGGACCCTACAGAAAAAAGAAGGGAATTAATCGGATACTCCTACTATTTTTTATGAAACATTTCCTAACATGGATAAAAACAAAGAAATTAAAAAGAAAATAAAACTAGGGGGCGAATAGCAACACGTCTCAGTCATTTCAGACTGGGCCCAAATGCAGGGGGGTGCGCATAGCAATTAGGGCCAAGGCCCAGACCAAACTCAGCATTCTTTCACACTCAGGGGGGGGGGGCAACGAGTAAAGAGGGGGTGTCCTTAGCAAACTCAAACTTGGGCTTAACCCAGCCCAAACCCTAACCCAGCTTACCAATCAGCAAAACTACTCTTCTCCCCCAAAATTACATTCACTGTTCATTACCTCTTCTCAACCCTAATCGCCGTTCTCTGAGATTCTATCTCAAACCCTCTTCTGAAACTCTCAAACATTTCCAAACCCTCACGAATCTCAATCGTACCATCATTCTCTAACTCAAATCCACTCAACCCTAAACTAGATTACCCTCATCAACAAATCTAACATTCAAAACTCAAAACAGAAACCCTAATCCAGTTGAACAAATGACTATGAGACGAAAAGGAATGAAACCTGGGTGAAGCAACGGAGACGATGGAGCTTCTGGAGAATTCTTCGCGGATGCTCGAAGACCAACAACCTTGATGGTGTTTGAAGATGATCTGGGAGCCTTGAAGATCTTGACTAACGATGCGGTGGACTCAACGAAGCTGACGATCGGAGAATCGGTTGCGATGACGTTCTTGAAGGCGAAGCTGGTGACGAAGTTTCTTGAAGGATGACGAAGATCTGTGAGGATTGCTGGAAAACGTATGAAGATCTATGAATATTTCTGGGAAAATGAAGAACTCGGTTGAAGATCTTTAAGATTTTTCTGGAGATGTGATGAAGGACGATGAAGGATCTGGGCGAGATGATGAAGATCTATGAGGAACCAGATGAAGATTTAGGTAGATCTTGATGAATCTGGGGAACTGGACAAGCGTGATGAATTTTCCGGCGAGACAAAACAGTTTCCGGCGAGTTTGACGGTGGCGTCTGGTGATTGTTGTTGAGGATCGGAGGAGAAAGATGAGACTCTTGAGAATCTGCAAAATTTGCAGATTCCGGCGAGCTGAGCGGCGGCCGGAGGTCGTTAGGGTGGCCGGAGTTGGTTGTCACCGGGCTTGCATGGCCGGCGGGGACTTTCCCGGTGAGAATGAGGTGCCACCAAGTGGCAGTCGTGCATGCAGAGAGTGAAGGATGTGAGGACGCGTGGCAAGGTGCTGGCAGAGAGAGAGTGAGTGGGTCAGGGTGAGGTGTCAGTGTGTGGGAAGAGAGAGAAGAGGACGCGTGGCCTGCTTCTTTTATAGACACATGGCAACTTTTCTGGACAAAAATGGACAAAAAGATTGAAAGATTTTGGGCCTCCAAAAACTAACTGGGCCCAACGAAATCACTGGATAAAATGCTAATTGGCTGATTAAAACTAAAGACTACAATTAAAAACTGATTAAAGAAAAACCTAATTAACTAATGGGTAAACAATTAACACTAACTAAGTATTAAAACTACAATTAAATCTTAAACGAAAATTAAACTAATCTAATTAATCCTAATAAACTCTAATTAAAACTAAAAACACAATTAATATCCTAATCTATTTAATATTCTAATATCCTATATTAAAAAAATTAAAACTAATATCTATTAACAAACAATAAAAAAAACTATTAACCTATATTAGACCTAATAAAAGAAATTAATATCTAACAAAAGATTAAATCTATATTAAAAATAAACTCTATTTATTCTATTATCTAAAAGACATGACTTAATATCTAAAAAGAAATTTATTCTAAAATCTATTTAAAAACAAATTTATAACTTCTAAAAAAGACTTAAAACTATTAAAAATATTAAAAAATCTATTAAAACCTATTTAAAAACTCTATAAAATTCTAAAATGATTTAAAACTAATAAAAATATTAAAAAAAACTATTTAAATCCTAGAAAATCGATAAAACCTATTTAAAATTCTACAAACGGCTATTAAATCCTAAAAATGCAAACAAAGGCCACTAGCCAACACAAAGGAGAGCGCGAGACCAGATCGACGCAAACAGTAAACCCCTGGCATCAGAATATCCCAAAAACTACCATGTAAGCTAAAAACACCGAGAAGTGCACAATTTCCCGAAGATGAAACCCTGATTATCTAGACTGGATCTGAAATATCCGGTAAATGAAAACCAAGCTGCAACCCTGACATCCTCTGTCTGTACACAAGTGTCATGCATCTGATATGCGAATACGAATTTAAACCACGAACCAGATAGGAGAACTGGTTGGTCAAATTTTAGGGTGCAACAGATATTCCTCTTCTTCATATGATTATGTCAGATTGTGCGGAGACTCATCTTGATTTCTTTCTGAATTTGTCATTTTCGAAATTGTGCTGACATGTCGTAATATGTCGTTGCAGAATGAAGATGGCTTGGATTTGAAGGCTTTTTTATGTGGTTATCTTCTTTCCTTTCTAGATTTGGTATGTTGCGTAATGTTCTGGTTCTGCGTGACTTATGAACTTCATTTCAAGCTTTTGTTTTGTCTATGAAAAAAACTGACAGTTTCTCTTGAACAGGGGGATGAGTTCTTCTTGGCATCGAGCACAAAATTCCCAAGGGTATATCTTCAAGTCTGGAGAAAAAACTATCCGAAGTTGACCATCACGAACAACACGAAGTTGCTTGAAAACACTCTCTCGTATTGCTTTTGCATAGTCTAGAACAATCTTGCCAGAGGAATTATGATAGTCACGGGGCATGCCAACATAAAGTGGCTCTTCCAGAGTGCCACTTTCATACTTTATCTTGAAAAGCCTGGGAAGGACTTCAACAGTTGCTTCAAACCCACGGTTAGGTTTGCGATTACATATTTCGCAGGGCCATACAACCTGAGGGAAAACTCGAGTTGTTTGTCTGCTGCTTCCATACATAGAGACACACCACTTCTTCTTAGCATTAGGAGCAAAATACTCAGCAACAAACTTCCTTCAAAACTCAATGTTTATCTTCTGGTCTATGTTTATCCTCTGGTCTGCTGTTGAGATTGTTGTGGTAATTGAGACTGTTGTTGAGGCATTGACTTTAAAAGTTGTGGTATGTTGGATATGGTACTATCTTGTAATTGAGGCTGAGAAGGACACCGAACTGGAGCATTAGGTTGCATTTGTGGATGAATTTGAGGATGAGGTTATTGATATTTTGTTGTTGTTGTTGCAGGTCCGATGTGATATTGCACGACGGGGCAGGGGATGTGGTGTGGAAGGTTGTGTGATTTATTCTGAGTTTTGGTTCAACTTTGACTTCAATGTAGCTTCTCCATTTCTCAATCGGGTGTTGTTATACTTGTGATAAGAGGTTTTATATATTCACTGTTAGTAATCACTTGTAGAAAATGGTTACTGCAATTCATGCTTATTCCATTTTGCTAATTGAATTGACTGTTGGTCTTGGTATACTAGCTGCCAGAGGTTGACTTGTAAAACTACCATGAATGTGGGTTGTTGGTGCTTCCAAATCAACAAAATCAAGTGATAACAATGGCGTCAACTGCATATCAACATCTAGCTTCCTACAGCATAAAATATACTCCCAAATAGGATGTTTGATCATGGAGGGCTGAACTTAAATCCATTTATTTTGGCTCTTAACTTGCGTTTTATTTCCGTCAGGCCTGCTCTGATTAGTGATTGTGTTGCTTTGACAGGTTTTGGTTCGCAGCCCATGTCGAGATCAAATTCGGAAGACAAATGCGTAATTAAAGGAAATGGTTATTGCAGCCGGCTACGTCATATTGGGACGCCTTCGACATCAACGGTTCATCATGTAGAGAATGCTCCGAGCTTAACATATGGTCTTTCTAAAAAACTCAAGGATTCGTATACTTTGCGTTGCAATAACTCTAACTGTCTTCTCTTTAAATTCTGCAGGTCTATCTTGACCGTGATCGATACAACCTTTTCTCTGTAGCATTTGGAGCACTTGATTTCTTCAGTTCATTAAAGCTATGATAGTCTGAATCAAGAACACTGAGGTTCTTTGTTGCTCCCTCTGCAGGAAGTGATATGAAGGAAGAAAACCTCTCCGGCTTGACAAGTGAACTAGTGTATATTCTTTAGCATCATTGATCGCGACTTTCTATGTCTAATACAACCTAACTGCAAGTGCACAGTCTATCGCGTAGTAATAATAGATATCGATCCCACAGGGACTTGTAATCAAACTAGTGTTCTCGGGAGTTACTATGTTTAGCTAGGTAGAATATGTTTAAGGGAATAAGATTGTCACTAAAAGGGAAACTAAGACTGTTACTTAGATTATAATTGATTGAATCGATATGCAGTAATTGTGTTCTTCAGGGATTTGACAAGTTACGGTGTATGAAATAATTTTCAGAGTTTATTTAAGCAGAAAATGGTGATTTAAAGACTCTCGCCTCACGATGGTTATTGACGCTAATCATAATTCTAAGGGCCAAACGTACACTTTCGTATCCCATTCGGGGTTAAAATTATTTTTTGGAAATCTCTAAGTTCTAATTCATTTTAAAGTGCTTTCGCTGTTATTAAAATGAATGACTCGTGTTTACTATCTGATCTTACCGCAGCTTTCGCTTGTTGGTTCGTATCTTAATTAATTTCCCACTTTCGTGGCAAAACTACTTTTAAATAAGTTCTCGCTTTCGCGATGAAGTTTATTCAGTAAATTAATTTTAAACACTCAGACCATAAATTACTTTTGAAAAGACAATTTTCCACCAGTTGTTATCAAATCCCATTCGAATTATTACCACATATCGATTACTTAAATTTAGCTAGACATGGATTTGGGAAAGATAAAACATAAATAAAAACAATAAATAATAATATGCATTATAATAAAACTGGAATTACGATTGAAATGAGAAACCTGTAAATATCCCAATTGGCCTTTGGGCAGATCCTCCACAGATGTTGGCAGGATTCTGGTCTTTATGCCAATTTGATCGTACAATGGAAGTAGAAATTACAGAAGAATGAAAGGAATGCAGAAAAAGCAAAGAGAAATAAATAAGAATATTAAACTGGAAAGGTTTGCTCTGGAAATAAATTTGGCAGCACTTCGTTGTATGAATGCGGCTCCCTTTCTGAGGTCCCCTTCTTCCCCTTTTATAGAAATGGAATTCTAACGGTTATAATTGGAGAGGGTGGACTTTGAGGCAGAAAAATCAGGGAGTAGTGGTCCACTATTTGGGACTTGGAACTGCTTCTTTAACGTGCAATTGAAGTGGGGCGTTTTTGCCTGCATGACGGTCGTCACAAGGTGTGACGGTCGTCACCCGTGTGACGGTCATCATGGAGCTGTGACGGTCGTCACAGCAGCAAAAACAGCCTTCTGCGCTTTTCATGATGTTTTCACTCTTTTTTCGTCCATATTTCATCTGAGATTGCTCCTTTTCTTCATATTGCCTTGTTTAGACGTGATCGTTAAATACCTGCAAAACATCAGACAAACAACACGGAAATAACCCGAAATCGGATCGAAAACAGTTAAACTTTAGTCGAATTATGCATCAAAATATATATACGATTTCGTGTTATCAAACTCCCCTAAGCTTGAATCTTTGCTTGTCCTCAAGTAAAACATGAAAAAGTCGGCAAGCACGAGGCAGCTTCTTCGTTCGCAAAGTTGGGAAAAACCGGGATTCTTGGTAAGAACACAACGAGTACCATGACGACACTGGACTACAAGTCTTCATAGGTCTCCTTCTTATGCAAACCGGTCCCAGTCATGCTACTGTAACTTGGTGTCAGGGTTCTCGCGGCAAGTTCACCCTGTTTGTTCTAGCGCATTCACATTAAGCCCGTTCTCCATACACTTTCATGGCAAGTCGACCTGTTAGTGAATATGATCTCATTTCTGTTTTTGATCTTCTTCATTGATCATAAGCTTATGTCATTGATTTTTCAATGAGTTTTCGTGTCGTTGGGCTAAATGCTCGGGTGAGGAGCACCTAACTTAGAAGGAAACGTGTCTTATATTTTTGGGCTATTTAGCTCTCTTTTCATGATTTTTCATCTTTTTGGAGATCATACACTTATCTGCATCGGTCGCTTACTTATAAGTGTTTTAGGATGGTGTTGACTGCTAGTATAAACTACTTGGGGCTGAGTTTGCGTAGACACTTGAGACTTTGGTACACGTAGGTAGTGAAACCGACTCGCATAAACCGGAGATCTAAGGTGTCAGGACGGTACTGGTTTTGTTAGAACTGTCGTTTCCTCGGAGTTTCAAAACTTGGTTTGAACTCAGGTGCATTCTCGTGATGCTTTTGCTTTTGAGGAACGAACGAAAATTTTTGTTTACGTTGAATAATGTGGGGATGTTTGCGTAACGGAAAAAGGATATATAAACGAGCTTTATTTGCTAAAAAAAAGAAAATGTTTAAATAGAAATTACGAAATTCAAAGTACAGTGGAATGGAAATAAAGGCTCCGCTCCCACACTATCTCAATCAGTATCCCCACTGATTTTGAAGCATGCGAGAGGGAGGTACAACTGAAATGAAAGTACAAATAAACTGGAAATATAGTAAACAAATAAGGAAAATGGATAACTAATCACGTCCGCTGCCTCGGTCACGTCCGCGCTGGCGTCCTCTGGCTCTGGCAAGGGCTACTCGGTCCTCATAACTCATAGCTCCAGTGTGGTAGACGGTGTCCCGAAGTCCTTCGACCTGCAAAGTCAGATACGCCAGGTTCTCAGTAATGGTAGCTTGGCCGGTTTGAAGTTGTTGCATTTGGGTCCGGTGCCAAGCTTCGAACTTGTCTGCTCGCTGATTCTGCTGCTGCAGCATAGCGAGTATCTGGGCTTGCTGGTCGAAAGAGCGCCGGAGGTCCTCTTCTGTGTAGTCGGGCACTAGATGATGGCGGCGGCGGCGAGAGGATGTACCTTCGGAAGGAGGAGGCTGCGATGCCTCCGGTTGCTCGGACCTGTCCAACTCAGCTTGGATTTCATCGTCAGAACCTTGGGTGTGGTCCTGAGTAGGAACAGCGGCAGCAGGAGGGGCAGTGAGGTCAAATAACCAGTTGGTACGATCCTCTGGGTGTGTGCGGGTGCGCGATGGAAGGATGATGCTTCGGACGGTTTTGCCACGCACTACCGGATGGTACTTGCCGTCGGCTCTGGAGCGGATAAGGTGGGAAGCTCTGCAGTGGTCGGTGTCAAGGAACACCGAGGGGATGGAATGGAGGTGCTGGAGGCGGTCGCCAAGGTTCAGCCCAAGTGCAATGGCAGTGACAATCCCTCCAAAGTAAAATGGCTTCGAGCCACGGTTGCAGTTGGCTTGAATGTGAGCCAGCAGGAACGGAGCGGCGTTGACAGGCTTGTTGTTGAAGACGCAATGGAGGAAGAAGAGCTCTTTCGAGTTCACCTTATGGTTGCTGTCTCTGGCGAAGATTGTGTTGCTCAATGCTCGGTGAAAGTACCGGATGGTCAGGTTATGGATATGCGTGGCGTGCAGAGAATCCCAACCATCGGCATTGATGCCGGTCAACTGGTACCACAGCGCGAAAGCTTCGTGCTGGAACTGATCGGTGAGGCGGCGGTGAGCATTGTCGCCTCGAGGTAGCTGTAAGATGGCGGCAATCTGGTTTTGGTTCACCTGATAGTTTATGCCGAACATCCGGAAGCATGCGGCACCGGAGTGTTGGTTGAGGTCGCCGCTGGATGTGACGTAGGTAAACGAACTCAAGAACTCGAGAGTGAGTTGTTCGTATATTGGCAGTAGATTGGTGCAGAGATTCCAGATGCCTGCTCTTTGAAGCATCCAAGTTACGCCTTCAAGGAGTCCGAGCTCCATAAGCGACGGAATGTGTGGATAATGAGTCGGCTGGAGCGACCTTTGATGGAATGCAATGTAGTTTGCCCGCTGTCTTTCGCCTAAGTCACCTTCGCTGAAGACAATGTTACTGATGTTCGGGGTTTCGGCATTTCTCGCCATTGTTGGAAGATTGAGAGGGTTCTGAAGATTGGGGTTATTCTGCAAAGTGGGAAAAATTGACAGAAGTGTGGTTGGAAGTTGAGATTGGAGTTGAAATATATGGTGCAATGTGGGGAGAACGAAAATTTGTAGTGGGGTAGGAGTTCTGATGATTGGAAGTTGAAATGAGGGTAGTGGGAGAGAAAACGCAACCCCTGTTATATCAGATAGCAGTTTTGGGTTCGTGACGGTCGTCACGTATGTGTGACGGTCGTCACCTGCGTGACGCTCGTCAGGGTCCTGTGACGGTCGTCACAGCAGCAAAATCTGCAGAACGCAGAATTTTGCTCTGAGGGCGTTCTTGCAGTAACTTTTAGGCCTAGTGTTGATACGGCAATGTAATATAGCAGCCAATAAACAAAGAGTAACGTAAAAACAAAATAATTGAATAAAGACTATAATTGAAATAACATGAAGTTGAAATGATTGTATGTAGTACATAAAAAAACTAACAATGCGAAAAATCCAAATGATTAAACGAAACTAAACTAAACCAAACTAAACTGAATCTACTGCTAAAACTAGTGTCTAGTCTTTTTGTGCCTTCAACTCATCGAATTTTCGTGCGTAGTAGTCGAGCTGGTCACAGACTAAGTCCATGAAGACTACCAGTTCGCTGTGTATGCCTGCGATGTCATCTTTTACAATAGTCAGAGTTGCATCAACGTTGTCCAATCGGAGTAGAACAGTATCCATTTTGTCGGTGGTCTCCTCATGGATAGGCTCAGGATAGATGTTGTAGTGCGGAGGAGTCATAGGGTCTACTTCAGCTTCGGATACAGCATCCTCATAGTACATATAGTCGTGTGCCTCAGAGATGTGGTCACTGTCATACATATAGTTCTGTGGTGTTGACTGAGGTGAAGGAGGTCCCATAGGCTCGTCCAGTTCATAAAGCCAGTTGTCCTTGTTGTGGATACTTGTCATCTGATGATCAGGCAGTGTGAATAGTTGTACTGGTTTTTCGTTAATGAGGTACTCATACGGTTCAGGTCCCATAGTTCCTAAAATGCGCCTGTTAAAGCAGAAATATTCATGGGTCGGATGGTGCCAAAACGAGTGCTTGCATTTAAGTGGAATCTAAGGCCAAGCTCGTGGGCAATCATTGTCACGAGGCCTCCTATAAGAATAGGTGTCTGTGGTTCCTGCGTGAGGCGTTTGAAAGATCTCATCATGAAAGGCACTGCATTTACTGTACGTCCCTGAGAAGCACAGAACATGATGAATAACTCCTCTTTAGATACTGTAGTAATATTATCTTCTTTCCCAAACAGGGTGTGATCTAGTATCTTATGGAAGTATCTGAAAGCTGGGTTATGGATATCATCATTATACATTCTGTCTGGTTCAGGGTGATAGTCGCCTGTGATTCTACCCCAGAATTGGTCGAGTTCAAAATCAAGATCGTCATCTTCTGCACTGATGAACACATGCGGTCCGTTGGGAAATCCTAGGAGGTTAGCTAGTGACATCCGGCTATGGGTTTGGTCTATTCCAAACATTCGAAAGGTAATAAGCTCTGTGTTGGATCCAAAACCATAGTTGGGTATGTATCTGAAAGAACTAAGGAATTCATAGGTAAGATCCTTATAGGTAGCAAAATGTGTTTTCAAAGCAGTGTTCTCCCAACCCAGTTGATTGAACAGGTATTGAATGCTATCCGTGATTCCTAGTTTATCCATGGTAGACTTATCATAATACAGCGTTAAGGCGATTTCTCTTTCAGTTAGTGCTGCAAATCTTGCCTTTTGAGCTAGTCCTCGAAAATGAACCTTTGTGAAGTCGTACTCGGTCATACTCGCAGGTAATTCGAAGAAAACAGAAGGAATGTTTTGAAGACTTTAAAAATCCTGAAAAGTTTAAAACATGAGTTTGAAGTCAGGATTTTTAAAAACAAAAAGCGGTAGAAAAAAAAGACAAAAGACAAAAATAAAATAAAAATAAAAATATGAAAACAAACGAAAGTAGAAAGTAGTAGTAATTATAAGTTTAGAGTTTTTGTTGGATTTTCAAAGTAAAATTTTAAATAAAAATGAAATACAATAACGAGGGAAATTGGGTTGCCTCCCAGTAAGCACTGTTTTTAACGTCTAAAGCCTGACGATAGCTTGGTGACAAGCTATTCGGGTGTTTGAGCTGGAAGCTCGAGCAATGTTATACTGCAGACTTGAGGGTTGTTTTCGTTCTTATTATAATGTTTTAGACGTTGCCCGTTTACGATAAACGGTGCATTCGTCTTATCGGTAATTTCGACAGCTCCACTCTGAAGTACTTTAGTCACTTCATAGGGTCCAGACCACCTAGATTTTAGTTTACCTGGGAAGAGTTTTAATCTTGAATTAAATAGCAATACGATGTCTCCCACACTGAATTGTTTCTTGACCGAACGTTTATCATGCCACTTTTTAGTTCGTTCTTTGTAGATACGGGCATTTTCGTAAGCGTCTAATCGAAGTTCTTCCAATTCGTGTAAGTTCAAGATTCGCTTTTCTCCTGCCTCGGTGTAATTGAAATTGAGTGTCTTAATGGCCCAGAAGGCCTTGTGCTCTAGTTCTACAGGGAGATGGCAGGATTTACCGTAAACTAATTTGTAGGGTGTAGTACCTATTGGTGTCTTAAAAGCGGTCCTATAAGCCCATAAAGCTTCTTGTAGCTTTGACGACCAATCTTTCCTTGAGGTAGCGACAGTCTTTTCCAATATCTGTTTTATTTCTCTATTCGAGACCTCTACTTGTCCGCTAGTTTGCGGATGATAAGGTGTAGCTACCCGGTGTCGGACTCTATATTTAGAGAGAAGTTTATCGAATATTCGCGATATGAAGTGAGATCCGCCGTCACTAATGACGAGTCTGGGTACACCGAATCTAGGAAAGATTGTGTTTTTGAAGAGTTTGATTACTACTCGTGCGTCGTTTGTTGGAGCAGCAATGGCTTCTATCCATTTAGACACATAGTCTATAGCGACGAGTATGTAGTTATTACCAAAAGAAGGTGGGAATGGTCCCATGAAATCTATTCCCCATACGTCGAAGATTTCTACCTCTAAGATTCCTTTCTGAGGCATTTCATCGCGTCGTGAGATGTTGCCAGTTCGTTGGCATCGATCACATTTTAGCACAGTGATGTGAACGTCTTTCCAGAGGTTAGGCCAGAATAAGCCGGCTTGGAGAATCTTAGCGCACGTCTTGGATGTACTAGCATGACCACCATATGGTGCTGAATGGCATTGGGAAATGATATTTTCTATTTCTTCCTCTGGGACACAGCGACGGTATATGTTGTCGGCCCCTCTCTTGAAGAGTAGAGGTTCGTCCCAATAATAGTGCTTCAGATCGTGGAAGAATTTCTTCTTTTGCTGATAAGTGAGATCTGGTGGAAGCACGCCTGCAGCGAGGTAATTAACGATGTCAGCATACCAAGGTAATGTGACTTGGGCATAGATGGCTTCTACGGCTTTTTCGAATTCTAGATCTTCCAAGATTGAGTTGGGTATGTCACTTTCTAATTTGGCTATCAGACGTTCGTACGGGAAATCGTCGTTTATCGGTACTGGTTCGTGTCTGATGCCTTCTATTCGGGATAAGTGATCTGCAACAACGTTCTCGGTTCCTTTCTTATCTTTGATTTCTATGTCAAACTCTTGTAATAACAGGATCCATCTCAATAGTCTTGGTTTGGCATCCTTTTTGCTTATTAGGTACCTTATGGCAGCGTGGTCTGTGTATATGATAATTTTTACTCCTACTAAGTAAGAACGGAATTTGTCAAGCGCGAATATAACTGCTAGAAGTTCCTTTTCTGTGGTAGCGTAGTTCATTTGGGCAGGATCTAAGGTTCTACTGGCATAGTAGATGGCATGGAGTTTCTTGTCCTTCCTTTGTTCTAGAACTGCGCCTACGGCATAATCACTCGCATCGCACATGATTTCGAACGGTAGTCGCCAATCGGGTGGTTGCATAATCGGTGCGGTGATAAGGGATGATTTTAATGTTTCAAATGCTTTTAGACAGTCGTCGTCGAAGACGAACTCAGCATCTTTCATCAACAGGTCGGTCAAAGGTTTTGTGATTTTTGAAAAATCTTTTATAAATCTTATGTAGAAACCGGCATGTCCTAGAAAACTCTGTATTTCTCGTACGGATTTTGGAGGTTGGAGATCTTTTATAATCTCTATTTTAGCTTTGTCGACCTCAATTCCTTTATCTGATATGACATGTCCTAGAACTATTCCTTGTCGGACCATAAAATGGCATTTTTCCCAATTTAGGACGAGGTTCATGCACATAGTCTAATCATCTGCATATCATAGCATAGAAAGTCATTCAACAGGGGACCAAGCACTATTCTCATCTCTATGAGCCTATCAAGAGGTTATTATTCAAATTCAATCTTATCCAAGTCATCAGAAAGAAATTGAAGTCTAAGAAGTCATTGGACCAAGCAGTGAATCTCTCTCCTATCTTGAGTGTATTTGAAGACCATCAAAGGAGTTGTGAGCTGTGAATTGAGCATGGAGGGTATATAGGCATCATGGAGGACCTGGAGAGTCATTTTGAAAGTGAGACCAGTCATTGATGTGATCACAAGAGTTGCAGTTGAAGACAGTCAACTAGGGTGTCATCTGGGTCAACCCTGGGTCAACCCTAGGTCAAATGATTGATTGAAAGGCATCAAGGTCTATTTGAAAGACATGGGGTTCATCATTTGACATGTAGATAAGGATGTGGTGTTGTTCCAAGAAGAAATCAAGAGAAATCAAGAAGAAGAGGAGTTTCTAAATTAAGGTTTCTGTGTAAAATCCCCTGATTTAGGTCAAACTTCCCAGCAAGATAATTCAAAATGCAAGCTTCAAATGGATCCTTGGCCAACATGAAACTTGTAGAGGATCTCAATACCTTTAATTTGAGTGGTGGAAGACCTCAAGGATATTTATAGAACTCAAGTTATGGTCCTTGCAAGTTACAGGTCATCTGGGGCCTCTGAAATTTTGTCTGTGAAAGTTACTTGTCTTCCAAGCAACGTTTACCCCTCAAGGAGATTTCAAATGAATTTCTGGTAAACATAAGAGTTGTTCCTCATTGTCTTAGCGTTTTAGAAAGGTATTGTATGCCTTCATCTGATTTGTGGAACTCTACTTATGTCCTTGGCAAGCAAAGGGTATTTTGGTCATTTGAGAATTACAGGTCATTTCAAGCCTATGCCCAAAACTCATACAAGGAAGCTTCAAATGGAAAACTTCACAACATAAAACTTGCTCCAAATGATATTTTGAGCCTAGAAAAGTGATCATGAAAGTTTGGAAAGGCTCATAGCTCAAGGTTTCAAATTTGGTCATTTAAAAAGGGAATTTAATGAATAAAAGTGACTTAAAATTGAGATTTTTCATAACATGGCCAAATGGGATGAAATTATAGGTCATTTTGATTGGAAAAATGTTTTAAGAACATTGGCAAAAGTAGATTTTTGAGTTTAGGGCAAAGTTTGAGAGATACCATTGGTTACTTATGTATGAAGTTAACATATCCAAAATTCAAGGGAATTGAGTGCAAGAAAGTTCTAACAAGTTCTAGAGTGTTCTATGATCATCTATATATTGGGTAGAGTGGCTTCATTCAAGGGTTGGTGATTCATTTTGATCAAAATACCAAGTTTTATCTCATTCTTCAAGTGTGCAAATTCATCCCAAACTCTATCAAACCTTCATCAATTTCCAAAATCCTTGATCCTATCATCATCTACATCCTTCATAGATCCAATTTCCATCAAAATCTGTTTGAATTGAGGAGGAATTCGTGCTATCCAACTTCATCATCCAAATTGCAAAAGGAAGTGGTTATGGCAATCCAAGGAGTTTGAGCAAGAACTACTGCATACAGAATCAAGAATCAAGTTTGTTGATCAATTCCCAAGCATTGCAAGCTTTGGATCCAAGGAATTCTGCACCTGTTTTCATCATCAAACCAGGTTAGTGTTTTCATTGATTTGGATAGATTTAGTTAGCATGTGAGAGAATCATTAGGTTAGAATGGTTAGGAATGATTAGATGATTGTTTTTGGTGAGTTTGAAGGCAATTCATGGAGGTTGCCATTGGAGTACCAAAACTGTTAGGGCTTAGAACACCTAGGTTAAGGCATGATTGTCGCTACTGCGAAAATCGGCGCCGGCTGAACAGAAGAGTCGCCACCGTGCGTTATTTATCCCACGGGAGGGAAAGGAAACGCTCAGAGTAAACCTCGCACAACACGGGAAAAGGTATGGTCATCGCAACCAAAACCTGGGTTCGGGAGTCGGTTACGCAAGGGGAAGGTATTAGCACCCCTCACGTCCGTCGTACTCGACGGGATCCACGCTTGTTTTCGGTTATGGATTGTTATTCTATCTACTCTAAAGGTTAAGGGTTAAAAGAAAAGAAAATGGAAATAAAATGACTCGGCAAAGTATCGCACTTTATGCCTACGTATTCCCATCTGGAATGAGAAATCAGAGTCAACGTAGTTCGCCTACCTACGGGAAAGGAGGGGAAGGTTGCTCGCTAGGATATCGCATCCTATGCCTACGTACTTTCATACAGCATGAAAGATCAGAGCAAACGTAGTTCGGGCCACGTACGACACAAGTCTGGCTTGGTTGATTTTATTCCTTCTGAAAAAGGTTTTTCTGATTAGCAGTCCCGGCGGACAAAAATGACGTTTTGATGAGTTCACATTCTTTTACGGAAGAAGTGTCTTTTATTGTGTTTGAAATCTTATTGTGTTTTTCTGTTTGTTTTGAGAAAGAAAGAGACAGAACTCTAACCTACGGTTGCGAAGGGAATCAAACTAACCTAATGTTATCATGCATGGGTTAAGACCTAATGTCTATCATGCTCCTCTCTTGCACAGAGAGAAACAGAGATCCTAAGGGAATAGACAGAAACAGAGACAATATCATATATATACAGTAAAGCGGTAAAATGCATGGATGCAACAATACAAGCGAGGCAAGGGAGTCCCACTCAACCTCGAACCTGGAAAACAATAGGCAAAAGTGAACAGACTTCACTTTCAACCCAACAGGGTAAACAGCAAACAATACAGTCAGGAAAACCAATCAATACATCAAGAATGAAATACAGCAGAAACAATAACCAGCATCAGCAGCTCTGCATCAACATCAGTCTTCAAGTAATCTCCAGACAGCTACAAGCTTCATCAATCTCCATCTCCACAGCCTTCCAGCAAGGTCTTGATCATCAACCTTCCATCTGCAATGGCTTTTCTTCAAGTCTCAGGCTCCAGGAGGAATATCAGTCAACAAGATGAAGTGAATGAATGTTAGACAGTCAATTACCTTCCAAGGGTGGTTCATCAACTGTTAACATTAAACAGGCAGTTTCCTCTAAAAAGTTCTATCTTTCAAATACATTCACTGATCCTTCCAAAGGAAGGAGGTGGATATTTGAAAGAGACTTTGAATCATAGAGAAAGGATGGATGCAGACAAGGCATTCCATGTTTGAGAAACAAGCTTTCTGATCTAGAGCTCTGCCTAGCTCCTAAACCCTAATCTCCTCAACAGCTACTAGCAGGAATCTCCTCTTCAACTCTGGAAGTTGGTCTTCAGTCTCTGGATCTTCAATGGCTTTATCATCACAAGTCTTCAGCTTCCCCCATCCCCAGACAATCCCAATACCCATACAGACAAACAAGTAATCCCCAGAGGGCACACCACACCAATCAATCAAATATAGCAGTATACTAATAGCAGTAGGGGAATCCTAGTGATTTCTAAGGGGATCTATCCTATACCCATAACCCCTATAGTCCATACCCCAAAAATCAAATGAAAATTTCCTAAAAGAAACTAAACTATCTCACCTAAGTTGATTTAAAACCCTAATTTTGTTCATGTTATTTACACCTAAACTAATCACCTAAAATTAATTTCTAAAAATGGGAACTAAATTGGATATACAAGTTAACAATGTCTATTAATCAACCTCAAAAGAATGGACAAAAAATATTATAGCAACTAGTAGAACAAAAATTATCAAAATCATGTATGAAATGAAACACCTAAAATATGCATTTATTTGGAAAATATGGGGAAAATATCAAATAAAAAATAAAATGCAATTTTTATTTTTTATAATTTTCTAGACAGAATTATTGACCAATAGAAAAAACAAGAATCAAAAAATATTAATTTTCCATTTTTATATGATTTTTTGAAAATGCATGAGAATGAAAAGAAATTAAAAATTAAAATATAAAGAAATAGAGGGAGGGGTGAGAATAGCCAACGCGCTCAGTTCAAATTCCAGGTGGGCCACCAGCTGGGAGGTGCGAATAGAACAAAGCAATAGGCCCAGCGCGCTTCAGAATTTCAACAAAAAATCAAAAAACACAAACGGTGCAGATAGTAAGAAAAACAGTTGAATATCATTGGGCCTGGCAACTGGGGGTGTTATTAGCAAGGGAACCCTGAGCCCATTGGCGTGTTAAATGAAACGCTGAGTTTTGATACTCAGCCTCACTCCCTCCAAATTTCAATTGAATTGTGGCCATACGATCGTGTTTTTGGTCCAAGTCAAAATAGCCATCCAACGGTGGTCCATCATCTTCCCCACTTGACTAGGGTTTCAGCCATGGAAGCTCCATGCACAAGCTTGCAAACCAGACCTTCCACCTTCCCTCACACCCTCAATTCTCCATAAAAACACGCGATGTAAAAAGCAAAGATGCCCTAAATTCTTCCCTCTACACAACCGTGCCATCATCTCTTTCTAAAACTCACTCCAAAAACAAACCCGATGAACATAACAGATGAGTTTAGCTATTTTCACCTGCTATCAACTGCTCCAATTCTCTCTAATCTTTACCCTAGCCTAATCTACATTTCATGCTGAACAAATCAAGCTAAAAAACTAAGGTTCTCGTGCCATATTCTTGATGTTACAAGCTCTAACAGTTTTGATGCACCTTTAACAACCTTCATGAAACCTCTCCAAACTCATCAAAATCAGTCCTCTACTTATGCTTAACCATTCTAACCTAATAACTATCCATGATTCTAGCTAATTCATCCAATTCGAAGGAAGCTAACCTGGTGCAAAAATGGTGGAAACAGCTATAGAAACCCTTGAATTTGATGCTTGCAGTGATTGGAACTTGATCAATGACCTTGATGACGAATTCTGTATGCAATATCTTCTGTGCAAACTCCTTAAATCTTGAACTTGAAACCTTCTTGCAACTTGGATGGAGAAGATGGATAGCACAATTCTTGATCAATTCAACCAATTCTTTGAAAGGATTCTGATCTAGGAAAGGTATTGATGATGATCCAAGCAAGAAATGTGGAAATTGATGGAGATTTGAGAGGGTTTGAGAAGCTTTTGCAAAAATGAAGAAAGTGAGTGAAACTTGGGATTTTGAGAGAATGAGATCACCAACCATGGCATGAACCATCTCATATCAATATATACATGATGTTAGAAACTCCTAGAAGCTTGGAGAAACTTCCCTTGCACAATTTCCCTTGGATTTGGTTTATGTATCTTCCATTACAAGTGACCATGGATAACTCCCAAAATGTGAACTAAGCTCAAAATTCTACTTTATCCAATGTCTTTAAAATGATCTTTCCATTCAAAATGACCTATAATTTTGCTTCATTTGGTCAAAATATGAAAAATCTCATTTTTAAGTCCATTTTTATTCATTAAATCCAACAATTTTGAAACCTTGTGCTATGAATATTTCCAATATCTCATGGTCACTTTTATAGACTCAAAATGTCATTTGGAACAAGTTTGATGTTGTAAAGTTTTCCATTTGAAGCTTCCTTGTATGAGTTTTGGGCATAGGTTAAAATGACCTGTAATCCTCAGATGACCAAAATACCCTTTGCTTGCCAAGACCATAAGTAGAGTTCCACAAATCATATGAAGGCATACTATACCATTCTAGAAATCTAAGACAATGAGGAACAATTCTTATGTTGACCAGAAATTCATTTGAAATCTCCTTGAGGGGTAAAAATAGCTTGGACGTCAAGTCACTTTCACAGACAAAATTTCAGATACCTCAGATGACCTGTAACTTGCAAGGACCATAACTTGAGTTCTATAAATCTCCTTAATGTCTTCCACCACTAAAATTAAAGGTCTTGAGATCCTCTACAAGTTCCATGTTGGCCAAGGATCCATTTGAAGCTTTCATTTTGACTTATCTTGCTTGGAAATTTGACCTAAACTAGGGGATTTTACATAAAACCCTAATTTAGAACCTCCTCTTCTCCTTGATTTCTCTTGATTTCTTCTTAGCATAACAACATATCCTTATTCTCCATGTCAAATGATGAACCCCACATCTCTCCAATAGCCCTCAATGCCTTTCAAACAATCCTTTGACCTAGGGTTGACCCAGGGTTGACCCCAGATGAAACCCTAGTTGACTGTCTTCCTCCACAACTCTTGTGACTACACCAATGACTTGTCTCTTTCTCCCAATGACTTTATAAGTCCTCCAAGATGTCTAGATACTCCCCATGCCTTCAATTCACAGCTCATACTTTCCTTGATGATCCCCAGGTACCCTCAGATAGGAGATGGATGCACTTGCTTGATCCATTGACTTCTCAGCTTTCAAATTCTTTCTGATGACTTGAAGGAGATTGAATTTGAATGATAACCTCTTGATAGGCCTCTAGAGATGAGAATAATGATTGGTCTCCTGTTGAATGACTTGCTATGCTTATGCTATGCAGATGAGTAACCTATGTACATGACTCTATATGCAAATGCTAATGATATTGAAACATAAACTAAGTGAATAAGGTTGAGCAAATTTTAGGGTGCAACAGCTGCCCCTATTCAAGCGACTTGGACCCGATTGGGTGAAGAGCCCGGATCCTTCAGACATTCGCGGTACGAGACGGTTGAATACTAAGAACCCGGAAATTTGCCAACCGCAGAAATAAACTGCGCTCCTGCTTGGGGAACGACATTCGTCAACTGAATCTGATTGTTACGGCAACCCACTGATCCATTGGCGACCGTGCTGGGGATTACTCGTCTTTCCACGTAAGGAATAACCGTTCCACGTTAGGAATAACACCGTCCATATTAGGACTCACCTTTCCATGTAAGGAATGAACTTCTACTTCGTCAAACTCTTCCACGTAAGGAATACGTCTTCTTTCCACGTAAGGAATCAACCTCTGTATCTGTCCACGTCAGGACTAAACTCTTCCACGTCAGGAATACAAGCCTCTTTCCACGTAAGGAATCCGTCTTGATTTGAATCTGTCCACGTAAGGGCCCCAATCTTTCCACGTAAGGAATACAATCTCAATCTGTCCACGTAAGGACTCTGACTAGATATGTCCATGTAAGGACTCAATCTTTCCGCGTAAGGAATAAATCTGATGTGTCCCCGTAAGGAAACCATTTTTCTTCCACGTAAGGAATCAACTTCTTTCCACGTAAGGAATCACATTTTTCCACGTAAGGAATAAACTTGATATGTCCGCGTAAGGACTCAATCTTTCCACATAAGGAATAAACTCGTCTTTCCACGTAAGGAATCTCCAACTCTTTCCACGTAAGGAAACCAAATTTCTTCCACGTAAGGAAACCAACTTGATCTGTCCACGTAAGGACTCCCCTCTTTCCACATAAGGAATGCATCTTCGTTCCACGTAAGGACTCAAACTTGTCCACGTTAGGACTACATCTCTTTTCCACGTAAGGAATCATTTTTTCTTCCACGTAAGGAATACATCTTAATATGTCCACGTAAGGACTCCAATCTTCATTCCCCGTAAGGAATCACAATCTTTCCACGTAAGGAAACCAACTCGTCTTATCTGCATCTGTCCACGTCAGGACTGAACTTGCTTTTCCATGTAAGGAACTGAAGCTTCTCTTTCCACGTAAGGAATAACCCTGTCCACGTCAGGACTCACATTTCGTCTTGATTTGTCCATGTGAGGACTCGCCTCTTGACTTACTGAGAATATAAAACTTGTCCACGTCAGGACTCATGCACCTTTGACCCCCTGGGGAAGTGAGACTTTGTCCATGTCAGGACTCGCATCTCAACCTGCTGAAGTAATAGAACCTGTCCACGTCAGGACTTGCGCGCCTTCGACTTGCTGGGGAAATAAGACTGTGTCCACGTCAGGACTCATACTTTGCCCACAACACGAAGAAGGATAAACTTGTCCACGTCAGGACCCTACACTCAATCAATACCGAGAACTCGAAGCTATCCCCGTTAGGACTAACACATACCGTCAACTTGAGGAAATGTCCACGTCAGGACTCCCCATTCCAACAATCTTCTCTAGCACGAAGAAATCCCGTCAATAAAATTGTCCACGTGAGGACTCATCGTTCCATTGGTCCGCAAACTTCTTATCACTGACGTTACAGCAACTTTGAGGCTGACTCTACTAGGGATATCTGAAAACCAAACTACTGGATGCCTGCTCTGATAACCGGCGGTAGCCTCTGAAATTCTGGTTCATGAAACCCTTTTAATGCTGACGTAACAACAACCTTGAAGGAACCAATCCGCTGGTCGGACTAGGGAAACTTCAACAAGAAACCCTGGCGGGGAAATAAGTAACTCTGCTTAGGGACAAAGAGAAACTTATCCTGCTGACTCGGTGAGGAGTAGTGCCACAGCTGACACTTCGTTGAATATCTCATGCCGAGACTTTGAATGTCTTAATTCATTGATTTGTTGGAGCAAGAACTCCTCCCACCTGCAAGAGGAACAGATATTTGAAACCAAACGGTTAGCCAACCTGGTCTATGTTTCAAAAATGCGTACGTTCGACAATGATGCAATGCTCCATTCGACATGGAAATGCTATGCGTTTATTTGGTGGATGCAAGTATGGCACTATATACCGATGCAAATGCAGACTCAAACTGCTGGGTACAGAAACTGCTTCAGCAAAATAAATGCTGAAGATAATGCCGACTCCGCTGGGGATAGCCAGATGCTATAGAATTATTCCAGCAAAACAAATGCTGGAAGAGTGAAGTCGACTCAGCTGGGAAAAATTGGGAACTCGGACCAAGCACCTCGCTGAAGTGATACCCTGCTGGGGGATATAACTCTACTGGAGAATAGCAGATGTGTCAAGTATGATTGGACTTCTGCTGGATAGTGAACTGATATCACACGGTGTTTTGACAAAATAAATGTCTGGGCGCATGACCAACTCTGTCGGGGAGAGTCTTAATCTTCGAGTTCCACTGGGAGGAACGAAAACACTGGTTGGAAAGAGAACTCCGCTGGGGATGGGATGATTCTCTTGGGAAAAATTAACTGACTCCACTGGGGGAAAGGGTAAATGACCCTGCGGGGAAAGGTAAACTGCCTGAATACAGCTCACCAATTATTAATCTTCTACGGCTAAACCACTCTGCTTGAGATGGAATCCTTCTGGGGGACACCACACTGTCTGAATGCAACCTTACGATCTTGGAATCATCAATTCTGCTGAGGATAGATGACTTTATTGGAGTATGCCTTCTGGATAGGCTACGACTAGCTGGGGAGTTCGATCCCTCTTCAGGAAGAACATGCACGATCTGCGTGGGGGTCGAGTCTTTTATCACTGCGGTCTCTTGGTCATCTTCCTCGTACGGCTATGAAACCTGCAACAACACAAACAAGACAAGACAAGCCTATGCAACCAAATCGATTCAGGTTAGTGACGTTATTTTCAGTTAATTCGACGCTTTAGCAATTGTTGGCAAGGGCCAGTGATGTTATACACGTGCTAGTTTCAATAAACTTAGGCGTTTTATCATGCACAAAACAGTAAAGAACCAGCATCAAGTACTGAATAACATATTTTATTGATTGGGCCCCTGAATGGGCGGAATTTTTGTACACGGGATGTAACTCCTGAAAAGAGGAAGCTACGCAAGGCAGATATACAAGTATAATAAGCATAAATACTTTGACAAATTAAATTTTGTACACATGTCGGCAACGGGATGCAGACGAACACCACGAACTGATCCTCCTATGACTCATCCGACTCTAATGCTTTCCCGGTATCCACACTTCCGAAGCGGTTGTATCTGATAATCGACTCCTCAGGTATTCTCCCGCACTGATGCTCATTGCAATATCAAATTCGGACCGCAATCATTTGCTTTTCAAATCCCTAACTTTTGTGTGAACCGCCCTTTACGGGTTTTCAGTTCACCGGGATACCCTTTTTTGCCGAAGCCGCCCAGTGTAGGTTTTCAACTTCGCGGGTGTACATTTTTCAATTTTATCCCTAACTTTTTCCCGAACCTTTTATTCTGTTTTTGGTTTGCCAGGATGCCCCCTTTTTGCCTGGACTCTCTTTTTTTGTCCAGCGGGTCAATTTTAAGCAAAGTATTTTTTAACTGCGTCCGAATTCACGGGTGACGTAAAGTCTTCACCGTCCATGGTAGACAACAATAAAGCTCCTCCTGAAAAGACTTTCCTGAAAACATATGGCCCTTCGTAGTTGGGGGTCCACTTGCCCCTGTGATCTGCTTGCGGCGGGAGAATCCTTTTCAGCACAAGGTCGCCCGTCTGAAAGCTTCGCGAATGTATCTTCTTATCATATGCTTTCTTCATTCGGCTCTGGTACAAACGACCGTATGCTAGAGAAGCGAGCCTCTTCTCATCCATCAAACTCAATTGGTTCAACCTGTCTTTCACCCATTCTGCCTCGTCGAGCTGAACGTCTCGCAATACCCTCAGAGAAGGGATCTCAACTTCCAATGGTAATACCGCTTCCATTCCGTATACTAACGAGAACGGGGTTGCCCCGGTTGATGTGCGTACCGTCGTACGGTAACCGTGCAAAGCAAAAGGTAGCATCTCGTGCCAATCCTTATAGGTCACCACCATTTTCTGAACGATCTTCTTGATATTCTTATTGGCCGCCTCAACAACGCCATTCATCTTGGGTCTGTAAGGGGAGGAGTTGTGATGTTCGATCTTGAAATTCTGACAGAGCTCCTTCATCATTTTGTTGTTCAGGTTTGAGCCGTTGTCCGTGATTATCCGCTCGGGGATCCCATATCGGCAAATGATATCTCTCTTGATGAATCTGGCCACCACTTGCTTCGTTACATTTGCGTAAGACGCTGCTTCCACCCACTTGGTGAAATAATCAATTGCTACTAAGATGAACCGATGCTCGTTAGAAGCCGTCGGCTCGATCTTTCCGATCATATCGATTCCCCACATCGAGAATGGCCATGGCGATGACATTACATTCAGAGGACTCGGAGGCACATGGATTTTATCAGCATAGATTTGGCACTTGTGGCACTTCCTCGCCAACTTGAAACAGTCAGTTTCCATAGTCAGCCAAAAATAACCTGCCTGCAGCAACTTTCTCGTCATAGCATGCCCACCAGCATGCGTACCAAAGGTACCCTCATGTATTTCCTCCATGAGCAGCTTTGCCTCTTTTTCATCTACGCAATGCAACAGCACCAAGTCGTGGTTCCTTCTGTATAAGACCCCATCCGGATTCAAATAGAAATTACCCGCTAATCTCCTGAGAGTCTTCTGATCTTGACTGGATGCCCCAGCCGGATACTCTTTGTTCTTCAGGAAATTAAGGATATCAAAATATCACGGTTTGTCATCGGATGCCTCATCAATAGCAAATACGAAAGCTGGTCTGTCAAGCCGAGAGATAATGATTCGGGGAGCCTCGTTCCAGAAATTGACTTTGTACATGGAAGACAAAGTGGCCAGGGCGTCAGCCATTTGATTCTCTGCCCGCGGTACATGATGCAACTCAACCTTGTCGAAGAAAGGCAACAATCTCCTTGCATAATTCATGTAATGTATCAAGTTGGGCTGCCGTGTCTCCCATTCCCCTTTGATCTGATTCACCACCAGAGCTGAGTCTCCGTATACGTCTAGATTTTTGATTCGCAAATCAATGGCTTCTTCAAGCCCCATTATACAAGCTTCGTATTCGGCCTTATTGTTGGTAACGACAAAGGTCAATCGGGCAGTAAACGGGATGTGCGACCCGTGTGGCGTAGTGATGATTGTCCCTATTCCGCTACCGTAAGCATTCATAGCTCCGTCAAATATCATCTTCCATTTGGAACCCAACTCTGGCCCTTCGTCTGGAAACGGCTCTTCACAATCTTTCATCTTTAGGTACATGATATCCTCGTCAGGAAAATCAAACCTCATTGATTGGTAATCTTCAATAGGCTGCTCCGCCAGATACTCAGACAGCACACTCCCCTTTATAGCCTTTTGCGAGACGTATTGGATGTCATATTCAGTCAAGACCATCTGCCAACGGGCAATTCTTCCTGACAACGCCTGCTTTTCGAATACATATTTGATCGGATCCATCTTCGAGATGAGCATGGTTGTATGATTCAGCATGTATTGCCTCAAACGCTTGGCGGCCCAGGCTAGCGCGCAACAAGTTTTCTCAAGCATTGAGTATCAAGATTCACAATCTGTAAATTTCTTACTCAAATAGTAGATCGCATGCTCTTTTCTTCCTGTCTCGTCGTGTTGACGGAGAACACAACCCATGCTTCCCTCAAGAATTGTCAAATACATGATCAAGGGCCTACCTGCCACTGGGGGTATCAAAATAGGAGGCTCCTGCAAATACTGCTTTATTTTATCGAACGCCTTTTGACAATTTTTGTTCCACGTTACAGCTTGATCTTTCTTCAACAGCTTGAACAATGGTTCACACGTGGCAGTTAGGTGAGATATGAACCGAGCGATGTAGTTCAACCTCCCTAAAAACCCGCGCACCTCTTTCTCTGTTTTAGGCGTCGGCATTTCTTGGATCGCTTTTATTTTGGTAGGATCGACCTCTATTCCTCTTTCGCTTACGATAAACCCCAGCAGTTTACCCGATCTCACCCCGAAGGTGCATTTGTTAGGGTTCAGCCTCAGCCTGAACTTCCTAAGCCTTTTAAATAACTTCAGCAGATTCACCAGATGCTCTTCCTCCGTCTGGGATTTGGCAATCATATCGTCAACATAAACTTCGATCTCTTTATGCATCATATCATGAAAAAGAGTCGTCATCGCACGCTGATATGTTGCCCCAACATTTTTCAAGCCAAAGGGCATCACTTTGTAGCAAAATGTTCCCCAAGGCGTTATGAAAGTGGTCTTCTCCATATCCTCTGGCGCCATTTTAATCTGGTTGTAGCCTGAAAAGCCATCCATGAAGGAGAATACGGAGTACTGAGCAGTATTATCAACTAGCACGTCAATATGAGGAAGCGGAAAATCGTCTTTTGGGCTTGCTTTATTCAAATCTCTATAATCCACGCACATCCGAACCTTGCCATCTTTCTTTGGCACTGGTACGATGTTAGCAACCCATGAGGGATATTTTGTTACAGCCAGGAAACCAGCGTCCCACTGTTTCTGAACTTCCTCTTTGATCTTCACTGCCATATCTGGTCGAGTTCTGCGAAGCTTTTGTTTGACTGGTGGGCATTCTTCTTTCAGTGGCAGACGGTGCACCACCATATCTGTATCGAGCCCTGGCATATCTTCATACGACCAAGCGAACACATCATTATACTCTCGGAGCATTTCAACCAGTCTTCGCTTGATATCGCTCTGCAGCGCGGCGCCGATACGAATATTCTTCTCAACCCCTTCCGACCCCAAGTTGATAATCTTGATGACCTCGTCGTGAGGCAGAATGGCTCTTTCCTCTTGCTTCACCAACCAAGACAGCTCTTCAGGAACGTCGCTATCTTCGACAATCTCTTCTTCGGCCTGAAATACCGGGTGCTCAAAGTCGGGACGAGTCATAGGTGGTTCAAGGATGTCATCTGAAAATGTTATCCTGCAAAAGGAATGGTTAAGTGCTTCAAAATGCGTATAAAGCGAATAACCACGTTGCCATTTTATTGAAAAATACAAAACAAGAAAGACAGAGATTACAGTATTTGCACATGAGAAAACGCCATTTATTTAATGATTAACACGCAATGTTCATAACAACACAGCCCTAAGCAAATCACGATGCCCCGGGCAAGACATCAGATTATTCAACAACTAATAAAGCAAAGCATTACTGTTTAAGAGTCACAGGAACAAGCTCCTGAATAGACCAGTTGCACAGTCCCTGTCCTGGCGTACTTGGCTGAATCCAGGCATCCATATCACAGTCGTTGTCTCCTTCGTCAGACTCCGAAGCAGCGTTGATGGTTTCATGACATACTCCACTGGCAGAGATGGTTATTGGCCCTCTGAAACGGGGTGGCCCCACAGCAGGTGTTGACGATGACGGTTGGTATCCCAGCCCGAACCGGTCCATCTTTACAGGAATATCTAGCACTTTGCCCCAGCCCTTTGCTTCTCCTGCCTCCACCAGAGCTTGAGCTTCTTTATACGACGAGACGGCTATCTCCGACGCTTTGCTCGGCCCGGGACCTTTGTCCTTGATACGCAACCCTTCAAATGCCTGGCAGGGTGTTTCGTGGATCTCTCCGTCGACCTCCACATATTTAAATGACGACAGATGGCTGACCAGGATGTCTTCTTCTCCGCATACGGTGACTACGCTGTCTCCGACCATATATTTTAACTTCTGATGCAGGGTAGACGTGACTGCCCCAGCCCCATGAATCCAGGGTCTTCCGAGCAGGCAGCTATATGCAGGCTGTATATCCATGATATAAAACTCGGTCGCAAACACCTCCGGCCCCACTTGCAGGGGCAATGTTATCGATCCAAAGACTGTTCCTCGCGTGCCATCAAACGCTCTGACTACCAAGTCACTGGGCGTGCACAGGATTCCTCTGACATCTAGCTTCATCATCTCCTTCTTGGGTAGCACATTCAAAGACGATCCGGTGTCGACCAATACATGCGACATTACTGACCCTCTACACTCGACAGATATGTGCAGCGCCATATTATGATCTCTCCCTTTCGGGGTCAAATCGAAGTCGGTAAAGCCCAAGCTGTGGCCTGCATTTACATGTGCCAACACTCCTTCCAGCTGATTTACAGAGACGTCTTGGGGTACGAAGGAAGTATCCAGGACTTTCAGCAAAGCATTTCTGTGGGCTTCCGAACACAAGAGCAATGACAAGATGGATATTTTGGACGGCGTCTGTTGCAGATGCTCCACAATCTTATAATCACTTTTTCGAATCAAACGCATGAGCTCTTCTACATCCTTTGATGCCGCTTCTTTTTCGCTTGCCTGCGCTGGGACATTCTCAACCATCTTTCCTTTCCCTTTCGCTAGTCTTTCGGCCTCCACCTCAGGCGATATGAAGATCCTACCACTCCTTGTCATACCTCCTGAACCAACAACGTTGTCGACAGTCTCAGTTGGCTGTTTATTAACATCAATCTTTATCCCGTCACAATACGCCTCCAACCCATATGACCATGGGACTGCTTTCGTGTTCTCGTACGGGATTGGTCCGGCCTTAGTTATGGTGATCGGTGGTCGCTGGACCGGTGCTGCAATAGTGATCGTCTTTCGAGGAATCGTTACAGTGGCCACATCACTCTAATCATCTGCTACTGCCCCTGCAGGCTCTTCAGTTGCTGCTCGGTCAAACTGCAATGTGCCTCCATCAATTAAAGCCTGAATGCCTTTCTTCAAATCACCACACCCCCCAGCTAGGGTCCAGCATTCTAAGCAATACTCGTCACATCCTGGATAAACACCCCCCTGCAACAATCTGCTTTTTATCTCGCTCAGCGGCGTCTTTAAATCGTCGACATTCATAATCAGATTCAACCCTTCCTCAGCCAGAATGGCGTTTGCCCCATGATTAGGCATGGGTTTCTGCACTATATTCGGACCTGCCGTTCCGAAATTGATAGTCTTATTGTCCAAAAGATCCTGCACAACGTGCTTAAAAGCATGGCAACCTTCTATATCGTGGCCCGGAGCCCCAGAATGGAACTCACAGTGCCTGCTTGCATCATAACCATACGGAGGAGTCCCCGTTATCGGTGCCAGAGTTCTTTTCTCTACCAGATTTAAACCCAACAGCGTCTGCAACAAATCTGCATAGGTTGAGGGAGGCTTCTCAAACACTCTTCTCGGTTTACCACCCTAGAATCTTCGCTGAGCCTGTTGTGCCCCCTGCTGAGGCTGCAGCTGCTGCTGCTGTGGTTGTTGCATTGGCTGCTGCTGAAACGGTTGTTGTTGTTGAAGTGGTTGTTGCTGATACGGGATAGTAACACTCGCCACCTGCTGCGGCTGATGATATTAGTTTCGTCCCCTGCCTAGGCCTAGGCCTCGGCCTCCAAATACTGCGCTTGCCTCGCCCTGAAGGCGCCCACCAAAAGCCTTCCTATTACTGCCAGATGCAGTTGATTCCTCAGCCTGGAATTTTCCTTGCTTAATGTTACGTTCAATCTTTTCTCCCATCAGAATTAGGTCTGAAAAACTGGCCAGAGATGTATGAAACAGCATGTCATGAAACAAGCCTGTGAATGTGCCGACGAACATGTCATTCATTTCCTTATCTTCTAAAGGAGGACGGACCCTGGCAGCCATATCGCGCCACCTTTGCGCGTACTCTTTAAAGCTCTCACCCTTCTTCTGCGACAACCCTGTCAATTGGACCCGATTGGGCGCCAAGTCGCTGTTATACTTGTAGTGAGCTACAAATGCCTCTGCCAATTGCTTCCATGTCTTGATATTGGTTGGCTCCAACCCCATGTACCACTCTAAGGAAGGGCCCGACAGACTATCCTGAAAGAAATGCATTAGCATTCTCTCATCAGTCGAGTATGCAGACATCTTTCTGTAATAAGCCCGCACGTGCACTTTCGGACATGTGTCCCCTTTATACTTATCAAACGCAGGAGCTTTGAATTTGATTGGCACCCTCAATCCAGGTACCAGACCCATTGTTGCCATGTCCAAGCCCACAGCACTTTGGTTCAGGACCCCCCTCATCTGCTCTTCCAGCATTCTGATCTTCTGGGAGTCATCCATCGGCCCTTCGAAACCTCCGCCGGAGAAAGCGTCCTCCTGCTGATCTTCTTGCCACATACCATTCCCCGCTCCATACCCATCATATCCATTATTACGGCCAGCTCTAATTTGATTCATCCCCGGGCCTCGGCCTTTGTTGTCGTATCCCTGAACACCTCCAGCAGGCCTAAAAGCCATTAATCCAGCGCCGTTTCCATTTCCGAAACCTCCGTAAACCTGATTGGCCACCCCATAACCATCTTGCCCAAAGCCTTGAGCGTTGAAACCATATTTCCCAGCATTATCGAATCCCTGATCGTTGAACCCGAATCCAGTATTGCCAAAGCCGTTGCCTCCCATATTATCACCCAAGTTGACATCACCAAGCCCAACGTTATGGACAGCAGTCTCATTCCCAACTCCGACGTTACCATTCACAGCAGCGGTAGCGTTGTTGACATTAGCAGCAGGTATATTGACTACAGGTGGAGCCACTGGCGTGGGAGTGCCGTCTCCATGAGCAGTATCGACTCGCACAGACTGATGCTCCTCGTTACCGTGACCAGCATTTCGGGCCAACAGAGGTTGGACCATGGCTTGCAAATTCTCCTGACCTTTTGCAATAACTTCCATGGTCTGCATAAAGAGAGCTAGCTTCTCGCGCACATCTTGCATCTCGTTCTGCATTTGATCCATGATTCTTCGACAGTTGGTGCGGGTGGAATAGCGATGCGAGTGCTGATCTGCAATCCTGAAAAGTACCTGATACAGAGCAGAAAATAAGACACCATCCAAAGATTACCTGTAATGCAATATGAATATGAATGCAGTGCAATGTGTGTCTGTGCATTAGGGAAATTCGTTCCCCGATTCTAGTGTGAAGGTGTCGGTGCAAGCATTATAAAGATTGGAGTTGAATCACAGAAAGCCTCATATATTGCTGAGAAATCAATAAGCCCGGAATACAATATCACTGAGAGTACAACAAGAAGGCATGACCTCAACCAACAATCCTGGTGATGGTCAGCACTATGCAAATAAAGCATACAAGCTACTACGTGAAATGATCAAATCCTCCCATAAGTCTGGTATTCTTCTAGCAACTTCTTGGTCTCCGGATGGCTTGGTCGATCAAGCAGTCCCTCAACGAGTTGGTTTCTTTTCTTAAGAACGCGGCGCACGTCTTCAGCAGTTTCTTCCCATGCCCCCTCTCCGAAGCGATCCTCTAGTTTACGCTTCTGAGACACAGCTTCATCTCTGCCTTTGATGGCCTTGTTTAGTGCATTTTGGAGACTGTACCGGGTCATCACTTCTTCTTCACACTTCTTGATGCTGGACTTCAACTGCTCTTCGAGGTCGGAAATTTGCTGCTTCAACTTATCTTCCCTCTTCTTATTGTTGGTGAGCGTGGCATTCCAAGTCTTATTGCAAGAAGAGATCTCTCGGTGAGCGATGTCAAACGCTTTCTTCTTGGATTCAAGCATGTCATGGGAGCTTCTGAACTCTTGCCCCAGACGTTCGCGCTTCTTCCTCTCCTCAGTCAACTCAGCTCCTAATCTGTTCATTAGCTCAATCTGCTGTTGGAAAGCATGGACGACCTTGTTTTTCTCACTGCGAATCTGGGCTAGCTCCTGCTCTAACCCTTCGTTGATCTTCATCAAGACTTCTTTTTCTTTCACAACTTGCTCGTAGGCCTCCCTAGAAACAGTAGTTGGCTCTGCTACCGGAATAGGAACAAGAACTGGTGCATCTGGAAATGGCATCCTCAACTGACCGGCTCTCTCCTGGATCCACTCTCTGTACGGTGCATAGGCCTGACAGTCATTCTTCCCTAGAAACGGCTTCCCTCTTCGGTTAATACGCGTCCAAGCATGCTGCAGCTTGGCCAATAACTCCCCCTTCAAATCTCCGGTGAAGTACAGAGATTCCTGTACTTCTTCCTCCTTTGGCGGGTTCTTCAGCGCATATCCGAACTGACGGACGAACAGAGAAGGGTTGTAGTTGATACACCCTTTCCTTCCTATCAGCGGGACATTAGGGTACCCAGAACAACTGAAGATAAGCTCAGATCCCAGCAGATCTCTATCAAACCATTCGACGTCTTCGGAAGATAGCCTCATCAGGCGCTCTGACCAGCTAGCTGTAGTTGCACTCTCCACAAAAGACCCCTTCATGGGAAGATGACTTTTGAACCACATATTCAACAAAGGAGCACAGCAGTAAACAACCTTTCCCCTTCTGTTTTCATTCTTGTAGTGCAAGGAGTGGTAGAAGTCTCCGATCAACGTTGGCATTGGATTGCCGGCAGCGAATAGATGGAAAACGTCCAAGTCGACGAAGTTGGGTAAGTTAGGAAACAGCACAATCCCATAAATGCATAGAGCCAAAATAGCATTGAAAACCACCCAACATCCGCTCTTGGCATACTCCTGAGCCTTGCCAACCAAGAAATCAAGAGAGAAACCTGAAACCCCAAGCCAAGAAGTCACTAACAGTTCTGCAGCGTCCATATGCAAAGCTTTGGCTAAGTCCTCCAACTTGGGCTCAGCAGCAGAGTGAATAAATGGAACCTTGTTCTGCACTGGTAGCTCAGTAAACTCCACATACTCCTCAATGGTAGGCCCTAGAATGAAGTCAGCAAATGTAAAACATCTCAATGCGGGGTCATAGAACTGCATCAAGGTGTACAACCCGTTCATCTCATCAGCAGTGGGCTTGCAGACTAATCTCAGTAATCTCCCGTGACTCATTCTGAAGCTTCTCCTAACCTCCTCATCAGCAAGAGATATCAGACCAAGCAAAGAAGTAATATCAGGTGAAGGCAGCTTATACGCAACTGTTTTCCTCAAACCAGCCATAATCAACACTCAGAAGTCTGGGCACTAGAATCGGAGGATATGCAAATGCACCTGCAGCACAGACACACGTTAATGGGATGCAATGATAATGAGTATGCAAACGATGCAATGCAAGTAACATGCAACAGGGACCAAATGTTGTGGCTGAACAGCCTGAACCATATCAAGAAGTCTCAGATAGACTCTATAGAAGTCCTCAAACCCTGGTCTCAGATAGACCTGAAACAAAGCTCCGACAATGGTCTCTGACAGACCTCAAACTATAACTCCCACTGGTCTCTGGTAGACCTCAAGTCACATCTCCAACTGGTCTCTGACAGACCCCAGAACTATCCAAATGGTCTCTGACAGACCTCATAACACATCTCCAGATGGTCTCTGACAGACCTCACATCTCCATAAATACCCAGGATCTCTGATCAAGGAACAAACCGGTAGTCTGAAGGCCTAGGTTAAGGCATGATTGTCGCTACTGCGAAAATCGGCGCTGGCTGAACAGAAGAGTCGCCACCGTGCGTTATTTATCCCACGGGAGGGAAAGGAAACGCTCAGAGTAAACCTCGCACAACACGGGAAAAGGTATGGTCATCGCAACCAAAACCTGGGTTCGGGAGTCGGTTACGCAAGGGGAAGGTATTAGCACCCCTCACGTTCGTCGTACTCGACGGGATCCACGCTTGTTTTCGGGTATGGATTGTTATTCTATCTACTCTAAAGGTTAAGGATTAAAAGAAAAGAAAATGGAAATAAAATGACTCGGCAAAGTATCGCACTTTATGCCTACGTATTCCCATCTGGAATGAGAAATCAGAGTCAACGTAGTTCGCCTACCTACGGGAAAGGAGGGGAAGGTTGCTCGCTAAGATATCGCATCCTATGCCTACGTACTTTCATACAGCATGAAAGATCAGAGCAAACGTAGTTCGGGCCACGTACGACACAAGTCTGGCTTGGTTGATTTTATTCCTTCTGAAAAAGGTTTTTCTGATTAGCAGTCCCGGCGGACAAAAATGACGTTTTGATGAGTTCACATTCTTTTACGGAAGAAGTGTCTTTTATTGTGTTTGAAATCTTATTGTGTTTTTCTGTTTGTTTTGAGAAAGAAAGATACAGAACTCTAACCTACGGTTGCAAAGGGAATCAAACTAACCTAATGTTATCATGCATGGGTTAAGACCTAATGTCTATCATGCTCCTCTCTTGCACAGAGAGAAACAGAGATCCTAAGGGAATAGACAGAAACAGAGACAATATCAGATATATACAGTAAAGCGGTAAAATGCATGGATGCAACAATACAAGCGAGGCAAGGGAGTCCCACTCAACCTCGAACCTGGAAAACAATAGGCAAAAGTGAACAAACTTCACTTTCAACCCAACAGGGTAAACAGCAAACAATACAATCAGGAAAACCAATCAATACATCAAGAATGAAATACAGCAGAAACAATAACCAGCATCAGCGGCTCTGCATCAACACCAGTCTTCAAGTAATCTCCAGACAGCTACAAGCTTCATCAATCTCCATCTCCACCGCCTTCCAGCAAGGTCTTGATCATCAACCTTCCATCTGCAATGGCTTTTCTTCAAGTCTCAGGCTCCAGGAGGAATATCAGTCAACAAGATGAAGTGAATGAATGTTAGACAGTCAATTACCTTCCAAGGGTGGTTCATCAACTGTTAACATTAAACAGGCAGTTTCCTCTCAAAAGTTCTATCTTTCAAATACATTCACTGATCCTTCCAAAGGAAGGAGGTGGATATTTGAAAGAGACTTTGAATCATAGAGAAAGGATGGATGCAGACAAGGCATTCCATGTTTGAGAAACAAGCTTTCTGATCTAGAGCTCTGCCTAGCTCCTAAACCCTAATCTCCTCAACAGCTACTAGCAGGAATCTCCTCTTCAACTCTGGAAGTTGGTCTTCAGTCTCTGGATCTTCAATGGTTTTATCATCACAAGTCTTCAGCTTCCCCCATCCCCAGACAATCCCAATACCCATACAGACAAATAAGTAATCCCTAGAGGGCACACCACACCAATCAATCAAATATAGCAGTATACTAATAGCAGTAGGGGAATCCTAGTGATTTCTAAGGGGATCTATCCTATACCCATAACCCCTATAGTCCATACCCCAAAAATCAAATGAAAATTTCCTAAAAGAAACTAAACTATCTCACCTAAGTTGATTTAAAACCCTAATTTTGTTCATGTTATTTACACCTAAACTAATCACCTAAAATTAATTTCTAAAAATGGGAACTAAATTGGATATACAAGTTAACAATGTCTATTAATCAACCTCAAAAGAATGGACAAAAAATATTATAGCAACTAGTAGAACAAAAATTATCAAAATCATGTATGAAATGAAACACCTAAAATATGCATTTATTTGGAAAATATGGGAAAAATATCAAATAAAAAATAAAATGCAATTTTTATTTTTTATAATTTTCTAGACAGAATTATTGACCTATAGAAAAAACAAGAATCAAAAAATATTAATTTTCCATTTTTATATGATTTTTTGAAAATGCATGAGAATGAAAAGAAATTAAAAATTAAAATATAAAGAAATAGAGGGAGGGGGTGAGAATAGCCAACGCGCTCAGTTCAAATTCCAGGTGGGCCACCAGCTGGGAGGTGCGAATAGAACAAAGCAATAGGCCCAGCGCGCTTCAGGATTTCAACAAAAAATCAAAAAACACAAACGGTGCAGATAGTAAGAAAAACAGTTGAATATCATTGGGCCTGGCAACTGGGGGTGTTATTAGCAAGGGAACCCTGAGCCCATTGGCGCGTTAAATGAAATGCTGAGTTTTGATACTCAGCCTCACTCCCTCCAAATTTCAATTGAATTGTGGCCATACGATCGTGTTTTTGGTCCAAGTCAAAACAGCCATCCAACGGTGGTCCATCATCTTCCCCACTTGACTAGGGTTTCAGCCATGGAAGCTCCATGCACAAGCTTGCAAACCAGACCTTCCACCTTCCCTCACACCCTCAATTCTCCATAAAAACTCGCGATGTAAAAAGCAAAGATGCCCTAAATTCTTCCCTCTACACAACCGTGCCATCATCTCTTTCTAAAACTCACTCCAATAACAAACCCGATGAACATAACAGATGAGTTTAGCTATTTTCACTTGCTATCAACTGCTCCAATTCTCTCTAATCTTTACCCTAGCCTAATCTACATTTCATGCTGAACAAATCAAGCTAAAAAACTAAGGTTCTCGTGCCATATTCTTGATGTTACAAGCTCTAACAGTTTTGATGCACCTTTAACAACCTTCATGAAACCTCTCCAAACTCATCAAAATCAGTCCTCTACTTATGCTTAACCATTCTAACCTAATAACTATCCATGATTCTAGCTAATTCAGCCAATTCGAAGGAAGCTAACCTGGTGCAAAAATGGTGGAAACAGCTATGGAAACCCTTGAATTTGATGCTTGCAGTGATTGGAACTTGATCAATGACCTTGTGCAAACTCCTTAAATCTTGAACTTGAAACCTTCTTGCAACTTGGATGGAGAAGATGGATAGCACAATTCTTGATCAATTCAACCAATTCTTTGATAGGATTCTGATCTAGGAAAGGTATTGATGATGATCCAAGCAAGAAATGTGGAAATTGATGGAGATTTGAGAGGGTTTGAGAAGCTTTTGCAAAAATGAAGAAAGTGAGTGAAACTTGGGATTTTGAGAGAATGAGATCACCAACCATGGCATGAACCATCTCATATCAATATATACATGATGTTAGAAACTCCTAGAAGCTTGGAGAAACTTCCCTTGCACAATTTCCCTTGGATTTGGTTTATGTATCTTCCATTACAAGTAACCATGGATAAATCCCAAAATGTGAACTAATCTCAAAATTCTTCTTTAGCCAATGTCTTTAAAATGATCTTTCCATTCAAAATGACCTATAATTTTGCTTCATTTGGTCAAAATATGAAAAATCTCATTTTTAAGTCCATTTTTATTCATTAAATCCAACAATTTTGAAACCTTGTGCTATGAATCTTTCCAATCTCTCATGGTCACTTTTATAGACTCAAAATGTCATTTGGAACAAGTTTGATGTTGTAAAGTTTTCCATTTGAAGCTTCCTTGTATGAGTTTTGGGCATAGGTTAAAATGACCTGTAATCCTCAGATGACCAAAATACCCTTTGCTTGCCAAGACCATAAGTAGAGTTCCACAAATCATATGAAGGCATACTATACCATTCTAGAAATCTAAGACAATTAGGAACAACTCTTATGTTGACCATAAATTCATTTGAAATCTCCTTGAGGGGTAAAAATAGATTGGAAGTAAAGTCACTTTCACAGACAAAATTTCAGATACCTCAGATGACCTATAACTTGCAAGGACCATAACTTGAGTTCTATAAATCTCCTTAATGTCTTCCACCACTCAAATTAAAGGTCTTGAGATCCTCTACAAGTTCCATGTTGGCCAAGGATCCATTTGAAGCTTGCATGTTGACTAATCTTGCTTGGCAATTTGACCTAAACTAGGGGATTTTACATAGAAACCCTAATTTAGAACCTCCTCTTCTCCTTGATTTCTCTTGATTTCTTCTTAGAATAACAACATATCCTTATTCTCCATGTAAAATGATGAACCCCACATCTCTCCAATAGCCCTCAATGCCTTTCAAACAATCCTTTGACCTAGGGTTGACCCAGGGTTGACCCCAGATGAAACCCTAGTTGACTGTCTTCCTCCACAACTCTTGTGACTACACCAATGACTTGTCTCTTTCTCCCAATGACTTTATAAGTCCTCCAAGATGTCTATATACTCCCCATGCCTTCAATTCACAGCTCATACTTTCCTTGATGATCCCCAGGTACCCTCAGATAGGAGATGGATGCACTTGCTTGATCCATTGACTTCTCAGCTTTCAAATTCTTTCTGATGACTTGAAGGAGATTGAATTTGAATGATAACCTCTTGATAGGCCTCTAGAGATGAGAATAATGATTGGTCTCCTGTTGAATGACTTGCTATGCTTATGCTATGCAGATGAGTAACCTATGTACATGACTCTATATGCAAATGCTAATGATATTGAAACATAAACCAAGTGAATAAGGTTGAGCAAATTTTAGGGTGCAACAATGATAATATTCACTAGATAGCTTAAAATGATCAGCATGGCATGTAGATTGTGTTAGTGTAATAGTTAGCAAGATTTGGCAAGCTTGATCTCAGTGTGAAAATGGTGGAACCAGGATTCTCTACCTATCGGGTTTGAATATTGATTGAGTTTTGGAGGAAACTGAATCCATGGCTTTGTAGAGGGAAGGATGTAGATCATTTTTGATCTTTACATCGTGAGGTTTCATCAAGAATTGAGGGAGAACAGAGAGGATGAATGTTCGTGCATGGGAGAGGTTTTCTGAACCTAGGGTTTCTAGAGGAAGAAGACGAAGTGAAGACCGTTAGATTAGGTTTGGACCATTGACCTGGAAACAAATCTGATGGCTCACGTTTGATTTCAGATTTGGAGGGAGAGTTAGAAACGCAAAACGCCGCGTTTCATTAATCTGAAACGTTGGGCCTGGATCCAAAAGCACTATCCCCACCCCCTTAGTGAAGCCCAACGAGAAATGAACTGGAATCTCCTGCTATTCACACCGCGCCCTTATCCATTTTTCTCTTATTTTTGATTTGATTTTTTCTGATTCCTGGGCCCAGCACTATATGCTATCCCCACCACCCTCTTCCTGGCCCATCCAACATTATAACTGAGCGCAGTTGCTATTGATACCCCCTCCCCATCTATTTCATTTTCTTTTATTTTATTTTCTTTTATATTTTTAGCATCTTTAATAATTCATATAAAATTGGAAAATTGATATTTTTCATTTCTTGTTTTTTCTATAGATTAATAGTTCTGTCTAGAAAATTAGTAAAAATAAAAATTTCATTTTATTTTTGTTTTAATATTTTTTGTGCATTTTTCTTTTAAATAGCTTTTTAATGAGTTTAGGTTAGTACTTGATTTTGTTGATTGTAGTTCAATTAGCTCCCCTTAGATTTAGGGTCCATTCTTTTTAGGGTGATTAATTTAGAACTTTAGCTTGTATATAAGATTTAATTCATGATTTTAGGATTAAAATTTAGATGGTTTGTTTAGGTGTGATTAGGAGAATCAAAACTAGGGTTTAGGAGATAACATAGGTGTAATAGATCATTTCTTTTAGGAGTTGTAGTTTGAATCTTGGGGATATGGGACTATAGGGGTTATGGGTAGATAATAGATCCCTTAGAAATTACTAGGTTTCCCCTATTCTACTATTACTATTAGTATACTGCTTGTATTTGCTTGATTGTGTGGTGTGCCCTCTCTAGGGTTATTATTTGTCTGTGTGGGGTATTGGGCTTGTTTGGGGCTTGGGGCTTGAGCTGAAGACTGTGTTGATGAAGCCCACTGAAGATCAAAGAGAATGAAGACAACTTCCAGAGTTGATGAGGAGTATCCCTTGCTGGCAGCTGTTGAAGGTTATAGGATTTAGGAGCTAGGCAGAGCTCTAGAGTAGAAAACTTGATTCACAAACATGGAAGGTCTTGTTTGCCTCCATCCTTTCTCTATGATTCAAAGTCTCTTTTAAATATCCACCTCCTTCCTTTGGAAGGATTAGTGAATGTATTTAAAAGATAGAACTTTTGAGAGAAAATTGTCTGTATCATGTTAACAGTCAGTGAGCCACCCTTGGTAGGCAATTGACTGCTTAACATCTTATTCATCTTGTTGACTGATATTCATCTTGGAGATAGAGACTTGAAGAAAAGCCATTGTAGATTGAAGACAAAGACCTTGCTTGAAGGCTTGAAGATGAAGACTGATGCTTGCTTGAAGCTTGTAGATGGTTGAAGATGGCTTGAAGACAGATGTTGATGAAGACTGCTGTTGGCTGTTTATTTTTTGCTGTTTATAATTTTTGATGTATTGTTTGAATTTCCCTGACTGTATTGCTTGCTAATTGACCTGTTAAGTTGAAAGCGAATTTTGTTCGCTTTTGCCTGTTGTTTTCTAGGTTCGAGGTTGAGTGGGACTCCCTTGCCTCGCTTGTATTGCTGCATCCATGCATTTTATTGCTTTATTGTATATATGTTATTGTTTCTGTTTCCGTTTATCCCTTAGGATCTCTGTTTCTCTCTACGCAAGAGAGGAGCATGATAGACACTAGGTCTTAACCCATGCATGATAACATTAGGATAGTTTGATTCCCTTCGCAACCATAGGTTAGAGTTCTGTCTCTTCTTTCTCAAAACAAACAGAAAAACACAATAAAATGTCAAACACAATAAAAGACACTTCTTCCGTAAAAGAATGTGAACTCATCAAGACGTCATTTTTATCCGCTTGGACTGTTAATCAGAAACCCTTTTTCAGAAGGAATAAAAAACAATCAAGACAGACTTGTGTCGTACGTGGCCCGAACTACGTTTGCTCTGATCTTTCATGGTATATGAAAGTACCTAGGCATAGGATGCGACATCCTAGCGAGAAAACTTCCCCTCCTTTCCCGTAGGTAGGCGAACTACGTTGACTCTGATTTCTCGTTCCAGACGGGAATACGTAGGCATAAAGTGCGATACTTTGCCGAGTCATTTTCTTTTCTTTTAACCCCAGGCCTGTAGAGTAGATAGAATAACAATCCATACCCGAAAACAAGCGTGGATCCCGTCGAGTGCGACGGACGTGAGGGGTGCTAATACCTTCCCCTTGCGTAACCGACTCCCGAATCCAGGTTTTGGTTGCGATGACCATTCCTTTCCCCGTTTTGCGGCAGGTTTACCTCGAGCGTTTCCTTTCCCTCTGTTGGGATAAATAACGCACGGTGGCGACTCTTCTGTTCAGCCGGCGCCGATTTTCGCAGTAGCGACAGCTGGCGACTCTGCTGGGGATCCAACGTCCCCTGGCTGCTAAGGACTGCGATAGTTCCTTATGCATTTGGGATCCAACGTCCCTTAAGAGAGTCAATCCTAGCGCTTGTTTTCCCGTCGAGGATTTTGTATGGATTTATATTTTTGTCATTTACCTTCAGCACTATATTATTGTTATTATTGCTGTATTGGGGTTGTGACGGGTGATTCTATGATTGAGAGATAAGCCGGACCTGGGCTTGAGTGCACTTAGAATTAGAGTAGAAATTAGTGGGCGCGTGCCGGCTTTGCTTGCATTAGTGTCCCACGAAATCTACACTCGGACGAGGTTCTTCTGGTTGACTTCTTTTTCTACCCTTTGGGTCGAAGGGGTTGTTGGTTAGTTGAATTGTCGACTCCGGGAATCGATCATTTGGAAGTTGGCTAAGTGAGGCCTCTTCAGGATTTGATGATGCCACTCCTTCTGGGAATCATATCATCAACCCTGAAAGTCTGTGACGCCAACGACCGCATAGGATGCCATACCTTTGTCAGTTACTAGGACACCTACCTGTGAGAGGGTTTTGGGGTTATGCAGGTAACTAGACCTTCAGATACCGGTTATTTCTTGATCTGAGATCCTGGGTATTTATGGATAGTTTTGAGGTCTAGCAGAGACCAGTTGGAGTTATGATATGAGGTCTGTCAGAGACCAGTCAGAGTTATATTGTGGGGTCTATCAGAGACCAGTGTCGGAGCTTTGTATTGGGTCTATCTGAGACCAGGGTTTGAGGAATTCTGGAGGGTCTATCTGAGACTTTTTGATATGGTTCAGGCTTCTCAGCTATGGCACTTGGTCCCTGTTGCATGTATTTGCATTGCATTGTTTGCATAACCATTATCATTGCATCCCATTAACGTGTGTCTGTGCTGCAGGTGCATTTGCATATTCCCTGGTTCTAGTGCCCGGACTTCGGCTTATTGATCATGGCTGGTTTGAGAAAGACAGTTGTGTATAAGTTGCCTACACCTGACATTACTCCCTTACTTGGTCTGATGTCCCTTGCTGATGAGGAGGTTAGGAGAAGTTTCAGGATGAGTCATGGAAGATTGTTGAGACTGGTTTGCAAGCCAACTGCTGTTGAGATGAATGGGTTGTACACCTTGATGCAATTCTATGACCCTGCATTGAGATGTTTCAAGTTTGCTGACTTTATTTTGGGGCCTACCATTGAAGAGTATGTAGAGTTTACTGAGCTACCAGTACAGAATAAGGTTCCCTTTATTCATTCAGCCGCTGAGCCCAAGTTGGAGGACTTAGCCAAGGCCTTGCACATGAACGCTGCCGAACTATTAGTGACTTCTTGGCTTGGGGTTCCAGGTTTCTCCCTTGATTTTCTGGTTGGCAAAGCTCAAGAGTATGCCAAGAGCGGGTGCTGGATAGTCTTTAATGCTATCTTGGCTCTATGCATTTACGGAATAGTGTTGTTTCCCAACTTACCCAATTTTGTGGACTTGGACGCTTTCCATCTGTTTGTTGCTGGCAACCCGGTACCCACTTTGATTGGAGATCTCTATCATTCATTGCACTACAAAAATGAAAACAGAAGGGGAAAGGTTGTTTACTGTTGTGCGCCGCTGTTGAACATGTGGTTTAAGAGCCATCTTCCCCTGAAGGGACCTTTTGTGGACAGTGCAACTACAGCTGACTGGCTAGAACGCCTGATGAGGCTATCTTCTGAAGACATTGAGTGGTTTGACTGAGATTTGTTGGGGTCTGAGCTTATTTTCAGTTAATCTGGGTATCCTAATGTTCCTTTGATAGGAAGAAAAGGGTGCATCAATTACAACCAATCTCTGTTCGTTCGCCAGTTTGGATATGCGTTGAAGAACCCACCTCAGGAGGAAGAAGTACAGGAATCTCTGTACTTCACCGGTGATTTGAATGGAGAGTTACTCGCCAAGCTTCAGCACGCATGGATGCGTATCAACAGAAGAGGGAAGCCACTGTTGGGGAAGAATGATTGTCAGGCTTATGCACCCTACAAAGTATGGATCCGAGAGAGAGCAAGACAGTTGCTGATGCCATTTCCAGCTGCACCAGTCCCTGTTCATATTCCGATGGAAGAACCAACCACTGTTACTAGGGAGGCCTACGAACGAGTTGTAAAAGAAAAAGAAGCCTTGATGAAGATTAATGAAGGGTTAGAAAAGGAGCTGGCTCAGATGCGTAGTGAGAAGAACAAGGTTGTGCATGCTTTCCAACAGCAGATCGAGCTAGTAAACAGGCTAGGTGCTGAGTTGACTGAAGAGAAAAAGAAGCGCGAACGTCTGGGTCAAGAGTTCAGGAGCTCTCATGACATGTTGGAGTCCAAAAAGAAAGCACTCGATGCCGCTCACCGGGAAATCTCTTCTTGCAATAAGACGTGGAATGCTACGCTAACCAACAACAAAAAGAGGGAAGACAAATTGAAGCAGCAAATCTCTGAACTCGAAGAGCAGTTGAAGGCTAGCATTAAGAAGTACGAAGAAGAGGTGATGACCAGATACAGTCTCCAGAATGCATTGAACAAGGCCATCGAAGGCAGGAACGAAGCTGTGTCTCAGAAGCGGAAGCTAGAGGATCGCTTCAGAGAAGGGGCATGGGAGGAAACCGCTAGTGACGTGCGACGTGTTCTCAAGCAAAGAAATCAACTTGTTGAGGGTCTGCTTACCCGACCAAGTCACCCAGAGACTAAGAAGTTGCTAGAAGAGTACCAGGCTTATGAGTGTACTTGACCATTTCATGTATTGATGCTTTATTTGCATAGTGCTGACCATCACCAGGATTGTTGGTTGAGATCATGCCTTCTTATTGTACACTCAGTGATATTGTATTCTTGGCTTAATGGATTTCTCCACAATATATGAGGTGTTTTCTATGATTCGGCTTCGATCACCGTATTGCTGTCACTGTCACTGCACTGGCACATTCGCACTAGAATCAGGGAATGATATTCCCTAATGCACAGACACATATTGCACTGCATTCTCATTCATATTGCATTACAGGTGAGTATTGCATGGTATCTCATTTCTTGCTCTGTACCAGGTCTTTTCAGGATTGAAGATCAGCGCCCGCACCGATACTCCACTCGTACCAACTGCCGAAGAATTATGGATCAAATGCAAAATGAAATGCAAGACATGCGTGAGAAGCTGGCGCTCTTCATGCAGACAATGGAGACCATTGCGAAAGGACAGGAGAATTTGCAAGCTTTGGTGCAGCCTCTGTTGGTAAGGAATGCTGGGTACGGAAATGAGGATCATCAGTCTATGCGAGTCGACACTATTCATGGGGATGGTACTCCCACACCGGTGGCTCCACCTGTAGTCAACATGCCTGCTGTCAATGTGAACAACGGCGCTGCTGCCGGGAACGGTAACGTTGGAATTGGGAACGAGACTGTTGTCAACAACGTTGGGCTCGGAGATGTCAACCTGGGTGATAATATGGGAGGCAATGGCTTCGGTAATACTGGATTTGGTTTCAATGACTAGGGGTTCGATAATACTGGGAAGTACGGCTTCAATACTCAAGGCTTCGGACCGGACGGATTTGGTATGACTAATCAGGGTTATGGTGGATTCGGAAATGGAAATGGCGCTGGGTTAATGACTTTTGGACCTGCTGGAGTCGCTCCAGGGTACGGTAACAGGGGGCGAGGCCCGGTAATGAATCAGACCAGAGTTGGCCGTAACAATGGATACGATGGATACGGAGTTGGGAACGGTATGTGGCAAGAAGATCAGCAAGAGGACGCTTTCTCCGGTGGAGGTTTCGAAGGTCCTATCGACGACTCTCAGAGAATCCGGATGCTCGAGGAGCAGATGAAGGGGGTCGTAAATCAAAGTGTTGTTGGCCTAGATATGTCAACAATGGGTCTGGTGCCTGGCCTGAGGGTGCCAATAAAATTCAAAGCTCCCACATTTGACAAATATAAGGGGGACACCTGTCCAAAGGTGCACGTGCGGTCATATTACAGAAGGATGTTGGCGTACTCAAACGATGAGAGGATGCTAATGCATTTCTTTCAAGATAGCTTGTCTGGTCCTTCCCTCGAGTGGTATATGGGATTGGAACCAACTCAGATAAAGACGTGGAAGCAGCTGGCTGAAGCCTTTGTAGCTCACTATAAGTATAACAGCGACTTGGCACCCAATCGGGTCCAATTGCAGGGGTTGTCCCAGAAGAAGGGCGAGAGCTTCAAAGAGTATGCGCAGAGATGGCGCGACATGGCTGCTAGGGTTCATCCCCCTTTGGAGGACAAGGAAATGAATGATATGTTCATAGGAACATTCACTGGCATGTTTTATGACAAGTTGTTTCACACTTCTTTGGGCAGTTTCTCAGACTTAATTCTGATGGGAGAAAAGATTGAAAGCAACATTAAGCAGGGAAGATTCCAAGCTGAGGAATCCACTGCAGCTGGCAGTAACCGAAGGGCTTTTGGTGGGCGCCGTCAGGGCGATGCAAGCGCGGTGTTTGGGGGCCGAGGCCGAGGCCGGGGCAGAGGTCGAAACCAGTACAATCAGCCGCAGCAGGTGGCAAGCGTTACTATTCCGTTTCAGCAACAACTAATACAACAACAACAGCAACAGCAGCTACAACAGGGGGCACAGCCTGCCCAGCGCAGATTCCAGGGGGGCAAACCAAGGAGGGTGTTTGAAAAGCCTCCTTCAACGTATGCAGATTTGCTACAGACACTATTGGGTTTGAACTTGGTGGAGAAAAGAACTCTGGCACCAATAACAGGCACTCCTCCGTATGGTTATGATGCAAGCAGGCACTGTGAATTCCACTCTGGGGCCCCTGGCCACGATATAGAGGGTTGCCACGCATTCAAGCATGTAGTGCAGGATCTATTGGATAGTAAGGCTATCAATTTTGGAACGACGGGTCCGAATATAGTGCAAAAGCCCATGCCCAACCATGGGGCAAATGCCATTTTGACCGAGGAGGGTTTGAATTTGATTATGAATGTCGACGACTTAAAGACACCGTTGAGCGAGATAAAGAGAAGGTTATTGCAAGGCGGTGTGTATCCAGGTTGCGACGAGTATTGTTTAGAGTGCTGGACCCTAGCTGGGGGTTGTGATGAATTGAAGAAAGGTATTCAGGCCTTAATAGATGGAGGCACATTGCAATTTGACCGCGCAGCAATTGAAGAGCCTGCAGGGGTATTAGCAGACAAGCAAAGTGATGTAGCTACTGTGACGATTCCCCGAAAAACGATCACTCTAACAGCGCCGGCCAAGCGACCGCCGATCACTATCACCAAGGCCGGACCAATCCCCTACGAGAGCACTAAGGCAGTCCCCTGGTCCTATGGGTTGGAAGTGTATTGTGATGGGGTAAAAATTGATGTTAATAAGTAGCTAGCTGAGACTGTAGACAACGTTGTCGGTACCGGAGGTATGACAAGAAGTGGGAGAATCTTCATATTGCCTGAGGTAGAGGCTGAACGACTGGAAAAAGGAAAAGGAAAGATGAATGAAACTGTCCCTGTGTAGAGGAACGACAAAGAAGCGGCATCGAAGGATGTGGAAGAGTTCATGCGCCTTATTCGCAAAAGTGATTATAAGATTGTTGAGCATCTGCAACAGACGCCGTCAAAGATATCTATACTGTCGTTGTTATTGTGTTCTGAAGCTCACAGAAATGCATTGCTGAAGGTTCTGGATACTTCCTTCGTACCCCAAGATGTTTCCGTGAATCAGCTGGAGGGGGTGTTGGCGCATGTGAATGCAGGCCATAGCTTGGGCTTTATCGATTTTGATTTGACCCCTAAGGGGAGAGAGCATAATATGGCGTTGCACGTATCTGTGGAGTGTAGAGGAGCAGTCATGTCTCACGTGCTGGTCGATACCGGATCGTCTTTGAACGTGCTGCCCAAGAAAGCGATGATGAAACTAGATGTCAGAGGAATCCTGTGTACGCCTAGTGACCTGGTGGTCAGGGCATTTGATGGTACGCGAAGAACAGTTTTTGGATCCATAACATTACCTCTACAGGTGGGGCCGGAGGTTTTCGCAACTGAATTTTATATCATGGACATCCAGCCAGCATACAGCTGTCTTCTCGGACGACCCTGGATCTATGGTGCTGGGGCAGTCACATCTACCTTGCATCAAAAGTTGAAATATATGGTAGGGGACAGTGTGGTCACTGTATGTGGAGAAGAAGATATATTGGTCAGCCATCTGTCATCATTCAAATATGTGGAGGTCGACGGCGAGATTCATGAAACACCCTGTCAGGCATTTAAAGGGTTGCGCATCAAAGACAAAGGTCCCGGGCCGAGTAAAACGTCAGAGGTAGCCGTCTCGTCATATAAGGAAGCTCAAGCTTTGGTGGAAGCCGGTGAGATAAAGGGCTGGGGCAAAGTGCTGGATATTCCCGTGAAGATGGACCGATTTGGGCTGGGATATCAACCGTCGTCATCAACACCTGCTGTAGGGGCACCCCGTTTCAGAGGACCAATAACCATCACTGCTAGTGGAGTATGTCACGAGACCATCAATGCTGCTTCAGAGTCTGACGAAGGAGACAGCGACTGCGACATGGACGCCTGGATTCAGTCGAGCGTGCCAGGACAAGGATTATGCAATTGGTCTATTCAGGAGATTGTTCCTGTGACTCTTAAACAGTAATGCTTTGTTTTTTTAATTGTTGAACAATCTGGTGTCTTGCCCAGGGCATCATGATTTTGCTTAGGGCCGTGTTGTTATGAACATTGCGTGTTTAATCATTAAATAAAAGACGTTTTTTCATGTACAAATATTGCGATCTCTGTTTTTCCTGTTTTGTGTTTTACAATAAAATGGCAACGTGGTTATTCGCTTTATACGCATTTTTGAAGCATTTAACCATTCCTTTTGCAGGATAACATTCTCAGATGACATCATTGAACCACCTATGACTCGTCTCGACTTTGAGCACCCGGTATTTTAGGCCGAAGAAGAGATTGTTGAAAATGGTGACGTTCCCGAAGAATTGTCTTGGTTGGTGAAGCAAGAAGAACGAGTCATTCTGCCTCACGAGGAGGTCATCAAAATTATTAACCTGGGGTCGGAAGGGGTTGAAAAGAACATCCGTATAGGAGCCGCGCTGCAGAGCGACATCAAGCGAAGACTGGTTGAAATGCTCAAAGAGTATAGTGATGTGTTCGCTTGGTCGTATGAAGACATGCCTGGGCTTGATACAGATATGGTTGTGCACCGTCTGCCGTTAAAAGAAGAATGCCCGCCGGTCAAGCAGAAGCTTCGCAGAACTAGACCCGATATGGCAGTGAAAATTAAAGAGGAGGTTCAAAAGCAGTGGGATGCTGGTTTCCTAGCTGTGACAAAATATCCCTCATGGGTCGTTAAGATTGTACCAGTGCCAAAGAAAGACGGTAAAGTGAGAATGTGCGTAGATTACCGTGATTTAAACAAAGCGAGCCCGAAAGATGATTTTCCGCTTCCTCACATCGATGTGCTAGTTGACAACACTGCCCAATTCTCCGTATTCTCCTTCATGGATGGCTTCTCGGGCTATAATCAGATTAAAATGGCGCCAGAGGACATGGAGAAGACTACTTTCATAACGCCTTGGGGAACATTTTGTTACAAAGTGATGCCCTTTGGGTTGAAGAATGCTGGGGCAACGTATCAGCGTGCAATGACGACTCTTTTCCATGATATGATGCATAAGGAGATCGAAGTTTATGTCGATGATATGATTGCTAAATCCCAGACGGAGGAAGAGCATTTGGTGAATCTGCTGAAGTTATTCAAAAGGCTTAGGAAGTTCAGGCTGAGACTGAACCCTAACAAGTGCACCTTCGGGGTGAGATCGGGTAAACTGCTGGGGTTTATCGTGAGTGAAAAAGGAATAGAGGTTGATCCTGCTAAAATAAAAGCAATACAAGAGATGCCGACGCCTAGAACAGAGAAAGAGGTGCGCGGGTTTTTAGGGAGGTTGAACTACATCGCTCGGTTCATATCTCACCTAACAGCTACGTGTGAACCATTATTCAAGCTGTTGAAAAAAGACCAAGCTGTAACGTGGAATGAAAATTGCCAAAAGGCGTTCGATAAAATAAAGCAGTATTTGCAGGAGCCTCCTATCTTGATACCCCCAACGGCAGGGAGACCCTTGATTATGTATTTGATAGTTCTTGAGGGAAGTATGGGTTGTGTTCTCGGTCAACATGACGAGACAGGAAGAAAAGAGCATGCGATCTATTACTTGAGTAAGAAGTTTACTGAATGTGAATCTCGATATTCAATGCTTGAAAAAACTTGTTGTGCGCTGGCCTGGGCCGCCAAGCGTTTGAGGCAATACATGCTGAATCATACAACCATGCTCATCTCGAAGATGGATCCTATCAAATATGTATTCGAAAAGCAGGCGTTATCGGGGAGGATTGCCCGTTGGCAGATGGTCTTGACTGAATATGACATCCAGTATGTCTCGCAGAAGGCTATAAAGGGGAGTGTACTGTCTGAGTACTTGGTAGAGCAGCCTATTGAAGATTACCAATCGATGAGGTTTGATTTTCCTGACGAGGATATCATGTACCTAAAGATGAAAGATTGTGAAGAGCCGTTGCCAGACGAAGGACCAGAATTGGGTTCCAAATGGAAGTTGATCTTTGACGGAGCTGTAAATGCCTACGGTAGCGGAATAGGGGCAATCATCACCACTCCACACGGGTCGCACATCCCGTTTACTGCTCGATTGACCTTTCCAGTTACCAATAATGAAGCTGAATACGAAGCTTGTATCATGGGGCTTGAAGAAGCCATTGATTTGCGAATCAAAAATCTGGATGTATACAGAGACTCAGCTCTGGTGGTGAATCAAATAAAAGGGGAATGGGAGACACGTCAGCCCAATTTGATACCGTACATGAACTATGCGAGGAGATTGTTGCCTTTCTTTGACAAGGTTGAATTGCATCATGTACCGCGAGCGGAGAATCAGATGGCTGACGCCCTGGCCACTTTGTCTTCCATGTATAAAGTCAACTTCTGGAATGAGGCCCCCAGAATTGTTATCTCCCGGCTTGACAGACCTGCCTTCGTATTTGCTATTGACGAAGCATCTGACGATAAACCGTGGTATTTCGATATCCTTAATTTCCTGAAGAATAAAGAGTATCCGACTGGGGCATCCAGTCAAGATCAGAAGACTCTTAGGAGATTGGCGGGTAATTTCTATTTGAATCCGGATGGTGTCTTATACAGATGAAATCACGACTTGGTGCTGCTGCGTTGCGTAGACGGAAAAGAGGCAAAGCTTCTCATGGAGGAAATACATGAGGGTACATTTGGTACGCATGCTGGTGGGCATGCTATGACGAGGAAGTTGCTGCGGGCAGGTTATTTTTGGCTAACTATGGAAACTGATTGTTTCAAATTTGTGAAGAAGTGCCACAAGTGCCAAATCTATGCTGATAAGATCCATGTGCCTCCGAGTCCTCTGAATGTGATGTCATCGCCATGGCCATTCTCGATGTGGGGAATCGATATGATTGGAAAGATCGAGCCGAAAGCTTCTAACGGGCACCGGTTCATTCTAGTAGCAATCGATTATTTCACCAAGTGGGTGGAAGCGGCGTCTTATGCGAATGTGACTAAGCAGGTAGTAGCCAGATTCATCAAGAGAGATATCATTTGCAGATATGGAATCCCCGAGCGGATAATCACTAACAACGGTTCAAACCTGAATAACAAAATGATGAAGGAGCTCTGTCAGAATTTCAAGATCGAGCATCACAACTCCTCCCCTTACCGACCCAAGATGAATGGCGCTGTTGAAGCGGCCAATAAGAATATAAAGAAGATCGTTCAGAAGATAGTGGTGACCTATAAGGATTGGCATGAGATGCTACCTTTCTCTTTGCACGGTTATCGTACGACGGTACGCACATCAACCGGGGCAACCCCGTTCTCGTTGGTATATGGAATGGAAGCAGTGTTACCACTAGAAGTTGAGATTCCTTCCCTGAGAGTACTACGAGACGTCCAACTAGACGAGGCAGAATGGGTAAAAACAGGTTGAACCAGCTGAGTTTAATGGATGAAAAGAGGCTAGCTTCTCTAGCATACGGTCGTTTGTACCAGAGCCGAATGAAGAAAGCATATGATAAGTGGACCCCCAACTACGAAGGGCCATACGTTGTCAGAAAAGTCTTTTCAGGAGGGGCTTTATTGTTGTCCACCATGGACGGTGAAGACTTTACGTCTCCTGTGAATTCGGACGCAGTTAAAAAATACTTTGCTTAAAATTGACCCGCTGGACAAGAAAGAGAGTCCAGGAAAAAATGGGGCATCCTGGCGAACCAAAAACAGAATGAAAGGTTCGGGCAAAAATTAGGGATAAAATTGAAAAATGTACACCCGCGAAGTTGAAAACCTACACTGGGCGGCTTCGGCAAAAAAGGGTATCCCGGTGAACTGAAAACCCGTAAAGGGCGGTTCACGCAAAAGTTAGGGATCTGAAAAGCAAATGACTGCGGTCCGAATTTGATACTACAGTGAGCATTGGTGTGGGAGAATATACCTGAGGGGTCGATTATCAGATACAATCTCTTCGGAAGTGTGGATACCGGGAAAGCATTAGAGTCGGGCGAGTCATAGGAGGATCAGCTCGTGGTGTTCGTCTGCATCCCGTCGCCGACATATGTACAGATTTGATTTGTCAATATATTTATGCTTCTTGTGCATACTTGTATATTTGTTGTGCGTAGCTTCCTCTTTTCAGGAGTTACATCCCGTGTACAAAACTCCGCCCATTCAGGGGCCCTATCAATAAAACATGTTATTCAGTATTTGATGCTGGTTCTTTACTGTTTTGTGCATGATAAACGCCTAGGTTTAATGAAACTAGCATGTGTATAACGTCACTGGCCCTTTCCAATAATTGCTAAAACTTTGGATTAACTGAAAATAATGTCACTAACGCTAACCTGAATAGATTTGGTTGCGTAGACTTGTCTTGTCTTGTTTGTGTTGTTGCAGGGTTCGTAGCCGTATGAAGAGGATGATCAAAAGATTGCAATATGGACCAGAAGCTCGTAACGAAAGACTCGATCCCCACGCAGGTCGTGCTTCCAAGATAACAATGTTCCTCACTGAAGAAGGATCAAATTCCCCAGCTAGTCGTAGCTCATCCAAAGGACGTTCTCCAGCAAAGTCGGATTATCCTCAGCGGAGTGTGGCGATTCCAAGATTGTAGGATGTATTCAGACAGTGTGGTGTCCCCTATAAGGATTCCCCCATCTCAAGCATAGTGGTTTAGCCTCAGAAGATTAATATTGCCAACTCGCGAGCTGTGCCTAGACAGTTTACCCTTCCCAATAGGGTTATTTACTCTCCCCCAGCGGAATCAGTTGATTTTCCCCAAGAGAATCGTTTTGTCCTCAGCGGAATTCTCCTTTCAGCAAGTGTTCTCTTTCCTCCCCGTGGAACTCGAAGGTTAAGACTCTCCCCGACAGGGTTGGTTGTGTGTCCTGGCATTTATTTTGTCGAAATACCGTGTGATATCCGTTCACTCCCCAGCAGAAGTCCAATCCTAACTGGCGCATTCAATTATCCCTCAGCAAAGTTGGCTTCAATTTTCCAGCATTTATTTTGCTGGAATAATTTTGTAACATCTGGTTACCCCTAGCGGAGTTGGCGTTGTCTTCAGCATTTATTTTGCTGAAGCGTTTTCTGTATCCCAGCAGTTCGAGTTTGCATTTGCATTGGCATATAGTGTCATACTTGCATCCATCAAATAAAAACGCGTAGCATTTCCATGCCGAACGGAGCATTACGCCATTTTCAAACATACGCATTTTTGAAGCATAAACCAGGATGGTTAACCCGTTTGTTTTCAAATGTTGTTTCCCTTGCAGGAGGAGAGAGCTATTGCTCAAATTAATTGCCAGACATTCAAGATCTCGGCATGAGACATTCAATGATAATGTCAGTTTCGGCAGTATTCCCCACAGAGTTATTAGGCAAAATTTCTCTTTGTCCCCGAGCAGAGTTATTTGTGCAAGTGCCTCTTGTGTTCCCCGCCAGGGTTGCTTGTTGAAGTTTCTCTAGTCTGACCAGCGGATTATTTTCTTCAAATTTGTTGTTACGTCAGCATCAAAAGGTTTCATGAATCAGAATTTCAGAGGCTGCCACCGGTTATCAGAGCAGACGTCCGGTAGTTTGGTTCCTAAATATCCCCAGTAGAGTCCGCCTCAAAGTCGCTGTCACGTCAGTGCTAAAAGGTTTGTGGGTTGGGACCAATGGAGTTAGTTACTGTGGAGATAAGCAGGGTACTCTCCCGTGGACAGATTTATTTCCCCGGATTGATGACATGTGCTAGTCCTAACGTGGACAGATTCGATTTCTCGGTATTGGTGGAAGGTGTGTCCTGACGTGGACAAGTTCATAGTTCTTCGTGTTCTCAAGATGCGCGAGTCCTGACGTGGACAAATTTATCTTTCTTCGTGTTGGCAAGCGTGAGTCCTGACGTGGACAAGTTTTATTTCCTCAGCGGGTCGAAGATGCGCGAGTCCTGACGTGGACGAATTTATGTTTCTTCGGGTCAACGAACGGTGTCCTGACATGGACGATTTTACCCCCATGCTGATAGGATTTTCTTGTGCAGACGAGACGTGAGTCCTGACGTGGACAAATCAAGACGAGGTGTGATTCCTTACGTGGAAAGATGGATTCCTTACGTGGAAAGATGTATTCCTTACGTGGAAAGATGGATTCCTTACGTGGAAAGATGGATTCCTTACGTGGAAAGAGGTATTCCTTACGTGGAAAGAGGTATTCCTTACGTGGAAAGATGGATTCCTTACGTGGAAAGATGTATTCCTTACGTGGACGATGTATTCCTTACGTGGACGATGTATTCCTAACGTGGAAAGGTTATTCATAACGTGGACGATTTATTCCTAACGAGATGTGCTAGTCCTAACGTGGACAATTCATTCCTATGTTGATAGGATCCCCTCATGCTGACGAAATGCAAACGAGTCATCCTCAGCGAAGTCGCCGAGATTTTTCCGTGTTGACGACGGGTGGAGTCCTGACGTGGACAAGTTTAGTTGAGATTTCTTCGATGATAGAATCTTTTTCAGGCTGATGAAAATAATCCCCAGCACGGTCGCTAATGGATCAGTTTGGTGCCAGATCCAGTCAGCAGATGTTGTTATTCAAGCAGTTTGTGCAGTTTATTTCTGCGGTTGGCAAATTTCCGGGTTCTTAGTATTCAACCGTCTCGTACCTCGAATGTTTGAAGGCCGTTCGCTCCTCACCCAATCGGGTCCAAGTCGCTTGAATAGGGGCAGTTGTTGCACCCTAAAATTTGCTCAACCTAATTCACTTGGTTTATGTTTAAATTACATTAGCATTTGCATATAGAGTCATGCACATAGTCTAATCATCTGCATAACATAGCATAGCAAGTCATTCAACAGGGGACCAAGCACTACCCTCATCTCTATGATCCTATCAAGAGGTTATTATTCAAATTCAATCTTATCCAAGTCATCAGAAAGAAATTGAAGTCTAAGAAGTCATTGGACCAAGCAGTGAATCTCTCTCCTATCTTGAGTGTATTTGAAGACCATCAAAGGAGTTGTGAGCTGTGAATTGAGCATGGAGGGTATATAGGCATCATGGAGGACCTGGAGAGCCATTTTGAAAGTGATACCAGTCATTGATGTGATCACAAGAGTTGCAATTGAAGACAGTCAACTAGGGTGTCATCTGGGTCAACCCTAGGTCAAATGATTGATTGAAAGGCATCAAGGTCTATTTGAAATACGTGGGATTCATCATTTGACATGTATATAAGGATGTGGTGTTGTGCCAAGAAGAAATCAAGAGAAATCAAGAAGAAGAGGAGTTTCTAAATTAGGGTTTCTGTGTAAAATCCCCTGATTTAGGTCAAACTTCCCAGCAAGATAATTCAAAATGCAAGCTTCAAATGGATCCTTGGCCAACATGAAACTTGTATAGGATCTCAATACCTTTAATTTGAGTGGTGGAAGACATTAAGGAGATTTATAGAACTCAAGTTATGGTCCTTGCAAGTTACAGGTCATCTGGGGCCTCTGAAATTTTGTCTGTGAAAGTTACTTGTCTTCCAAGCAACTTTTACCCCTCAAGGAGATTTCAAATGAATTTCTGGTCAACATAAGAGTTGTTTCTCATTGTCTTAGCTTTCTATAAAGGTATGGTATGCCTTCATCTGATTTGTGGAACTCTACTTATGTCCTTGGCAAGCAAAGGGTATTTTGGTCATTTGAGAATTACAGGTCATTTCAAGCCTATGCCCAAAACTCATACAAGGAAGCTTCAAATGGAAAACTTCACAACATCAAACTTGCTCCAAATGACATTTTGAGTCTAGAAAAGTGATCATGAAAGTTTGGAAAGGCTCATAGCTCAAGGTTTCAAATTTGGTCATTTAAAAAGGGAATTTAATGAATAAAAGTGACTTAAAATTGAGATTTTTCATAACATGGCCAAATGGGATGAAATTATAGGTAATTTTGATTGGAAAAAATGTTTTAAGAACATTGGAAAAAGTAGATTTTTGAGTTTAGGGCAAAGTGTGAGAGATACCATTGGTTACTTATGTTGGGTAGAGTGGCTTCATTCAAGGGTTGGTGATTCATTTTGATCAAAATACCAAGTTTCATCTCATTCTTCAAGTGTGCAAATTCATCCCAAACTCTATCAAACCTTCATCAATTTCCAAAATCCTTGATCCTATCATCATCTACATCCTTCATAGATCCAATTTCCATCAAAATCTGTTTGAATTGAGGAGGAATTCGTGCTATCCAACTTCATCATCCAAATTGCAAAAGGAAGTGGTTATGGCAATCCAAGGAGTTTGAGCAAGAACTACTGCATACAGAATCAAGAATCAAGTTTGTTGATCAATTCCCAAGCATTGCAAGCTTTGGATCCAAGGAATTCTGCACCTGTTTTCATCATCAAACCAGGTTAGTGTTTTCATCGATTTGGATAGATTTAGTTAGCATGTGAGAGAATCATTAGGTTAGAATGGTTAGGAATGATTAGATGATTGTTTCTGGTGAGTTTGAAGGCAATTCATGGAGGTTGCCATTGGAGTACCAAAACTGTTAGGGCTTAGAACACCTAGGTTAAGGCATGATAATATTCACTAGATAGCTTAAAATGATCAGCATGGCATGTAGATTGTGTTAGTGTAATAGTTAGCAAGATTTGGCAAGCTTGATCTCAGTGTGAAAATGGTGGAACCAGGATTCTCTACCTATCGGGTTTGAATATTGATTGAGTTTTGGAGGAAACTGAATCCATGGCTTTGTAGAGGGAAGGATGTAGATCATTTTTGATCTTTACATCGTGAGGTTTCATCAAGAATTGAGGGAGAACAGAGAGGATGAATGTTCGTGCATGGGAGAGGTTTTCTGAACCTATGGTTTCTAGAGGAAGAAGACGAAGTGAAGACCGTTAGATTAGGTTTGGACCATTGACCTGGAAACAAATCTGATGGCTCACGTTTGATTTCAGATTTGGAGGGAGAGTTTGAAACGCAAAATGCCACGTTTCATTAATCTGAAACGTTGGGCCTGGATCCAAAAGCACTATCCCCACCCCCTTAGTGAAGCCCAACGAGAAATGAACTGGAATCTCCTGCTATTCACACCGCGCCCTTATCCATTTTTCTCTTATTTTTGATTTGATTTTTTCTGATTCCTGGGCCCAGCACTATATGCTATCCGCACCACCCTCTTCCTGGCCCATCCAACATTATAACTGAGCGCAGTTGCTATTGATACCCCCTCCCCATCTATTTCATTTTCTTTTATTTTATTTTCTTTTATATTTTTAGCATCTTTAATAATTCATATAAAATTGGAAAATTGATATTTTTCATTTCTTGTTTTTTCTATATATTAATAGTTCTGTCTAGAAAATTAGTAAAAATAAAAATTCCATTTTATTTTTGTTTTAATATTTTTTGTGCATTTTTCTTTTAAATAGCTTTTTAATGAGTTTAGGTTAGTACTTGATTTTGTTGATTGTAGTTCAATTAGCTCCCCTTAGACTTAGGGTCCATTCTTTTTAGGGTGATTAATTTAGAACTTTAGCTTGTATATAAGATTTAATTCATGATTTTAGGATTAAAATTTAGATGGTTTGTTTAGGTGTGATTAGGAGAATCAAAACTAGGGTTTAGGAGATAACATAGGTGTAATAGATTATTTCTTTTAGGAGTTGTAGTTTGAATCTTGGGGGTATGGGACTATAGGGGTTATGGGTAGATAATAGATCCCTTAGAAATTACTAGGTTTCCCCTATTCTACTATTACTATTAGTATACTGCTTGTATTTGCTTGATTGTGTGGTGTGCCCTCTCTAGGGTTATTATTTGTCTGTGTGGGGTATTGGGCTTGTTTGGGGCTTGGGGCTTGAGCTGAAGACTGTATTGATGAAGCCCACTGAAGATCAAAGAGAATGAAGACAACTTCCAGAGTTGATGAGGAGTATCCCTTGCTGGCAGCTGTTGAAGGTTATAGGATTTAGGAGCTAGGCAGAGCTCTAGAGTAGAAAACTTGATTCACAAACATGGAAGGTCTTGTTTGCCTCCATCCTTTCTCTATGATTCAAAGTCTCTTTTAAATATCCACCTCCTTCCTTTGGAAGGATTAGTGAATGTATTTAAAAGATAGAACTTTTGAGAGAAAATTGTCTGTATCATGTTAACAGTCAGTGAGCCACCCTTGGTAGGCAATTGACTGCTTAACATCTTATTCATCTTGTTGACTGATATTCATCTTGGAGATAGAGACTTGAAGAAAAACCATTGTAGATTGAAGAGAAAGACCTTGCTTGAAGGCTTGAAGATGAAGACTGATGCTTGCTTGAAGCTTGTAGATGGTTGAAGATGGCTTGAAGACAGATGTTGATGAAGACTGCTGTTGGCTGTTTATTTTTTGCTGTTTATAATTTTTGATGTATTGTTTGAATTTCCCTGACTGTATTGCTAGCTAATTGACCTGTTAGGTTGAAAGCGAATTTTGTTCGCTTTTGCCTGTTGTTTTCTAGGTTCGAGGTTGAGTGGGACTCCCTTGCCTCGCTTGTATTGCTGCATCCATGCATTTTATTGCTTTATTGTATATATGTTATTGTTTCTGTTTCCATTTATCCCTTAGGATCTCTGTTTCTCTTTGCGCAAGAGAGGAGCATGATAGACACTAGGTCTTAACCCATGCATGATAACATTAGGATAGTTTGATTCCCTTCGCAACCATAGGTTAGAGTTCTGTCTCTTCTTTCTCAAAACAAACAGAAAAACACAATAAAATGTCAAACACAATAAAAGACACTTCTTCCGTAAAAGAATGTGAACTCATCAAGACGTCATTTTTGTCCGCTTGGACTGTTAATCAGAAACCCTTTTTCAGAAGGAATAAAAAACAATCAAGACAGACTTGTGTCGTACGTGGCCCGAACTATGTTTGCTCTAATCTTTCATGCTATATGAAAGTACGTAGGCATAGGATGCGACATCCTAGCGAGCAACCTTCCCCTCCTTTCCCGTAGGTAGGCGAACTACGTTGACTCTGATTTCTCGTTCGAGACGGGAATACGTAGGCATAAAGTGCGATACTTTGCCGAGTCATTTTCTTTTCTTTTAACCCCAGGCCTGTAGAGTAGATAGAATAACAATCCATACCCGAAAACAAGCATGGATCCCGTCGAGTACGACGGACGTGAGGGGTGCTAATACCTTCCCCTTGCGTAACCGACTCCCGAATCCAGGTTTTGGTTGCGATGACCATTCCTTTCCCCGTTTTGCGGCAGGTTTACCTCGAGCGTTTCCTTTCCCTCCGTTGAGATAAATAACGCACGGTGGCGACTCTTCTGTTCAGCCGGCGCCGATTTTCGCAGTAGCGACAGTATCGTCTATGGCTGGTGCTTGTAAGAACTTGGTGAGAATGAACTCTATCTTTTCTTCTCCTACTTCGAATGTTAGCCTTCCTTTCTTCACGTCTATAATCGCTTCGGCTGTAGCTAGGAATGGTCTTTCTAGGATAATTGGGGTTACAGTATCCTCCTTGATGTCCATGATTATGAAATCGGTTGGAATGTAGAATTGTCCTATGCGTACTGGAACGTTTTCCAGTATTCCAACGGGGTATTTTACTGATCGGTCAGCTAATTGAATGGACATTTTGGTTGGTCTGAGGTCTCCCATATTCAGCTTTTTGCATATAGATAAAGGCATAACACTGATACTGGCTCCTAAATCGCATAGAGCTTTGTCTATTACGAACTTTCCTATGACGCAGGGTATGGAGAAACTACCTGGGTCTTTTAATTTAGGAGGCATGCGGTTTTGAATAATAGCGCTACACTCTGCAGTAAGTGTAACTGTTTCGTTATCCTCGATCTTTCTCTTATTCGATAGGATTTCTTTGAGAAATTTAGCATATGACGGCATTTGAGTTATCGCTTCTGTAAAAGGAATAGTAATATTCAGCTGTTTAAGGAGCTCTACAAATTTTTTAAACTGTCTTGAAGTTTTGGAGTTTATTAGTCTTTGAGGATAAGGAATAGGTGGTTTATATGGCGCTGGAGGTGCTTGAGTTTTTTCACTTGCGGTATCCTCCTTCTCGTCGTCTTCCTTCTTCTCTAACTCGGATTCCTTTTCTGCTTGTTCAATTGGTTTTTGTTGCATGGCTGAGTTTTCGGTCCTCGGATCGATCGGTTCGTCCAATTCTTTTCTGCTTCTTAGTATTACAGCATTTGCTTGGCCTTTTGGATTCTGTTCGGGTTGTCCAGGAAATGTGCCAGCAGGTGCGGCAGCAGAGGCTTGTTGTTGAGCCACTTGTGATATCTGTGTTTCTAGCATTTTGTTATGTGTGGCTAAAGCATCTACTTTTCCGGTCAACTGTTTAATTTGCTCGCTAGTGTGTATGTTTTGATTCAGGAATTCTTTGTTTGTTTGAGCTTGAGTAGCTATGAATTTTTCCATCATCAACTCGAGGTTTGATTTCCTAGGTGCAGTCTGAGCAGCAGCTGGTTTTTGATATCCTGGCGGAGCAGTAGGCATTTGCAATGCATTTTCGCTTTTGTAAGAAAAGTTTGGATGATTTCGCCAACCTGGGTTATAGGTATTTGCGTAAGGATTTCCTTGAGCATAATTTACCTGGTCTGGTGGGATTCCGGCTAGCAATGGGCATTCGGGCGCATTATGAGTGGTGCTTCCGCATAACTCGCAATTTGGAGTTACGGCAGCGACGGTTGCAGTGGGGTTAACAGTCAGACTATCAATCTTCTGTGCTAGAGCATCTACTTTAGCGTTGAACTTTTCAAGGCTTCTGATCTCGTACATCCCACCTTTCGTTGTGGTTTTCTCTGTTGGAGTGCGTTCACCTCCCCATTGGCAATGGTTTTGAGACATGTTTTCGATTAGTTGATAGGCTTCGTCGTATGGCTTATCCATAAGTGCACCACCCGCGGCGGCGTCTATTGTCAATCTAGTATTGTATAAAAGCCCATTATAAAAAGTATGGATTGTCACCCAGTCTTCTAGACCGTGGTGAGGACATGTTCTCATCATATCTTTGAATCATTCCCATGCTTCGTAAAGAGATTCAATATCTTTTTGTCGAAATCTGTTGATTTGAGCTCTAAGCATAGCAATTTTGCTTGGCGGAAAATATCTCGCTAAGAAGACGTTCTTCAATTGTTTCCACGTCGTAACGGAGTTGGATGGTAAAGATTGTAACCATGTCCACGCTCTGTCTCTAAGAGAGAATGGGAAAAGACGAAGTCTTATCGCGTCTGGAGTTACTCCATTTGCTTTCACCGTGTCTGCGTATTGTACAAACTTCGTTAGATGTTCGTTCGGATCCTCAGTTGCGTTTCCTGAGAATTGGTTTTGTTGTACAGCTGACAGCAATGATGGTTTCAGCTCAAAATCATTTCGGGTAATAGCTGGGGAAGCAATGCTACTTCTAGGCTACATCTGAGAGGGTGTAGCGTATGCCTTCAGCGGTTTGTTTGGAGGTCCTTCAGCCATGTTTGATTCTTCTTCGGATTTGGGAATGGGAGTGAGAGGATCGGGAATGTTATGTTTGAGTTGGTACTCAATGATTCGGCTTCTTAGATGTAAGAAGCGTTCTAGTTCTGCGACTGAAGGTTTCAAGATATCGCCTTGTGAGCGATTACTTGGCATACAATCGACAACACTAGTAAAGGAAAAATGAAAATTGTTAACCTAGTCTATACGGCGTAACAGAAGGTTACACTATTGACTAAACGAGTCCCCGGCAACGGCGCCAAAAACTTGATCGCGACTTTCTATGTCTAATACAACCTAACTGCAAGTGCACAGTCTATCGCGTAGTAATAATAGATATCGATCCCACAGGGACTCGTAATCAAACTAGTGTTCTCGGGAGTTACTATATTTAGCTAGGTAGAATATGTTTAAGGGAATAAGATTGTCACTAAAAGGGAAACTAAGACTGTTACTTAGATTATAATTGATTGAATCGATATGCAGTAATTGTGTTCTTCAGGGATTTGACAAGTTACGGTGTATGAAATAATTTTCAGAGTTTATTTAAGCAGAAAATGGTGATTTAAAGACTCTCGCCTCACGATGGTTATTGACGCTAATCATAATACTAAGGGCCAAATGTACACTTTCGTATCCCATTCGGGGTTAAAATTATTTTTGGAAATCTCTAAGTTCTAATTCATTTTAAAGTGCTTTCGCTGTTATTAAAATGAATGACTCGTGTTTACTATCTGATCTTACCGCAGCTTTCGCTTGTTGGTTCGTATCTTAATTAATTTCCCACTTTCGTGGCAAAACTACTTTTAAATAAGTTCTCGCTTTCGCGACGAAGTTTATTCAGTAAATTAATTTTAAACACTCAGACCATAAATTACTTTTGAAAAGACAATTTTCCACCAGTTGTTATCAAATCCCATTCGAATTATTACCACATATCGATTACTTAAATTTAGCTAGACATGGATTTGGGAAAGATAAAACATAAATAATAATATGCATTATAATAAAACTGGAATTACGATTGAAATGAGAAACCTGTAAATATCCCAATTGGCCTTTGGGCAGATCCTCCACAGATGTTGTCAGGATTCTGGTCTTTATGCCAATTTGATCGTACAATGGAAGTAGAAATTACAGAAGAATGAAAGGAATGCAGAAAAAGCAAAGAGAAATAAATAAGAATATTAAACTGGAAAGGTTTGCTCTGGAAATAAATTTGGCAGCACTTCGTTGTATGAATGCGGCTCCCTTTCTGAGGTCCCCTTCTTCCCCTTTAATAGAAATGGAATTCTAACGGTTATAATTGGAGAGGGTGGACTTTGAGGCAGAAAAATCAGGGAGTAGTGGTCCACTATTTGGGACTTGGAACTGCTTCTTTAACGTGCAATTGAAGTGGGGCGTTTTTGCCTGCATGACGGTCATCACAAGGTGTGACGGTCGTCACCCGTGTGACGGTCGTCATGGAGCTGTGACGGTCGTCACAGCAGCAAAAACAGCCTTCTGCGCTTTTCATGATGTTTTCACTCTTTTTTCGTCCATATTTCATCTGAGATTGCTCCTTTTCTTCATATTGCCTTGTTTAGACGTGATCGTTAAATACCTGCAAAACATCAGACAAACAACATGGAAATAACCCGAAATCTGATCGAAAACAGTTAAACTTTAGTCGAATTATGCATCAAAATATATATACGATTTCGTGTTATCAATCATCGAGGGCATACGACCCCAGAACTCACTCTCCAGGTACCTCCAGAACAAGACGATGAGGGAGGTAGGGATCGTCTCAGGTGTAAGGAATAGAAACATAGGAGTGAATGACCGAGTCAAGAATTTCACACCTCTGCTGATATATTCGCAATATCTCTTTAGAGAAGTTGTCAATTCTGTTACGGCATATATCCTGTACCATCGTCGGACAATAGAATCAAGTTGGTCCCTGAAGTTGTTCTTGGCGTGGTGGAGAAGTTGTAAGGCGTTTGAAGTCTTAACATGAAGCTTGGGCAAAAAATGAGCTTGAAATGGAGTTTCGAAACCTATTGTTATTTCTTAAGCCCTGTACGAAGAAAATATAGTACAGTTTGTAACCCTTAATTCACTGAGTTGTTTAATTAATGATCATGATTTGGTCCATGAATTAGATTCTGATATGCCATTGTACATCATTATTTGAGTTTATGGATTTTGTAAAGAAAACTTGAACGCAACTCCAATGTTTTCGCATTTTCGTATGTCAATTACTTGAAACGACTTACGTTGCTCCCGCTAATTCCAACTTCCAGCTAAAATACTCCAAACATGGCTTTTGTAAAATAACCCACACACATGCTTTAAAATAATTTGCGTAAGATTGGTAGGATTCTAAGGTAGCACACAATTATCTTTATGGCCTTGGGAGAAAACTCTGTGTTGTGGCTGTGTTGAAATTCAGTTTCTTGACATATTATAGACATTTAATTATGGTAGAAATTCACTTCTTGGATAAACTTCAACCCCCTTTTAAATTTTAGCAGTTCCTCTCTTTAGTGTAAATGAATCCACCAAAAACTTATTTATAGTGACTTGAATTGAATAAGCTTGAATATGAGATTGAGTTATCTTGAATTTTCTTATATCCATCACCAATAATTTGCACGAAATTGAATCTCAAAGAAAACCCACAAACGACATTCTTTGAAGTGCTATAACTACGGAATAAACTCAGGATTTCCAAAAAAAATCCAAAGGTCACACTTTGAAGCGCTTGACTGTAAGGATCTACACTTACATTACTGCAGCTGCATGAATTGGTTAGCCAGAAAGAATATAAATATTAAATTAAAGTCAAATAATTAAAACGAAAATAGGTGGGATCTTACGGTCCAAAATTAGGGTGCAACAGATGCCCCTATTTAAGTTACTTCTATCCGGAGATATGAAGATTGAAATCTTCGTCTCAACGTGATAGGAGGGACTTAAATACAAACATTGCACGAATTTTGGCCCTAAGATACCACCAAATGCATATGATATGCAATGATATGAGAATGCGAGACACGGGTCCTGTGAGGAAAAGACATCACAAGGGAACAACTAGACACGACACGCAGGAAGAAACAGGCTCACCAAAGGAGACTCCACAGGGAAAGATTGGTAATCACAAGGCGTCTATAAATATGTTGTGGAGAATTTGTGAGAAAATCCACTTGAAGAACCTACTGCGTAGGTCAAGTTTAATTGATTCAAGATATCATCTGGAGAAGTCTAGTGCCGAGACTTGTAATTGTAATTGAGAATACTTTCGCCAAGGTAGGTACTGTTAAAATCTGTAAGGAATCTACTACCGAGATTCTATGCTGAAGTCTGGTGGGGAAATACTTCTGACGAAGTCTTCTGAAAGTCTACTGCCGAGATTATCCAGGAAATGAAGTAGGACTACCTACTGCCGAGGTCTTCTGGGAATCTACTGCCGAGATTAACTAGGAAATGAAATGAAACTACCTACTGCCGAGGTCTTCTGGGAATCTACTGCCGAGATTAACCAGGAAATGAAATGGAACTACCTACTGCCGAGGTCTTCTGGGAATCTACTGCCGAGATTAACAAGGAACTGAAATAGAACTACCTACTGTCGAGGTCTTCTGGGAATCTACTGTCGAGATTAACCAGGAACTGAAATAGGACTACCTACTGCTGAGGTCTTCTGGGAATCTACTGCCGAGATTAACCAGGAATTGTAGGATGTTCGAATGATTGTCGTTGTAGACTGTAGATGTCATTGTAGGCTGTAGATGTCATTGTAGACTATAGATGTCATTGTAGACTGTAGTTGTAAAGCTTCACCGGGGATCTTCGGAAGAAATGTGAGCTGGTTGAATTGTAAAGTATGTTTTCTTAAATAAAGAGACTAATGTGATAAACTTCTTCGACTTCCCTGGGGATATGTCGCTTGATAAACTTGTGTGATGAACTCGCTGGGGAATACATTCCTGAGGAGCATCCTAGCTGTTGCAAAATGTGTGAATTCTCAAGAGAAATGTCTGTAAGGTTTTCCATTTACCATGTCGATAATCACTAGGGATGGACAAACTTTCTTGAGGAGGCTGTCATTTGTCGTCTTGATAAAAACCTGATTGAAATGAGTTGCTCAAATAAAGAACTGCTTACAATCTGGATGCAAATTGTCGAGGAAATCTTGTAATATTGCTGAAGAAGTAACTTGTCTTCAACGATGATCTTCATGGAGACTCTTCTTGGGGAGCAAAGTGCAAAATAATTGCACGCTTAAGTCATAGTCAAAAGTTGGAGATATCCAAAATGTGATTGCCAAGGACCGAAGTTCAATTCAGGAAATAACTGAAGAGAAACTATCAAGTAAGACTCGACCATCGAGGCGTGAGCTCAAATGGGATGTACTAAAATAACCGTCTTCCACGAGGATCAAGCTTCATGGGGAAATAGAAATATGACGCTCTTTTTGCCTAGAGCTGACAATTCTAATTGGAAGGAGAAGACGTGCCCAACCACTCAGGGATAACTACGACCAAAGCGACAGAATAAAACAAACACAAAGGATGCAAAATGCATATGTCATGCTATCTATCTATATGCTATGTGTATGCTATGCTGACAAAACAAACGGAAAGAGGCAAACGGAGATGAAATAAACATCTCGAAGCAAACATCCGACCAATCTTCAAAGGTAGAAGTACCACTAGGGATAGGCGGAGAACCAAATATGGGATCACAGTCCTGCTTCAGGGCTTCAAGATTTCTTATGGGGAATAGAGAATATTCCACTTGGGGATGTAATGTCTTGATCAATCTTGGTTATCTTGTTGAAGATGAGAATAAAGATCTACCAGGGGTGGATCAAACTCATAACTGGAGTAAACCATGGATAAAATAAATATCTGTCTCGCTGGAGAGACTCATGCTGGAGAAGATCGACGTTGTAGAAGGTTCACTGGGGAGTGAAATACGTCCACTTCATTAGGAAAGTGAAGTTGGAGAAGATCCAATGAGGATTAAAGATGTCATCCACTTCATTGGGAAAATGAAGTTAAATAAATCACTGAGCGTTCGGCATCTAAAAGCTTCATCGAAGAATGTCATGACCACCTGGAGTAAAAATACCGGGGACATGAAGAATGTTGTGAAATTACTGAAAGATTGTACTAAAGATTGCGTGGTAGTCGCCATTTGAACAATGGTTGTTGTACATGGATAAGATGATATTTACTTCTCGAATGCCCCAAGTCCTATGGTTTTGAGAAGAAGTTGTTCCAAGAGGATTTTACAGAAAACATGGCATCCCATTGTTTTCAAACTCTTTAGAGAGATTTTCCGAATCTTGACGTAACTGGCGCTAATTGACGGTATGATGACTGAGTCTTCAGAAATAGCTTCTTTAGGTGAAGTCTAATTTGCACAGAATATCCACTTGGAAATAACTTGCCCCAAGTTAACATAGTCTTCAAAATCTAATATAACAAACTTAATGCTGATGTGTAATTTTTTTCTAAGACATCAAACAATGTTAGCAAGTCGGAAATGTTAATTTCGAAACTGTTAATGCAACACACGTCTGTCTTGAAGTTTTGAAAAGAGATATCCCAATAACTGGTGACCGAAATCACTAGTTAAGATATAGATTTATTTTTATAAAGCCAACAAAATTTGAACATAACTCAATAGGAGTCAGGAAACGTTATCTCACTGAGTATGCTTTCGAAGTAAACCTTACTTCAATTAGGACTTTGAAAGGTTGTACGGTTTGTAAAACAAAGGTATAAGGGTCAAAGTATATTTGTACCCATCCATTTTTGAGAGATGCTCACTTTTTTGAAAACTTAGGTGCTCAATCAAGCTGACTGAAAATTTCCCTAGGTTAAAATGAGGTTGAAAAATGGTTAAAGAGGAATTAACCGCTTTATATCTAGTGGTGTTTTGGAGGTTTGAAGAAAATGCCTTACATCATCAGTAGGTTTTTTCCAAAAGCATACATCAAGAGACCTTACGTTTTTTATTCGTCATCCTCCTTCTAATTCTTCACCAAAGTGAAAAAGATTGGGTAAAAGTTGGCATTGTAAAATTATAAAGAAAATTTTTAAGAGTGAAACGAATGGATTTCTTCAAGACAAACACTTATTGCACTACTTATTCAAAATAACATGTTCTTACATGCCAATTATGCTTTTAATCAAAGAAAATAACAAGAACACATAAGAAAACACGATAAACATGTGATCAGCATAGCGGTGTTCCATTCACGACCGGGCTTCCTCCTTTGAAGGTTAGCACTTCATCATCTATCATCTTTTGGACTTTATCTTGAAAAACTTTGCACTCTTCAATCGAATGCCCCAACACCCCATCATGAAATTCACAGTTGGTGTTTGAGTTGAACCATGGTGGATGAGACTTCATGATTCTAGTCTTTCTGGGTGTCATCACCGAGTTTCGGATGAAATATGACCATAGTTGACTGTAAGTCATTGGGATAAGATCAAACCAGCGGGTTTCTTCTTTCGGAGTACTCAGAGGTTCCTTCTGATTCTGAAACCGTCTTCGAATTTGTCGATTCTGACGCTGATCTGAAGATATCATTCTTCGCTTATGAGGTAGTCGTTGCTTGCGCTGAACAGGCGCTTCATGTTGAGGATAAGGTACTGGAACCAGATCTGATAGGATTTGAGAGGGATCCCATACTGCATTAACATCAACGCTTCTTTCCTCTAGGGGATCATCAACTGAAATTTCTTCATTAGATTGGTCATTCAAGTTATCTTGAATTCTTCCATTTTTGAGTGCATTCTCAATGTTTACTCCAACTTCTACGATTTTGGAGAAATCCAATGGCACAACGCCTACCATCCTAACATAATAAGAGTCCGGCAGCGTTCTTAGAAACATCTTGGTTAAATCTTTCTCTGGAAGTGGTGGACGAATTTGGGCTGCCAACTCTTTCCATCGCTGAGCATATTCCTTGAAAGATTCATCATCATTCTTACTCATTCCTTCTAGTTGATCACTGTCTGGAGCCACGTCCAAATTATAATTATATTGCTTCACGAAAGCATCGGCTAAGCTTCTCCAAGATTGAATACAGTTCCTTTGTAGCTTCATATACCACATCAAGGATGCCCCAGATAAGCTTTCTTGAAAGCAGTGCATCATCAATTCGTCATCGTCAACATAAGCAGCCATCTTTCAACAAAACATCGTCAAATGGTATCTTGGACAACTAACACCCTTGTACACTTCAAAGACAGGCATTTTAAACTTTGGAGGAATGATTACACCTGGAACCAGACATAGGTCACGAGCATCAAGATCAGATGCATCAGCTCCTTTCACTATTTTCAATTGTTCTTTAAGATCACAAAATTCTTTCTCCATTGCTATGAATCTAGGATCATCCATCTTCATTTTAGCACGAACATTCTGAAGATTCGGTATACTCTGTGGAAACTGGGAAACTCTTTCATCAACTTGACCAACCAGGTTATCTTGCACAGGCTGAGGTTGTGTAGGAACACCCACTTGTTGAACAATGTCATCAGAAGGAAGATCGAATAATGGATTAGTCACAACTTTGAAGCCAGTCATAGAATCCATATCTTTGTTCCCTTTACTATCCTTCAATAATACTTCGAGCTTGGTCAGACGGTCTAGATGTCAACTGACAGATAAAGACAGAAGATCGGATGAGCCACAGAAAAGGAGAGACACATGCATATGCTAAATGAAGGATACCAATGCAAGAATGCAGAATGCAGAAAATGAAAGGTTTCATGGAACTCAAGTTCTTATAAACGTTACGGAATACCAAATAAAATTCATGACTATTTTATTTTTTTATTGGATTACAAGGAAACAGCCTTATAAGAGTCCTTACTTAATAGCTAAATAAAAGCTAATAAAGTCCTAAGGAAGTCCTTCGTCGTGCTTCTTGATTTGCTCTTCTAGTTAGACTCTCTTGAAGATAAGTTGTCCATGATCAGCGTTTAAAGATTAGTTTGATAGAGGAAAATAAATCCTCCATCTCTTCTTTTGTTTTTTGTTGGAAAATGAGGAATGAATCCTTTGTTTTCTTGGATCTTCAATGATAATGATAGTCTTTTGAATTTATAATGATCCTATATTATAAAGGGAAACCTCTCATATTGGTCCTTTTGAGTGTCTTGATTCTTCAATCGGTGCTCTTTAACTTCCTTAGGACATCTAAGTTAGGACTCTTAAAAGAATACTTCAAAATATTTTCTTTTATAATCCCTATTGGTTTCTATAATGTTTATAAATAAACTCGGGATTCCATGAAACCAATGCAATATGATGCTTTATGGATGCAACAAACACAAGTAAGCACATAGATGCACAAAGATAAACAAACAGGGAGACCCTAGGTTTGCAACGAGCATGGAGTCAAAGGTATACCCATTCCCAAAGGTTGTCGACTAAAGGTTTGTTGTACCTGCAAAACAAGGTTCTAATAAGGTTCCCAAAGTCATTAGCCCATCTTTCGGATATTATCAACTTCCCAAGTACTCGGGGGTTAATAATATTCTCAAGAGAACTTCTTTTGAGTGTAGTATCGCGTAGCACTATTTCGGGGGTACCCCCTCATAGCCCCGCACTACATCCTAATAAAGGTCAAAGTGGGGTTAAGGTAACTACGGTCCTCAATATCATAGTCTCCAACATCGAATATAGTGCATGTTTTCACGATTAAGGACTCGTTCAACAATACATCTTTCGAGAGGGCCTCAATTGAGCGTGATTTTCAAGTCATCTTGGTCGGGATTCTACCCCCTATAATCCTCTTTGAACATATCACTATCCTATCTTAAGTTCACTCAAGTCCGGGTGTAGGACTTTGTCTCACCACTCAAAAGTATCAACCCAAAGGTAATAAACAAACAAGTAAACAATTAAAAAATTAAGCAAATATAAGCAAATATATAAAACAAAACAAGTTAGGGAAACCCACTGAGATTCCCGAGTGAAGTCTCCATTTCTGTCGCGGTGAAAATCGAATATCAAACTATTGATTAGTTTGAATCTTTAATTCATTTTGCAATCGAACTTTGATTTGTCCAAAGGAAGGGATAAAGATCGAAATTCCCACAATGCAATGCAAATGCAAGCTAGAGAGTTATAGGTTCGGGGGTTGGTTAAACTTAGGGAAGGTGCTAGCATCCTAAGTTTCTGTAGTACTCTACAGGAACCTCTTGTTTTATGTTTGTTTATTGCTAAGTGTTTATCTTCTTAATGGTTGAAAGACCCTAGGGGTTTATTTCTAAGTATACTCGATAAGATGTCGCATCTTATGCCTACATATCCTTACGGGAGTGGAATCAGAGTATTTGTAGTTCCCCTAAAGGGTATGAGGAGTTCTTTGACTGTGGTCAAAGTTCCTACAGGTTTAGGGTAGTTGATTGACTGATTTTAGGAGAAGAGATGTGTTATCATTCTAAGGGAGATTCAACCGCCACAAGTTGTAGGAATGTAGTTTTTGCATCATCTTAAGAGAAGGGCTCAAGTACTCGGATAGGGATCGACGAGGTACACCTCTCTTAAGGCAAAGTTCCTACGGTATTGATTGTATTGATGTGGGGTGGAGATTCTATCTTGCTTAAGATGATTAACATCTATTTCTCTATTGTGTTTGATTATTTATTTGATTTAAGTTGTTGAATGTTTGTTCTAAGTTGTAAAGATAATGGTCCTTCCTATGGGGTAGGATTTAACTTAGAAAGATCAACTTGAATGGGATCAAGGATCATGTGGGAGAATGATGCAAATGATGTGCACTACACACAATTATTGAATCATGTGTAGGTTTTTCCTTTGGACGGAATGCGATGCGAGAAAGATAAATTGCAATAATATTAAATTGCGGAAAATAAATTGCGGAAAGTAAAGCCATACACACGCATGAAAGCGCTAAGGTGTAGGCTTAGAGTGAATGTGTCGTGAATGTGAGTGTGCAAGTTGGACAATAGAATCAAGTTGGTCCCTGAAGTTGTTCTTGGCGTGGTGGAGAAGTTGTAAGGCGTTTGAAGTCTTAACATGAAGCTTGGGCAAAAAATGAGCTTGAAATGGAGTTTCGAAACCTATTGTTATTTCTTAAGCCCTGTACGAAGAAAATATAGTACAGTTTGTAACCCTTAATTCACTGAGTTGTTTAATTAATGATCATGATTTGGTCCATGAATTAGATTCTGATATGCCATTGTACATCATTATTTGAGTTTATGGATTTTGTAAAGAAAACTTGAACACAACTCTAATGTTTTCGCATTTTCCTATGTCAATTACTTGAAACGACTTACGTTGCTCCCGCTAATTCCAACTTCCAGCTAAAATACTCCAAACATGGCTTTTGTAAAATAACCCACACACATGCTTTAAAATAATTTGCGTAAGATTGGTAGGATTCTAAGGTAGCACACAATTATCTTTATGGCCTTGGGAGAAAACTCTGTGTTGTGGCTGTGTTGAAATTTAGTTTCTTGACATATTATAGACATTTAATTATGGTAGAAATTCACTTCTTGGATAAACTTCAACCCCTTTTAAATTTTAGCAGTTCCTCTCTTTAGTGTAAATGAATCCACCAAAAGCTTATTTATAGTGACTTGAATTGAATAAGCTTGAATATGAGATTGAGTTATCTTGAATTTTCTTATATCCATCACCAATAATTTGCACGAAATTGAATCTCAAAGAAAACCCGCAAACGACATTCTTTGAAGTGCTACAACTACGGAATAAACTCAGGATTTCCAAAAAAAATCCAAAGGTCACACTTTGAAGCGCTTGACTGTAAGGATCTACACTTACATTACTGCAGCTGCATGAATTGGTTAGCCGGAAAGAATATAAATATTAAATTAAAGTCAAATAATTAAAACGGAAATAGGTGGGATCTTACGGTCCAAAATTAGGGTGCAACAAGGTGAAGCTTGGTTCCATGTGAAAAATGCCTTGGAAGTGAGTTGACTTTGAGTACCCCTAAAATCTCTTCCTCTGATGACACCAACTTGTTGACACCATAACTTGAGATGTACAAACCCAATGGATGAGTTCTTGTACTCAAAAGAAAGCTTTAAAGATGATGAAAAAGTCTCATATTTGGTGGAAATTGATATTGAATTTGCATCATAATGAAAATTGTCCTTGAACTCAGGCACCAAAAGAGGGGATTTTACACTGAAATCAATTGAAACCCTAATTTAGTAACTTCTTGAACTCTTGAATATTCTTGATTTGATCTCAACATGACATCCTAGATGCTCCATGATGACTTCCCATGGATTCAATAACCTAAAACCAAGTCCTAAGTCCTCTCAAGTCCACAGTTGACTTTGGGTTGACCAGATGAAACCCTAACTCCATATCCATTGACTGAGGCTCTTGCAGATGAGCTATATGACCATACCAACTCCATAAATAACCTTCAAGATTCTCAATGAGCTTTTGAATCATACCTTATCTAAATAGGTAACCTCATGACCCTTTGATGATCTTTAAGATAGGAGGTGACACCCATACACAAACTTCTCCTTTCAAGGAGCTTTGAAACCCACACTGATGATGTTGAACCCTTGTTGACTTGCAAATGGTACCCCTTCTTGAGCTTGAACAATAAATCTCCCCACTGAATGATAAAAACAAACTCTTGATCCCTTGTCTAGAACCAATTCTATGCAAATGCAAATGCTAAATGAAATGAAACATAAGCCAAGTTAGAAAGAAAAGGTTGATCAAATTTTGGGGTGCAACACACCTGTCGAAGAATTCATCCTATCATGGGGCATTTTTATCATTTTCATTCGTATTTATTTTTCCTTTAAATGCTACTGATTTTTAAACATTGTTGTTTTTAATGGTAATATTAATGAAGTGATCATGCATTTTTTGAATCAGACCTTCATATTCACTCTTTCTATTTTTCCTTCATGCATAAAACGAAGAAAAAAAATTAAACCTTCTCCCATTTCATTTTCCTTTAATCAAGTTTTTGTTTAAGAAAAGATTGGAAGAAGGAAAATGAAAAACTAAATACCCGTAACTGTTGTTGGTATGCTTTTGAATGGAACTTTGTCGATGATGTAAGGGATTGTTTCTAAATCCCTAAACACTGGAGAAATAGGGAGTTAATCCCTATTTAACCACTTTGAGCCTAGAAGTTGGTATTTCTTTCGGAATTTAAAACCCTTAATCTTAACCTGGGGTAGGGTACTTGTGTTCAGATAGTTTGACTGTGCATTCAATCTTCAAGAGAATGTGTTAATCTCTACACACCGTCCAAAGAGGTTCAACAACATGTTTTTCTTCGGACACAACAAAGTTTCAAAGAAGTTGTGGAAAGCCAAAAAATTTGTAGTGTTTGATCCTCACCAACCAATAACATTGCAGTCACAAACCTTTCAAAAAAAAGAAAAAAGTCTGCTAAGTCGAACACCACAAGAAAATGACTTCGGCAAAAATCAAGGCATCCCAGAGGGCCGAAAGCTTTAAAGAAGTGGTCCAAGAAAAATTTAGGGATACAAAATCAATCAAAAGAGGACAGAAAAATCCTCAATAAAAACAAAATAAGGTGACTGATATTTCTAGAAAATCTCATCTTGAATCCTCATATTTACCATCACACTATTAAACTCTTTTGAGATATGAATGCATGTGTTGAATTAACTGAATGTACGAATAGAGACCATCAAGAGAAATGGGTGGTTTAAAAGTTAAATTTTTTAGCCTTATATCCTTTGTTTCAAAAAACAATGAACCAGACCATGTTACAACCCTTAAAAGACCTAATTGAGGCATGGTTTATTCTAAAAGCATACTACAACAAGATTGCGTTAACTTGACTCCAACGATCTTTGCTGGTCATTTTTGTTGATCACACCACTTTGCACATTGTGAATGGTTATATCAACATTGTGTTTTGATCATTGACCGTTCCACTGTATATCACCGTCATTTTAATAAATTTTGATTTCAGATTTTTGCATAAGCACTGCATTATAATTACTATTTTTGAATGAGTCATTTTAATTGCAAGTCAGCATTTAGCATCAATGGATTCCCAAAAATGTACAATTAGTTGAGGAACTTTATCAGGTGAAAGGAGTCCAGCCAGGGGCAAATCACTTGAGAACCGGTCAATCTGAGCCAATCACTCCAAGAGTTCACTACTACAAAATACACCTTCGGTAACACTAATTCTAATACGGTTAGGATTTCACCGTGATGATATGTCTTACTTAACGCGTGATAATTTTATTTGATATGATATAATCAAGGATGAAACATAAGACAGTGGTTATATAATCACCCTTTCATGGGTTCGAATCTGAGCACCCTCAAATGTTTTATTTCTTTAACATTTAGTCGTTCCTTTGTATTTTTAACATTTCTTTAACATTAAATACCACCACGGTTGAATAACTCAATTGTTATGACTTGTTTTAAATATTTTAAATTGTAATATACTGACGTGTCAAATGTTTTATTTCTTTAACATTTAATCGTTCCTTTTTATTTTTATTTATTTTTAATTTAAAAAAAATATGAGATACCATCACGGTTTCTGAGCAAAATCGTTCTGACATATTATTCATTTTTTAAATATTTTAAATTGTAATACATTGGCTCTTCTTTGTGAAATTTAATTTAGTAAGTAGCATATCACCACGATTCGCGTTTTCGACTGTGGTGGTATCATTCACTCATTTTTATTAAGCTAACTAGTTTGTCTCTTCAATAACCATTCTTTGTTGGGAAATGATACACCATTTCAACCCTAACGTTTAGTGCTGAGAAACGGTATCCCATTTCAACCCTAACATTCATTGTTTATCATCATCAGTTGTTATAATTTTGCATTCGTTGTTCATTTTCAACCCGTTGTCATCGTTATCTTCATCAGTTCATTTTCAAACCTAACACAACAACGCCAACACTAAAATCATCGTCATTGTCGAGGAGGAGCACACCTCAGATGCTTCAAGAGCAGTTGCTGAGAAAATTGTAAGTATGATTTGTCATTAGTATGTTATGTGTTATTTAAATGATGTGGTAATTACAATATTAATATTATCATGTATGTTATGTAGGATGTGTTAGTTGAGGAGGTCTATGGAGGCTCATTTGTTCCAAAACCTCAACATGATATACTAGTCGAGGCTATTGGAACAGATGAGCATGGTGGGCACGTTCGTGGTAATAGAGAAGGCGTCGTCATTAGATTATTCTTTGGTCCAACCAAAAAAAGTGTCGACAATGCCGAATTACAAGAGCATAGAGAAAAGCTTGCTCTTGTTGAGAAGGAGTTAGAAGAGCAGAGGAAGATGTTAGAAGCCGAGCGGGAAAGTCAGAAGAAAGAAATAGAAAAGTTAGAAGAGTTATATGCGGTAAGTGTTTTATTTGAAATGCTAGTTTTTTATATGAAATGTGTGATATATTGTGTTTAACTAAAAAGTTAAAAAAGATATGTATTGATATATTGTCGCAGAGAATAAGTGGATCCTTACCATAACACACAGATGAAAAGGATAATAATAATGTTGATGATCAAGTTCCCCAAACATATGGTGTACGTCATGGTAGCACCAAAGGAAGCAATTGTTCAGCCGCCCCCGCTAAAGACGTTAATGAGTTATTGGATCCTTTCGCAAATGAAATCGCAATGTTATACATTTTGGTTGCGAAAAGTGATGATCTGTATCCTCTTTCTCTAGAGCATTGTCCATCAGTAGAGCTCTTTTATGTTTATCCTAGTGGAATTCGAGATTTTCTCTATGGTGGTAATTGGCTGGACGTAGAGATATTGCAACTTTGGTGCACGTAAGTATATACTTGAGCATGCATGTCATTATAATACATTATCATTTTTGTATTTCTTTTACTTATTTTTTGAATTTTCTTTAACCATTTAGGTACACTCATCGTGTATGAATAGAGTTATATAAGTCCAATATTTATGGCATCTTGGATCCATTTAGTATTCGATGGACAAATAATAAGGCAAAAGATATTGAGACCTACATTTCAGAACTGTTAGGTCAAGGGGGAAAAGAATGTTACTTTACACCATTTCACAATGCGTAAGTAATTTTGAAATTTTGGTTTATCTTTTATAGTTAGTCTTGTGTTAGAAAATACTAATTATATATATATATATATATATATATATATATATATATATATATATATATATATATATATATATATATATATATATATATATATATATATATATATATATATATATATATATATATATATATATATATATATATATATATATATATATATATATATATATATATATATATATATATATATATATATATATATGCCCGTGTTTATTCAGTGATCAATGGCAAATGATCATCATATCGCTTAAAAACGAATATGATAACGACATTGTGTTTATTACATCAACCACTCAAAATTATTAATAGGTAAGTTTATGTTTATATGAAATTTTTAGTTATACATATTTTCTTTGACTTTATAATTGGTTTAACCCGTAAAATATTTTCAAATGTACAGTGTTGTGAATCGACATAATATGTTGAACAATGTTAGGAAAAAGCTAACATTTATCTTGCCTAAAGTAAGTGGCTATGTTACTTGTGACATTCATATATATATATATATATATATATATATATATATATATATATATATATATATATATATATATATATATATATATATATATATATATATATATATATATATATATATATATATATATATATATATATATATATATATATATATATATATATATATATATATATATATATATATATATATATATATATATATATATATATATATATATATATATATATATATATATATATTGTTTCATGCATGTGTGTTTATAACATTCATGAAATTAATGTTTATTTTTGTAGATGATGAAACAACCAAAGGGATCCAAGTGTGGTTATTATACAATGAAACACATGTTAAACATTGTCTTCGCTGGCATTGTTGATAAATGGGATCAAGTATATATTACATATGTAATGAATTGTTTACAGTGCGCTTATGGGTCCTCAATAACGAGCTTAATCTGGTATACTTTGTGCATACTTTTAACGATGAAACACCATTCCCATTCGCAAATGTTGGCGTATATGTTCAATATGCTTAAGGAATCTCAAACATGAGATTCATCTATATATATATATATATATATATATATATATATATATATATATATATATATATATATATATATATATATATATATATATATATATATATATATATATATATATATATATATATATATATATATATATATATATATATATATATATATATATATATATATATATATATATATATATATATATATATATATATATATATGTGTGTGTGTGTGTGTGTGTGTGTGTGTGTGTGTATGTGTGTGTGCGTGTGTGTGTGTGTGTGTGTGTGTGTGTGTGTGTGTGTGTGTGTGTGTGTGTGTGTGTGTGTGTGTGTGTTTGATGCAGATTTGAGTTTGAGTTTTGTAAATAACATTTTTGATTTGATGAAATAAACAAGTATTTGAGTTTGAGTGTTTGTAATATACAATTTCAATTGTTGTTTCTGTTATGTTACAGTTTGATGTACATTTGAGTTTGAGTGTTGTAAATAACATTTTTGATTTGATGAAATAAATAAGTGTTTGAGATTGAGTGTTTTAATATGCATCTTAAATTGATGTTTCTATTCTGTTACAGTTTAAATAATACAGGTTATAAAATGGAAAATTTTCAAAATGCATAAATTTCTTTTTTTAAAAAGAATATAATTTAACGACAATTTTTAATTATGACAGTGGTTGTATAGTAGAGAATATATAATATAACCACAGTTGTTATAGATGAATGTGGTTATATACTTAAAAATGCACTGGGATTTGAACCTGGGACATTTTATATATGATAACGGTTTGGTTATTAACCGTGATAATATATCGCGGGCGTTCAGACTTTTCACAACGATTATAAGATTGTGATTGTAAGTAGCGCATATACAACCACACCCTACGTAACAACGGTAGGTCACACGTGATGTTATCCCTTTTCCAACCGTTGTTGTATCTGTTTTCCGTAGTAGTAGTTGAGTAATCAGAAGCAGATCTCCAATACTCAAACTTGGGCGAACCACCACAAAGAGCACAATGAGTACAACTCTCCTAAGATCGTTCAATCAGAAGTGTCCCATTTCGAGATTTGGTTAATTAGGGGTAGACCAGTGCAAAATTCAAACACTTGGGGCATGTCATCCCGAGGTCATCTTATGACAAGCTTCCTACAAACTTTTGTCAAAGTAACATCTTCAAAGACCCGCTGACCAGAGCAAGATTAAGCCACAGAGGGGCAAGTCCTCTCCATGCCTTCAAGATGTTCAAGCAAGCTATACATAAGTAACCATGAGTTTAAGAAAAGTGTCAGGAAATCATGATATCACTCCATCCAATAAATTTTTTCCTTTTGACACAGAAGCCTTGCTGCAAAAGGAACCTTTTCCATCCATTACCCACTACAGGGGAAACTTTGGAAACCTTCGAGTCATTGCATAAATCATTCTCATACATTAATCATGTCGCTTTGTTATAGCATTAATTTATGCATATCATCTCATTCATCGAGCATATGTCCATAGCATGAATGAACCAAACATCAAAAACCAATTTTTATGGTAAATCATTTGAAAGTCAATTCTCGTCTAACAATCAGTTTTTAATACCAGTTCTCATCTGGTAGTCTTTTCTTAAAACCTGTTCCCATATGGCAGCCTATTTTTAACTGCAATTCTCGTCTGATAGTCTTTTCTTAAAACTAGTTTTCGTCTGGTGGCCGGTTTTAAAACCAGTTTCCGTCTGGTGGTGAACTTTCTTTTCTAACACCAGTTCCTGTCTGGTAACCCATTGTGAAGTCAGTTCTCGTCTAGAAATAAATCAAGAAACTAGTTCTCGTCTGGTAGACTATCTAAAAGTAAGTTCTTGTTTGACAAAAGCAAAAGACAAAACACCAGTTCCCGTCTAGTAATTTATCTTTCAAGTCCAGTTCCCGTCTGGCAGTTCAGCCTCAAGTGAGAGTTAATTTGGCGCTCTTAAATCATAGTTTGGTTTTTTCAAGCACAAAATTTGTTGTGGCTAGTAATTATTGTAATTATACCTTCGGTAAAGTCCAATGTTGTTTGAAAAACTCCGTTATAGCCGGTAATTGTTTACTGATGCTTGCGATTTAAGTCCCATTGTTGTTGGCACATACAGAGAGTTTGATTATCCTGTTTTTTCTAATGGTTCCTAGAAATTCATGAGTGACTCTTCATTTTAAGGAATTTCCATAAGCTTGAATTTTATTCTAATTAGAAAACTCCAATGATGTTTATTTTGATTGATTTCTTCATAAAGAACTGTCATAGTATGTTTTGTATGGATGATCTTCTAGTAAGAGGAGTCCAATGTTTTGTATGGATGATCTTTTAATGAGAATACTCCAATGTTCCAATGTTTTATGTGCATTATCTTCTAATGAGAAAATACAATGTTTTGTATAGATGATCTTCTAATGAGAAGACTTCAATGTTTTGTGGGGATGATCTTCTAGTGAAAAGACTCCAATGTTTTGTGCGGATGATCTTCTAATGAAAAGACTCTAATGTTTTGTGTGGATGATATTTTAATGAGAAGACTCCAATGTTTTGTTGTCTTGAATAAATTCTCTAATAGGAGCCTCCACAATCTTTGATTGGATATATTTCTTGTAAGAAATCTCCATAACTGTCAGATATATTCTAAAGTGTCAGGTCATGTCTGAACCTATTGATGAAACATACTTTAAATATTCCCCAGTGTCTTTTCCCCAGCAATTTGTCATCCCCAGTGAGTGTTCACCCTTTGCCTTTGAAGTCTTCAGTGGATCACTACTACCATATGTCTCCATCATTCCCCACAGCTCTACTTATCATCCATCATAAAAAAATCATGTTAAGGGTTCATTTCATCTCACCTCATATCCCCAACAAACCAAAACAGAAAAAGAGTCATGCACGCATGCATTCATAACATATCATCTCATTTCATCTGCATTCAGGGACACAATTAGGGTCTTTAAGTATTTAACTATCTCCCACCGAGACCATATGATGAGTTTCCTTCTTCATATTCTCTAGTTGAAGATACTTAAATAGGGCAACTGTCATACCCCAATTTTGATCCTGAATCATGAATCAGTACATACATCATGACATTAAAATCATATACATGTCTGTTATACCCCAAATTTTACCCTTAGATTCTTTGATCTGTTGCATATCATTTAGGTCAATCATCCATGCATAGCTAACCTTTTTTAGTTTTTGTTTGTTTTATTTGTGAAAATAGGGTGGTGCAGAAGATTCATAGGTCGTGGAAGCTTTGTTCTAGTCCCCCGCAAGTTGTGTTGAATTCCCGTAAAGATGAAAGAAGAAGCTTTGTTCTAGTCCCCCGCAAGTTGTGTTGAATTCCCGTAAAGATGAAAGAAGAATATGCCTTTATCCTTATGGCACCATAGTCAATACAAGGTCAACCTTCCTCAAGATTTCTCATATTGTTTCCTCGAGGAGAATAAGAAAGTTTGATTATGATTTTCGTGGCAAGAGGAATTGCAAATGACATCCTCACTTCCAAGGGATTTCTCATGGCATGGTTTGGTCTTATTCGCGAAGTTTGGATTATTAAGTCGTCAAGTGGAAGAGTTTGGATTTTGTTAATTTTTGAACGATACCCTTTGAAATGGTAAATTTGGAGGAAAAACTTAGGATCGGGTTTAGGCAAGTAAATTTCAAATTGAAGTTCAAGATTCATTTTCTTTACAAATTCAAGTTGATTCATGATATTCAAATCTAAATTCGAGATTCCATGTGTCTTTTAAGTTCCATGTCAAAATTATAAATTCATGAGATTAAGATTTCAAGATTTAAAGTTGGTCACAAAATTCAAGTTGAAACTCATATTCAAAATCATAAAAAGTGTTTAAAGCTATTATGAAGGATTAGCTTTTGAAAGCCTACAAAATCAAATTTCATTCAAAATACCAAGCCAAGTTTAAGATTGATACATAATACACAAATCCTAATACTAAAACTACTCTTCCAAGTTGTCCAAATCCAATGCAAGCTTAGTAACTCAATCTCAAACCATGAGTTCTTCACAAAATTACCACAACCGGCATGATTCATCATTCCTCATGCAAGTTTGTTCGATTGCGAGTCACTTTGTGGATACTTGCATCTAGTTTATGATTAACCTGCAAATAGATACAAACTAATATCAATAATGTGACAATAATGTGACGCTAATAGCAAAACTTCTAGCACTTATCAAGCTATATTTTCTAAAAGAGCCCAAGTGATTATGTGTATGAAACGGATCAAAATGTATGTCTTATAGAAAATGGAAGGCATGCACACCCTTCCTCAAGTTGAGTCGCTCAGTTTTTTCCCCATCTTTCCCTTCCCCCACCATAGATTTCGCAACAACATTAGTATAGAAACCTAGCATTTGAAACACCAAATTGGCAGTTTTCTTTGTCGTGTATGAATGCATTAGATTGATTTTAGCAACATTAATAGTATGCCTGTTGTTAGAAAAAAAATTAATTTCATAAAGTACTATTAAAGTTTCAGCCACTCATTTGTTTAAGTAGGAAACAGTAATCTTGATACCCTCTTCCATCTCCATATGCACACCGAAAATCATCTTGAACTTAAAAAAGATATGTTTTCTCCCAAGCTCGATAATGCTACAGCTTCTCCACAACACGCATGGGTATGCATTACAGTTGAATCGCTTATTTCTTTCTCCCAAGAACATGTAATTTAGTAATCAAAGCACCTTGGCACTCTTTGTCTACTACGAATCAAAACCTTCCTTATTTGTAAGAAATCTCAGTTTTGCTATTTATTGGAGGTCAAGTCTATTTGTTTAAACCTACAAGAAGGTTTATGTCAAAAAAAAAAAATTCTCACGGCCCATTCTAATTGAAAAGAAACATTTAATTTGAAATCCTCAGCATCCAGACAGTTGCCCATTAATCATATGTTCAGAAAATGGAAACATATGATTAAGAAGGTTTATGTAAAAGGAAGGTGCATCAATCATATGTTCAGAAAAATCCAAGACAATGACCACCATTAATCAGCATAAAAATGGAAACAAACTCCTTCAATTTTCAACACATCTCCAAACATAATCAAACAGAACAAAACAAAAATGGAGAGTTTGAATATTATGTTTTCAATACACACACAAACATGTCAGAGAATAAATGGAAAGGCTTTCATCACAGAGTCACACAAAAGATCACAGCTATCAACATCATGATCTACCACATCAATTCCAAAAATCGGAAGTAATTTTGCTTAGCCTATAAAAGAATATCAATATGGATTGAAAGGGGAAGACAAAAAAAAAACTTCACAAAATCACATACAGCAGAGAAAGTGATCACAAACACGACACGAACCCAAAGATGACTACATCATAGATACACAATTAGGGAGGAACAAAGACGAAATTACACGGCTCTGCAATTACATCAACAATAGTAACAACCAACATACAAAGAAGAAGCACGGATCAGAGTAGAAAAGAATTACATTTGAGATCATCGCCGTCGTCGAATCTCCACGCCACCCTCCGAAGGTACACGATTCTTTCGATTAAACTCAAGAAATTCAAATTGCGAATTTGTGAAATTGTAATTTGCTATCTTCGATTAGAATTGCTGAGTGATTTGTATGTGTAAGTTGTAAGTTGTTTTGATGTCGCGTCTCGCTTGAAGTCGAAAAACCAAGAGGTCGTGAGCAGAGGGGAAAGGGCGTCTTGCTCGCGTCGCCGGCTGATGGCCATGGCACAGCGAGCTTTCCTCGTTCACTGACGATACTTCCGTTGTGCGGTCGAGTTGTGCAAAGAACGAAGCCGAGAGAGAGGCGGCTGAACAGAGCAAAAGGGGTGAGACTGAGGGTAATGAAAGAGACTGGACGAGAAAGAGAAAGAGCTTTTTTTGTTTCGTTCATTTTGTTTTAGAGTTTTTTTGTTTTTGTTTTGTTAGAGTAATACCAAGTGGGCCGTGTGGAAGGCCCACAGTTTTTTTTTAATCTTAATTTAGCCTTTTCTTTTTACAAATTAGTTTTTTCTTTATTTATTTTTACAAAATAATAATTTAAAATTTAAATTTAGTTGTTAGACAATAATTAAATCATTAAAATTTAATTAATTGGATTTTTAAATTGATTAATCCTAAAAATTCTAAGTAATTAATTATGTTTTTAATTTATCCTAGTTAATTCAAATGACACTGCTAGTTACTTATTTTCAATGATCTTGTGAAGTCTTTGATAAGTTGAATCCGTACAAGCTTTAGGCTTTGAACTGTTGCATGATAATATTAGGATAGATTTCCCCTTCAATCTCGACTTTAGGTCCATCACTGTTTGACAGCATTTGGGATTTAGTCTTCCATAGATTTCCTTATCTATCCGCATCCAAAATCTTTTCTAATTCAGATTCCAAAGGAAAGAATCACCTCTTATTGACTGCCATGTCAATCCCATTAAAATCCTAAATCTTCACCCTTATCCTAGCCTTAGGATTGGAGTCCCCGTTCTCCCTATACGTTCCTGCCATGGACACTTATCCATTTTCCTTTCCCTCATCCTAGCCTTAGGATCAGGAGTCGTCGCACTCCACGTAAGTTTCTGCCATGGATAATTACTCTTTATTTTCCCTTTTCAACTCGACTTTAGACTATGAGTCGTCGCACTCCATGTAAGCATCTTGCCATAGATACTTAATTCCCCCTTGGAACCTTGACCACAGTCAAGATTTCCTCACCCTCTTTGAGTGGAACTATGAATGCTCTGATTTCATTCCCGTCAGGATACGTAGGCACGAGATGCGATGTCTTGGCAAGCATACTTAGGACTAACCCCTTTAGGTCTCATTTCAACCCTTTAACAGATATCATACAATAGATAACAAATAACACATTAAATAAGAGGTTCATGTAGAGTACTACAGATGCTTAAGATGCTAACACCTTCCATAGGTATAACCAACCTCCGAACCTTAGATCTCCCGCATTGTTTTTACAGTGCAATTAGGGTTTTTATTCGATCTTTACCCTTTCCTTTGGATAAATCGAAGCTCGGTGGTGAACTTCAAGATTTTCGATTCAAGTTAATTTGATAGTTTAATATTTGATTCTCACCGCAACAGAAATGCCGACTTCACTGGGGAAAACTAACTTCTCGTGGGTTCCCCCTAACTTGTTTATTTGTGTATTTGCTGAATTTTTTGTTTGTATATATATATATATATATATATATATATATATATATATATATATATATATATATATATATATATATATATATATATATATATATATATATATATATATATATATATATATATATATATATATATATATATATATATATGTATATATATATGTATATATATATATATATATATATATATATATATATATATATATATGTATATATATATATATATATATATATATATATATATATATATATATATATATATATATATATATATATATATATATATATATATATATATATATATATATATATATATATATATATATATATATATATATATATATATATATATATATATATATATATATATATATATATATATATATATATATATATATATATATATATATATATATATATATATATATATGGATGTATCTGATTGGGTTGTTACCTTTGTGTGGTGTGATAGGTCCTACACCTGGGCGTGAGTGTACTTATGATAGGAAGGTGATATATTCGAGAAGGCTTATAGGGAGTGATTTCTGAAAGATAAACTGATGACTTTGGAAAGTTCTTAGAACCCTTGTTCTGCATGTACAATAACCCTTAGTACATACCTTTCGGGATTGGTAGACCATGACTTCAAGCTTATGACCCTCTAACCTAGGCCTTTGTTTGCTTATCTGTATTTGTATATGTATGTTTGTGCATCCATACATTCAAGCATTCATAACCCTTTGGTTTCAAGGAATTAAATTGTTCTTTCCTTTGCAAAATCAGTAAAGATCTTAAAATTTAAAATAAAACCTTTTTTAGCTTTTCTAAAATATTTGCAACGTGCTTTTGAATTCCTTGAAATCATTTCATTGCATTGCATTCATGTCATTACATATGCATTTTCCTTCCGTTTTTGCTCATCCCGTTGTCTCATCTTCAGTTCCTTCACCCTGAATCCTCTGCGCCCATACAACACCAGAGCTCAAGCTCGTAAAAGGATGGTAGAACATAATCAAGAACTTGATCTATTAGCAATGAATTAGAATATCTCCGGGGAAGTGTGGGACAAACTATGGAGATACTACCGGTTATGCGCGCGAAGATGGATGCTTAGCCCACTGTTGTTTCTGAGATTGCCAATACAGTTGTGGATCCTCAGCCAGGTATTGTCACTACAGCAAGTGTACCTCCATACGATCTTCCGTCAGGTTTTATGCCGGCACCTGCTACAGTTCCCATTGTTCAACAAGTCCAACAAGTTGTTCCTCTAGTTACCGAAGCTCCTCATGTGATTTCAACTTTTGCACCAACCGCTGTGCATACACATGTGCAACTGTACTTCAATGAGCATCAACAATTATATGATGTCCCTGACACGAGGGAAGATAAAAATGAAAGTCATGAGAAACTCAGAGAAAATGTGGAAATTATTGATAAAAGGTTGAGAATGATGGAAGGAGATCAAGTCTTTGGTGCTGCTGCTAAAGAAGTGTGTCTTGTATCTGGTCTGGTTATCCCTCCAAAGTTTAAAACTCCTAGCTTTGATCACTATGAAGGAGTTACATGCCTAAAGAGACATCTGATCATGTACTATCGAAGAATGGCCTCTCATGTTGATAATGATAAGCTGATGATTCATTGTTTCCAAGATAGTTTAAAAGGTGCTTCGTCGAAGTGGTATTTAAGTCTAGATCAGTATCGCATCAAGAGTTTCTAAGATCTATCTGATGCTTTCATCAAACTTTATAAATACAACATGGACTTGGCTCCTGATTGAAGGCAATTGCTGAGTATGTCCCAGAAGAGTTCTGAATCGTTGAAGGAGTACACTCAAAGATGGAGAGAGACTGCTTCGCAAGTGGAAACTCCTTTGACTGAAAAAGAATTGGCTGATTGGTTCGTCAACACTGTTCATTCTGAGTTTTATGAAAGAATGGTTGAAAGTGTGACTGCTAATTTTTCTGATATTGTTGTTGTTGGTGTAAAGGTATAATTGGGTTTGAAAAGTGGAAAAATGTCAAGTATTGCTGGTAGTTCAAACAAAAACCATGCTAAGAAGCTTTCATTTAGTTCTCACAAGAAAAAAGAGTTTGAAACTAATGTCATGATATCAAGCAGAAGAAGAAGTCAACCTTGGCAACATCAGCAAAACTATGTACAACAACAAGGTTACCCTGTCCAGTTTGCTCAACAACCGTATATGGCTGTTGTTACACCTGCTTTCAATTAACAAGTTCCTGCATATCAGCTTGTGTAACCGGCTCCTGTTTATCAGCCTACCCAAGCTCCATCCAATTATCAACGAGTGCCCAACGCTCCTGCCTATCAACAACCAAGTAATCAAGTGCCTCGCCAGAATGTTCCTAATAGAAGACATTACAAGCCTCCAGTTCCTCCTATTCCAATGACCTATACCGAGTTGTACCCTTCATTAATGCAACAAGGTTTGATAACTACAAGGGCTTTGGGTCCACCTCTTAATCCACTTCCAGCTAATTACAATCCTAATGTTCATTGTTTGTTTCATGAAGGGGCACCTGGACATGATCTAGAAAGTTGTTATGCTCTCAAGCACCTTGTAAGAGAATTAATGGAGAAGAAGATTCTGTCCTTTGGTGATTCTCAGCCTAATATTAAGAACAATCATTTGTCCACTCATGGGTCTGTTAATGTTATTGATGAGGTGTCTGACGAGAGTTTAATTGTTGATGTCTCCGAGATTAAAACTCCTCTTCGAGTCTTCCATTCAAAGTTGTTTGAGGCAGGTTTAGTGAATATTTGCCATGGTGATTGTACAAGTTGTGATGTCAGTATCAAAGGATGTATGTTGGTCCAGAATGATATTCAAAACTTGATCAGTGATAATTTTCTACAAGTGAGTAGCAGAGCGAAGAAGGATGAAGTTGTCGTGATTGAGCCCATCTTAAACTTGCCAGAACCAGGGGATAAAGTGCCCATTTTTAATATTCCAGAACCAAGCTCTGCAATACCTATTTTCAGTGCACCAAAACCTATGCTCAACATACCAAAATCTGTTGTTGCTTCTACAGTTAATCCACCAAAGCCGACAATCATTCAAAAGCCTAGTCCTTTTCATTTCAGAGACTCTAAAGTTGTACCTCGGAAATATGATGTGACAATGATTAGCAAAGAATCTGGGAAGGTTACTCCGAGGAAAGAATTGAAAAGTATTAGCAAAGATGTGACCAATATAGCTGGGGGAAAGCAAGATGACACGAAGTGGCCGCATTTATACTCCCCGTTTCAATGAGGCTTCACATAAGGAAAATGTTACCGCTGTGCCTGCCAAAGAGAAAGAGGTGGTTACAAATGATGAAGATGCTGAGTTCTTTAGGATATTAGAAATAGTGATTATAAAGTCGTCGATCAGCTTCACCAGACTCCTTCAAAGATCTCAATTCTATCTATGTTGATGAATTCACCTGCTCATCGAGCTGCATTGCAGAAGTTGTTGGCTCAAGATCATGTCGCCCAAGATATTACTACTGGTCATTTTGATAGTGTGATTGCAAATATTATGGCCTATAACACCCTTAGCTTCAGTAATAAGGAGTTACCAAGAGAAGGTCGGAATCACAATCGTGCCTTACATGTGTCTGTGAAATGTCAGGAAGATAATTTATCAAGGGTGCTTGTAGATACTGGTTCCTCATTAAATTTTTTGCCTAAGAGGATTCTTACAAAGTTGGCTTACAAATAAATTGAGATGAGACTTACTTCTTTGATAGTTAAAGCTTTTGATTGTTCCCGCAGAATTGTAATTGGAGAAGTGGAGCTACGTATCTTAATTGGTCCGCATATATTCGACATCACATTCCAAGTACTGGATATAAACCCTACTTACAATTGTTTACTTGGAAGGGCGTGAATCCATACTGCTGGTGCCGTAACCTCAACATTACATCAGAAGATGAAATTTGTGATCAATGATAAATTAGTAATTGTGCATGGTGAAGGGACTTGATGGTAAGCAACTTGTCTTCATTCCGTTATATAGAGGTTGATGAAGACGCTTTAGAAACTTCTTTCCAAGCACTCGAGATAGCCCATGTTGTCCTGTTGGAAGTCGAAGAACCAGTGGGCAGGAGTAATCCATCTTTCGCATCTTTCAAGAGTACCAAACCAACAATTGAAGAAGGTGTATCCAAAGGTTAGGGAGAGGTGATAAATATCAAGACAAAGATGAACTGCCATGGGTTGGGTTACAAACCAACTAATGATAGAGCTTCTACATCTGCCAAAGGTCGCTTGAAGACTATCCAAGAAGTGTTTATCAGTGGAGGTTCCCAGATCAATGTTGTTGAAGACAATAATGAAGATGAAGACTTGAGCAATCTGGTATTCAAGTGTGATGCAACTTTGGACAATTGGGAAGCAGTAGAGATCCCAGTGATTTTTCCTTTGTCAAAGTAATTTATTGTCTTTTATTTGTTATTTTCAAACAAATTCAATAGTCATGCCCAAAGCTATTGGATTATTTTTTAGGACCCCCTTTTTACTTTCAAATGATTATTAATAAAAGCATTTTGTTAAATTCTCGTTATTTCATTTACTGTTTTTTGCTTTTACCCTTTAAAAGAAGTTGACAATCTTTCAAAACTAGAAAAAAGAACATCTTTCTCTTGTCAGATTACTTGTGAAGAGCCAGGTCCTGATGAAGGTCCTGAGCCAGGTTCCTGTTGGAAAATGATGTTTGATGGTTCCTCTAATTACAGTGGGCAGGCATTGGTGTTGTCTTGATGAATCCTAATGGTGGTTATACCCCTTTTACATTAAGGTTATACTTTGAATGTACAAACAATATTGCTGACTACGAAGCATGCATTCTGGGCCTTGAAGCATCTATTGACCTCCAAATAAAAATTCTTGAAGTGAGTGAAGATTCAGCTTTAATGGTCTACCAAGTCAAAGGTGAATGGGAAACCAAAAAAGAGAAGTTAATCCCATACAGAGCATACATTGTTGAAATAATCGAATACTTTGATGAGATCACTTTCAAACATGTCTCGAGGACTGAAATCATATTGCAGATGCTCTAGCCATGTTAGCCTCGATGTGGAATGTTATATTTGTTAATGAAGTGACACTCATTCGAATTGAGCGCAAGACTGAGCTCGCCTACTTTCAACTGGTTGAAGAAGAGACTGATGACAAACCTTGGTTCCACGTCATTAAGAATTATTTGCAAAATCAAGAGTATCCGGCCAATGTTACAACTCTTGACAAAAAGACCATGAAACGAATGGCGTCCAAGTTCTTCCTTAGCAATGATGTGTTATATAAAAGAAACCACGACATGGTCCTGCTTAGATGTGTTAACAAATGTGAAGTAGACATGTTACTTCAAGAAATTCATGAGGGAACATTTAGAACTCACGCCAATGGTTATGCTATGTCAAAGAAGATTTTGAGAGTTGGGTATTACTGGTTAACTATGGAATCTGATTGCATCCAATATGCCAGGAAATGCCATAAGTGTCAAATCTATGCTGATAAAGTACATGCGCCTCCAGCTCTGTTGAATATTTTATCATAACTGTGGTCGTTCTCAATGTGGGGCATTGACATGATTGGGGAAATCGAGCCAAAAACGTCCAACGGTCACCGATTAATCTTAGTTTCCATCGACTATTTCACAAAACGGGTAGAAGCTGCTTCTTATGCCAATGTAACCAAGCAAGTGGTCCCTCGATTCCTTAAGAAAGAGATTATCTGCCGTTATGGAATTCTACGCCGAATCATAACAGATAACGGGACCAATTTGAATAATAAAACCATGAAGGAGTTATGTGAAAGTTTCAAGATTGCGCACCACAATTCTTCTCCTTATCATCCTAAAATGAATGGAGCCGTTGAAGCTGCGAATAAAAACATCAAGAAAATCCTACAAAAGATGGCAAAGACTTATAAAGATTGGTATGAAATGCTACCATTTTCTTTGCACGGATACAGAACTTCAGTGCAAACTTCAACAGGGGCAACCCCTTTTTCATTGGTGTATAGAATGAATGAGTCCTTCCTATTGATGTAGAGATACCGTCCTTGAGGGTATTGATGGAAACCAAGCTTGATGAAGCATAATGGGTCCAAGAAAGATTTGACAAGCTGAAACTTATAGACGAGAAGCGCATGACTATAATGTGCCATGGTCAGTTGTACCAAAAACGAATGAAGAGGGCATTTGACAAGAACGTCCGAATCCGAGAATTCCAAGAAGGAGACATTGTACTCAAGAAGATTTTTCCAGTTCAAAAAGACATGCGTGGAAAATGGATGCCCAATTATGAAGGTCCGTTTGTTGTGAAGACAGTCTTCTCAGGAGGATCGTCAATTCTTACAATGATGGATGGTAAAGAGCTTTCATATCCTATAAACTCTGATGCAGTCCAAAAATATTATACCTAAAAAACTCGCTAAGCCGAAAACTTGAAAAGGCGACTTAGGCAACAATGGGTATCCCGGTGGATCATAACCTATGAGGGAGATCCAGACAAAAATTAGGGATGAAAAATAAAAAATAAGAGCTCGCTAAGCTAAAAACTCGAAAGGGCGGTTTAGGAAAAAATGAGCATCCCGGTGGATTGAAAAACCGAAAGGGAGATCCAGAAAAAGTTAGGGACAAAAGGAATTTCACTGCATCAGATGACATTCATCTTTATAGAAGATCAAATCCAATCCAACCGCTCTCGTCAGAAGCGAGATTTTGGAAGGTCTTAGTTATTAGGATTAGTAGGTGTCGTTGGATTCAATGTAACCTTTTTCTATTGCCAATTTCAATTGTAATACTCTATGGAGCTTTGCCATTAGCAAGCTACCTTTCTTGAATAAAATCATACTTTTGCCTTTCAATTTTCGCCACTTTACGTTTTCTCTATTTCTTCTTGTTATGCAAATGTTATTTGTTAATAATATTCTTGAAAGAGAAAAGTTTTTGGATTTAAAACCGTTTTTGAAAACACATTGAAAAAGATATAAAGTTACTTTGACCTGTGGAAAGATCTGAAGGAAATTATTGTTCCCCAAGAAGTCTTAATGTTGCAGAAGCACTTTTAGACCAGTTTCAGCAAAATTTCCATTGAAGCATAAACTGACAACACTCTTGGGCCGATCCTGTGATCATAAGTGATTTTCATGACTGTAGAGAATCTCCCCAGTATCCACCATATGATATATGTTTATTGATGTTGAGGTTTTGCTCCCCATTGGAGTCATCTTTGTTCCTCATTGAAGTTACTCTATAAGCTGCCTTAGCTCCATACTTCCCTAATGAAGTGGATATTTATTTTATCCCCTACGAAGTCTTAATTCATAGGTGACTCTTTTCAGTGGACACTTTCTTCCTTGACAAGGAAACTAGATTCATGATGGCAATCCCTCAGGTGAAGTCATGATGTTATATCCCCGAGTGGAATGCTACTTCCCTAGAGAATTTTGAAATTTGAAGCAATAATATGGTTTCGCCTTTGACTTTCTATCCATCTCATGATAGATGTATCCTTCTTGCAGAGCTTGGCCGAATATCCTCGTCGAGATGTTTATTTCATCTTTAGCCTCATTTCCTCCTCGTCCGCTTTGTCAGCATAAGCATAAGCATGACATACATTTCATTTCATATAGACATACATAGCATCAACATATTTGCTACCTTGTTTTTTGTCGTTTACTTTGGTTGTGTTTACCTCCAAGTAACTGGGTTTGTTATTCTCTCCAAGTAGAGTTGTCAACCTTAAGCAGAAAATTTCCACCCCTTTCTAATTCTCCACAGAGTTCGACCTCGTGGATGATGGTTATTTCAGTTATCTTTTCCATGTCTGGATAAGATAAATCCCCATTCGAGTTCATTCCTCAATGGTTGGATTCTTGTTTGACTGTTTCTTTCTAGCTCGTTCCTAGATTGAACTTTGATCCCTGAGATTGTTTTGAACCTAATTAGGTCGCCGAACCTAGCTTAAGCGTGCATTTATTTTGCAGTATGTCTCTCAAAGAGGAATCTTTTACAAATCTTTATTTTTGGATAAGTGGAAGTCTCTCCTGAGAAGCTTATCATTTTATCCTCATGTCAGATAGGTGGCAGTCTCTTTTGAGAAGCTTATCAATTTTTACCTTTGTCAGATAAGTGGCAGTCTCTCTTGAGAAGCTTATCATGTTTTACCTTTGTCAGATAAGTGGCAGTCTCTCTTGAGAAGCTTATCATGTTTACCTTTTATTGCCGATAAGTGGCAGTCTCACCTAAGAAGCTTATCATTTGTTATCTTTATTTCCAATAAGTAGTAGTCTCTCCTGAGAAGCTTATCATTCTTTGTCCCTTTTCTGATAAGTGACAGTCTCCCCTGAGAAGCTTATCATTTTTATCTTTAATCCAGATAGGTGACAGTCTCCCCTGAGAAGCTTATTATTTTATCCTCATTGTCGATAATTAGCAGTCTCCCCTGAGAAGCCTATCATCTTTATCTTTATTTCAGATAAGTGGCAATCTCTTTCTTTAAGAAACTTATCCTTTCTTGGTGGTGTGTAAGTCCCTTTCGACGATAAGTGGCAGTTTCTTTTGAGAAGCTTATCAAGGTGTTTCCCCATGAAGTCCAATTATTTTGGCATATATAGGAGTTTAAGTACCCCTTATCTTTCCTGATGTTTTTTGAAGATCTCGTTTGATCTCTTCGTTTAAGGAATTTCCAGAGGCTTGGATTTTCTTTCTTGATTGAAAAATGTAACATTTGTTTGCATGATCATGCTTCCATATGGATCCTACTTTATCTTTTGTCCTAGAGTGTCAGTCGGTCATGCTTGAACCTGTTGGTCAACTACTCTAGATATTTTCCAGTGGAGACCGTCTTTTCGGTTCTATCTCCAATGAGGATCTTTTGTTGTCTTTCTTTCTAAGGTGTCATTCGGTCATGCATGAACCTATTGGTCCATCACTTTAGATTTCCCTAGTTTATTTTGGTTCTCCAGTGAGTGGTTACTCATTGTTTTGGCTTTATCCCTGGTTGCTTTCATTTTCGTCTGTATTTTTATTTATTATTCCATCATTTTCATCATATTAGAGTTCATTGTATGTAAGCATTTCTAGATTAGTCTCTTTTGTCCATAGCATTTCATGTCATTGCATCTAAGGGTAAAATATTCAGTTATCAATATTTAAATACCTTTCACCATGATCTCATGAAGATTTTCATCGCTCATGTCATTCGGTGAAGATATTTAAATAGGGGCAACTGTTATACCCCAAATTTTACCCTTAGATTCTTTGATATATTGCATATCATTTAGGCCAATCATCCATGCATAGCTAACCTCTTTTTAGTTTTTGTTTGTTTTATTTGTGAAGATAGGGTGCTGTAGAAGATTCAAAGGTCGTGGAAGCTTTATTCTAGTCCCCCGCAAGTTGTGTTGAATTCCTGTAAAGATGAAAGAAGAATATGCCTTTATCCTTATGGCACCGCGGTCAATACAAGGTCAACCTTCCTCAAGATTTCTCAGATTGTTTCCTCGAGGAGAATACGGGTTTTCTTCCTGTTGGTGATAAGTATGGTCATCTAAAGCTTGATTATAATTTTCGTGGCAAGCGGAATTGCAAATGGTATCCTAATTTCCAAGGGATTTCTCATGGCATGGTTTGGTCTTATTCGCGAAGTTTGGATTATTAAGTCTTCAAGTGGAAGAGTTTGGATTTTTTTGTATTTGCAGAATTTTAGTTAATCTGCTATTCTTATATATATATATATATATATATATATATATATATATATATATATATATATATATATATATATATATATATATATATATATATATATATATATATATATATATTGTTAGTGATGTTGTTTGATTTTTTAGCTCTGTGTCGATTCGGTAACAATACGGATTTTGTTGGGTTGTGTGTGTGTGTGTGTGGGTTATGCTATTTTTTTCCGATTATGTTGATCGATTGTAAAAATATTGTAACACTGTTGAATAATGAAATATAATTTGTGTGAGTTGCTGCTATTTACTTATGCTTTGATTATGATTGTTCGAATCGAATCATATTGATACGTTGTTTGCATATATTTATGCATGATGTGACATTTGTGTAAGTTCGATCTAGTTATGATGATCGGGTTCTTGTGCTAGCAACATTTTTGGATTCTGGCTTAACGTGTTAAACTCACTTTTGCTTTGCGTTTCTCTTTATAAATTTAGATCCGTATGATTTTGATTCATATTGCAATGATCATGTTAAGTGTAGCAAGCTATTGGTTAATTTTATGAATTTATATGCTATATTTTTTAATAATTATCATTGCGTTTCGATTTTGTACACGTGTCTAATGGTTTAGCATAGCGGTAATTCACTTTCTTTTATGCGCTTACCGATTCGCGTTTCAATTTGCACTTTTGTGCTTTCATTTGATTTTATTATATCGTTGCTTCTTAATTCGACTTGCGTTGACCGCTTACGCGTTAGAAGTTTGTCATTTTGATTTGTGTTAAAGATATAACGATCAAACATCGTTATGTTTAGGTCAAATTTAATTTCTTGTGGTAGCCTTTGCATGTATTTGTGTACGCGACTTTGATTCGTGTCTTTGCATTATGATTTTAATTCATACACTTTTTCTTTTCACTTTAGTTTTTTCGATTCATTTGTTGTGGATGTGTGATGTAAATATTGTGTATGTTCTTGAATTTTTTTATTGATTGAATTCTTATATGTATATTGGGATCATGTGGCATTTGATTTACGCCTTGTGCTTGAGTTCGTGTCACCACACTTGAACTCGCACCCCATTGCAATTCAATTTGCACCCTTTGCATTACTTTTCATATCCACCATCTTTAACCATCAATTTCAATTCATTTCTAATCAATTACCAAAATTATTTTCAACACTATTTTGCAAGGCAAGTCAAAAGCTTGATCCAACGTCAAGCTATTTTTAGGTTCATCTCAAAACCAACCCACTATAAAATTTTCTTTTCAAAATGTTTCCATTATCTCAATTGCTCAACCATCTACATTCAAATAATTTTTAAAACACTCAAACAACTTCAACCTTTTTCATAACCATAAACAAATCTCGGTCAACATCGAGTGCATTTTCCCAATCAAAAACTTCAAAAACATCTAATAAGATCAAAACATCTTTTTTTTTTTAAAGATGGAAATGGAACGGGGTGGATACCACGAGCTCCTGAGACTAAGATATGAGATGGATATCTCAATAATCCAATATCTCGCCATCACCTAAAACACATCAGACCCATTCAAATATTTTGCCTCTTGGCACAACCAAAACCCTTTCAAAAACGAAAAACATTTTATCTTAAGATGATGCAAGAAAATGCTTCATCCATAATTGTTGAGTTGAGATAAGTGGCGTTGAGTTGAGACAATACTTCATCCATTCTATATGATGAAAACATCCGCTCTTCACCTTTTTTGGGCAAATGAATGGTTTTCGTTGATTAATAAAAGATAGCTTTCGCTAAAATCAACCAACAAACAAACTTTTTTTCCCCCAGAACTACGTGTGCCTTGATTTCTCTTTTGAGATACATAGGAGCAGGATTAAAAAATCTTGTAAGGCCCCATAATAATAAAAACCATTTTAGGCCCCTTTTTCTTTTCCCCCTAATAATAAAAACCTTTTTAGGTTTCTTTCTTCTTTGTCCTAATAAAAAATAAACTCTTTGTCCTTTTCTTTCCATCAATAACTTGAGAAGCCTAACATTTTTAAGCTAACACTAACATACACAACTAACCAAATGGTTCATGTTGAGTACAACGGGCTTGAGGGGTGTTAATACCTTCCCCTTGCGTAACTGTATCCCGAACTCAGATATTGGTTGCGATGAACATATCCTTGTCTTTCTTTTAGGGGTTTTATTCAATATTTTACCTTTCCCTCTATAGGAATAAATAAAGATCAGTGGAGACTCTGTTAAGTCCATCATGTGAGTGTGTGATTGTGCTTCGCGAGGTCGTGCACTCATTTTTCAAGGTAGAACACCTGCAAAATGTTTTCTCCTTATTTTTACGTCCACCTCCCAATCATTTATTTGTTGGGGGGTTTTAATTCCATTTACCTCTTTCAAAAAGGAGTATCTGACAAGGATCAATGCTAACCCTTCTAAGATTACTTCGAATGTGTGGGGCTTACTCAGAGCCTTTCAAATAATTTGTTGTAGCCTAAGTGTGCCTTCCTTCTATCTGCGCTCGGACGAGATTCTCTTTGATGCTTCTTGCCTGGCCCTTAGGGCTTGACAAGTTGTCTGACCCGAGGATTGTCGACTCTGAGGACCTATCAATTGGGATTCAGCTAAGTGAGGCCGCTTCAAGGGATGATGATGCCACACCTTCTGGGTATCGTATCATCGCTCTTGAAAGTCTGTGATGCTGATGAACGCATAGGATGCCGTACCTTATCAATGGATAGGTCCATGCCTGTGAGAGGGATTGGGTTATGCAGGAAACCATAGCTCCAAATCACCTGGTTTTCTCTACAGTGTGAACTTTTGGGTTTGATATCAGAGGTCTTCAGTATCAGTGATTTATGTCATGCAGTGATATATGTTATGCAAAGGCGAAGCTCTGGTTATTCTCAAGCTACAGCACAATCAGCTTCTGATTATTATTGCTACAGCACAACACAACTACCTTGATCCCCTATAGCATCCTTGCATTTTTTCATTTCTCATCCGCATTGATTACATGACATTGCATTAACATTGCAGGTGCATATTCCCTTTGATTCTAGCTATCTCGCTTGCCGTCATTCGTGCTCAGATACTTGTGCTTGTAACTACCTATGTGGTCTTCCGTCTGTATATGAGGAGTTTTTTTACTATTGCTGTCTGAGGGGTTTCCATTGTCATGTGTTTCACCCGGAACTAGAATTAAGGGAAATATTCCATATGCATATATACATTGTTAGCATTTTGCATATTTTTCTTTGTGTTTGCAGGTACCTTCTTAAGCCTCGTTCTTATGTTCTGTTGTCTTTTCAGAGTTGTTTCAGGATTGCTGACCAGAGACTTCACCGGTATCCTACTAGAAACAATCTCAAGAAAGCCATGGATCATGTTCAGACTGAGATGCAAGAGATGAGGGAGCGCATGACTCAGCTCATGGAAGTCATGCAAGGTATGGCTTAAGGACATGAGCAACTGAGAACAATGGTCCAGCCCCTGGTCGCTAGGGTTGATCTTAATGGAGTTCTTCATGGAGGTATTGCTGCTAATACTCCCCGCAACGATACAGAAATTCCTAACGCCACTGTTGTGCCTACCGGATGCACCCCAACTGCTGTAGGGGCCGGGAATGGTAGTGATGTTGGCGTCCGCCACGCTGGTCTGGGTAATGCTGCTGGTAATGCAAGTTTGGGTAATGCTGGTAACGCAGGTCTTGGTAATACTATTAACTTGGGTTATGGTAATGGTACTCATAATGCTGGGCTTGGACCTGGTGCTGCTAACCATGGTCTTGGTAACGCTGGGTATGGTTACACCGTCAATCGAAACGTCTATGGTCCGGAGGGTGCCTACGCAGGGTATGGCAATGGGGACCAACGATGGAATGAAGATCATCAGGACGACGTGTTCTCTATGAGGGATGTAGGCACTGAGTTGCCTGCTGAAGCTGATCGTAGATTCAGAATGCTGGAGGAACAGATGAGGAACATAACAAATCAGGACTCCATGGGGCTCGACATGGCTAATTTAGGGTTGATCCCTGATTTACGAGTGCCGTACAAGTTCAAAGTTCCTACCTTCGATAAATACAAAGGTGTCACTTGCCCAAAGGTGCACATACGTTCATACTACAGAAAAATGTCAGCCTATTCAAATGATGAGAAGATGCTCATGCACTTTTTCCAGGATAGCCTGTCAGAGCCGTCGCTCGAATGGTATATGGGTTTGGAACCCTCTCAGGTTCGCAGTTGGAAGGGTTTGGCTGAAGCATTCGTGAAGTGTTACCAGTACAATAGTGACCTTGCTCCCAACAGGGTCCAGCTTCAGAATTTCGTCCAGAATAGCGGGGAATCTTTCAAAGAGTACGCCCAGAGGTGGCGTGAGCTTGCAACCAGAGTGCAACCCCCAATGGTAGAGAGAGAGTTGATTGACTTGTTTGTATCGACGTTATCTGGGATGTACTATGAAAAGCTCGTCAACTGTATGTCCGGGAGTTTCTCTGACCTTGTCATCACTGGTGAGCGTATAGAAAACGACATCAAGATTGGGAAAATTCAGGCCGTAGAAGTACCTTCGTCAGGTGGAGGAAAGAAAGTGTTCGGAAATAAGAAGCGTGAAGGCGACGCTAATTCTGTATCAAGCTCTCAGGGTAGAGGCAGAGGTAGATATCAAGATCAGTGTCATCATCATCAGGCTGCAAGTGTTATCATTCCGATACCACAACAACAACAACCACAACAGCAGCAGAATCAACAGGGCTACAGGAAGTACCAAAATTCGAGGGGAGCAAATAGAGTATTTGATACGCCGCTAATGCCGTACTCCCAGATGCTTCAGACATTACTACAGTTGCAGTTAATTCAGAAGAGAACCTTGGCCCCTCTGACAGGCCGACCACCACCTGGCTATGATGCAAATGCCCGCTGCGAATTCCACTCGGGGGCACCCGGGCACAACATTGACGATTGTAAGGCTTTTAAGCACAAGCTACAAGATTTGATTGACAGTAAAGCCATAAACTTCTCGCATGAAGTGCCCAACGTGGTACAGAATCCTTTGCCAAACCACGGACAAGCCGAAAGCGGTTGAGTCGCCCACAAGTCAAGATACAAGAAGCCCAGCTCTCAGAAGCTGGCAATCTGCATTTTGCATGTCATTGCTTTACATTTGTAGTTTCTTTCTTGTCTATGTGCATTTCACTTGTAAAGCTTGTTGTTTTCAATTGATATTGATAAATGAAATAAATATGCATGTTTTGAATTAATCCATTCGCGTTCACTTTATTGCTATCTTTTATTTCAAACGCTTGTTTAAGTGGAATCCGAGGAGGATGACGAAATCGAAGAATGCATGAGCTGCCGATTGTATGCTCTTGGATGGAAAAACCTGTTGACGATATACATGCATTATTTCAAATCCATAAACACCGGAGACATAAGGAAGATAATCCCTTGTCAACCCCTTTTGAACCTTGTAGTAGGAGTTTCTTTCTGAAAATGAAAAACCCTCAATCTTAACCTGGGGCAGGGTAGGTGTCGGTTAATTTGACCAAGCGTCCGAATTGCAAAAGGAATGTCCGTTCAAGGATAAATCACACCTGTATAGGTCGTGCCTAAAGGACCACAATGGTTAAACCTTGCCGATAAGGAGTGAAACAGTCACAATCTCTTTTAACAAGTCAGACAAGCCGGTGTCACATGATTTGTTCAAAAAAAAAATCAAAAGAAAAAGCCCGCTAAGTCGAATCTTGGGAACAAGCGGCTTAGGCAAAAATTAGGGTATCCCGCTGGAGTTCAAAATCAGAAACTCAAAAGAGTTAGTCCAGGCAAAAATTAGGGAGCGAAAAAACAAAAAGGATTACAAGAGAAAAATCCTCAAACAAGAACGAGATCGTGTGACCCAGGCACTACAAAGACGGAAAAGGAATGACTGTCACTTCAGAGAGCAGGTGGTTTCCTGAACCATCACTCCTATCATTCCACCGTTGAAAGGTGAACACTAAAGTTGAATTAGCTGGACGTAGAATTGAAGAACATCAAGGAGAATGGGTGGGTTAAAATGAATTTTGAGCCTTATATCCTTCCTTGTTAACCGTGAACCCGACCACGTTACAACCTTCAAAAGTCCTAATTGAAACAGGTTTAGTTCGAGAGCATACTTCGGTAAAGATCGCATCAAAACTGACTCCAAAAAGGATTCCTCTTACAGCTTTGTATTAATTTTGACACTTTGATAATTGATTCGTTCATTATATGTCATAAATTTTTCCAGTGAACAGGATTGGGTTTTGAAAAAACTGTCATATGCATTGCATTTAATATATCTTTTATGCAGAACAACTTGTTTTACTTGCGAGTAAGCGCTCAACCGCAGGAAAGTTTCCACAGTGGAAAGTTTGATTAGGATAGAATGTAGAACACCTGAATACTCCATTGAGTTGTGGCCAGCTATTATCAAATAACCCCCAGTAAGGTCAGCCATCCAAGAATCAGTTAATCTGGGGCAATCAGGTCGAGATTTGGTAAATCTCTCGCAATCGGGGGTACTGCTCCACAAATCAGTCAATCAGAGGCAAAGCCATTGCAAGGCTGGGGCATGCCACCCTATGAGGAAAATAATTGTTTCTCTCCATATCTCTAGAGCTTATTCGAACTATTCAACCAAGGATCCTCTCACGGTCCAGATTCTGGGACAAGCCATCCCGGGGTCGTCTCATGGCAAGCTATTTTCTTCTCAGCGTAGACCTTCCCAAAAAAATCAGACTGGGGCAAGGGCATTACGCTTAGGGCAAATTCTCAGAGAGATTCAGATGAAGCTCATTTTCCCAACGATCAAAGATCTTTTCCTAGCAGATGGAAGTTGCGTCTTTACCCCCAGCAGTTGGTCAGGCGTACCTCTAATCCCCACTGAGTACGAGTATGGGTTTGTTCCCCGGTAAGTCAAGATTAGATTTCTCTACACCAGGCATGTGTGGAATATCCTCCAGTAGGTCGTCTGTGACCCCTAACAGTGTAAGATGTGTTCCAGGGAGGTCATACAGGATCTTTACCCTGTTCCTCAGCAAAAGTTGCTCATCACCAGCAGAGATTTGTTCATCTCCAGTAAAATTTGTAACTCCAAGTTTGTTGGTATGTCCCTCAGCAGAGTTGTGATCGTATCTTCCAAAGTTGTTCAGAGTTTTTCTCCCCAGCATGGAGCTGTGGTATTCAGACATCAGTTTTTACATTGAACATTTAGGCTCCGGTCAGTACGCTGAGTGTTCAGACTCCGGAAAAATCAAGCAAGGGGTCCAGACCCCTATTAGTGTTTGTGGCTATTCCGTCGAGTATCCAGGCTCCGGTAATCTCCAGTTTGTATTGATTCTTTCTCTCGTCGAGTATCCGGACTCCGGTAAATATTTTGTAAGGTGATCTTGATAAGTATTTGTAGTATTCTCTTTCCGGTTTGTATCTTCGTCGAGTATTCAGGCTCCGGTGCGTATTCGTCCGTCGAGTATCCAGGCTCCGGTTGCTGCTTCGTTGAGTGTTTAGACTCCGGTGTGTTTTCGTCGAGCATCCAGGCTCCGATTTGTAGCTTCGTTGAGTATCCAGGCTCCGGTGTGTTTTCATTGAGTATCCAGGCTCTGATTTGTTTTCGTTCGTTGAGTGTTCAGACTCCGGTTTGTTGCGTTGAGTATCCAGGCTCCGGTGTGTTTTCGTCGAGCATCCAGGCTCCGGTTTGTAGCTTCCTTGAGTATCCAGGCTCCAATGTGTTTTCGTCGAGCATCCAGGCTCCGATTTGTTTGCTTCGTTGAGTGTTCAGACTCCGGTTTGTTGCGTTGAGTATCCAGGCTCCGGTGTGTTTTCGTCGAGCATCCAGACTCCGATTTGTAGCTTCGTTGAGTATCCAGGCTCCGATGTGTTTTCGTCGAGCATCCAGGCTCTAATTTTTTATTTCGTTGTGTGTTCAGACTTCGGTTGGTTATCTTTATTGAGTATCCAGGCTCCGGTGTGTTTTCGTCGAGTATTCAGACTCCGGTTTATTACGTTGAGTGTTTAGGCTCCGATATGTTTTCGTTGAGTTGTCAGACTCTGGTTTTTTGTGTTGAGTGTTCAGACTCCGATGTGTTACGTTGAGCGTTCAAGGCCCGGTTCCTCCATTGAATATCCAGATTTCGGTGAAATTTCCAATTGTAACGTTTTGCTTTGTCCGTTGAGTGTTCGGACTCCGATAAAGGCAGTTGGGTATACATATCCTAGTAAGTGTTGCGATAATACTTTCTCTCCGTTGAATGTCCAGATTCTGGTGAATGTTCGGTTTGTGATGTATTGTTTCGTCCGTCAAGTATCCAGGCTCCGGTAAATCCCCAGTGAAATCACCAGTTACGTCGAGCATCCAGGCTCCGGTCAGTGCGTTGAGTATCCAGATTCCGACAGATTTTGGTGTGGCCCTATCGTGCGTTGAGTATTTAGATTCCGACGATTCGAAAGATTGTTCTTTGGCCCATGTGGTGTTCAGACCATGGCCAATTACGTATTTCCTGAAGCAGAGTTACTTGATTAAGTTTCTCTTTCCCTTGGTGGGATGTTCAAGATGTTCATTATGTTCGGTTTCTCCGGAGATTCTATCCCAATCAGAGTTTGCATTTTACTTCTGCGGTTGGCAAATTTCCGGGTTCTTTTGGTATTCAACCGTCTTTTACCTTGATTAATTGAAATTCGTTCGCTTTTCACTCATTCAGGTCCAAGTCGCTTGAATAGGGGCAGCTGTTGCACCCCAAAATTTGCCCAACCTTTTCCTTCTTGTTTTTGCATTAGCATAACATCATCATAGCATTATCATAGCATTGCATTAGCATTTATACAGGGGATCAAGTGTGATATACATTGAGAGAGGCCTATCTAGAGGTTTTATTCGAGCTTGAGGAGTCACTAAAGTCACCAGGAAGTGGTTCATGCCCTTGAGAAGTTCAGATGCTTGTGTGGGGTTCATCCCCTGACTTAGAGTCCAACTGAAGATTATCAATGAGTGGGGAAATTATGATTACAGGTCATAAAATTACAGGTCAAGTTCAATACTTTCCATAACTCAAATGAACTTTTTTCCAACATGAAAGTTGCTCCGAATGGCGTCATTGGGTCAACTAAACCTTAAGGTTTTAATGGGTTAGCTCATGGTGGAAGTTTGATAAAAGTCACTTTGGTGAAAACATGTTGTTGCACCCCAAAATTTGACCAACAATCATTTATTCATTGAGTGTTTGAAAGTTGACACCTTCATCAGAAAGTTCAAGAGATCCTCAGAGGAATTGGTTGAAACCAGGGTTGTGTGCCTCCTAACTTGAGAGTTGTGGGTGCTCCTCAGATGATTCTGAGACTTTGAGAAAGAACTTGATGCTTTGGGAAAGCCTATAAGATGTCTTGAAAGTCATCATGAAGCCCAGAGAGGTCATTATGCAAGAATTCAGAAGATTCAACCATGAATGGATGAATTAGGGTTTTGACTGGGTCAACCCTAGGATAACTGAAGATTTGGAGAAGGTTGAGACTTAATCCAAGGGCCATGAGATCATGGAATGATGTATAGAGATGTTATAGAGATGATTCCTAGACCAACTCATCATGATTGAAGAGTTTGGGAAGTTTGGAGTTAGGGTTTCTGAGGATTATCAGTGAGAAAACCCTAGTTTGATCCCTATCTTCCAGGCAGTTTTAGCTATAGATGTGATTGAGATCTCATCTTCCCCACAACATGAATGTTGTAGAGCTTGTTCTAAGCTTTAATTTGAGTGGTGGAAGTCCTTGATAGGAGTTACAGAGCTCAAGTTATGGTTTTGACAAATTACAGGTCAGTTGATGTGTGTGAATCTGGGTCCTTGAAAGTCACCCAACTTGCAGACAACTTTTGCCCTAGTAGGATGACTCCTATGAGTTCTTGGTCAACATGAATGTTGAAGAGGATCTTCTTAGCTTTAATTTGAGTGGTAGAAGTCCTTGATTGGATTTGTGGAACTCAAGTTATGGTTTGAACAAGGCAAGGGTATTTTGGTCATTTGTCAGTTATAGGTCATTTTAGCCAATGCCTAAAACTCCTATCTCCAAGCCTCAAATGGAAAAACTTAAAACATGAAAGTTGCTCAAAATGTGATTTTAAGTCTAGAAAGAAGGTCACAAATTGTTGAAAAAGCTCATAGCACAAGATTCCATGATTGGTCAAAAATGAACTAAAAATGACTTATAACTTTGAAAAGTTGAAATTGAAAAGTGATTTGGGAGATCCACAAATCCAAAATAGGTCATCCAATATATCATTTTGATTGGAAAAACCATTTTGAGAAGATTGGTTTAAGTAGAATTTTCATTTGAGGCTTTAAAAATGAAGTTCCTTTGGAAATTTCTTACTTGCATAAGAAGGCAATGTTGAAAAACCCTACATAAGCAACAAATGCACTTGTTTTTCACCCATCCTCATTCAATAACTCATGTAAGGAGAATTTGAGACCAAATAACAAGGCATGGCATATGAGATGAGATAATCCAACATGGCATATCATGGAATTTTCAAGAAACTTCCACACCCTTCTAGATGAATCTAGAAGCATCCAACCAATCAATATATAAAGAGTGCATTGTGGAGAGTCTAAGGTTGGTGATAGAGGGTCAAGTCAGAGGAGAAAGAGAGAGGTACATTGCCATTAAAGAGCTTTCTTCAATTTCAAGCAACCTGGAATTTCATCCTCCACAAGTGTTCTCCTTCCAAACTCGTGCATACAGAATCATCTAGAGCAAAAGGAGAGCAAGATCCAAGCCTCACAAGATCAAGATCCAAGAGATTCTTCATCATCCATCACATTTTGTTCAAGGTGCATTTTGCTTCCACTTGCTTAATTTAAGTAGATTCGTGTAGATTCATTAGCATAATCTTGATCTAGGATGTTAGGAGATTAGTTTAGATAACTTTGGGGCTGTTTAGAGACAATTTAGTGCAGGTGCTCGAATCTTGATTGGCATAGAACTCCATGATTTGGGCGTTAGAAGCTTAGGTATTTGGTTCAGAATTATCACCATTAGATGTAGAGTAGATCCATATAGGTTTTAGTGAGAATTATGAGAAAAAGTTTCAGAGAATTTCATGGCTTCAAGAACTTGTTGCGCGCGGGTTTCACGGTAGAGTGAGTTTCAGCGTGAACCAATGGCATACATGTGTAGAGGGAGAGATTCTAAGCAGTTTTCATTCTTATAGCGTGTGATTTGGTTGAGTAGAGAGGGAGAACCGCGGGCTTGAAGTTTCACGTGTGAAGGTGCATCAATGGAAGTTTGAAACCCTAACTTGTGTCCAAGCTTGAAGACGACATGCTGTCCGTCGGATCCGTGTGTTTTAATTGACTGGAAATCATATCCCACGGTCCAGATTGATTCACGAATGGAGGGAAATTTAAACTCAGCCAAACGCTGCGTTTAACTTAATGCCCCTTCTGGGCTTAAGTGATTTCCGTTTCCACACCCCCTCGTAACGAGGCCCAACCAAAACACGCTGGAAATATTACTAATTGCACCGCGTAGTTTTTTTCTTTTTTTTTAAATTCTGAATGTTATTGGGCTTAACCCCAGGTGCTACGCGCACCCCCAGCTGAGAGGCCCAGCGCCTTTAACACTTAACCCACTTACTTGTTACACCCCCTCCCTTTAATTCATTTTATTTCTTTTTAATTTTCTTTTAATATTTTCTGTTTTTTGAATAATTCATTAAAAATTGATAGAAAATGATTTTTAACTTCTTCTTTTTTCTATGAGTAGATGAAAATGTGTAGAAAATTATAAAAATAAAATTGAGATTTTATTTTTAGGTTTAATATTTTTAATAGATTTTCCAATTAAATAGCTTTTTAATTGTTTAATTTTGTATCATGGTTTTGTAGGATTTATTTTAGAACCTTCCTTTAGGGTTTTTAACCCATTCTTTTTTTGTGCAATTAGATGATGAGTCATAGTTCCCCATAGGTTTTTTCTAGATTTTTTAGAATTAAGTTTGATTAGTTTAATTAGGGTTGATTTAGGGTATCCTGATTAGGGTTTAAATTGTGCATAGGTGATGAATCCCTTTTCTTTGATTGAGTTTCATTTTGATTTTTAGGTAGAAACCTTAGTAGATGTTATGAGTAGGTGTTGAGGACCCTTGTGAATATTTGTTAGATTTTTCCCCATTAGTTTAGTATTTTTAGGCATTTTCTGAAGTTGCCTGATGATTTGGTCTGTTCAGTGGGTTATCTGTTCATCTGTGGGGTTCATCCTGAGGAATTTGTTGAGGGGCTTGTGTTGCCTTGAAGACCTTGATGGAGAGCATCATGAAGTGAAGATTGTAGACCAAGACTCAGAGACCCAGAGCTTGTCTTGTCCCCAGTCTGTGAGGTTTGAGAGCCTGAAGTTTGAAGGAAGTTCATGGTACTTTCCTGAGGAAGGCACTATGAATGACTTTCATCCTTCCTTCTCACCTCTTTCTTAAGTATCCAATGATGTTGGAGCCAACTTGTGAGTTTAATTTCTCCTGAGGAGGAATGTAAACTGATCACATGTTGTTGAGCCACATGGGATACAACTCCTAAGTGGAAGCCTCCTAGTACTTTCCTGAGGAAGGTCCTATGGGTCTATTCACTTAGTTCCATTAGTATCTAGGATTTCTCAAGTATCCAATGATGTTGGAGCCAACTTGTGAGTTTAATTTCTCCTGGGGAGGAATGTAAACTGATCACATGTTGTTGAGCCACATGGGGTACAACTCCTAAGTGGAAGCCTCCTAGTACTTTCCTGAGGAAGGTCCTATGGGTCTATTCACTTAGCTCCACTAGTTCAGATAGGATTTTCTAAATATCCAGTGATGTTGGAGCCTGCTTGTGAGTTTAATTTCTCCTGAGGAGGAATGTAAACTGATCACAGTGGTTGAGCCACATAGGGTATGACTCCTGAGTATACACCTCCTAGTGTTCTCCTGAGGAAGACACTATGAGTCTGCTTGCTTAGCTCCCTTTCTTTGGTAAGCTTGTTCTGAAGCTTGAAGACTGGGAATGATTTCTCTTGTTTAGGGTTTTGCTTGAGAGCTTTGATTTGTTTAGATCCTGTGATTAGGGTTAGGATTAGAGAGTAGATGATTCTTTCTCATGTGTGTTGTTTGCCTGTTGGCACTTCATTTATTTTATCTGTTATTGCTTGATAGCATGTTGTTTATCTTCAGTATGATTGCTGTTATTTCATGACTGGCTTGAGGTCGAGATGAGCTTGTGGAGGCTGAAGCCCCACACACATTTCCTCCCTCACTTGCATTGCATGCATTTTACCGTTAAAGCTGATGTTTTTGTCTGTTTCTGTGTATCATTGACATGATCCCTTAGGACTCTCATTTCTTCTGATGAAGATTTGATGATAGACTTTTAGGTTGAAACCTATGCATGACAACATCTAGGAGTTCCCTGTTCAAACTTCGACCATAGGATGAATCCATGGCATGATAACAGTAGGACTTGATAGTCTCCCTCCTAGTTGAGTTATTTCTCGTAGTTTCCCGAACTACGTTTGCTCTGATCTTTCATACCAGATGAAAGTACGTAGGCATAGGATGCGATATCCTAGCGAGCAACCTTTCCCCAACCTTTCCCCAACCTTCCCCCGTAGTTAGCCGAACTACGTTGACTCTGATTTCTCGTTCCAGACGGGAATACGTAGGCATAAAGTGCGACGCTTTGCCGAGTCATTTTTCTTTTCTTTTTCAGCCAGCCTTGATAGGTAGATAGATTATAACCAACCCGTCCAAGTAAACAAACAAGCGAGGATCCCGTCGAGTACGACGGACGTGAGGGGTGCTAATACCTTCCCCTTGCGTAACCGACTCCCGAACCCAGACAATGGTTGCGATGACCTTGTCTTACCCTTATTCGTCAGGTTTTTCCGATCGTTTCCTTTCCCGCTCTGAGGGATAAATAACGAAAGGTGGCGACTCTTCTGTCATGCCGGCACCTTATTTTCGCGCAAGCGACAGCTGGCGACTCTGCTGGGGAAAGATCTGATGTTTCCCTATGCGAGTCTCGCCTTGGATTTTCTTCCTAGCTGCCTGGGACCGTCCCCAGCAGATGGCGACTCTGCTGGGGAATCTAGCATCTAGGGACTTTTCCCATCCCTTATGCTGGGACCGTTTCCCATCCCCTGCGCGAGTCAATCCTATCGTTTTTGTGTTTGCTTGTTGGGTTGCGTTTATTTATCGCATTTTTACTTCCCGCATTTTTACTTCCCGCATTTTTACTTCCCGCATTTTATTTCCCGCATTTTATTTCCAGTTTGATATGATTATCTGTGCTGCTGTGGGAGAGGGATGTCACTGTGAGTGAAAAGCCGGACCTGGGCTTGAGTACACACCTAGATATAGTTGCGGAGAAGTAGTAGACGAACCTGTCTGTTGAACAGGCACAGTTCCCTACGAAAATCTGCGCTCAGACGAGATTCTTGCAGAGGTGCTCCTTTCCGGTCCTGAGGATCTGAAGGGAGTCCAGACGTGAGGATTGTCGACTCTGGGGACCGATCATTTGGAAGTCAGCTAAGAGAGGCCTCTTCATGACTTGACGATGCCACTCCTTCTGGGAATCGTATTGTCACTCATGAATGTCTGTGACGCTGACAACCGCATAGGACGCCGAACCTTTGTCCGTGGATTAGGTCCATCATACCTGTGAGTGGGGTTGGGATATTGCAGGAAACTTTGACCTCCAGACTACCTGGTTTTCTTGACAGTGAATCAGTTATGTTGGGTTCTCAGTTGCAGATATGTTCTTGACAGAACGAGTTTTTGATCAGAGGATTTTATCATCAGGTGTTTGTCTGTTCTTGATAGAGCAGGCTTTGATCAGTGTATTATTATCAGAGGTTTGTCCTGGATGGAGCAAATTTTTGAGTGAGGTCTGAAGATCTCGTCAGCAGTTGTTGTTTGTTCTTGATAGGGCAAATTTTTGAGTGGGGTTTGAAGATCTCGTCAGCAGCTGTGTATTTGTTCTTGAGAGGGCAGATTTGTGATTTGGGGTCCGAAGACTTCATCAACAGGTATTCCTTGATCTTGCATCCGGGGTCTTTACTATCAGGCCTTCGTTCTTGTCAGAGCAGAATTCTGATCTCGATCCTACCAGATGGTTATCCACAGCAGATCAGATCAGTAGGTTTACACCGGGGTTTCCTCCTCATCAGCGACTGTTGACATCGAATCTCCACAGCAGCCACCCGGATATATTGTTGCATGCCTGCATTTTGCATTAGCTTGCATATTCATGTTTGCATTCCATTAGCATGTGTCTGTGCTGCAGGCGCGTTTTGTACCCTGATCTTGGTGTCCCGAGCAATATGAGATATTTTCTTCCATGAATGGATCCAGCCTTATCACTGCATTAACACTATGTTGGCACGTCGACACCAGAATCAGGGGTGATCTCCTGAACGTACAGACACCCATAATTCATCTTGCATGGCAGAAGCCGGGACTTGTCTTCTAACCTTTGTGTTTGCAGGTTTGACTCAAGAATCAAGCAGCCCAGACTAATGGAGCAGATACAAGCTGAACTGGGGAAAGTCCAAAGCCAGTTGGGGCAGGTCATGAATGACATACAGGCAGTGCGTCTGGACCAGCAAGTACTCAGAGAGGAGAATCAGCAGCTGCAGAATCAGTTGAGCTTTCTCATGGGAGTGGTGAGAAGCATGCTAAATAAGGAGAGTGATCAAGCACCCAAGGAAGAGACCAGAGTGCTTCCTCCGTTACCGTCAGTGCCACCTGTGCTGAAGCCAAGTGGACCTCATGGACCCTCTACACAGCGTGAAGCTCGAGGCCTGTCTCGTCATCAGCCGCGCCGAGCATCTCAGAATAATCCTGAAGGTTATGGTCAAAAGAAGAAGCTACTTGATAGAGCTGTGGACCCACTACCTGTGAGTTATGCCCAGCTGCTGCCGCTGTTGGTTCAGAACCGTGTTCTCAAGCTTCGGACCTTAAATCCACCAGATGAGGGGTCAACAGACGTTGATCTCAGCGTACATTGTGATTTTCACTCTGGAGCACCGGGGCATCATGTTGAAACATGTAAGGCTCTCCGGAATAAGATTCAGGACCTGATCGACTCGAGGACGATTAGGCTTGTGCCGGGCGGCATAAGAGCATCAGGAAAGTTCATCCCTTACCCTGCAGAAAAGGTGGATGATTCCACTCCTTTGCCCGAAGCTGAGAAAGATCTTGAATACGTCCCTCAACCTTTGGTGACTGAATCACCTCGCTCGCAGTTCCTACCTGGATCGAGCTCAAGGACGCAAGCGCCTAAACAAGAGACCGTCGCCATTCAGAAACGACGACCTCTTGCTCCTGGGCGGAAAGAATACCAGCACCAGGATCACAAAAGACCTCGCAACCACGGGGAACAAAGGAATGCTTCTCCCCATCCAGTGCCTGTGCCGTATAGCCAGATTCTTCCGCTGTTGGTTCAGAATTCCTTGGTGGAACCGAAAGCTCTCAAGCCCGTGCTAGAGCCTTACACTCCGGGGTACGATCCTCATGCTCAGTGTGGCTACCATGGTGGATCTCGGGGGCATTCAATTGAAGATTGCAAGGCTTTCCAGGCGAAGGTGCAGCAATTGATCGACCAAGGGTGTATTTCCTTTCCAGAGGGAGTCTTGGTTGTGCGTGGCGACCTCTCAGCTGTTTGAGCTCGCAGATTCAGAGGATTATTTCCAGAAGCCAATGATCCAGACGGGCAGACGTCCTCAACATTGGCAGTCCTCGGGCTTTTTACCATTTGCATTTGTAGTTTCTTTTCTGTTAGTTACTACTTGCTGTTAAACATTGTATGTTTCGAATGGTAATGATAATAAAGTGACTATGCATTTCTTCTGAATTAGTTATGTCGTTGTCACTCATTTGCTGCATTGCACTGACACTTGCATTTTATTTACTCCACTTTATTACTATGATTAGCAATGAGCGGAGGGAGGATGATGAAACTGAATACGCATAGCCGATGATCGTATTGCTTTCAGATAAAACCTTGCCGATGACGTATAAGGCATTGTTTCAAATCCCCTAAGCACCGGAGAGATAAGGAAGAGAATCCCTTGTTAACCACTTCGAGCCGAGAAGTAGGAGTTCCTTTCGGACTTTTTAACCCTCACATCTTAACCCGGGGCAGGGTAGTTGTCAGTTAGCTTGATCGAGCGTTCAAGTCTTATAGAGGAGTGTTGTCCTTCGAGGACCAATCACATCATATTCCTCTCCAGAGGTCGTACCTCATCAACCACAATGGTTAAACCTCACCAATCAGGAGTGAGACAGTTATAATCCTTTCGGAGCAATCAAGACAACCAGTGTCGCACGACTTTGTTCCAAGAAAAAAAAAGAGAAATAAGAAAGCCCGCTAAGTAAAAAAGCTAGAAAGCAAATACTTAGGCAAAAATCAGGGCATCCCGCTGGACTTCAAAAGAAAAATCGAAAAGAACTCAAAAGGAGTCAGTCCAGGCAAAAGTTAGGGAATCAAAAGAATGAAAAGAAAGGATATAAAAAAAGAAAAATCCTCGAACAAGGGCGAAGTCGTGTAGATGCAGACACCGAAAACGAAAAGGAGTAACTGTCACTCCGAAACACCTTGCGAATTCTTTAACCAGTTGTTCTCGATGTTCAACATACCTCTCGAAGAGGAGAGCGCTCGAGCTAAGTTAACCGGACTTTAGGATCGGAGAACATCACGTAGAAGGGGTGGGTACAAATCATAATTTGAGCCAAATATCCTTTGTTTCGCGAACTGTGAACCCGACCACGATACAACCCTTAAAAGACCTAATTGAGGCAGGGTTTATTCTAAGAGCGCATTACGATAAGGTTGAGTAACCTGACTCCTTCATGATTTGCTAATCATATCCTTATTGCATTTTTCGCTGATCGCATCAGCACTACGTTTGAACTCTTGAGTTCATTCGTCACTCACTAGCATGACACGTAAATGAGTGACAGTACAACATTTTTTCGAAATTTGCATAAACACTGCATTAAAATTACTATTCGTGAATAAACAATTTTAGTTGCAGGTTAGTAGCTGATACGGAGGAACTTCAGCAAGGAATAGTCAATCAGGACTGAATCGCCAGAGGTCTGGATCAGAATGGTATGCTGCGAAGCCCTGTGAATCTGGGGCAATGACTTCCAGTGAGTTTGGAATCGGTTTGTCTGAGGACAAGTCCCGGAGCATCAGTTGATTATGGGGCAGTTCATGCAAGAAGCGGTTGATCGGAGGTGAATCTTCTCGAGACCCAATCAGGGGCAGTTATCCGGAATCCTTGCGATTTAAGGGCAGATCCCTCCAGTGTTCGATCAGAGCATGTTGAGTCGCTCATCGCTCGTTCAGGGGCAAACTACTTCAGAGATATTGAAGCTAACCATGCTGAGAGTTGATCAGTTGAGGATGAATCCTCCCGTTGTGCAGATGCTGGGGCAAGCCCTCTGAAGATTGTCTTGTTGCCAGTTGTTTTCGGCTCAGAATGGATTATTCCCAAAGGTCGGATTGGGGCAAGTTGAATCGCGCTGGGGCAAGTTGTTCACATGAGTTTGTTCACCCTAGCAAGTATTGAGTATCAGGGAATCGTGTCATTACCCCGTCAAAACCTGAACCTTCTGAAGAAGCCTTGCGGTCATTGGATTGCTACCCTACAGCATAACCTGCTACTTGACTCCATGATTGGTAGCCTGTATTCCCTGTGTTGACGTTGTTGAACCAGGATTGTTTCTCAGTAGAGATGTACGGTTTGAGGTCGTTCCCCCTGTACAGTTTGAGACTACAGCAGATTGAGATGGCGTTTACCCCTCATCAGATTAAGATTGCCCTCAGTAGACCAGGATTGATATCCCCGAAGCGGAGCGAGTCCTCCTTCTCCAGCGGAGTTCAGTAGTCTCTCCTCCGCAGAATCAGAATCAGAATAGTGAGCATTGATATGTCTCCCCCAGGTAGAGGTGATTCTCTTCCCCAAGCAAGTGCGTCCTGAAGGAATGTCACCTCCTCAGCTGAATCAAGCACCAAAGTATGATGCTTATCCCCAGCACCGGGTCACAAGTGCAGATTTCTTAGAAATGTTTGGGAAGCTGAAGCTCGTGTTTTCCCCCAGTAAAGTAACTGAAGCAGATGTTTTCCCCCAGCACCGGGTCACAAGTGCAGGATCCGCAGGAGGCCGTTCGTATGCCGAAGTATGCAATAACTGATGGTGCCAGACTGAAGTCTCCAGCGGAATTGAAATTCCCCACCAGAGTCAGGCCCTCTCCTGAAGATCGATGATTCCCTCTTCCCCAATAGAGTGTTGGAACAGCTGATGTTGTATTCCCTTGCAGAGTTATACTCTCCCCCGAAGTCAGATGATTCTTTCTTCCCCAGTGGAATCGAATTCCCCATCAGAATCGTACTCTCCAGTGAAGTAGAATGATTTCTCTCCCCGGCCGAGTCCGCAGAAAAGCAGAATCCTTGGAAGTTGATCAGATCATGATCAATTTTCCCCAGCAGAGCGTAGAACAGCCGATGCTGCATTCCCCCAGAATCGCACTCTCTCCATCGAAGCAGAATGATTTCTCCTTCCTCAGCCGAGTTTGCAGATGTCCAAGAGATCCGAATCCTTGGAAGTTGATCAAATCATGATTGGTTTTTCCCCAGTGGAGTGATGAGCAGCTGAAGTTGTTTCCCCACAGAGTGGTCATCCCCAGAGAAGTAGCCGAGACGGCCGCGTAATTCATTCTCGCGATTGATATCAGCAGATCCAAGTTCTCGTAGAGCTTCGTCCCCTGCAGCAGTCAGCTGAAGTTGTCCCCCTGCAGCAGTTCGCGGAAGATCAATTCCCCAGATAGAGCCTAATTGATATTGGCGTGTTCACATTCTCCTCAGCAGGATGATTCCTCTACCCAAGTAGTTCTTTCTCCTTGACAGGAGGATTTCCCTCTTCGGCATTTATTTTGCTGACGGGATCGCATCATTGTGCGTGATTGCATAGCATTGTGCATGATTGCATAGCATTGTGCATGACTGCATAGCATCTGACGTTGCAATAGCATTGTGCATGATTGCATGGCATTTAGCGTAAATGCATATCATTCCCACTGTGTGGGGCATAGCGCAGAAGCATATGCATCATAAACATGACCTAGGTCATTATCATCCTTGTGTTACAGGTGTACTACCGAAAGACTAGTTGTTCAGGACGATTCTTGATGTTCTCCCCAGCAAGGTTGTTTTCTTAGATGACTCTAAAAGACCCCGGTGTGATCCCCGTAGTCGCTTGCTCAAGATGATTTTTGAGATCCCCAGCGAAGTCTTCGGTTCGAGATGATTCTCAAATCCCTCAGCAGGGCCGTTTGCTTAAGAGGACTCTTAAGACCTCAATACAGTTTCCCGAGTTGTTTGCTTAAGATGATTCTAGAGCTCCCCAGTAGCGTCCGCAGCAAGAGTTGCCCAGGAAGAGTCCTGGAAGTACCCAGCAGAATAAAGTCTCCAGAAAGGTTATCAGTTCAGGATGATTCTTGGAAGCGCCCGCCGGAGTTGTTTGTTCAAGGTGATTTCTGGACCCCCCCAGCAGAGTGGAGGTCTTTTCCCCAGCAGCAGGCAGGTAGATTGATATCCCCAGCCGAGCACAGTCATGATTGGCAGATGGAATGTTTCCCCAAACAGATCCTGAAGGATTGTCCAGCAAGCTGAAGTTTGTTTATCCCGCAAGTTTGAGAACTTAATGACATGAGTGTCTTGTAGCCCGACGGTTATGTTCCCCAGAAGGGTCATTTCCCGAAAAGTCGTTCAGGGCATCTATCGCTTTCCCCATGCAGAGTATAGCAGAGGATAGTGTGTTGATCAGCCTGATGTGCTGTGCTCTCCGGAGGAGTCCGTCATCCTCAAGTATAAGTCCAGATGAGATCGGCAGAAAATGCAGCTCCCTTGAAGGATAGCTCTCCCTCAGTAAAGTTGGTAGGAGTCGTCTGAGTGTGCTCTTTCGTTTTTCTCCAGCAGTTGTTGAAGTCGTTTGAGTGAACTCTCTCGTCTTTCTGCAGCAGAGTCTACAAGGTTGTTCGGGTGAACCCTTCTTCCTTTTCCCCAGTGAGTCGTCAGGATTGTGTGGGTGAACCCTCATTCCTCTCTCCTCAACAAAGTTGTTAACCTGGTGATTATGCCCGGTGACCCGGCATGTTTGCTTTTATTTAGCAACGACTTGACGGGATGTCAAGAGAATAGCAGCGTGATATGTCTGCTCCAACAGTGATGTCTAATCTGAAGATTGACTTCGTAAACGCCTGAGGGCGATATCAGAGGGTTCCTGTGAATTCAGATTTCCTGGTTGATGAATCAATGTGTGGCTGAAGACAAGGTTCCGGAGTTGTAGATACAACACAATGACCCGTGTGAGTCTGAAGACCAAGTCAGTTATCCTGAGGTGATGATTGAGTGCGATCAAGTGAATGGTACGTCTTCTGATTGAAGTCGAAGATGTTCCTCCAGCACTGATGTCCAATCTGAAGATGGATTTCGTAAGCGCCTGAAGGCGATATCAGAAAGTTCCGGTGAGTCCATATTTCCATGTTGAAGAATCAACAGGTAGCTGCAGACAAGGTTCCAAATTTTGTATTCAAGATGATCCGTGTTGGCCTGAAGACCAAGTCAGTTGTCCTGAGGAGATGATTGATTGCGACCAAGTGAATGATATTTCTTCTGACTGAAGTCGAAGATGTTTCTCCAGCTGAAGCGGAGTTTTGCCTGAAGGCAAAGTGTTCGAATCCCCGTAGAGTCATGAATGGCTCAGGATACCATCTCTTTGACTGAAGTCACAGATTTCCCAAGCTGAAGCGAAGGTGCCTAAGGGCAAGGTTATCCCCAGGGTCATGACTGACCTAGGATTCATTTTTCGGACTGAAGGCCGAAGTATATCCCTGACTAAAGTCTCGGATACTCTATAGCAGAGGTGAAGTTGCCTGAAGGCAGATCCATGTATCCTTGAAGGCCAAGGACCATTTCTTCAGACTGAAGTCGAAGATACCTCCTGCAGAGTTGCCGACGGGCAAAGTTTACATCCTTGAAGGCCAAGGATGTTTTTCTAGCTGAAGCTGGAATGGCCGACGGGCAGGGTTTCATCTTTCTTCATAAATACTTGAAGATTCTCCAGCGGATCTGGAGTGGCCAGGGGCCAGGGTTTCATCTATCTTCACAAATACTTGAAGATTCTCCAGCGGATCTGGAATAGCCGACGGGCAGGGTTTCATCTTTCTTCATAAATACTTGAAGATTCTCCAGCGGATCTGGAGTGGCCAGGGGCCAGGGTTCCATTTACCTTCAGAAATACTTGAAGATCTTTTCTAGCTGACGCTGGAAGTGGCCGACGGCCAGGGTTTCATATAGTTCTAATGTTGAAGTTCTACGGCAGGCAGTGTGCAGCAGTATTCCGATGTTCGTTATGGTTCTGAGGGTGAACCCCAGATCAGAGTGTGCTCGGTTAAGTCTCTCATTCCCAGCGGAGTAGCTTCAGGTATGCAAGTGTATTTTGTGTTCCATTTACCAGGGGTGAACCCCAGGTCAGATGTGTTTAAAATCATGTTTGTTCGACGGCGAGGTTGTATGTTTGTTTGACGGCAATGTCAGACTCTTTAAATCCCCAGATCAGAGTATGCTCGGTTAAGTCTCTCATTCCCACCGGAGTAGCTTCAGGTATGCAAGTGTATTTTGTGTTCCATTTACCAGGGGTGAACCCCAGGTCAGATGTGTTTAAAATCATGTTTGTTCGACGGCGAGGTTGTATGTTTGCTTGACGGCAATGTCAGACTCCTTAAATCCCCAGCAGAGATGATGTTGGTACGACGGCGATGTCGAGTGTCTCTCAGAGTGATGTTTGTGTCCGGCGGCGATGTCAGATTCAGTTTTCCAGCGGTGATGTTGGGTATATCAGATTCAGTGTTCCAGCGGTGATGTTGGGTATATCAGATTCAGTTTTCCAGCGGTGATGTTGGGCATATCAGGTTCAGTTTTCCAGCGGTGATGTTGGGTATATCAGATTCAGTTTTCCAGCGGTGATGTTGGGTATATCAGGTTTAGTCTTCCTGCGGTGATGCAGGATATTTTGGTTGTCTGAAGGCAATATCAGAAGAAGTTAACGTGGATAACTGACGGCGGTGTCAGATCAGTATCTCTCCAGCTAGTTGTTGAGCGGCTAGTGTTGCAGTGTTCGAAGATTTGTTCCCCGCAGAGTACCGTGTGCTCGTGCAGTTGGCAAATTTTCGGGTTTACCGATATTCAACCGTCTCGTACCTTGATTGGTTGAGAGCCGTTCGCTTCTCACCCAGTCAGGTCCAAGCCGTTTGAATAGGGGCAGCTGTTGCACCCCAAAATTTGACCAACAATCATTTATTCATTGAGTGTTTGAAAGTTGACACCTTCATCAGAAAGTTCAAGAGATCCTCAGAGGAATTGGTTGAAACCAGGGTTGTGTGCCTCCTAACTTGAGAGTTGTGGGTGCTCCTCAGATGATTCTGAGACTTTGAGAAAGAACTTGATGCTTTGGGAAAGCCTATAAGATGTCTTGAAAGTCATCATGAAGCCCAGAGAGGTCATTATGCAAGAATTCAGAAGATTCAACCATGAATGGATGAATTAGGGTTTTGACTGGGTCAACCCTAGGATAACTGAAGATTTGGAGAAGGTTGAGACTTAATCCAAGGGCCATGAGATCATGGAATGATGTATAGAGATGTTATAGAGATGATTCCTAGACCAACTCATCATGATTGAAGAGTTTGGGAAGTTTGGAGTTAGGGTTTCTGAGGATTATCAGTGAGAAAACCCTAGTTTGATCCCTATCTTCCAGGCAGTTTTAGCTATAGATGTGATTGAGATCTCATCTTCCCCACAACATGAATGTTGTAGAGCTTGTTCTAAGCTTTAATTTGAGTGGTGGAAGTCCTTGATAGGAGTTACAGAGCTCAAGTTATGGTTTTGACAAATTACAGGTCAGTTGATGTGTGTGAATCTGGGTCCTTGAAAGTCACCCAACTTGCAGACAACTTTTGCCCTAGTAGGATGACTCCTATGAGTTCTTGGTCAACATGAATGTTGAAGAGGATCTTCTTAGCTTTAATTTGAGTGGTAGAAGTCCTTGATTGGATTTGTGGAACTCAAGTTATGGTTTGAACAAGGCAAGGGTATTTTGGTCATTTGTCAGTTATAGGTCATTTTAGCCAATGCCTAAAACTCCTATCTCCAAGCCTCAAATGGAAAAACTTAAAACATGAAAGTTGCTCAAAATGTGATTTTAAGTCTAGAAAGAAGGTCACAAATTGTTGAAAAAGCTCATAGCACAAGATTCCATGATTGGTCAAAAATGAACTAAAAATGACTTATAACTTTGAAAAGTTGAAATTGAAAAGTGATTTGGGAGATCCACAAATCCAAAATAGGTCATCCAATATATCATTTTGATTGGAAAAACCATTTTGAGAAGATTGGTTTAAGTAGAATTTTCATTTGAGGCTTTAAAAATGAAGTTCCTTTGGAAATTTCTTACTTGCATAAGAAGGCAATGTTGAAAAACCCTACATAAGCAACAAATGCACTTGTTTTTCACCCATCCTCATTCAATAACTCATGTAAGGAGAATTTGAGACCAAATAACAAGGCATGGCATATGAGATGAGATAATCCAACATGGCATATCATGGAATTTTCAAGAAACTTCCACACCCTTCTAGATGAATCTAGAAGCATCCAACCAATCAATATATAAAGAGTGCATTGTGGAGAGTCTAAGGTTGGTGATAGAGGGTCAAGTCAGAGGAGAAAGAGAGAGGTACATTGCCATTAAAGAGCTTTCTTCAATTTCAAGCAACCTGGAATTTCATCCTCCACAAGTGTTCTCCTTCCAAACTCGTGCATACAGAATCATCTAGAGCAAAAGGAGAGCAAGATCCAAGCCTCACAAGATCAAGATCCAAGAGATTCTTCATCATCCATCACATTTTGTTCAAGGTGCATTTTGCTTCCACTTGCTTAATTTAAGTAGATTCGTGTAGATTCATTAGCATAATCTTGATCTAGGATGTTAGGAGATTAGTTTAGATAACTTTGGGGCTGTTTAGAGACAATTTAGTGCAGGTGCTCGAATCTTGATTGGCATAGAACTCCATGATTTGGGCGTTAGAAGCTTAGGTATTTGGTTCAGAATTATCACCATTAGATGTAGAGTAGATCCATATAGGTTTTAGTGAGAATTATGAGAAAAAGTTTCAGAGAATTTCATGGCTTCAAGAACTTGTTGCGCGCGGGTTTCACGGTAGAGTGAGTTTCAGCGTGAACCAATGGCATACATGTGTAGAGGGAGAGATTCTAAGCAGTTTTCATTCTTATAGCGTGTGATTTGGTTGAGTAGAGAGGGAGAACCGCGGGCTTGAAGTTTCACGTGTGAAGGTGCATCAATGGAAGTTTGAAACCCTAACTTGTGTCCAAGCTTGAAGACGACATGCTGTCCGTCGGATCCGTGTGTTTTAATTGACTGGAAATCATATCCCACGGTCCAGATTGATTCACGAATGGAGGGAAATTTAAACTCAGCCAAACGCTGCGTTTAACTTAATGCCCCTTCTGGGCTTAAGTGATTTCCGTTTCCACACCCCCTCGTAACGAGGCCCAACCAAAACACGCTGGAAATATTACTAATTGCACCGCGTAGTTTTTTTCTTTTTTTTTTAAATTCTGAATGTTATTGGGCTTAACCCCAGGTGCTACGCGCACCCCCAGCTGAGAGGCCCAGCGCCTTTAACACTTAACCCACTTACTTGTTACACCCCCTCCCTTTAATTCATTTTATTTCTTTTTAATTTTCTTTTAATATTTTCTGTTTTTTGAATAATTCATTAAAAATTGATAGAAAATGATTTTTAACTTCTTCTTTTTTCTATGAGTAGATGAAAATGTGTAGAAAATTATAAAAATAAAATTGAGATTTTATTTTTAGGTTTAATATTTTTAATAGATTTTCCAATTAAATAGCTTTTTAATTGTTTAATTTTGTATCATGGTTTTGTAGGATTTATTTTAGAACCTTCCTTTAGGGTTTTTAACCCATTCTTTTTTTGTGCAATTAGATGATGAGTCATAGTTCCCCATAGGTTTTTTCTAGATTTTTTAGAATTAAGTTTGATTAGTTTAATTAGGGTTGATTTAGGGTATCCTGATTAGGGTTTAAATTGTGCATAGGTGATGAATCCCTTTTCTTTGATTGAGTTTCATTTTGATTTTTAGGTAGAAACCTTAGTAGATGTTATGAGTAGGTGTTGAGGACCCTTGTGAATATTTGTTAGATTTTTCCCCATTAGTTTAGTATTTTTAGGCATTTTCTGAAGTTGCCTGATGATTTGGTCTGTTCAGTGGGTTATCTGTTCATCTGTGGGGTTCATCCTGAGGAATTTGTTGAGGGGCTTGTGTTGCCTTGAAGACCTTGATGGAGAGCATCATGAAGTGAAGATTGTAGACCAAGACTCAGAGACCCAGAGCTTGTCTTGTCCCCAGTCTGTGAGGTTTGAGAGCCTGAAGTTTGAAGGAAGTTCATGGTACTTTCCTGAGGAAGGCACTATGAATGACTTTCATCCTTCCTTCTCACCTCTTTCTTAAGTATCCAATGATGTTGGAGCCAACTTGTGAGTTTAATTTCTCCTGAGGAGGAATGTAAACTGATCACATGTTGTTGAGCCACATGGGATACAACTCCTAAGTGGAAGCCTCCTAGTACTTTCCTGAGGAAGGTCCTATGGGTCTATTCACTTAGTTCCATTAGTATCTAGGATTTCTCAAGTATCCAATGATGTTGGAGCCAACTTGTGAGTTTAATTTCTCCTGGGGAGGAATGTAAACTGATCACATGTTGTTGAGCCACATGGGGTACAACTCCTAAGTGGAAGCCTCCTAGTACTTTCCTGAGGAAGGTCCTATGGGTCTATTCACTTAGCTCCACTAGTTCAGATAGGATTTTCTAAATATCCAGTGATGTTGGAGCCTGCTTGTGAGTTTAATTTCTCCTGAGGAGGAATGTAAACTGATCACAGTGGTTGAGCCACATAGGGTATGACTCCTGAGTATACACCTCCTAGTGTTCTCCTGAGGAAGACACTATGAGTCTGCTTGCTTAGCTCCCTTTCTTTGGTAAGCTTGTTCTGAAGCTTGAAGACTGGGAATGATTTCTCTTGTTTAGGGTTTTGCTTGAGAGCTTTGATTTGTTTAGATCCTGTGATTAGGGTTAGGATTAGAGAGTAGATGATTCTTTCTCATGTGTGTTGTTTGCCTGTTGGCACTTCATTTCTTTTATCTGTTATTGCTTGATAGCATGTTGTTTATCTTCAGTATGATTGCTGTTATTTCATGACTGGCTTGACGTCGAGATGAGCTTGTGGAGGCTGAAGCCCCACACACATTTCCTCCCTCACTTGCATTGCATGCATTTTACCGTTAAAGCTGATGTTTTTGTCTGTTTCTGTGTATCATTGACATGATCCCTTAGGACTCTCATTTCTTCTGATGAAGATTTGATGATAGACTTTTAGGTTGAAACCTATGCATGACAACATCTAGGAGTTCCCTGTTCAAACTTCGACCATAGGATGAATCCATGGCATGATAACAGTAGGACTTGATAGTCTCCCTCCTAGTTGAGTTATTTCTCGTAGTTTCCCGAACTACGTTTGCTCTGATCTTTCATACCAGATGAAAGTACGTAGGCATAGGATGCGATATCCTAGCGAGCAACCTTTCCCCAACCTTTCCCCAACCTTCCCCCGTAGTTAGCCGAACTACGTTGACTCTGATTTCTCGTTCCAGACGGGAATACGTAGGCATAAAGTGCGACGCTTTGCCGAGTCATTTTTCTTTTCTTTTTCAGCCAGCCTTGATAGGTAGATAGATTATAACCAACCCGTCCAAGTAAACAAACAAGCGAGGATCCCGTCGAGTACGACGGACGTGAGGGGTGCTAATACCTTCCCCTTGCGTAACCGACTCCCGAACCCAGACAATGGTTGCGATGACCTTGTCTTACCCTTATTCGTCAGGTTTTTCCGATCGTTTCCTTTCCCGCTCTGAGGGATAAATAACGAAAGGTGGCGACTCTTCTGTCATGCCGGCACCTTATTTTCGCGCAAGCGACACATGTGAAAAGGCATGGTTTGGTATTTTGTAAAAAATTAATCAAATAAGTCCATGTTTGTACTTATTTTGAGTGGAAATCTCATTTTAAGAACAATGGAATTAATACATTTTTCATTCGAGGATTTTTCAAGATTTCTTACAATTCAAGTAACACAATGGATTTGGGCCTTAAGATTAAAAACAAGGGACTATTTTGGGCCTTAGATTTTCCTTATTGTGCAAGGGATATAAAAAACCAAAATCAAGGCATTTGCATTTCTTCTTCCACCATTTTTTCATTTTCCCACAATTTTCTACATTTGAAAAATTGATTTTTCAATTCCTTTTTCTCTCCACTTTTTTGATCCTTTCTCATTGCAAATACATTCAATATACTCCATAGAATTTTTCCATCAATTTTTGAGAAGTTTTTAGTGCAACACCATGGTTGTAGTAACATGAAAAGTAAGCTCCAAGTGAAAATTGATTTTCATTTTCTTCACCAATTCAAGCATTCTCCTTCATCCTAATACCTCTACCATGGATTGTTGAATGTTTCTACATAATTTTCCAAAGAAATTCGTGCTCCATTGAAGCTCAAAAGAGTCATTTTCGGAGGTATAAAGAATTCACCATAACTCATGATTTATGAGTCTTTCTTGCATTATTGTTGTTGCATTACATTGCTCTCATCTCCTACATGGATTCTAGTACAAAAAAGATGGTTTTTATGACAATTTAGTGTTCTTGAAAGTTTGAGATTCATATACGGTTTTTGAGTTAGAGGTCATTTCAAGGGAAAATAATGGTATATTTGAATTCCTCTCGAAATATCCCACAAGATTGGTCTAAAAAGCGTTGCATTTGGTTGAGAAATGGAAGAGTTATGGGAGGAGAAAGAGCACCGGCGGAATTCTGGCCGGTGGGGGGCTGCTCACGGTGCAGAAAATTCCAACGAAGAAGACGCAATCGCATCCCTCCATTTGGGTGACCGGTCATCTAATCCGACGCCCCTCATCGTTCCACGCAAGCGCCACACGCACAGCCACATCACACCTCATTAATTGAGGTGGCGCGCCAACTCAGCCACCACACCCCCATGTACCTCTATTCGATTCCTGGCTGTGCCACTTTTATTTATTCTCACTATTTCTCTTGTTTTCTCATGTGTTCATGCTATTCCATATGTTCTTATTCTTTCCTTATTTTACATGCTGACTTCTAAATATCATAAAAAGTAGGAAAATTAGTCTTTTTGATCCCCATTTTTTCTGCGTAATCTTCAAGATGTCTAGAATTTTATAGAATTGGAACCATATTTTTTCTGTTTTTTGTCATTTTATTAGATTTTTTTACATTTTAGTTGTCAAAAAAATAGCAATGCTGGTGCTATCATGTTGTGAATTTTCCTTGACCTATCAAAACAAAATTTAAATGTCAATCCTTTTGCAGGGATCTCATACACATGTTGACGTATTGTGATATATTTTGTGGGAATTTTATTGTACCATTTTAATTGGTTTTGGATGCTTTCTTTAACATGCTCTCTTTTAACTTTTCCTTTGGTATACATGAGATATCTTGCAATAGTTTCAACTTGTTTGGCCATTTCTCTTTGGATATTTTTGTGGTATCTCTCACCCCTGGTTTGTGGCTTGATGTAGGGCATTGGAGATTTTTTATTTGAATTTTTTAGCACGTTTTTCTATTTTTCTTATATTTTTGTATTCGGACTTGTAATATGGACATTCGAACGGACTTCGGTTTTATTTTGGCTCCAACGGCCTCGATTTGTTTGTGTGGTGAACGCTAGGGTTCTTATTGCTTGTTATAGACATTATATAGGATATGTAGATCATTGATTGGCTGGTTTTATCAAACATAATTTCCCATTAGGTTCCATATTTCCATGATAGTGCATTATGATTCCTAATTGTGGTATGCGTACGTTATTCGTAGGTTTTATTGCCTCGTATCACTTTATAATCACTTGTGGCCAAGATTGTATGTTTAAAATAGGCCATTTTCCATTCATTATGGGCTTGAGGTTGAGATGGTTCTTCCTCCCTCACTTGGATTCCATGTTTACCTTTATGAATCCGTATTTCCTGTATGCTGTTTATTTCATCTGTTTTCTGTTGCTTCCTTTGCCTTTCCCTTAGGATCTCCATTCTTTCTTGTTTAAGATAGAATGTGATAGACATTAGGCTTTGCAACCATGTATGACAACATTAGGGTAGTCTTCCCTTTTGCAAACTTTAACCATAGGACGAACAGTGCATGCTAACATTTAGGGCTGTGTAGTTTCCCTTAGAAGTCTGTTTCTCTTCTTTTCTTCAAATCCCATTAAAACACTTAATAAGGCTAGTGAATATTGTGTTGTGAGATTTAAGCATGGGAAGTGATGGTTGGGGGGCCACCTCTCAACTGTCTAGAGTGTTTAGTATACGTCCTTAGGACGATATGTGACGCATTCGATCCTGAGTTTGAGACTTCAATACAATGTACACTCCAAAACATTAATCAAAACATTTCTCCATAAAAGACACAAAAACAAATCATCAAATCCTTTTTGTCCTTTGGGACCTTTAACTTTGGAAAACCATTTTCATAAGAAGAGTTTTGTTAACTCTCAGTTCTCCCGCAAACGGTAACGCCTAAGTCTCCAATGGTCGAGCTGCATACACCAAACTGCGAGAACCGTTTGTTAACCCTACTCGGGTTAAAAACAACTTGAACAAAACCTGTGGTCTAGTTAGCCCGAACTACGTTTGCTCTGATCTTTCATACCAGATGAAAGTACGTAGGCATGAGATGCGATATCTCGGCGAGCAACCTTCCCCCCTTTTACTCGTAGTTAGGCGAACTACATTGACTCTGATTTCTCGTTCCAGACGGGAATACGTAGGCATAAAATGCGATACTTTGCCAAGTCACTTTTCTTTTCTTTTGTCCTTAAGCCTTTAGCATAGATAGTATTAATCAACCCTTCGAGATAAACAATTAAGCGTGGATCCCATCGAGTACGACGGACGTGAGGGGTGCTAATACCTTCCCCTTGCGTAATCGACTCCCGAATCCAGGACTTGGTTGCGATGACCATTCCTTTTCCATCTTTTCGTTAGGTTTTCTCTGAGCGTTTCCTTTCCCTCCTTTGGGATAAATAACACACGGTGGCGACTCTTCTGTTATGCCGGCGCCGATTTTCGCAGTAGCGACAGTGACTATTTGGTCTACCTTGGTTCCTAACTGGGTAATCATTTCATTTACATGAATGTTCCGGTTTATGAATTCTTTGTTTTGCCGGGTTTGAGTCGAAATAAATTTTTCCATGATCTTTTCAAGGTTCGACTTGGGCGGCACAACTTGCATAGGTGGGTTTTGTCTCTGGGCTTAAAAACCGGGTGGTCTCCGAGGCGCAAGGTTTTGAATAGGGTTATTATTTTTGTAGGAAAAGTTTGGATGATTCCTCCATCCAGGATTATAGGTGTTTGTAAATGGGTTCCCTTGGGTATAGTTACCCTGATCTGAATGTGTTTCATTCAACAGATTGCACTCTGCTGATTGGTGTCCTTTGGTTCCACATAGTTCACATTTCGTCGAGACTGCTGCTGCAGTAACTGGGTTTGCGTACATATGTTCGACCTTAAGGGCCAAAGCGTCCATTTTGGCTTGCATCATGTCTATAGAACTTATCTCATGTATTCCTCCTTGGGCTTCTTTCTTCTCCACTGTTGCTCGTTCTGTCCCTCATTAACAATGGTTTTGAGCCATATCATCGATGAGAGCGCAAGCTTCAGGGTAATAATGAAATCCATTATAGAAGGTGTGAATGATTAGCCATGATTCTAGGCCATGGTGTGGACATATTCTCAATAGGTCTTTATATCTCTGCCAAGCCTCAAAGAGTGATTCACCTAGGTTTTGAGTGAATCTGGTTATCTGGTTTCGAAGAACAACTGTTTTACTTGGGGAAAAATATCTAGCAAGGAAAACTCTCCTAAGGTCTTCCTAAGTTGTTATAGAATTGGCTGGAAGGGAATCTAACCATGTAAGGGCTTTGTCTCTGAGGGAGAAAGGAAATAGTCTTAGACGAATTGCCTCAGGAGTAGCACCATTGGTTTTAAAAGTGTTAGCTAATTGGATGAAAATTTTTAGATGTTGATTCGGGTTCTCATAAGGGAGACCCGCGAATTGGTTTTGCTGTACTAATTATAATAGGAAGGGTTTTAGTTCGAAATTGTGAGCAGGAATATTAGGGTTTACAATACTAGAACTGGGTTCGTCATCGGATGGTTGAGCGAAATCCTTAAGGGGTCTTTGGTTATGGTCTTCGGCCATAGTTTCCTTAATTATACGAAGTAAGAGACGTTCGTGAGCGTAACGTTCATGTTCCTCTAAAGGATCTATAAGACTACCAGTGCTGCGAGTTCTTTGTATTGACTAGTAGGTAAAACCTTAGTCTAGACGGTGTAACAACAGGGTACGAAATTTTGACGTAATTGATCCCCGACAACGGCGCCAAAAACTTGATGCGGTATATTCACAACTATATGAATCGCGTCAGAGTAATATAAAAGATTATCGATCCTACAGAGACCAAACGTCAATCTATCAATTTCTATTATTAAGATGTTTATCTAAGGCAAACCAATCGGGAGTTCGTGAGTGCAATGTAAAAGTAAAGTACAAAGATATAAAATTCAATTTAAAACAATGGGCTTTAATGTAATTCACACAGCCGGGTAGTATTCCAAATGCTTGTAAATAGAACTTCTAATGGGGTAATGTCTTCTACTTATGAAAAGAACAAGTTTAATGGGAACTGTCGCTTCGCATAATCAGAGCCGAGTTTATCCCTTAATCGAACCCTCTTATTGTCACTTATAAAAAGGGGCGCATTGCGTTAAAGTAATAAACCTATTTTTAAGAAATATAGTTTCTTAACTCAGTTGAAAAGTATTTTGACTTGGAACTTTTAACAAAAAGAGGTTCATGCGAACCAGACTGTAAACCCATAAACGTGTCCGGAAATAGTTTTAAAATCGTTTTTCTAAAGTATTAAAAACTCGTTCTTAACTAGACAAAGCACTTTCGCTTCCTTTGAACAGTTAAGACTAACCTAGTTGAACCAAAGGTTGGACGACTTTTGATCTTACCCAACATAAATGAAGTGCAAAAAACTAGTGTTAAAAATCAGAATAACCCCTAAGTATTTCTATTGACATCTTGTATGGAATACTACTTTAATTATGATCCTTACATTCTAACCTTTAAAATTTAGCCGGACATGGAAATGTATATAGACATGTTAAATATTGCGAGAAAGTAAATGGTGCAGAAAGGTAAATATTGCAAGAAAGTAAATAATGCGGGAAATAAATAATGCAGGAAAGTAAATAATACGGGAAAGTAAATGGAAACATGCTCCAAACGGGAGGTTTTAAATCTGGTACAACTGGAAATAAATGACAAAAAAGAAAATAGCGGCAAGATTAACTTTCACCAGAGTGCACCAAACTCGATTACAGATTCGATCGAATAATGTGATAACTCCCTGATGTGAGAAGTTTATCACTTTACAATACTAAACATATATGGCTTGAGTTCTGTAACTAAGCTTGGATGCCTAGAAAGGATCAAGAACTCATCTATTTATAGCCTAGGAAAATCTATGGAAAGACCAAAGTGCCCCCAACTTCTTTTGGGAGGGAAAACAAACTACAAAGGTGGCGCCCACCACACCCTCATGGCGCCCGCCATGTGAATCAATGGAGAAAGAAGTGGAGATCATGGCAGTTGACAGTAGTTGACTCTTATCCAAGTCATAGCCTATCCTATGGCGTCCGCCATGGTGAATGTCATGTGTACATTTTCCTCAAAAACTGGTTTTTCTTGCCCGTTTTTCTTCATTTCCTCGTGAGGAGCTCTGGGAATACAAAATCCTGAAAAAAAAACAAAACAAAAGCATAACACAAGAAAATAACAATAAAATCCTAAGAAACATGTGCAATTTGAGTCAAATACATAGTATGATTTAGTGTTATAAGTGGCAAGAAACCTCTTAAGGATCCATTGAATATGATTGCCTCAATCGGAGGCAAGGATCTTCTTAAGAATCCAACGAATATGATTGCCTTATGAGAGGAAAGTATCCCCTTAATAATCCAGCAAAAATGATCGACTCAATGTGATAAAGGGATCCCCTTAAGGATTCAGCAAATATGATCACATTAACAACCGATTTTCTCTTTGATATTTAAGTTTCTAACAAAGAAAGTAAGAAGAAAACATATGGATCTTAACATAGTAAAAAGTTAGGTGCCTCACAAAAACCCCTCGCCTCATGTAAAAGAACAAAGTGAAAAGATTTCATTCCACAAAGTAACCTAGTCTTTACAATCTCCAGAGATATAATACTTGCATATAAAAATAAAACAATTAAACAATACTAAAGAAAAAAAAGGATAGCTACGATGGCATCTTCAGAAGGTATCTCTCATAATCCTTTAATCTCCTCAGAGGTTGGGGAGTAGGTCTCCTCTCCTTTTCGGAATTCCTATTGTGGCTTTATTCCTGAACTTCTCATTCTGGTCTTTCCACCTTGAGTGCGGATCCTACTCAAACTGAGGCTTTGTGCATAATATTTCTTTGAGATATCTTGATCTCCTTGGATGACCCCCACTCGTTCAATGATGAACATGTACTTCATGCATAAATATATAGTAGATAAGGTGGCGCCCATCGGGTTAAAGGCTGGTCGCCTTATAATCATATTATATGAAGAGGGGACATTAATAACCAAATATATATCTCTTATCTCTTTAGCTTAATCTTCTTCTCCAAAGGTAATCCTAAATGTGATATATCCTTTTACATATATATGTTTTCCAGATAAACCAACTAGCGATCCTCTAAAGGTTTTAGGTCCTCTAAGTCGAGGAAAAGTCTTTCAAAAGCCTTCTAATACGATATGTGTGCATAACTACCTTGGTCCATGAGAACTCTTTTAATCTCCCACTCTTTGTATTTGATGCTAATTACCATGGGATCGTCATTATGAGAGCGAATATCAACGCTATCTTTCTCTAAGAAGAAAATCAGGGAGGTTTTTTACACTCAAGATTTGGCGAGCGTACCTTTTTATGGAAGAGTTGGTTTCCCCGCCTCCAGGAAACCCTCATAGTATAATGTTAAGTGTGTGATGCATGGATTTGATATCCTCGTTATGAGGCGCCTCTTTTTTTTAGGCCTGGAATTCCACCTTCCTCTCGCCCATGTGATCTATATTTGTCTAACGAACGGGAGGAGTCGCCCTTTATATTTCTTATGGTGTCCTTCTTGTATTATTCTTTCGAATTCCTTCTTGAGCTGGTTGCAATTCTCAGTGTGATGTCCCTTGACCCTTTAGCACTTGCACCTTCTTCCTAGTTCAGAACCTATCACATCCTCCACAAAAGCAGGTGACATAGGGATGTTGTGTAGGTGGAGTACCTAGCTCTAGATCTTCTCAAAGCCACTGTAGAGAGGTTTGATGTTCTTTGTCTCCTTATTTACCCTTTTAAACGCAATATTTTCCTTTATGGTGAGGTATAGTCGATCTTTCTTTGGTTGTGTGACCTTTCAGTGTTGAGAATATCCTCATTGACGTCACGTGCCTTCTTTTCGGTGTTTCTTTCCTTTCCTTTTATGTAGCACTCAACTCTAGTGACCATTTCCGCCATCAACAACATTGTCTTCTAGGAGAGCGATTCGTTTAATATCCCACCTTAAGTCCATTTTTGAATACCACCATAAACATTTATTGGTTTGGTGGGGTGACCTTGATGCTGGCTTTCTTAAGCGGGCTAGATAGTCCCTCAATGATTTTGATGAACCATGGTGTATATTAAACATGTTGGTAGTGGATATCTTCCTATGGTGCTTGACGATAATTTGGTTTACCAGTTTCTTTACTAGCTCATAACATCTATTGATGTAAGAAAGTGGTAAAACCATATACCATTTGAGGGTGGCATCCAAGTAAGTGTTAGATAGTAGCTTGCATTTTAGGTAGTCAGACGCTCCTATGTGTTGCACCCTAAAATTTGCTCAACCTATTTCGTTTGATTTATGTTTCAATTGCATTATCATTTGCATAGTAAATCATGTACATAATCTAATCATTTGCATAGCATAGCATAGCATAGCAAGTCATCAAACAGGGGATCAAGTGCCATTCTTATCTAAAGAATCACATCAAAGGTTTTTATTCAAGCTTAAGACCATCCAAGTCATCAAGAAAGGGGTTGAAGCTTTGAGAAGTTTGAGGGTCAACCAGTGGATTTCTCTCCAAATCTGAGGTGTATTGAGGGTCATCAATGAGCTGTGAATTGAGGGTATGGAATGCTTAACCAAGCTTATGAGATGTCTAGAGGGTCATATTGAAGATGAGACAAGTCATTGATTCAAGTACAAGAGCCACAGTTGAAGTGCAGTCAACTAGGGTTTCATCTGGGTCAACCCTAGGTCAACTGAGTGATTGAAGAGTATCAAGGCCTAATTGAAGGTTTTGGGATTCATGAATTGATATGTGGATACAAGTGTGGTATTGTTCCAAGGATAAATCAAAGAGAATCAAGAGTGGGAGGAGTTACCAAATTAGGGTTTCAGTGTAAAATCCCCCAATTTAGGCCTAACTTCCAAGCTAGATAAGTCAAAATTCAAGTTTCAAATGGATTCTTGGTCAACATGAAACTTGTAGAGCTTCTCAATAGCTTTAATTTTAGTACTAGAAGTCTTCAAGAAGATTTATGGAACTCAAGTTATGGTTCTTGCAAGTTATGGGTCATCAGAAGGCACTGAAATTTATCTGTGAAAGTCACTTGACTTCCAAGCAACTTTTACCCATGAAGGAGTTTTCAAATGGATTCTTGGCCAACATAAGAGTTGTATATCTTGATCTTAGATTTAATTTGAGTACTAGAAGTCCTCAGGAGGATTTGTAGAACTCAAGTTATGGTCTTGGCAATCCAGGGGTATTTTGGGTATTGATGATTACAGGTCACTTTTCAACATAAGTCTAAATCTCCATCTTCCACTCCTCAAATGGAAAAATGTTCAACATGAGATGTGTTTAGAATGGTGTTTTTGGGCTAGATAAGGGGTCATGAGAACATGGAATTGATTTCTTCACAAAATCACAAAAATGGCCTAAAATAAGGGTGAATTTTAAATGAACCAAGGATGAAAATTGGGATTTTTGATCTACAAGTCCAAACCAAGCCATATGGCATACCAATTTGTTTGGAAAACCCATTTTGAGAACATTGACATTGCCACATTTTTGATTTGAGGGATAATTCAATGACTTGCTTTGTAAAATGGTTACTTACATCATAAGTCACATATGCAAAACCTCTTTTTAGAGCATAATCAAAGCCTTAGCCCTTGCCAATTCATTAAATATGTCATGTGGTGAGAATTTGGATCAGAACCAAGGCCTTGAAGCAAGCAAAAACTCAGCTGCCATATGTGAATTTCTCATGACATTTTCAAATGCAAGAGATGGTGAATTTCTCATTAGAGCTTTCCAGAAGTTTCTAGAGCCTTCATTCATGTTCTATATAAGATTTAGAACTGGTTCAAAGCTTGGGTTGGTGGAGATTGAGGGAGAATTGAGAGATTGCATCTTGAGTTTTCCATTTGCATAACAGAATCGGTTACACCAATCCACTTCATTTCAATCCATTCTTTGGTGTTCAATAGCTTCCTTTGGTGTTGGTGAATGATTCCAGATACAATTCAAGGCAAGATTGGTGCAAAATTGTGAGAGAGCATTTTGGATTCATCCATTGCAAGTCAGAATCGGATTCAAGGATTCAAGAGGTTTCAATCCAATTTAGTGCATACAGAAGCTTGATCATACTTCATTGAAGGTGTATGGAAGATCTTGGAGCTTGATTTGGAGGTTTTACCACTCTGTTCATCCAAGATTTGCAGGTATGTCAATTTCTTTCTATGGCTCGATTCATGAGGTTTCTTTAGGTTTTAGATAGTGGTATGCATTATAGAACATGGCTAGGTGGATTCTGGTAGCAATTGGCTTGATTTAGAGACAAAAATAGGTTGATCACATTTTCTGTTGAGGCTCGTATCTTGCAATTCTTGGAGGTTTAAACCTAGTTTAGTGGTGGATTTTACTCAGTGTGAGGTGGTGATGATTTTAGGCCTCTCAATTTTGAGTTTGGTGAGAATTGAGGTTTGAGCTTTTTCTGAACCTCTCTTCGTGTTTTGAGGAAGAAGATGATTCAATACAAATGGAGGTTAGGGTTGGATTCCTTGGGAAAAAACGAACAAGGTGATGTGTTTATGTTAGGGTTTTGATGAAGATTAATGGAACTGAGATTTGGGGAAGAAGGAGGTTGAAGCTCTGCTCAACCATGGCATTTTTCCCTCCAAGCTTTCAAAAGGTAGGAGATGACTCCATCACCCTTAGATCACGAGGAGACTTTGACTGAAAGCCTCATCCAACGGCCACGAGCACGTCTCAATTTGTGAAGGAGTCTGAAAGAGGTGAAATGCACCGTTTCACTTAATGTACTTGGATGGGCTTAAGTATATGTTGCTAACCACACCCCATTTACCAGGCCCACTTGAAAACACACGGGAAAGTATTGCTATTCATACCAAGCTTTTTCCCTTTTTTCCTTTATTTTTTATTTTATTTCCTGAGTTGGAATTGGGCCTAGCGCGTCTGGCTATACGCACCCCCCTCTGGGCCCAACTGGTGAATTGAACTGGTGTTGCTTGCTATTTGTCACGCATCTTTTACCATTTTCATTTTATTTTTCTTTTATTTCCATATTGTTTTAGGTTTATTAAAAAAATCATAACTAATTGAAAAATAAACATTTTTGGATGGGAGTTTTTTCCTTGTTTTCATTAGGGTTTCTAGAATTTAGTAAAACCATAAAAATATTAATTCCTCGCATTTTATATTTTTGGTATATTTTACAATTTGATTGTTTTTATTTTGCACTTGTTTGATACTTAATTTTTCTGAATTTAGTATGAGAGTTTGGTGCATGATTTTTGATTGATTCTTGTGAGGTTGATTAGATTAGGGAAGCACGTACCCTTAGGAATTTTTTCATATTTTTGTGACTAAAATTTAGATTAATTTGAGAGGTAGATAGGAGAGGTATCAGAATTAGGGTTTCACAACACTTAGGTGTAGTTTAGGACATAGTTTTGGGGTTTTTAACTGATTTAGGCCTTGGGGTTTATATGGGGTATAGGGTATATAATTAAGTTCCCTTAGAAATTTAATTAGGATTTTATAGTGGGTTTTACTATTTTACTTGATTTTTGCAATTTGGTTGATATTGGTGTGTTTCCCACTTGGGATGTTGCTTTGTTTGTTGGGTTTTGGGCATTTCAATTGGGCTTGGGGCTTGGGTTTTGCTTGTTGGAGCTAATGAAGACCTTGGATGATGATTGAAGACAAGGGATAGAGCTTGATGCATAGAGACTCCTTTCCTGGCAGATGGTTTGTGAAGACTTAGGAGATAGGAAAAATAGGGAGAGCCTTAGATTAGAATGATTTCTTCTTACAAACATAGAAATCATCTTGTGCTTCTATTCCTCCCTACGAAATAAAGTCCTTCTAAGGTATTCACATCCCTCCTTGGGAGGGATAAGTGGCTTATTTTAGAAGTAGAACTTTGAGGGAACATTTCTCTTATGATGTTAAACACTTACAGGCTTCCTTTGGTTGTCAATAAGCTGTTTAGCATTTCAACTTAATATGTTAAGTGATTCTCTCCTGTGAATGCTTGCTTGGAAGATATAAGTCCATTGGAGATTGGTGAAGATAAAGCTGGATATCTGTTGGAATTAGGGTTTTGCTGCTTTCTGAAGCTGTTTGCTGCTTGAAGCTGTCAACTGTTGGGGTTCAGTGCTTGCTAGAGATGGGGTTACTTTTGGAGACATGAGCTTATCTAAAGCTTGGGGATCATTGAAGAGTGAAGATAGGATCTTGCTCGAAGTTGGTGTTGTCAACCCTTTGCTGTTAATCAACTATAGCTGTCAGAGCTGGTGCTGTTTGAACTGTTTACTGTAGGAGTTGGTGTTGCTGTCACAACTGGTGTTGGGTTTTATTTCTTTTTCTATATTGTTTGTTGGCTTGTTCAGCTTGCCCCTTAGGTTTGAAGTGAAGTTGTTTCACTTTGCCTATTGTTTCCCCAGGTTCGAGGTTGAGTGGGACTCCCTTGCCTCGCTTGTATTGTTGCATCTCATGCATTTTACTGTTTACTGTATATATGCTGTTTCTTTTCCGTTTATCCCCTAGGATCTCTGTTTTTCTCTGTGCAAGAGAGAAATATGACAGACATTAGGTGTTAACCCATGTATGACAACATTAGGGTAGTTTGATTCCCATTTCAAACCATAGGTTTTTAGAGTTCTTTCTCTTCTATCTCAAAATCATTCAAAACACAGTAATAAGGTTAATCGATGTCGTACACCACGAGCTTTAAGCTATTTGAGAAAGGGTTGCTGGAGAGTTTCTTTCCAGTAGTCTGGCTGCTTAGTGTGGTACCCTTTGGGTGACACGCGACGTAGTCACTCTCAAGTCATAGTCTCTAGTGCGTCAGAGATTGCAAACATCATAAAAGACAGTTCTTGCGTAAAAGACCGAAAACAAACATCAAAACGTCATTTTTGTCCGCTTGGACCCGTAATCAGGAGAAAACCTTTTCAGAAGGATCTAAAAAACAGTCAGACAAATCTGTGTCTTCCGTAGCCCGAACTACGTTTGCTCTGATCTTTCATGCTGTATGAAAGTACGTAGGCATAGGATGTCGTATCCTAGCGAGAAACCTTCCCCTCCTTTCCCGTAGGTAGGCGAACTACGTTGACTCTGATTTCTCGTTCCAGACGGGAATACGTAGGCATAAAGTGCGATACTTTGCCGAGTCATTTTATTTTCTTTTAACCCCAGACCTTTAGAGTAGATAGAATAACAATCCGTACTAGAAAACAAGCGTGGATCCCGTCGAGTACGACGGACGTGAGGGGTGCTAATACCTTCCCCTTGTGTAACCGACTCCCGAATCCAGGATTTGGTTGCGATGACCATTCCTTTCCCGTCTTTGCGTTAGGTTTACTTCGAGTGTTTCCTTTCCCTCCTTTGGGATAAATAATGCACGGTGGCGACTCTTCTGTTTAGCCGGCGCCGATTTTCACAGTAGCGACAGCTGGCGACTCTGCTGGGGACTCCAACGGTTCCCTACGCGAGTCAATCCTAGCGCTTGTTTTCCCGTCGTGGGTTTTGTATGGATTTACATTTCTGTCTTTACTTTTCCGCATTTTATTGTCAGCTTTATATTGTTATTGCTGTTGTGGGGATGGGGTGATCTATTGAGAGATAAGTCGGACCTGGGCTTGAGTGCACCTAGAATTAGTTGTGGAAAGTAGTGGGCGCGTGCATGCTTTGCATGTACCAGTGTCCCGCAAAATCCACACTCGGACGAGGTTCTTCTGGTTGACTTCTTTTTCAACCCTTTGGGTTGAGGGGGTTGTTGGTTAGTTCGATTGTCGACTCCGGGGACCGATCATTTGGAAGTTGGCTAAGTGAGGCCTCTTCAGGACATGATGATGCCACACCTTCTGGGTATCATATCATCAGTCTTGAAAGTCTGTGACGCCGACGACCGCATAGGATGTCGTACCTTGTGTCAGTTATTAGGACACCTACCCGTGAGAGGGGTTGGGGCATGCAGGTAACTTGACCTCCAGATTACCGGTTTTCTTGATTGAGGTTCAGTGGTGTTTGAGGACAGTGTTATTGGGTCTGTTGAGACCAGGTTGGAGCATTGTGGTTGGCCTTTTGAGACCAGGGTTTTGAGCAGTTGGTGGGTCTGTTTGAGACTAGCATGGTGGATTGGGATTCTCAGCCATGTGCACTTGATCCCTGTTGCATACTGCATTGTTGCATACTGCATTGTTGCATACTCATCCTGCATATCATTAACGTGTGTTTGTGCTGCAGGTGCATTTTCATACTCCTGATTCTAGTTGCCCGGATTTCTGTCTGCCGATATTATGGATACCCTGAAGAAGACTGTGGCGTACAGGTTGCCTACTCCAGATGTTTCTTCTTTGCTTGGTTTGATATCTCTAGCTGATGATGATGTGAGGAGAAGCTTCAAGAAGAGCTATGGGAAGTTACTCAGATTGGTTTATAAACCATCCATGTATGAGCGTAACGGATTGTACGCGCTGATGCAGTTCTACGATCCCCCGCTGAGGTGTTTTACTTTCCCTGACTTCATTCTGGCTCCGACTATGGAGGAGTATGCTGAGATCTTAGAGTTGACCATCCAGAACCGGGTACCTTTCATTCACATGGACGCTGAGCCCAAACTGGAGGATTTGGCTGCTGCCTTGCATTTAGACTCCTCAGACTTGCTGTTGACGTCGTGGAATGGAGTGTCTGGTTTTTCTCTAAAGTTCTTGGTTGGGAAAGCACAGGAGTATGCCAAGAGTGGATGTTGGACTGTGTTTAATGCTATTCTTGCTCTGTGTATCTACGACATTGTACTGTTCCCGAACCTCCCTGACTTCGTTGATCTGGATGCGTTCTATATATTTGCTTCAGGAAATCCTGTGCCTACATTGATTGGAGATTTCTATCACTCACTGCATTATAAGAATGAGAACAGGAGGGGAAAGAACGTCTCTTGTTGTGGGCCTTTACTATATAGGTGGTTCGAGAGTCATCTGCCCAAGAGGGGTATCTTCGCTGAGTCTGCAGATACGGTGGATTGGTTTGAGCATCTAATGGGACTTTCTTCAGAAGAAGTTTTCTGGTTTAATAAAGATTTGTTGGGATCGGTGATCATCTATAGCTGCGCCGGATACCCTAACATCCCTTTGATTGGGAGGAAAGGGTGTATTAACTACAATCCTTCACTGTTGATCAGGCAATTCGGGTATGCTTTGAAAAGCCCGCCAAAAGAGGAGGAAGTGCAGGAATCTCTGTACTTCACAGGTGATTTGAAGGGAGAACTACTGTCCAGTCTTCAGCATGCTTGGAGAAACATCAATAGAAGGGGTAAGCCATTTTTGGGTAAAAATGATTGTCAATCCTATCCCCCGTACAGAGTCTGGATCCAAGATAGAGCAAAGTAAGTGCGGATGCCGTTTCCTGCAATGTTACCTCCGGCTCCCCTCGTGGTTGAAGAGCCCACTACTGTGCCTATTGAGGGGTATGAACAGGTTGTGAAGGAGAAAGAAGAGCTGATAAAAGCCAACGAGAAGCTAGAGGAAGAGCTAATGCAACTCAGGAGTGAAAGGAATGAGGCCGTATATTCCTTCGAGCAGCAAACGAAGCTGGTGAATCAACTAGGCACGAAACTGACTGAGCAACGAAAGAGGCGTGAGCGATTGGGGATAGATTTCAAGAGCTCTCATGATATGCTAGAGTCTAAAAAGAAAGCACTTGATATAGCCTACCGGGAGATCTCTGCATTCAACAAGACCTGGAATGCCACGCTGACCGGCAATAAGGAAAGAGAAGACAAATTGAAGCTGCAAATCTCTGAGTTGGAAGGTCAGTTGAAAGCTAGCCAGAAGAGGTTGGAAGAAGAGGTTACGCGGAGGTATGATGTCCAGAATGCCTTGAACAAGGTTATCAAGTGCAAGAAAGAGTCTGCATCCCAGAAACGGAAGCTAGAAGATTGCTTCGGGGAAGGTGTTTGGGAGGAATCCATTGGTGATCTCTAGCGTGTTGTCAGGCAAAGAGACTCGCTCGTCGAAGGGTTGCTTGCTCATCCAAATCATCCCAAGACTAAGAGATTATTAGAGGAGTACCAGGCATATGGTCGCACTTGATTATCTCGTGTATTGATGTGTATGCTTTATTTGCATTGTGCTGGCCATCACCAGGATTGTTGGTTGAGGTCATACCTTCCTATTGTACGCTCATTAATATTGTATTCCTGACTTGATGGGCTTTTCTGCAATATATGAGATGTTTCTCTATGATTGCGTTTCGAGCTTCTTATTTCTATCACTGTCACTGCATTGGCACTTTGGCACTAGAATCAGGGGTTGATCTCCCTAAACGCATAGACACATATTGCATCTGCATATTCATTTTGCATTTCCAGTTACTTGTTGAACTTGTATCTCATTTCCTGCATCTCCAGGTTTTTCAGGATTGACGAACAAAGAGTTCACCGCTATTCAACCCGAAACAACTGCAAGAGAATCATGGATCAAGTCCAAGTGGAGATGCAGGAAATCCGCGAGAAGCTGAATCTGTTCATGCAAGCAATGGAGAGCATTGCTAAGGGCCAGGAGAGCCTCCAGACTCTGGTGCAGCCGCTGCTGACGCGGGCTAATGGGAATGGCAACAATGACCACAATTCTACGCACGTTGAGACTATTCCGGAGGATGGGCCCCCTACGCCTGTGGTCCCACCTATAGTGACCCCACCTGTTGTGGTTGTAAACAATGACGCTGGCGCTGGCAACGGCAACACAGGGAATGGAAATGAGACTGTTGTTAACAATGTTGGATTTGGGGACGCCAACCAAGGCGGTGGTAACAACAATGGCGGTAACGGTTTTGGCAACAATGGTTTTGGCTACAATGATCAGGGATTTGATTACGTCAATCAGGATGGGAAATTCGGCTTCAACACGCAGGGTTTCGGTTATGATGGTTTTGGCAACACTAACCCGGGGTATGGTGGATTTGGTAATATGAATGGTGCTGGGGTGATTCCTGTCAACACTGGGTTTGGACCTGTTAGGGTAAACCAGGGTTTCGGTAACGGGGGACGAGGTCCCATGATCGATCAGCAAGGGTTTGGTCGCAACACTGGTTACGACGGGTATGGAAATGGAAATGTGAATTGGGGCGAAGACTGCCAGGAGGACGCCTTTTTTGGAAGAGGTTGGGGTTTGAAGGACCTGTTGATCCTGTGCAGAGGATCAGAATGCTTGAAGAACAGAAGAAGGGGGTAGTGAGTCAGAACTCCACCGGTCTGGATATGACTACAATGGGCTTGGTACCAGGGCTGAGGGTGCCGTTGAAATTCAAGGCTCCCACGTTTGACAAGTACAAGGGGGACACCTGCCCTAAGGTCCATGTCCGCTCTTACTACAGGAGGATGTCCGCGTATTTAGATGATGAAAGGATGCTCATGCATTTCTTTCAGGATAGCTTATCAGGACCTTCACTTGAATAGTATATGGGGCTAGAGCCCACGCAGATTAAAACATGGAAGCAATTGGCTGATGCTTTCGTGACCCATTACAAATATAACAGTGATCTGGCGCCAAACCGGGTCCAATTGCAGGGTTTGTCACAAAAGAACGGTGAAAGCTTTAAAGAGTATGCACAAAGATGGCGCGACATGGCAGCGAGGGTGCATCCTTCTTTAATTGAAAGGGAGATGAATAATATGTTCATTGGGACATTTACGGGGGTGTTCTACAAAAAATTATTCAGTGTGTCATTGAGCAGTTTCTTAGATTTGATCCTTATGGGGGAGATGATCGAGAATGGGATTAAAGTTGGAAGGTTCCAAGCAGGTGAGTCTACTTCAGCCAGAGGTGCCAGAAAAGCATTTGGTGGTAGATGACAAGGTGATACTAGTGCCGTGTTTGGTGGCAGGGGCAGGGGAAGAGGAAGAAATCAGTATGTTCAGCCGCAACAGATAGCTAGTGTCACTATCCCGCTTCCTCAACAAATACAGCCACAACAACAACAACCACAACAACAACAAGGACAGAATCCTGGTCAGAGAAGGGTACAGAACGCAAGAGCAAAGAGAGTGTTCGACGCACCCCCTTCCACGTATGCAGAACTCCTCCAGACCCTGCTAGGGTTGAACTTGGTTGAAAAGAGGACTTTGGCACCGCCTACAGGGGCAGTACTTCCTTACGGATATGACGCCAGCAAGCATTGCGAATTTCATTCCGGGGCACCCGGGCATGATATAGAAGCTTGTCAGGCATTTAAACACAAAGTTCAGGATTTATTGGATAGCAAAGCTATCAACTTTGGACAGGTGGGTCCAAATATAGTACAACAGCCTATGCCCAATCATGGGGCAAATGCCATCTTGACGGAAGAGAATTTGAATATGGCGACGGATGTCAATGAGTTGAAGACACCGTTGGGTGAGATTAAAAGAAGGTTGTTAAGAGGGGGTATATTCCCGGGGTGTGATGAATTTTGCTTGGATTGTTGGATACAGCCAGAGGGTTGTAATGAGTTGAAGCAGGGTATTCAGGCTATGATGGATAAGGGTACTTTTCAATTCGATAGAGCCGAGGTCGAAAAGCCTGTAGAGGCGTTGCGTGATGAGCTGAACGATGTTGCTACAGTGACGATTCCGAGGAAAACAATAACGATAACGACGCCCGCCAGGCAGTCGACGACCACAATTACCAAAGCAGGACCAGTCCCTTTTGAGAGTACTAAAGCAGTGTCGTGGACTTATGGATTGGAGGTATATTGCGATGGTGAGAAAATTGAAGTCAATAAATAGCCAGCTGGGGTTGTAGATAATGTTGTCGGAACAGGGGGTATGACCAGAAGCGGAAGAATCTTCACGTCACCCGAGGTAGAGGCGGAAAGAGTAACCAAGGGTAAGGCTAAGGAAACTGAGAGTGGTCCTTCTCAGTCGAATGAAAAGGAAACGTAACTTAAGGATGTGGAGGAGTTCATGAGGCTCATTCGTAAAAGTGATTACAAAATCGTGGAGCACCTCCAACAAACGCCGTCAAAAATTTGCATCCTTTCTTTGCTGTTATGTTCCGAGGCCCATCAGAACGCTTTGCTGAAGATTCTAGACACGTCGTTTGTTCCTCAAGAGGTTTCTGTGAATTAGTTAGAAGGGGTGATGGCGCATGTCAATGCGGCGCACAGTTTGGGCTTCACAGACTTTGATTTAACTCCGAAAGGGCGAGAGCATAATATGGCATTGCATGTATCAGTAGAATGCCGGGGCACGGTCATGTCCCATGTTTTAGTAGACACTGGATCTTCCCTGAATGTACTACCGAAGAAAGCCATGATGAAGTTGGATATCAGGGGGATTATCTGCATGCCCAGTGACTTAGTGGTGAGAGCGTTCGATGGAACGAGGAGGTCGGTTTTCGGATCAATAACATTACCGTTGCAGGTGGGGCCTGAAATATTTGAAACTGAATTCTATATAATGGACATCCAGCCAGCGTATAGTTGTCTTCTTGTGCGCCCATGGATTCATGCTGTCGGGGCAGTCACGTCCACGTTACACCAAAAGCTGAAGTATATGGTTGGGGATAGTGTCGTCACGGTTTGTGGAGAGGAAGATATTCTAGTTAGCCATTTGTCTTCGTTCAAGTATGTGGAGGTCAACGGCGAAATACATGAGACACCCTGTCAAGCCTTTGAGGGATTACGAATTAAAGACAAAACTCTGGTGCCAAGTAAAGTACCAGATGTGGTAGTGTCGTCTTACAAAGAGGCTCAAGCTCTAGTGCAGGCAGGCAAAGCCAAGGGCTGGGGGCAGGTATTGGAAATTCTCGTGAAGAATGACAGGTTCGGGCTTGGATATCATCCTTCGTCATCAGCATCCTCTTCAGGAGCGCCCAGGTTCAGGGGACCAATCACCATTACACCAGGCGGGGTGAGCTTCGAGACTATCAATGCTGTTTCCGATTCTGAAGAAGGAGATAGCGACTGTGATATGGACGCGTGGATTAAGCCAAGCGTGCCAGGACAAAGTCTCTGCAATTGGTCTATCCGAGAAACTGTTCCTGTGACAACTAAACAGTAATGATTTGTTTTCTTAATTGTTGAATAATCCTGTGTCCTACCCGGGGCATAGTGATTTTGCTTAGGGCCATTTGGTTATGTACATTACATTGTTTAATCATGAAATAAAGGCGTTTTTCATATACAAATGTTGTGATCCCTATTTTTCCTGTTTTTATCTTTTACAATAAAATGGCAATGTGGTTATTTGCTTTGTCTATGTTTTGAAGCATTTAACCATTTCCTTTGCAGGATTACTATTTCAGATGACATCTATGAACCGCCTATGACTCACTTCGACTTCGAGCACCCGGTATTTCAGGCTGAGGAAGAGATTGTTGAAGATGGCGATGTGCCAGAAGAGTTGACCTGGTTAGTGAAACAAGAAGAAAGAATCATTCTACCTCATGAGGAAGTCATTGAGATTATCAATTTGGGGTCGGAAGAGGTTGTGAGAAACATCCGTATAGGGGCTGTACTGCAGAGCGACATCAAGCAAAGGTTGGTTGAGATGCTCAAAGAGTACAATGATATATTTGCTTGGTCGTACGAGGATATGCCTGGGTTGGATACGAATATGGTCGTTCACCGTCTGCCACTGCGAGAGGAATGTCTGCCTATTAAGCAGAAACTTCGAAGAACTAGGTCGGACATGGCTGTGAAGATCAAGGAGAAAGTTCAAAAACAGTGGGATGCTGGTTTCCTAGCTGTTACAAAATATCCCTCATGGGTCGCTAATATTGTGCCAGTGCCAAAGAAAGACGGTAAAGTGCGAATGTGTGTAGACTACCGTGATTTGAACAGTGCAAGCCCGAAAGATGATTTTCCACTTCCTCACATCGATGTGCTGGTTGATAACACTGCTCAATTCTCCGTATTCTCCTTCATGGATGGCTTTACGGGCTATAATCAGATTAAAATGGCGCCAGAAGACATGGAGAAGACTACCTTTATTACTCCCTAGGGAACATTTTGTTACAAAGTGATGCCCTTCGGATTGAAGAATGCTGGGGCAACATATCAACGTGCTATGACGACTCTCTTTCATGACATGATGCATAAAGAGATCGAGGTTTATGTTGATGATATGATTGCCAAATCCCAGACGGAGGAGGAGCATTTGGTTAATCTGCTGAAATTGTTCAAGAGGCTTAGGAAGTTCAGATTGAGGCTGAACCCTAACAAGTGTACCTTCGGGGTGAGATCGGGTAAACTGCTGGGGTTTATTGTGAGCGAAAAAGGAATAGAGGTTGATCCTGCAAAAATAAAAGCAATACAAGAAATGCCGACGCCTAAAACAGAAAAAGAAGTGCGTGGATTTTTAGGGAGGTTGAACTATATTGCTCGGTTCATATCTCACCTAACTGCGACATGCGAGCCGTTATTCAAGTTGTTGAAAAAGGACCAGGTTGTGACCTAGAATGAAAATTGTCAAAAGGCGTTCGACAAAATAAAAGAATACTTGCAGGAACCTCCTGTTTTGATACCCCCAGTGGCTGGGAGACCGTTGATTATGTATTTGACGGTTCTTGAGGAAAGTATGGGTTGTGTTCTCGGTCAACACGACGAGACAGGAAGAAAAGAGCATGCGATCTACTATTTGAGTAAGAAGTTTACCGACTGTGAGTCCAGATACTTAATGCTCGAGAAAACGTGTTGCGCACTAGCCTGGGCCGCCAAACGTTTGAGGCAATACATGCTAAATCATACAACCCTGCTAATTTCAAAGATGGATCCAATCAAATACGTGTTTGAGAAGCAAGCACTCTCCGGAAGAATTGCCCGATGGCAGATGGTGTTAACCGAATATGATATTCAATATGTCTCGCAAAAGGCTATTAAAGGTAGTGTCTTGTCAGAGTACCTCGCGGAGCAGCCTGTTGAGGACTACCAATCGATGAGGTTTGATTTTCATGACGAGGATATCATGTACCTAAAAATGAAGGATTATGAAGAACCGTTGTCGGACGAAGGACCAGAGTTGGGTTCCAAATGGCAGTTGATATTTGATGGAGCTGTAAATTCCTATGGTAGCGGAATAGGTGCGATTATCACTACTCCTCAGGGGTCGCACATCCCCTTTACTGCCCGATTGGCCTTTCCCGTTACCAATAATGAGGCTGAGTATGAGGCTTGCATCATGGGTCTGGAAGAGGCCATTGATTTGCGAATCAAACATCTGGATGTATACGGAGACTCAACTCTAGTGGTGAATCAGATTAAAGGAGAATGGGAGACACGACATCCCAATTTGATACCATATATGAACTATGCAAGAAGATTGTTGCCTTTCTTTGACAAGGTGGAATTGCATCATGTGCCACGAGCAGAAAATCAAATGGCTGACGCCCTGGCGACACTGTCTTCCATGTATAAAGTTAACTTCTGGAACGAGGCTCCCCGGATTGTTATCTCTCGGCTTGATAGGCCTGCATTTATATTTTCCATCGACGAGGCTCCCGATGGTAAACCCTGGAACTTCGACATCCAAAATTTCCTGAAGAACAAGGAGCATCCGGCTGGGGCATCCAGTCGAGATCAGAAGACTCTCAGGAGATTGGCTGGCAATTTCTATTTGAATCCTGACGGTGTCCTATACAAAAGAAACCACGACTTGGTGTTGCTACGCTGTGTAGATGAGAAAGAAGCAAAATTGCTCATGGAAGAGATACACGAGGGTACGTTTGGTACACATGCTGGTGGGCATGCTATGACGAGAAAACTGCTGTGTGCAGGTTATTACTGGCTAACTATGGAAACAGACTATTTCAAGTTTGCAAAGAGGTGTCATAAATGCCAAATTTATGCGGACAAGGTCCATGTACCCCCGAGTCCTCTGAACGTGATGTCATCACCGTGGCCGTTCTCGATGTGGGTGTCGCTTCCGCGAAAATAAGGTGCCGGCAAAACAGAAGAGTCGCCACCTTTCGTTATTTATCCCTTAGAGCGGGAAAGGAAACGATCGGAAAAACCTGACGAAAAAGGAATAAGACAAGGTCATCGCAACCGTTGCCTGGGTTCGGGAGTCGGTTACGCAAGGGGAAGGTATTAGCACCCCTCACGTCCGTCGTACTCGACGGGATCCACACTTGTTGTGTTTACTGGACGAGTTGGTTTTATCTATCTACCTATCAAGGCTGGCTTAGAAAGAAAAGAAAATGACTCGGCAAAGCGTCACACTTTATGCCTACGTATTCTCATCAGAGAATGAGAAATCAGAGTCAACGTAGTTCGCCTAACTACGGGTTACGGGAAAGGTGGCTCGCCAATACATCAGTATTGTGCCTACGTACTCTCAACAGGTATGAGAGATCAGAGCTTACGTAGTTCGGGATAATACGGCTTACGGGGATTCAGATTCATCTGTTTTATCGAGTAGGGTTAACAAACAGTTCCAGCAGTTAGGGACAAAGCCTGTTTGCGGTAGAACTGGGAGTTAACGACACTCTTTTCTTCAGAAAAGCTTTCCTTTGAATTATGGGCCCACGGGGCAAAAAGGTTTGAAGTTTGTTTTCTGTCTTTTACGCAAGAAGTGTTTTTTATTGTGTTTGCAATTTCAATCGCACTAAAGACTATGACCTGAGAGTGAACGCGTCGCATGTCACCCAAAGGGTACCATACTAAACATCCAGACTGTTGAAAAGAAGCTCTCCAACAATCCTTTCTCAGATAGCTTAAGGCTCGTAAATTACGAAAGAAATCATTCATGATTACTGTATCATAAGCTGTTTTGAGATGAGAAGAGAACAGGCTCAACTAAAGGGAGACTATCAAGTCCTAATGTTGTCATGCCAAGGATTCATCCTATGGTTGAAGTTTGAAACATGGAACTCCTAGAAGTTATCATGCATAGGTTTCAACCTAAAGTTCTAATCATCACTTCCTTATCAAAGGGAGTGAGAGTCCTAAGGGATCATGTCAATGATAAACAGAAACAGGTAAAGCATCAGCTGAAATAGTAAACAGTAAACGACTGTAAAATGCATGCAATGCAAGTGAGGGAGGAAATGTGTGTGGGGTAGTAGCCTCCACAAGCTCATCTCAACCTCAAGCCAGATATGAATAAACTGCAATCATACAGGAAATAAAACATGCTATCAAGCAAGATATCAGTGACTGCAATCATGCAGAAAAAATAAAATGCTATCAAGCAAAATAGAAGTAACTGCAATCATACAGAGGAAATAAAATAGAATTCCATCAAGCAAACACAAACCACATGGGCAAGGGAGCCGGGCTCTACCGAATACCCGCAAGCAAAGCCATACAGTAAAAATACAAACAGAGGGAGCAACTTAACCTCTAGTGCAATCATGCTCCTAGCCTACAGTCAGTCTAGATATGAACTTATTCTAATGCATCAAGCAAGTCAAACAAGGCACATCAACACAACAAAGAAAATAGACAAGAAAGAAAGCAGATCAATAACTCCCTCCTTCAATTTCAAGCTTCAGCTCTTCTGACAGCAACTCAATCATCAGTCCTCAACATCTCTTCAGGGCTTATCATCCTCCATGACAAGTATCAACTTGCTTCTCCAAGGTTTCAATCCATCCACATAAGCTTCAACTTATTCTTTCTTCCTCAAGCCTCAGCTTTACAGCAAATTCCACCTTCAGGCTTCACTCTTAACTACAAGTATCAATGATTCCTTCAAGTTCTCAATGCATCAGTGCAAGTGTCAACTTATCCTTCATTCTTCAAGCCTCAGCTCTTCATTCAATCTCAATTGAATCCTCTTCATAAGCATCAACTTAGTCTTCAAGCTTCAGCTCTCTTTGCTTTACCAGTATCAACTGGTTCCTCTTCATCTACAAGCTTCAGCTTCTCAGAGTAGTCTTCAATCACATGGAAGTATCAACTTCAATCTTCAATCTTCTTCAAGCAAGGAACTCCATCCTCTAATCAAGGGAGAAAGATTCATCTATCAAGAGCAAAATTTGGATGATTGGTAGCAGAGTGAAGACCAAAGGTCACCACTGAGCATCCTGTCATCAGAGAAATGAACCCTCAAAGGTTCTACCAATTTGCAAAGAACCACACATCCTACCAAAGGAGGGATGAGGCCTTTACAAAGGGACCTTTCATCATAGGGAAGAATGGAATTGATCAACATATTCCATGTTTATGAAGGAAGAGAACTATCTAGAAGCTCTGCCTACAAAACCCTAATCTTAACCTAATCAAAACTACACCACAAGAAGGGAAGATCTTAAAATCCAAGCCTCTTCAAGCAATCCAATGCATCTTCAACTTGCCTTCATCCTCATCCAAGAATAAGCAAAGCACAACCCTAATCTAAGGGAACTAAAGATGTTAATCTAGTTGAGTTAGTTCCTTAGAATCATCTAAAGTTAGCACCTAAACTAAAATCAATCAAAAATAGCAAACTATCTTATAAATTTCTACAAAAATTCCTAAGGGATACTAATTCAATCATGAATACCTCATACAAAAACCAGGGACTAAATCATCTATTAAGTCCTAAAATCAAGTTCTAAACCATAAGGTATCAACCATAAACCCTAAAAATGGAGCCTCTAAAGGTTTCAACCTAAACTACCACCTATGTTCATCACAAAAATGTGAGAAAATTCTATGGGGAGCATGCATATCTATGCTAACTACTCACAAAAAATCAGGATCAAAGTCATCACCACATGATCACACAAAATTCCACAAAATCAAGTATCAAACATAACTATTTTAATATCAATTAAAATGTGGAAATTCCCATAAAATCAGAAAATGCATGAAATAAAAATATTTTTTATCTAAAAAATACTAGATTCAATCATGAATCTAATGCAAAAAGAATGGGATTAATTGGATCATTTTTCAATTTTATATGATTTAATCAATAATCATGTATAAAATGAAAAAATAAAAGAAAATTGAAATAAAATCACCAAACGCGTGGTGTGGATAGTAATGAAAATCAGTTCATATCCAAGACTGGGCCAGAAAGGGGGTGTGGGTAGCAGAATTTCAACTAAGCCCAAAACCAACTGATTAATGAAACGCTGCGTTTCATAATCAAAACTCCTCTTCATAAATTTCATGCACGCGTGGCCGTTGGATGAAGTCTTTGGTCCAAGTCAAACCCCAGATCCAATGGCAACCAACTCATCTTCTTCCTTTTGAATGTTGGAGGGAAAGAAGCCATGGAAGTTCAGAGCTTCAACTCCATCTTCCCCAAATCGTACTTCATCAATACTCCATCAAAACTCTCACATGAATACACTAATCCACTCCATTTTTCACCCTGATTCTAACCCTAGCCTCAGAATTTATTGAATCAACCTCTAACCTAAAACACGATCAAGAATCAAAATTATGCTCAGACCTCAATTATCACCATTCTTCAAGTTGTTTGGTCTAAAATGTTCACCATGTTACACTGATCAGTTCTTGCTATAATACTCATATTATCTCTCAATATCCAGCATGTTCTTGATCCAAACAGAAATTGTGTCATCTCATTGATCATCACGAAATCCTCTCTAAGTTTCCAGAAACGATCTCCTAACCACTTACTACTAATCTAACCTAACAAATTGAGGTAATTCTTCTTAAATTAAGGTGAGGGATGAAAGTTTCAAACCTGTGAATTCTTGAGTAACAGAAGTAGCAAAGCTTCAATTCAACCCTTCTACTGCTCTAGAATCATTCAATGTACCAAGTTCTTGCTTCTGTATGCAAGAGAATCGATTGTAAATGCTTGGAACTCCAAACCCGATGGTGAGTTGTAGGTGCTGAAATTCAATTGCTCATACACGATCCTTCAAGGTTTTGGCTATGGAATTGATCTGGAATCATTCAGTATCCTCCATAGAAGTTGTTGAGATCAAAAGAAAGATAAAAAATGGTGTGGAATGCAGAAACTGATTTCAATTTGCAATGAACAATGTGAAGTTGCAAACTCTCTTCTCTCAATCAATTCTCACCAACCTTGCACTTGAACCCCTTCTAATCAATATATAGATGATGTTGGACCTCTCTAGAATCTTCTAGATTCATACAAGGAGATGTTGAATTTCTCATGTCATCCAAAATCTCATCTCATGCCATACTCACCCCAATTCTGGTTTTACTTGTTGCAGCAGCTTGTTATGATCCCAAAATCTCTCCAAATGAGATATTAGATGTGTTACAATGCCTCGGAAGCTTGTGTATTGATCTCTCATGTGTTTTGCAAATGTTACTTAATATGCAATCAATTACTTTTCAAAGCAAGTCCATAAATTAGACCTCAAATCAAAATTGTGGCTAAACCAATGTTCTTAAAATTCTTTTTAGAGTCAAAATGACCTATTACATGCCTTGGTTTGGATGTGTAGATCAAAAATATCAATTTCCAAGTTTGGTTCATTTAACTTATACCCTTATTTTAGGTCATTTTTGCAACTTTGAGCTACAAGCACTTCCAACATTTCATGACCTCTGTACTAGCCTTAAAACATCATTTTGAACAAGTTTGATGTTGAACATTTTCCCATTCGAAGCTTGGAAATAGGAGTTATGGCCTTATGCTTGAAATGACCTGTAATCTCCAAATGACCAAAATGCCCTTGACTTGTCAAAGCCATAACTTGAGTTCTACAAATCCTATAAAGGACTTCTAGTACTTTCTAGAAAGCTAAGAGGATAAGTAACAACATTCATGTTGACCAAAAGTTCATAGGAATCATCCTTCTAGGGAAAAAGTTGGATGCAAGTTGGGTAACTTTCAAACCCCCAAATCCACAGACCTCAGATGACCTGTAACTTGTCAAAGTCATAACTTGAGTTCTACAAATCCTATCAAGGACTTCTAGTACTCAAATTAAAGATAAGAGCAAGCTCTACAACATTCATGTTGGGGGAAAGATGAGATGACAATCCCATCTTGAGCTAAACTGCCTTGAAGATAGGGGTCAAACTAGGGGATTTTACACTGTCAAGCCTTAGAAACCCTAGCTTGAAACTTCTCAAACTCTCCAATCATGATGAGTTGACCTTGGAATAATCCTCAAAGCATCTCAATGTATCACTCCATGATCACATGGCTCTTGGATTAGGTCTCAACCTTGTCCAAATCATCAATTGACTTAGGGTTGACCCAGTCAAGCCCTAGCTACACCACTCATGGCTGAGCCTTCTTAATCTTGCACAATGACCTGTCTAGGCATCAAAGTGATCTTCAAAACTTCTCATGAGCTCTCTCAAGACCTGGCTTCAGAATCATCTGATGGCTTCCCACAACTCTCAAGTTAGGAGACCTACACCCTTGGTTTCAACCACTCTCTCTGAGGAACTTTTAACTTCTCTGACAAGGATATCAACCCTTGAGCACTAGAATAACCTTCTCAACTAGCTTCATAGTATTGTGTAGCTCTTGGTTGGTAATCATACCTCTTGATCTCCTACATACATGTCAATGAAATGCAAATGATAATGCTAATGTGAATGAAATGAAACATAAGCTAGGTAAAGAAAAGTTGGGCAAATTTTGGGGTGCAACAGCTGCCCCTATTCAAACGGCTTGAACCTGACTGGGTGAGAAGCAAACGACTCTCAACCAATCAAGGTGCGAGACGGTTGAATACCGACAAACCTGGAAATTTGCCAACTGCGTAAGTACAACGATACTCTGATGGGAACAAATCTTCGGAAACTGAAATGATAGCTGCACGGCAACTAGCTGGAGAATTGGTCATACGGTAACCGGCGATACATGGTCGATCATGCCGTTAGGCGTCAAGATTCCTTGGGACTCATCAGGTCAGCAATCAAGTTAATCATGCCATCGGGCATTCAAAGCAAATTTTGGGCGTCAGCCGAACTTCGTCAGTAAGTCGGGAATGGAATTCTCAGTCAGTCATGAACCAATTGGGGATATCCAAACTTCTGCCATCGGGCACTCTGCATCAACTGAGAGAACTGCTTCGTCAATACGGTTGGACTTCAATCATCAAGTCTTCAGGGGAAGTTTCAACTTCACTGTTCGGAAACCTGCTGGGGATGACGCATCTCCGCTGGGGATTCTGGAGAACTATCAAGTAACTCTGCTTCAGGGATCCAGAAATCATTATGGGTGAATCGTCTCTGCTGAGGAAATCAAGAATCATCTTGAACAAATAATTCCGCTGGGACTTCAAGAATCACCCTGAACCAATAACTCTGCTGGAGATTTCGGGAATCATCCCGAGCACTCACTCTGCCGGGGACTCTAAGCATCAACTTGAGCGACCAACTCTGGCGACTTCACTGGGGTTTTTAAGAATCATCTTAAGCACACAACTTCGCTGGGGGATTCAAGAATCATCTTGGACAAACGACTTTGCTGGGGAGTTCAAGAATCATCTTGGACAAACGACTTTGCTGGGGAATTCAAGAATCATCTTGGACCAACCACTCTGCGGAGGAACACCTGCAAAACAAGAACGGTAACGACCTAGCTCATGTTTTGTATGCATATGCTTTGACAATGACGTAATGCTCCACACGGTGGAAATGCTACGCGTTTTTAGGGTAAATGCTATACAATCATGCAAAATGCTACGACCCCATCAGCAAAATAAATGCTGAAGGGAAAAGCCTCTTGTCAAGGAGAAAGAACCACTCTGGTAGGGAAGGGGAATCATCCTGCCGAGGAGAAGAGGTCACGCCAATCTCAACCGGACTCCGTCTGGGGAAATGAACTTCAGTCGACCGCTACAGGGGAATAAAGCTCTACGAGAACCTGGACCTGCTGAGGAAAGCGATGTCAATCGCATAAATAAACTGCGCGGCCTACGCGGCCAACCTTTCCTGGAGGTAACGACTCCGGCGGGGAAATACAGCATCAGCTATTCAACATTCTACTGGGGAAAACCAATCATGGCCCGAACTGCTTTCCAACGACTCGGCTCCCTTGGGGATCTGCAAACTCGGCTGGGGAAGAAGGAATCGTCCTGCTTACAAGGGAGAGTACAACTCTGCCGGGAATTTCAATTCTGCTGAAGCCTTTAGTCTGGAACTATCAACTACTACACACTTCAGTGTATGACTCAGCTGGGGAGATGACGTTCCTTCAGGATACATCTGATTGGGGAGAGAATCTTCTCTGCCTGGGGAAACACATATCAATGCTTACGATCTCGCGTTCAGACTCTGCGGGGAGAGGCTGCTGAACTTTGCTGGAGAAGAAGGAATCATCCTGCTTGGGGACGCATACGGCGTACTACCTGGTATATGCTCCACCTGCAACAACACAAACAAACAGACAAGATACCCTCCTCAAAGGGACCTATCAAGGTTATCATCTTATGACAATGTTCGAGAAATTCATTGTTTCAACAATCAGTGGCCTAGGCCAGTAAGTTTATGTATGCACATTTTGTCAAAAACATCGGCGTTCTTTTTCGCAAACAAAATAGGTAAATGCTAAACAAAGAAACAAAATTGCTGAATAGTATACATTTTATTGATAACGAACCCCTGAATGGGTAAAAATGTTTTACAACAGATGCAAGCCCCTGGAATGAGGAGGCTGCGCAAGAATAAAACATAAATATACATCAATATATACACATGTCGGCAACGAGGCGTAAACGAACACCATGAGTTGATCCCTCTACGACCCACTCGACATCGATACCTCTCCGACGCTTCAGCTTCAGAAGAGATTGATTCAGATAAACGGCCCTCAGGTCTTCCGAACCACTAAACAATGAGAGTCCATACGCGGAACGCAGTCATTTGCTTTTTCAAATCCCTAACTTTTGCCTGAATCGCCCTTTCGGGTTTTTTATTCACCGGGATACCCTTTTTTGCCAAAGCCGCCCTTCCGGGTTTTCGACTCTGCGGGCGTACATTCTTTTCTTTATATCCCTAATTTATTCCCGAACCCTTTTCCTTTTTATGGTTCGCCGGGACGCCCCATTTTTGCCTAGATATTCCTTTTCTTTCCAGCGGGTCATTCTTTAAGCAAAGTATTTTTTAACTGCGTCCGTGTTCACCGGGGATGCAAAATCTTCGCCATCCATCGTGGATAACAACAAGGCTCCTCCTAAGAAGACCTTGCTGACGACGTACGGGCCTTCGTAATTGGGAGTCCACTTGCCCCGGTGATCGGAGTGTGGAGGAAGAAGCTTCTTCAGGACGAGATCACCCGTCTGAAAGCTTCTGGGACGCACCTTCTTATCATAGGCTTTCTTCATTCGGCTTTGGTACATACGACCATATGCAATCGATGCTAACCTCTTCTCGTCCATCAGGCTGAGTTGGTTTAGTCGGTTCTTAGTCCATTCTGCCTCGTCGAGTTTCACGTCAACCAAAACTCGCAAAGAAGGGATCTCCACTTCTAACGGTAAGACAACTTCCATACCGTACACTAAGGAGAAAGGAGTTGCCCTGGTTGACGTACGTATCGTTGTACGATAACCGTGCAGTGCAAATGGCAGCATCTCGTGCCAATCTTTGTAGGTCACAACCATCTTCTGAACAATCTTCTTAATGTTCTTATTGGCCGCTTCAACGACGCCATTCATCTTCGGCCGGTAAGAAGATGAGTTGTGGTGTTCAATCTTGAAACTCTGGCACAACTCCTTCATCATCTTGTTATTCAAATTCGAACCATTATCAGTAAAGATCCGCTCGGGAACTCCGTAACGACAGATGATGTCCCTTTTTATGAATTTAGCCACCACCTGCTTGGTCACATTAGCATATGAGGCTGCCTCCACCCACTTGGTGAAGTAGTTGATAGCTACTAGAATGAAGCGATGACCGTTAGATGCAGTGGGCTCGATCTTGCCTATCATGTCGATGCCCCACATGGAGAACGGCCACGGGGAGGACATGACATTCAACGGGCACGGCGGCACGTGAACCTTATCAGCATAAATCTGGCATTTATGTCATCTCTTCGCGAATTTAAAGTAATCCGACTCCATCATCAGCCAGTAGTATCCTGCTCTCATGATCTTTCTTGTTATAGCATGCCCGCCGGCGTGCGTACCAAATGTACCTTCATGGACTTCTTCCATGAGCATACTCGCCTCTTTCTCATCTACACATCTGAGTAGCACGAGATCGTGGTTTCTTTTGTACAAAACTCCATCAGGATTGAGATAAAAATTTCCAGACAGCCTCCTCTGAGTCTTCTTATCCTGGGTTGACGCTCCCGCGGGATACTCCTTATTCATAAGGAAGGTCTGGATGTCATGGAACCATGGCTTGCCGTCGGAGGCTTCCTCGATCGCAAAGACGAATGCAGGTCTATCAAGACGAGAAAGGACAATTCTTGGAGCTTCATTCCAAAAATTGACTTTATACATCGAAGCCAACATGGCTAAGGCATCAGCCATCTGGTTTTCGGCCCTGGGCACATGATGGAGTTCCACTCGATCAAAGAACGGAAGTAGCCTTCTGGCATAGTTCATGTACGGCACCAAATTCGATTGACGAGTCTCCCACTCCCCTTTAATCTGGTTGATCACAAGTGCTGAGTCACCATATACATCTAGGTTTTTGATTCTCAAATCAATTGCTTCTTCTAGACCCATAATGCATGCTTCGTACTCCGCTTCATTATTGGTGACCAGAAACGTCAGTCTCGCAGTGAACGGGATGTGGGATCCGTGGGGAGTCGTGATGATTTCCCCTATGCCACTTCCGTAAGAATTAACCGCCCCGTCAAATATCAATTTCCACTGGGATTTCCTATCTGGCCCCTCGTCGGGCAACGGTTCATCACAATCTTTCGCTTTGAGGAACATGATATCCTCATTAGGGAATTCAAATTTCATCGGCTGATAATCCTCGATCGGCTGTTCGGCCAGGTATTCAGACAATACGCTTCCCTTAATAGCCTTTTGGGAAACGTACTGAATATCATATTCCGTCAACACCATTTGCCATCTGGCAATCCTGCCCGGAAGCGCTTGCTTCTCGAAGACATACTTGATCAGATCCATCTTCGAAATTAGCATGGTGGTGTGATTGAGCATGTACTGTCGTAAACGTTTGGCAGCCCAGGCTAGTGCACAACACATCTTCTCCGACATCGAGTAACGAGATTCACAGTCTGTGAACTTTTTACTCAAGTAGTAAATGGCATGCTCCTTTCTGCCCGTCTCGTCGTGCTGACCGAGAACACACCCCATACTATTCTCAAGAACTGTCAAGTACATGATTAAGGGTCGTCCAGCCACTGGGGGTATCAAGATTGGAGGTTCCTATAGATACTGTTTTATCTTATCAAATTCCTTTTGGCAATCCTCGTTCCAGATAATTGCCTGATTTTTCTTTAGCAGCTTGAACATCGGTTCACACGTGGCCATGAGCTGAGAGATAAACCTTGCAATGTAGTTTATTCTGCCCAAGAAACCACAAACTTCTTTTTCTGTTTTTGGCGCTGGCATATCTTGTATTGCTTTAATCTTCGCAGGATCAACCTCAATGCCTCTTTTGCTCACGATAAACCCCAGTAGTTTTCCGGACCGTACTCCGAAAGTACATTTGTTAGGATTCAGCCTCAACTTGAACTTCCTAAGCCTCTCAAAAAGCTTCAGCAAATTGACCAAATGTCCCTCTTCCGTTTGGGACTTTGCAATCATGTCATCAACATAGACTTCAATCTCATGATGAATCATGTCATGAAACAAAGTGACCATTGCTCGTTGGTAAGTGGCCCCTGCGTTCTTTAGACCGAACGACATTACCTTGTAGCAAAACGTTCCCCAAGGCGTAATAAACGTAGTTTTCTCCATGTCCTCCGGCGCCATCTTGATCTGATTGTAACCGGAGAAGCCATCCATGAACGAAAAATACGGAGAACTGAGCTGTATTGTCGACCAACACATCAATATGAGGCAGCGGGAAATCATCTTTAGGGCTTGCCTTATTCAAATCCTGATAATCGATGCACATTCGCACCTTACCGTCCTTCTTCGGTACATGCACTATGTTGGCGACCCACGGAGGGTAAGTAGTGACCGCTAAAAAGCCAGCATCAAGCTGCTTCTGCACTTCTTCTTTGATCTTAACGACCATATCTGGTCGTGTCCTTCTAAGCTTCTGCTTAACGTGAGGACAATCTTCTCGCAGCGGCAAGTGGTGGACCACGATGTTAGTATCAAGTCCGGGCATATCTTCGTATGACCAAGCAAAGATGTCACTATACTCTCTTAGCATCTCGACTAATCTTCGCTTGACATCACTCTGCAATGCAGCCCCTATCCTGACGTTCCTGACTAGTTCTTCAGAACCCAGATTCACGATCTCAATCTCTTCTTCGTGAGGCAGAATAACTTTCTCTTCTTGTTTCAACAAGCGGGCCAACTCTTCGGGAAGGTCTTCGTCTTCATCAATCTCTTCTTTGGCTTGATAGATCGGGCAATCGAAGTCGAAGTGAGTCGTAGAAGGTCCAGAGTCGATGTCATCTGTTATGTGGATCCTGCAATAACAAGGGTTAAGCTTAAAACAAGGATATGCAGGTTAGCACAAACCTCATTGCCATTCTATTGTTTTTCAAAACAAATATAAAACAGGAATAACAGAGATCACAACATTTGAATACGAAAAGAAACGCCTTTTGATTTATTGGTAAAATGCATGTACATAATCAAACGAGGCCCTGACAATAAAACCACTATGCCCCGGATAGGACATAGGGTTGTACAATGATTGGAAAAAGTAAATCATTACTCTTCGCTTGTCATCTGGATGATATCCTTGACGGACCAGTTGTTGAGGCTCTCGCCTGGCTTGCTTGGCTGGATCCAAGAGTCTAAGTCGCAGTCGCTATCTCCGCTGTCTTCAGACACTGTGTTGACGCTTTCAAATATCACCCCGCCACTGGTAAATTGGATCGGCCCTTTACCTCGTGATGCACTGCTGGAAGAGGAGGCTTCAGCCGCAGGAGAATATCCCAACCCAAACTTGTCTTGCTTGTTAGGTATCTCCAAAATTCGCCCCCAGCCTGGGGTAGATCCGGCCTGGACAACGGCCCAGGCTTCCTTGAAGGAGGAGAGAGTCATCTCTGGCTTCTCAGTGACTACAGGAGCTACGCTCTTGACTTTAACAGCTTCGAACGCTTGGCAAAGAGTTTTGTGGATTTCCCCATCCATCTCAACGTACTTGAAGGACGACAAATGGCTCACCATTATATCTTCCTCGCCACATACGGTCACGATGCTACCTCCGACAGCGTACTTGAGTTTCTGGTGCAACGTGGAGGTCACGGCACCCGCAGAATGGATCCATGGCCGGCCCAAGAGACAGCTGTAGGCAGGCATGATGTCCATAATGTAAAAGATCACGTCGAACGTTTTCGGCCCAACTTGGATTGGCAACGTCACCTCCCCAAAAACATGGCGTTTGGTTCCATCGAACGCCTTCACAACCAGATCACTGGGTGTGCAAATCACTCCACGAGTATCTAACTTCATCAATGCTTTCTTCGGAAGAACATTGAGCGATGACCCTGTGTCGACCAACACGTGGGACATAATCGTTCCCCTACACTCTATCGAGATGTGCAGGGCGCTATTGTGGTTCCTCCCCTTCGCCGTCAGCTCTAGGTCAGTGAACCCTAACCCATTTCCAGCATTCACGTGGGCTACGACCTCCTCTAACTGGTTTACCGATATTTCCTGCGGTACATATGCGGCGTTCAACACCTTCAGCAGCGCGTTGCGGTGTGCCTCAGAACACAGCAACAGGTTCAGGATGGAAATCTTCGAGGGTGTCTGATGGAGGTGATCCACGATCTTGTAGTCACTCTTTTTAATCAACCGCATAAACTCTTCGGCGTCTTTAACAAGTAAGTCTTTGTCTACCCCACGCGGGATCTCTTCAACGACTTTACTTTTACCTTTATCAGTTGCATCAACTCTGTCCGCTTTATCCGCCACGACCTCAGGTGGTGCAAACACTCTCCCGCTGCGAGTAATTCCGCTAACGCCCACTAGGTTCTCCATAGATGACCCAAACGGTTCTAGTTCCAACTTCTGTCCATTGCAGTAGACCTCTGCCCCATAGTGCCATGGGACAACGTTGGTGCTTTCGAAAGGTATCGGCCCAACTTTGGTGATGGTAATTGTGGGCGGCCTGGGTGCGGAAATAGTTATCGTCTGGCGAGGGATGGTGATGGTGGCAACCTCATCACCTTGCTTCAGCATTACCTCTTTGGATCCGCATTCGGCCCTCCGGCTAAACTGCAGGATTCCCTCAGTCATCATACTTTGAATCCCCTCTATCAACTGTTCACATCCATCAGGACTTGTCGCACAACCCATGCACAGCTCTCCACAACCTGGAAAGAAACCCCTTTTCACCAGCTTAGCTTTAATGAAGCTAAGCGGTGTCTCCAGATCTCTGACGCCAGTCAACAAATCTAAACTCTCATCTTCAATAATGGCATTTATTCCACCTCCCCTATGATTCAGCATAGGGTTCTTCGTGACGTTTGACACATTATCTGAGAAGTTGATGATCTTAGTGTCCACCATGTCCTGCACCTTGTGCTTGAAGGCTTTGCAATTTTCTATTGTGTGGCCTGGTGCCCCTGAGTGAAATTCATAAGTCGCATTCGCATCATAACCTGGCGGAGGTGCCCCTGTCAAGGGAGCCAAGGTTCTCTTCTGGATCAACTGTAACTGGAGCAGAGTCTTTAACAGCTGGGCATACGACATGGGCGGTGTCTCGAGGTGACGGCTCGACATAGGTGCCCTGTTCTGATACTTTTTGTACCCCTGTTGATTCGATTGCTGCTGCTGCTGTGGCTGTTGGACTGCCGGGATAGTTATACTGGCCACCTGTTGGTGAAGGCCTTTACCCTTCCTTCGAGCGTTGGTCACGGCGCTCGTTTCTCCTTCCCGTCTTTTGCCACTATAAGGTTTCTTGCCTCCTCCTCCAGCTGAGGATGAATCACCTTGAATTTTCCCCAGTTTGATCCCATTTTTAATGTGCTCACCCGTGATAATGAGATCTGAGAAGGTTCCGGACATACCACTGACTAATTTCTCATAATAAACCCCTGGGAGGGTGGCTACAAACATTTTCACAAGCTCGCGTTCAACCATCGGCGGCTGAACCCTGGCTGCCAACTCACGCCACCGCTGGGCGTATTCCTTAAATCCTTCGTTGTTCCTTTGCGACAGATTCTGCAGTTGGACTCGGTTCGGAGCAAAGTCACTGTTGTATTGGTAGTGGTGCACGAATGCTTCAACAAGTTCCTTCCACGTGCGCACACTAGTAGGCTCCAGACTCATGTACCATTCGAGGGAGGGTCCGGACAGACTGTCCTGAAAGAAGTGCATCAACAACTTCTCGTCCTCAGAATGAGCTGACATTTTCCGGTAATATGATTCAGGTGGACGCGAGGGCAAGTGGTGCCCTTGTACTTTTCAAAGTCAGGTACCTTAAACTTGGGAGGCACCTTGAAATCAGCAATCAGTCCCAACTTGGACATATCAACACCCAGGGTGTTCTGGTTCTCGATATTTCTCATCTTATCCTCGAGTTCCTTGAACCTTAGACGTGCTTCAGCAGTCAGCTCACCTTCAGCACCTCTCTGTGAGAACACATCGTCTTGACGATCTTCTAACCACGGCTGAGGCCCGAACAGATTTCCAACACCTGCGTTGCCATTGCCCAGCCCAGCATTGACATTAACTTCAAAATTCCCATTACCGACGCCCGTCGTATTACCGTTGAGTCCCATGTTAGCTATCACATTGCCGTTGGCACTGCCATTTCCCCCGGTCACGGGGACCCCATTCTGAGGAGTTTCAACTGGTGGAGGGGTAGGCACGGTCCCGCCATGGAGTACGCCATTGCTATCAACCCTTGAAATCAGAGGCTGAACCAAGGTTCTGAGCTGATCCTGGCCATTGGCGACTGCTTGCATGAGCTCCATGAAGCAATCCATTCTTTCGTGGAGTTCCTGAACATTAGTTTGCACTTGCTCCATGATTTTGGTTTGATTTGCTCTGGTCGGATAGCGGTGGATATGTCTCTGATCAATCCTAGAACAACCTAAAACAACCTGTAAACACAAAAGGGTTAGGAAAAATGACAAAGTGCTCGTTATGCAAATGCTTCATGCAAATGCAAACGTGTGTCTGTGCGTTAGGGAGATTTCCCCCGATCCTAGTGCCTGAGTGCGAGTGCTGATAATAAGAAGTCCGAGTCCAGTCATGGAAATAACATCTCATATATAGAAAGCCCATCAAGGCATTACACAACGTCAGTGAGTACAAGATGAATCAATAGCATGACCTCAGCCAACAAGCCTGGTGATGGTCAGCATACAACAACGATCAACACAAAAGGATTACAAATAGTCAAGTACGGCCACGGGCGCGAAACTCTTCTAAAAAATTCCTCGTTTCTGGATGATCAGGCCGAGTGAGCAACCCTTCAACGAGTAACTCTCTCTGTATAATGGTGTATTGAAGACCTTCGACCGAATCTTCCCATGCTCCTTCACCGAAGCAATCTTCTAGATTCCGCTTCTTGGATTCAAACATCAGTTTGCGCTCCTTCAGGTTAGCAAGAGCCTTGTTGAGCTGGCCTTCGGCGGCATATCGGCGAGCGGTTTCTTCATCAAACCTCTTCTCACTAGCCTTCACCTGGGCTTTCAGCTTGGAGATCTGTTGCATCAGCTTATCCTCCCGCTCTTTCCTATTGGCTAGAGAGGCCTTCCAGTGCTGGTTAAACTTGGATATCCTCCAATACGCTTCATCTAAGTGTTGCTTCTTAGTGGCCAGTACATCGTTGACAACTTTGAAGTCTCGACCCATGCGCTCGCGCTCAGCTATCTGTTTAGTCAAATCTGCCCCCAACTGGTTCACCAGCTCTGTTTGCCTCTTGAAGGAATGAACAGCTTCGTTTCTCTCGCTTCTGAGTTGAGCCAATTCTTTTTCCAATTCTTCATTTTCCTTTTTGGCTTGGCAGGAGGAAATAGCATCCCTATAGCATCTGCTCTTGCTCTGATCCAAGTCACATACGGAGTGTAGGCTTGACTATTACTTTTCCCCAGCAATGGTTTTCCCCGCTTACTGATACCATTCCAAGCGCGCTGAAGCTTAGATAACATATCCCCTTCTAGAAGACCAGTGAGGTACAGAGATTCCCGTACCTCTTCATCCTTCGGCGGAGCTCTCAAAGCATAAGCAAACTGTCGGACCAGCAAAGACGGATTATAGTTTATACAACCCTTCCTGCCTATCAAAGGCACGTTCGGAAACCCGCTGCAACTGAAGATGATCTCAGTGCCCAACCTATCTCTGTCAAACCAGGCAATATCCTCTGCAGATAGACTCATCAAAAGCTCGGACCACTCAGCTGTGGTTGCCGACAAAGCAAAGGGACCCTTCTTGAGTAGGTGACTATCAAGCCATCTATAAAGCAGGGGCACGCAGCACGAGACATTCTTGCCCCTTCTGTTCTCGTTTTTGTAGTGAACGGAATGGTAGACATCTCCTATCAAGGTAGGGACTGGATTCCCTAAAGCAAAGATGTGAAACGCATCGAAGTCCACAAAGTCGGGCATATTGGGGAACAGAATGATTGCATATATGTACAGAGCGAGAATGGCGTTGAACATGACCCAACATCCGTCTTTGGCGCACTGCTGAGCCTTTCCGACTAAGAACTGCAAGGAGAAACCGGGAACCTTGTTCCAACTAGACAACACCAACTCGGAAGCATCCAGATGAAGTGACGGAGCTAGACCAGCCAGATTAGGCTCAACATCCATATGAACAAAGGGCATCTGACTTTTGATAGGCACACCTAACAAATCAACATACTCCTCTAGTGTGGGTGCGAGAACAAAGTCCTGGAAAGTAAAGCATCTCAACGGAGGATCGTAGAACTGCAGCAAGGCGTGCAACCCATTCAACTTAAACGCAGAAGGTTTACGAACCAAACTGAGCAATTTGCCGTAAGATTTTCTGAACTCATCTTTCACAGAATCATTTGCTAAAGCAATCAAACCATTCAGCTGAACAACATCAGGGGCAGGGAGCTTGTAAGCCACGGTCTTCCTCAGAGAACCCATAATAACACAGTAGGAGGCAAGAAATCCTGGATCGGGGGAAACGGTACCTGCAACACAGACACACATTAATGAAATGCAAATGGGTATGCAAAATAATGTAAAATGCAATCATGCAGCAGGAGATCAAGGCAACTATGCTGTGGATATTCTGTGTCAACAAAACCATGATGCTGCTCTGTCAAGAACAACCACTATATCTGATAAGAAGAAAACCCTGGTATCGGACCACAAATCTGCTCTGTCAAGAACACACACACATAGGACCATAAATCTGCTCTGTCAAGAACAAACATCTGATACAGGACCTCTGATACAGGACCAAAACTTTGCTCTGTCAAGAACAAACATCTGATAATAAGGACCTCTGATACAAGACCAAAACTCTGCTCTGTCAAGAACAACTATACATCTTCAGATGAGATCCTCAGATCCCAACAAAAACCTGCTCTATCAAGAACAAATACACATCTGCTGATGAGATCCTCTGATCCCAATCATAAACCTGCTCTGTCAAGAACAAATACACATCTGCTGATGAGATCCTCTGATCCCAATCAAAACTGATCCACTATCAAGAAAACCAGGAAGTTTGAAGGTCAGGGTTTCCTGCAACAAACCCAACCCTGCTCACATGTATGGACCTATACTGACACAAGTTCGACATCCTATGCGGTCATCAGCGTCACAGACATTCAAGAGGGGTGATACAATACCCAGAAGGTGTGGCATCACCAGCTCATGAAGCGGCCTCACTCGGCTGAATCCCAAATGATCTATCCCCAGAGTCGACAATCCTCCAAACCAACAACCCCCTTAACCCAAAGGGTTGAAAAAGAAGTCAACCGGGAGAACCTCGTCTGAGCGTGGATTTCATGAGACACTAGTGCCTGCAAAGCAAGCACGCGCCCACTAATTTCCACAACTAATGCTAAGTACACTCAAGCCTGGGCCTGGCTTCTCACTCATCAGAATGCCTCTCCCACAACAGCTCAGATAATCATATCATACTGAAAATAAAGTGCGGGAAGTAAAGTGCGATAAATAAACACAACCCAACAAGCAATCATACAAGCGCTAGGATTGACTCGCATAAGGAACCGGAGAACCAGAGACTCTGCGTTCGATCCCCAGCAGAGTCGCCAGCTGTCGCTTCCGCGAAAATAAGGTGCCGGCAAAACAGAAGAGTCGCCACCTTTCGTTATTTATCCCTCAGAGCGGGAAAGGAAACAATCGAAAAAACCTGACGAAAAAGGAATAAGACAAGGTCATCACAACCGTTGCCTGGGTTCGGGAGTCGGTTACGCAAGGGGAAGGTATTAGCACCCCTCACGTCCGTCGTACTCGACGGGATCCACGCTTGTTGTGTTTACTGGACGAGTTGGTTTTATCTATCTACCTATCAAGGCTGGCTTAGAAAGAAAATAAAATGACTCGGCAAAGTGTTGCACTTTATGCCTACGTATTCTCATCAGAGAATGAGAAATCAGAGTCAACGTAGTTCGCCTAACTACGGGTTACGGGAAAGGTGGCTCGTCAATACATCAGTATTGTGCCTACGTACTCTCAACAGGTATGAGAGATCAGAGCTTACGTAGTTCGGGATAATATGACTTACGAGGATTCAGATTCATCTGTTTTATCGAGTAGGGTTAACAAATAGTTCCAGCAGTTAGGGACAAAGCTTGTTTGCGGTAGAACTGGGAGTTAACGACACTCTTTTCTTCAGAAAAGCTTTCCTTTGAATTATGGGCCCACGGGGCAAAAAGGTTTGAAGTTGGTTCTCTGTCTTTTACGCAAGAAGTGTTTTTTATTGTGTTTGCAATTTCAATCGCACTAAAGACTATGACCTGAGAGTGAACGCGTCGCATGTCACCCAAAGGGTACCATACTAAACATTCAGACTGTTGAAAAGAAGCTCTCCAACAATCCTTTCACAGATAGCTTAAGGCTCGTAACGTACGAAAGAAATCATTCATGATTACTGTATCTTAAGCTGTTTTGAGATGAGAAGAGAACAGGATCAACTAAAGGGAGACTATCAAGTCCTAATGTTGTCATGCCAAGGATTCATCCTATGGTTGAAGTTTGAAACAGGGAACTCCTAGAAGTTATCATGCATAGGTTTCAACCTAAAGTTCTAATCATCACTTCCTTATCAAAGGGAGTGAGAGTCCTAAGGGATCATGTCAATGATAAACAGAAATAGGTAAAGCATCAGCTGAAACAGTAAACAGTAAATGACTGTAAAATGCATGCAATGCAAGTGAGGGAGGAAATGTGTGTGGGGCAGCAGCCTCCACAAGCTCATCTCAACCTCAAGCCAGATATGAATAAACTGCAATCATACAGGAAATAAAACATGCTATCAAGCAAGATATCAGTGACTGCAATCATGCAGAAAAATAAAATGCTATCAAGAAAAATAGAAGTAACTGCAATCATACAGAGGAAATAAAATAGAATGCCATCAAGCAAACACAAACCACGTGGGCAAAGGAGTCGGGCTCTACCGAATACCCGCAAGCAAAGCCATACAATAAAAATACAAGCAGAGGGAGCAACTCAACCTCTAGTGCAATCATGCTCCTAGCCTACAGTCAGTCTAGATAGACAATAGACAAGAAAGAAAGCAGATCAACAACTCCCTCCTTCAATTTCAAGCTTCAGCTCTTCTGACAGCAACTCAATCATCAGTCCTCAACAGCTCTTCAGGGCTTATCATCCTCCATGACAAGTATCAACTTGCTTCTCCAAGGTTTCAATCCATCCATATAAGCTTCAACTTATTCTTTCTTCCTCAAGCCTCAGCTTTACAGCAAATTCCACCTTCATGCTTCACTCTTAACTACAAGTATCAATGATTCCTTCAGGTTCTCAATGCATCAATGCAAGTGTCAACTTATCCTTCATTCTTCAAGCCTCAGCTCTTCACTCAATCTCAATTGAATCCTCTTCATAAGCATCAACTTAGTCTTCAAGCTTCAGCTCTCTTTGCTTTACTAGTATCAACTGGTTCCTCTTCATCTACAAGCTTCAGCTTCTCAGAGTAGTCTTCAATCACATGGAAGTATCAACTTCAATCTTCAATCTTCTTCAAGCAAGGAACTCCATCCTCTAATCAAGGGAGAAAGATTCATCTATCAAGAAAAAAATTTGGATGATTGGTAGCAGAGTGAAGACCAAAGGTCACCACTGAGCATCCTGTCATCAGAGAAATGAACCCTCAAAGGTTCTACCAATTTGCAAAGAACCACACATCCTACCAAAGGAGGTATGAGGCCTTTACAAAGTGACCTTTCATCATAGGGAAGAATGGAATTGATCAACATATTCCATGTTTATGAAGGAAGAGAACTATCTAGAAGCTCTGCCTACAAAACCCTAATCTTAACCTAATCAAAACTACACCACAAGAAGGGAAGATCTTCAACTCCAAGCCTCTTCAAGAAATCCAATGCATCTTCAACTTGCCTTCATCCTCATCCAAGAATAAGCAAAGCACAACCCTAATCTAAGGGAACTAAAGATGTTAATTTAGTTGAGTTAGTGCCTTAGAATCCAAGAATAAGCAAAGTGATCTTCAAAACTTCTCATGAGCTCTCTCAAGACCTGGCTTCAGAATCATCTGATGGCTTCCCACAACTCTCAAGTTAGGAGACCTACACCCTTGGTTTCAACCACTCTCTCTGAGGATCTTTTAACTTCTCTGACAAGGATATCAACCCTTGAGCACTAGAATAACCTTCTCAACTAGCTTCATAGTCTTGTGTAGATCTTGGTTGGTAATCATACCTCTTGATCTCCTGCATACATGTCAATGAAATGCAAATGATAATGCTAATGTGAATGAAATGAAACATAAGCTAGGTAAAGAAAAGTTGGGCAAATTTTGGGGTGTAACAGTGGGGAATTGATATGATTGGAAAGATCGAGCCTACGGCATCCAACGGACACCGGTTCATTTTGGTGGCAATTGATTACTTCACCAAGTGGGTGGAAGCAGCATCCTATGCCAATGTCACCAAGCAAGTGGTAGCCAGATTTATCAAACGAGATATTATCTGCAGATATGGAATCCCTGAGCGGATTATCACCGGCAACGGTTCGAACTTGAATAACAAGATGATGAAAGAGCTATGCCAGAATTTTAAGATTGAGCATCACAACTCTTCTCCTTACCGACCCAAGATGAATGGCGTTGTTGAAGCGGCCAATCAGAACATAAAGAAGATTGTTCAGAAGATGGTTGTAACGTACAAGGACTGGCACGAGATGCTACCTTTCGCTTTGCACGGTTATCGTACGATGGTACACACATCAACCGGGGCAACTCCTTTTTCATTGGTATATGGAATGGAGCCAGTGTTACCGTTGGAGGTTGAGATTCCTTCCTTGAGGGTTTTGTGAGATGTCCAACTTGACGAGGCAGAATGGGTAAAAGACAGATTGAATCAGCTGAGTTTAATGGATGAGAAAAGGCTAGCTTCTCTCGCATACGGTCGGTTGTACCAGAGCCGGATGAAGAAAGCATACGATAAAAAGATATGTCCTCGAAGCTTTCAGACGGGCGACCTTGTGCTGAAGAGGGTTCTCCCACCACAAACAGATCACAGGGGCAAATGGACCCCTAATTACGAAGGTCCATACGTTGTCAAAAAAGTCTTCTCTGGAGGAGCCTTGCTACTGTCCACCATGGACGGTGAAGACTTTACGTCTCCTGTGAATTCAGACGCAGTTAAAAAATACTTTGCTTGAAAGTGACCCGCTGGACAGTAAAAAGAGAGTCCAGGCAAAAATGGGGCATCCTAGCGAACCGTAAAAAATGAATAAAAGGTTCGGGCAAAAGTTAGGGATAAAATTGAAAAGATGTACACCCGCGAAGTCGAAAACCTGCATTGGGCGACTTTGGCAAAAAAGGGTATCCTGGTGATTGAAAACCCGCAAAGGGCGATTCACGCAAAAGTTAGGGATTGAAAAAGCAAATGACTGCGGTCCGGGTCTGATACAGCATTGCTTAGTGGTTTGGGGAGCACCTGAGGGTTCGTTTATCCAACACAATCTCTTCCAAAAATTGAATACCGGGAAAGCGACAGAGTCAGGCGAGTCATAGGAGGATCAGCTCACGATGTTTGTCTGCACCACGTTGCCGACATGTATACAAATATCGTTTTGTATTTTGTATTTTTATGCTTTCTGTGCATATATGTGTGTGTGTGTGTGTGTGCGTAACTTCCTCTTTTCAGGAGTTGCATCCGATGTACAAAACCTTGCCTATTCAGAGGCCTGTTATTAATAAAACATGTTATTCAGTATTTGATGCTTGTGCTTTACTGTTTTGTATGCGGAAAACGCCGATGTTTCGATGAGCTCGCATGCGCATAACTTTGCTGGCCCTTACCTATGATTGCTAAAACTTCGAATTGACTGAAGTAATGTCACGGACACTAACCCGAATAGATTTGGTTGTATAGATTTGTTTTTTCTCGTTTGTATTTTGCAGGGCTCTCACCTTTGAAGCGAACAATCAGAAAATTGTGGCCCCAGCCGGAGGCTCGTGGTGAAAGACTTGATGATGTTTGACGCTAATCCCCGCGCAGGTCGCACCTCATCCCCAGAGGTTGAGATGGTGTTATCCCTTACTGAAGGAAGGATTAGTTTCCCCAGAGGAGTATCCTCATGGAAGTTGTCCACAGGACATCCCCAGCAAGTCGAGATCAGTGTCCCATGCAGAGGTTATACTCCCCGGAGAGTCAAAGATGTGCGTATTCAATCCCCAGCTGGGAGGATTTCCATGGCGCGGAGCTAAGTAGTAATGAATTCAGAAGGGTTATCCCCACCGAGGATGGTTTTCTTTCTCTCCACAGGTCGTTATGCCTTCGTCAGGGTGATTATCCCCAGCGGAGTGGTAGTTCCGAGTTTGTAGACTGTACCCAGACAGTTGTCCCCCAGAAGGGTTGATTCTCCCCCAGCCGAGTTAATCTTCCCAGCAGGTGTTATTCTTTCCTCCCAGTGGAAATCGATGTGTAATCTCTCCCCGGCAGAGGTGGTTGTATTTCCGGCATTTATTTTGCCAGAATATGTTGCGATATTCGTTCAGCCCCAACAGGGTGGTCTTTGCTCTCAACAGCCGTGTTGAAGCAAGCTTGTCAGAGCTTCCCCAGCAGCCTGAACCTGCATTTGCATTTGCATACATTATCATGTTTGCATCTACCCAGAAAACGCGTAGCATTTCCATGCCGTATGGAGCATTACGCCATTGCCAAACATACGCATTTTTGAAACATAAATCAGGTTGGTTAACCTTTTTGCTTTCAGGCGTGTTTCTCAGCAGGAGTATGGGGTTCTATCTCAGATCTATTTCCAGATATTCGAAGTCTCACTGTGAGACATGTGATGATGCAGTCCTCGTTATTAATTCCCCACAGAGTTACTGGTTGAAGTTTCTCTTATCCGATCAGCAGAGTGTTTTCTTCAGGTTTGCTGTTACGACAACATTTCAGGGTTTCATAAAATCAGAATTTCAGAAGAGGTCACTTGTCGTCGAAACGGGTGTCGGGCATTTACTTTCAGAATATCCCCAGTGGAGTTAGCTACTACCGCGAATAGGCTAGGAATCTATATCCAATGTTATCTTTTCCCGTATGATGCAGGCGGAAGAACTTTCCTGTATGTATCAGGCAGATGTGTTACCTTTTCCCGTATGAAGTAGGTGGAAGAACTTTCCTGTATTTATCAGGCAGATGTGTTACCTTTTCCCGTAAGAATCAGGCGGAAGAACTTTCATGTATGTATCAGGCAGATGTGTTATCTTTTCCCGTATGAATCAGGCGGAAGAACTTTCCTGTATGTATCAGGCAGATGTGTTGCATTTTCCCGTAAGAATCAGGCAGAAGAACTTTCCTGTATGTATCAGGCAGATGTGTTACCTTTTCCCGTAAGAATCAGGCGGAAGAACTTTCCTGTATGTATCAGGCATATGTGTCACCTTTTCCCGTAAGAATCAGGCGGATAAACTTTCCTGTATGAATCAGGCAGATGTGTTTTCCGGTTTGAATCAAGAAAATGGAGTTTCCCGTATGAAGCAGGCGGATGAATCTTCCGGTATCCAGACAGATGATGCTCCCGTAATAGACAGAGTATGTGAAGTGTGTTCCGATATTTGACAAAAGCATTTTCCCCAAGGAAGTCGCCGTGATTTCCTCGTGTTACTATCCCCAGTAGAGTCCTCCTCAGAGTCGTTTTTGGGTTGGGACCAACGAAGGTAGCCACTGCAGAGGTAGGCAGAGAAACAGCATTCAGATGATTTTTCCCGTATGAAGCAGGCGGATGAATGTTCAGACAAAATTGTTTCCTCAGCGAAGTCGTCGGGATGCTACTGTGTTGACATAATATGGCATCCTAGCGTGGACAAAGTTCTATCCTGCGGCGATAGAATCTTTTTTCGGTTTGATGAAGATAATCCCCAGCACAATCGTTAACTGATCAGTTGTTGCCGTAACAACCAGATCCAGTCAGCGAATGTTGTTTTCCAAGCAGTTTGTGCAATTTATTTCTGTGGTTGGAAAATTTCTGGGTTCTTGGTATTCAACCGTCTCGTACCTTGATTATTTGAAGGTCGTTCGCTCTTCACCCAGTCGGGTCCAAGCCGCTTGAATAAGGGCAGCTGTTGCACCCTAAAATTTGCTCAACCTATTTCGTTTGATTTATGTTTCAATTGCATTATCATTTGCATAGTAAATCATGTACATAATCTAATCATTTGCGTAGCATAGCATAGCAAGTCATCCAATAGGGGATCAAGTGCCATTCTTATCTAAAGAAGCACATCAAGGGTTTTTATTCAAGCTTAAGACCATCCAAGTCATCAAGAAAGGGGTTGAAGCTTTGAGAAGTTTGAGGGTCAACCAGTGGATTTCTCTCCAAATCTGAGGGGTATTGAGGGTCATCAATGAGCTGTGAATTAAGGGTATGGAATGTGTACCAAGCTTATGAGATGTCTAGAGGGTCATATTGAAGATGAGACAAGTAATTGATTCAAGTACAAGAGCCACAGTTGAAGTGCAGTCAACTAGGGTTTCATCTGGGTCAACCCTAGGTCAATTGAGTGATTGAAGAGCATCAAGGCCTAATTGGAGGTTGTGGGATTCATGAATTGATATGTGTATACAAGTGTGGTGTTGTGCCAAGGATAAATCAAAGAGAATCAAGAGTGGGAGGAGTTACCAAATTAGGGTTTCAGTGTAAAATCCCCTAATTTAGGCCTAATTTCCAAGCCAGATAAGTCACAATTCAAGTTTCAAATGGATTCTTGGTCAACATGAAACTTGTAGAGCTTCTCAATAGCTTTAATTTGAGTACTATAAGTCTTCAAGAAGATTTATGGAACTCAAGTTATGGTTCTTGCAAGTTATGGGTCATCAGAAGGCATTGAAATTTATCTGTGAAAGTCACTTGACTTCCAAGCAACTTTTGCCTATGAAGGAGTCTTCAAATGGATTCTTGGCCAACATAAGAGTTGTAGATCTTGATCTTAGCTTTAGTTTGTACTATAAGTCCTCAAGAGGATTTGTAGAACTCAAGTTATGGTCTTGGCAATCCAGGGGTATTTTGGGTATTGATGATTACAGGTCACTTTTCAACATAAGTCAAAATCTCCATCTTCCACTCCTCAAATGGAAAAATTTTCAACATGAGATGTGTTTAGAATGGTGTTTTTGGGCTAGATAAGAGGTCATGAGATCTTGGAATGGCTTTCTTCACAAAATCACAAAAATGGCCTAAAATAAGGGTGAATTTTAAATGAACCAAGGATGAAAATTGGGATTTTTAATCTACAAGTCCAAACCAAGCCATATGGCATACCAATTTGATTGGAAACCCCATTTTGAGAACATTGACATTGCCATATTTTTGATTTGAGGGATAATTCAATGACTTGCTTTGTAAAATGGTTACTTACATCATAAGTCACATATGCAAAACCTCTTTTTAGAGCATAATCAAAGCCTTAGCCCTTGACAATTCATTCAATATGTCATGTGGTGAGAATTTGGATCAGAACCAAGGCCTTGAAGAAAGCAAAAACTCAGCTGCCATATGTGAATTTCTCATGACATTTTCAAATGCAAGAGATGGTGAATTTCTCATTAGAGCTTTCCAGAAGTTTCTAGAGCCTTCATTCATGTTCTATATAAGATTTAGAACTGGTTCAAAGCTTGGGTTGGTGGAGATTGAGGGAGAATTGAGAGATTGCATCTTGAGTTTTCCATTTGCATAATAGAATCGGTTACACCAATCCACTTCATTTCAATCCATTCTTTGGTGTTCAATAGCTTCCTTTGGTTTTGGTGAATGATTCCAGATACAATTCAAGGCAAGATTGGTGCAAAATCGTGAGAGAGCATTTTGGATTCATCCATTGCAAGTCAGAATCGGATTCAAGGATTCAAGAGGTTTCAATCCAATTTAGTGCATACAGAAGCTTGATCATACTTCATTGAAGGTGTATGGAAGATCTTGGAGCTTGATTTGGAGGTTTTACCACTCTATTCATCCAAGATTTGCAGGTATGTAAATTGCTTTCTATGGCTCGATTCATGAGGTTTCTTTAGGTTTTAGATAGTGGTATGCATTATAGAACATGGCTAGGTGGATTCTGGTAGCAATTGGCTTGATTTAGAGACAAAAATAGGTTGATCACATTTTCTGTTGAGGCTCGTATCTTGCAATTCTTGGAGGTTTAAACCTAGTTTAGTGGTGGATTTTACTCTGTGTGAGGTGATGATGATTTTAGGCCTCTCAATTTTGAGTTTGGTGAGAATTGAGGTTTGAGCTTTTTCTGAACCTCTCTTCGTGTTTTGAGGAAGAAGATGATTCAATACAAATGGAGGTTAGGGTTGGATTCCTTGGGAAAAAACGAACAAGGTGATGTGTTTATGTTAGGGTTTTGATGAAGATTAATGGAACTGAGATTTGGGGAAGAAGGAGGTTGAAGCTCTGCTCAACCATGGCATTTTTCTCTCCAAGCTTTCAAAAGGTAGGAGATGACTCCATCACCCTTAGATCACGAGGAGACTTTGACTGAAAGCCTCATCCAACGGCCACGAGCACGTCTCAATTTGTGAAGGAGTCTGAAAGAGGTGAAACGCACCGTTTCACTTAATGTACTTGGATGGGCTTAAGTATATGTTGCTAACCACACCCCATTTACCAGGCCCACTTGAAAACACACGGGAAAGTATTGCTATTCATACCAAGCTTTTTTTCCCTTTTTTCCTTTGTTTTTTATTTTATTTTCTGAGTTGGAATTGGGCCTAGCGCGTCTGGCTATACGCACCCCCTCTGGGCCCAACTGGTGAATTGAACTGGTGTTGCTTGCTATTTGTCACGCATCTTTTACCATTTTCATTTTATTTTTCTTTTATTTCCATATTGTTTTAGGTTTATTAAAAAATCCATAACTAATTGAAAAATAAACATTTTTGGATGGGAGTTTTTTCATTGTTTTCATTAGGGTTTCTAGAATTTAATAAAACCATAAAAATATTAATTCCTCGCATTTTATATTTTTGGTATATTTTACAATTTGATTGTTTCTATTTTGCATTTGTTTGATACTTAATTTTTCTGAATTTAGTATGAGAGTTTGGTGCATGATTTTTGATTGATTCTTATGAGGTTGATTAGATTAGGGAAGCATGTACCCTTAGGAATTTTTTCATATTTTTGTGACTAAAATTTAGATTAATTTGAGAGGTAGATAGGAGAGGTATCAGAATTAGGGTTTCACAACACTTAGGTGTAGTTTAGGACATAGTTTTGGGGTTTTAAACTGATTTAGGCCTTGGGGTTTATATGGGGTATAGGGTATATAGTTAAGTTCCCTTAGAAATTTAATTAGGATTTTATAGTGGGTTTTACTATTTTACTTGATTTTTGCAATTTGGTTGATATTGGTGTGTTTCCCACTTGGGATGTTGCTTTGTTTGTTGGGTTTTGGGCATTTCAATTGGGCTTGGGGCTTGGGTTTTGCTTGTTGGAGCTAATGAAGACCTTGGATTATGATTGAAGACAAGGGATAGAGCTTGATGCATAGAGACTCCTTTCCTAGCAGATGGTTTGTGAAGACTTAGGAGATAGGAAAAATAGGGAGAGCCTTAAATTAGAATGATTTCTTCTTACAAACATAGAAAGCATCTTGTGCTTCTATTCCTCCCTACGACATAAAGTCCTTCTAAGGTATTCACATCCCTCCTTGGGAGGGATAAATGGCTTATTTTAGAAGTAGAACTTTGAGGGAACATTTCTCTTATGATGTTAAACACTTACAGGCTTCCTTTGGTTGTCAATAAGCTGTTTAGCATTTCAACTTAATCTGTTAAGTGATTCTCTCCTGTGAATGCTTGCTTGGAAGATATAAGTCCATTGAAGATTGGTGAAGATAAAGCCTGTACCTGTCAAAGCTGGATATCTATTGGAATTAGGGTTTTGCTGCTTTCTGAAGCTGTTTGCTGTTTGAAGCTGTCAACTGTTGGGGTTCAGTGCTTGCTAGAGATGGGGTTACTTTTGGAGACAGGAGCTTATCTAAAGCTTAGGGATCATTGAAGAGTGAAGATGGGATCTTGCTCGAAGTTGGTGCTGTCAACCCATTGCTGTTAATCAATTGTAGCTGTCAGAGCTAGTGCTGTTTGAACTGTTTACTGTAGGAGTTGGTGTTGCTGTCAGAGCTGGTGTTGGGTTTTATTTCTTTTTCTGTATTGTTTGTTGGCTTGTTCAGCTTGCCCCTTAGGTTTGAAGTGAAGCTGTTTCACTTTGCCTATTGTTTCCCCAGGTTCGAGGTTGAGTGGGACTCCTTTGCCTCGCTCGTATTGTTGCATCTCATGCATTTTACTGTTTACTGTATATATGCTGTTTCTTTTCCATTTATCCCATAGGATCTATGTTTTTCTCTGTGCAAGAGAGAAATATGACAGACATTAGGTGTTAACCCATGTATGACAATATTAGGGTAGTTTGATTCCCATTTCAAACCATAGGTTTTTAGAGTTCTTTCTCTTCTATCTCAAAATCATTCAAAACACAGTAATAAGGTTAATCGATGTCGTACACCACGAGCTTTAAGCTATTTGAGAAAGGGTTGCTGGAGAGTTTCTTTCCAGTAGTCTGGCTGCTTAGTGTGGTACCCTTTGGGTGACACGCGACGTAGTCACTCTCAAGTCATAGTCTCTAGTGCGTCAGAGATTGCAAACATCATAAAAGACAGTTCTTGCGTAAAAGACCGAAAACAAACATCAAAACGTCATTTTTGTCCGCTTGGACCCGTAATCAAGAGAAAACCTTTTCATAAGGATCTAAAAAACAGTCAGACAAATTTGTGTCTTCCGTAGCCCGAACTACGTTTGCTCTGATCTTTCATGCTGTATGAAAGTACGTAGGCATAGGATGTCGTATCCTAACGAGCAACCTTCCCCTCCTTTCCCATAGGTAGGCGAACTACGTTGACTCTGATTTCTCGTTCCAGACGGGAATACGTAGGCATAAAGTGCGATACTTTGCTGAGTCATTTTATTTTCTTTTAACCCCAGACCTTTAGAGTAGATAGAATAACAATCCGTACTAGAAAACAAGCGTGGATCCCGTCGAGTACGACGGACGTGAGGGGTGCTAATACCTTCCCCTTGTGTAACCGACTCCCGAATCCAGGATTTGGTTGCGATGACCATTCCTTTCCCGTATTTTCGTTAGGTTTACTTCGAGCGTTTCCTTTCCCTCCTTTGGGATAAATAACGCACGGTGGCGACTCTTCTGTTTAGCCGGCGCCGATTTTCGCAGTAGCGACACTATGATGACAATCTGTGTATTGATGGATACAATATGCTTGTAGGATCCATTTTTTAATATGGGAGTAGAAAAATAGCCTTGAGAGGGTGAATAGACCCAAATAAAATTCAATTTTCGTTTACAAAATTATAAGAATGTTTTCAAAAAAATTGCGAGCAAAAGGTTTGATCATACTGATTCCTTAAGTGATGAATTATCCAAATATTTAAGATGAACTTTGCCTTATCCGTAGCCTTCCACGTAGTCACTACTAAGGCAATTTTGAAGAGAAGAACATACTTCTTTTCAATAAAAAATTTCTTCACCATTAGCAATCACCTCAATCTTGAAAAAAAATAAAAATCTCAACCAAATCTAAGAACTATTAGTTTCAAGAACGTACCTTCTTCAATCAATTACAAATCTCTCGTTATAAAGATCTGAATCAAGTTGAATTTAAAGATGTAAGAATTTTGATGCAAGAACTTTGAACCTTCAAAAAATAGGAAATTTATTTTTCACAGAATCACAATGTTGATTATGATACTCACTATGGTTCGTTACATGAGAAAGGATGAAAAAAAGGTTTTATATGTGCTTGAGATTAATGTTGTAAATGGTTGAAAAAGTCAATTAGATTCAAATCAAGAGTAATTGATGATTTAAATCAAATAAACAAGTGAAGTGGAATTAAAGAAAAAACAGAGTTTTGACCCATTTTCAGTTGATTCAAATCAAGAGGAAAGTGTGATTTGAATTAAGGACCTTGTGATTTGAATCACGTATTAGATTTGATTTGAATCAAACAGGATGAGTCAACTAAGAAAATATGGAAATTTTGCATGATACAAATCACGTGTTAAGTGTGATTCGAATCAATTGAGGCAGAGGTGACCCAAAGTTTGATGATTCGAATCATGTGTAAAATGTGATTCAAATCAAACGGTTTGAAATTTTTTGGTTTGGCTCTATTCAAAATGGTTTGAATCAGGATTTGTGCTTGATTCAAATCAAACACCCAAAATCTAAAATTTTCAAAGTATTAAGGAGACTTTAAGATTTTTATTTCCACTTAAGTTGAATCAATATCATATATGGCTCTTATTGCACTAACTCGTGCAATTGATTGAAAACATGATGATCAAGTTTAAATCTAACTAATGGTTAATGCATGCTATAATCCAATATTTTTAACACTTGATTCAGAGACGTGCAATCATGAAGGAGAATCAATAATTGAAAGTAAATCAAAGATGAAAGCAATAAGACAGACAACAAAATAACTAAATTGGGGTGCTCTCTTTAAATGTATTAGGGACATTAACTATATCATCATGTCCATAAAACTTGGCCAAGGAGGGAGGTTTGAAGCCCTCAGGGATAGACGCATCCCATATCTCTTATGAGAGTGATTGGAGGTCCAAAAGTTCCATCTCCTCTTATTATAATATTGTTGGTGTTGTTTGACGTTGTGGATGTTTTCCTTAAATGTTTGGTTATGGTAGCGTAATTTGTAACACCCCGTTCCCCAAAATCTAATAAATGCAATTAAAATAAACAATCATCAGAGTTTCACACCACAAAACAGGATGTCGCAGAATTAAACCAACAAAACATTTTCCATTAAATGATTTTCAACAAATATAACACAGCGGAAATTCATCATCATAAATATATATATATATATATATATATATATATATATATATATATATATATATATATATATATATATATATATATATATATATATATATATATATATATATATATATATATATATATATATATATATATATATATATATATATATATATATATATATATATATATATATATATATATATATATATATATATATATATATATATATATATATATATATATATATATATATATATATATATATATATATATATATATATATATATACACATAACATCATCTTCATGTCATATACATAATCCTAGGCCACTGCCAAAAATATACAAAACATGTTCACCTAAAAGATTCATCAAACACGATACCCCACAGGGACACACAAAATCATCGGATAAAAAAATAACTCCCCAAAGCCCCGGTGTTACGTATTAGAGCATCCCTACAACTCGCCAAAACCAAGCTAGCTATGCACCTGGATTATCTGTACTTCCGAAGAAGCACAGACCACAACAAAAAGCAAAGGGGTGAGAAATCACGATCAAAATATAACGGTAATAATGTACATGAATAAAAGGCAGTAAATCACACAATTATCATTCACATACATCTACCCGGACCTACTGTCCCACACAACCGTAACATATAAAATAATGCAACACATGCAACTCAACCCATGTTATGTGGTACCGACTCAACAATAGCAACGATGGGCACCGGGCCATCACCCTTCCCGAAGGAACACATTATCATCACCGATGGGCACCAGGCCATCACCCTTCACACAGAAGCACATCACAACAGGATAGATCACTTACGCCCCCCTGAGACAGGATCTATCCCTCATAATCACCGATGGGCACTAGGCCATCACCCTCCACACAGGAGCATACTATCACCACCGATGGGCACTAGGCCATCACCCTCCACACAGGAGCACACTATCACCACCGATGGGCACCAGGCCATCACCCTCCACACAGGAGCACAATATCACTACCGATGCCATGCATAACACACAACCTCAGATACACTAAGTGTACACAACTCCACTAATCACAATTCATCACACATCATATATATATATATATATATATATATATATATATATATATATATATATATATATATATATATATATATATATATATATATATATATATATATATATATATATATATATATATATATATATATATATATATATATATATATATATATATATATATATATATATATATATATATATATATATATATATATATATATATATATATATATATATATATATATATGTCAACATCACTACATTCATACAAAATCACATACACCGGTTTTTCAGTCATTTACATTAAACGAATATCAAGGACATCATATGCCACACTATGCATATACTCTCCATAGCTCAACATCAATCTCATAATCCATCACGACCAACAAGGGTCCAACAGCACAAGAGCACAGAACAACATGGCACAAAGAAAACAAAACACTGTCATGCTTGCTGGCTCACTCGCTAGGCGAAGCATCAGCAAACACTAAACCTTAGCGAAGCCAACCAGAGGCATTCTGGAAGCACTCGCTACCTCATTAGCTCAGCGAACCCCTGACGAAGGTTCGCTACCTGCTCGCTCAGCAAAGCAGCTGGCGAGCATCTGCGAATCCAGAAAAATAATACCACTGCTCAGAGTCGGAAAAACGCTCTGAACTCAGCCGATTCTATTCCAAACCAAACCCTGTCATACCCGACCATTATTCTATAGCCTAACTACCACATCTACCCTCGATTTAACCCGATCAAATGTCATCCCTACACGTTTACTCAGTTTCGGCATAAACTTCACACTATCCGAAATTCCCAAATCGAGCAAACAACACATGCAATGAATTCAAGCATATCAGCATCAAACTCAAAATCATAACATCACATAAAACGTAATCATCAACCTATGGGATTAAGGGAAATCCCCTTCTACCTAATATTCATGCCTTTACCGAAATTTAACCGATTCTTCCCCCCCCCCCCCCCTCTTAACTCAAATACGTAGCTTGATCGAAGTAGAACTTCCAAAATCTGGTAGCTTAGACCTTCTCCTTCCTCTTGATCGTCTCTGAAGCTTGCTCTTCACTTGCTAGACCGTGTCCTTCTCCCTCTTCCTTTCACGATCGTGTTCTCTTTTCTCCATTTCTTCCAAATGCCACTATTGCCCTTAATACCCCCAAAATAATTCCAATAATATAAATCCTCCTTTTCTTTTTAATTTCCAAAACATTAATAATATTTCCTCATTTTCTTAATTCCAATTAATATTAAAACCTCATAATATTAATATTAATAATAATAATAATAATAATAATAATAATAATAATAATAATAATAATACTAATATCAACATTAATATTAATTATTAATTATTATCGTTATCGATGATATAATATTAATACTATGTTCCTTATTTCCTCAACAACTTCCACACAAAGCACGCCGAAACAAAACGACACGGGAAAACTTAAATAACTAAAATGGGCATCACAACTATCCCCCACTTTAATTATTTTTGTCCTCGAAAATACCTGATGGAAACAATTTTGGATGTGCTTCCTGCATCCTGCTTTCCAATTCTCAGGTCACACTGCCTCCTGCAGCACCTCCCCAAGCTACTCTCACCAAAGGTATCTCTTTCCCTCTGAGGCGCTTCATCTTGCGATCCTCGATCCACAACGGCATCGTCTCAACAATGAGATTCTCCCGGACTTGCACTTCATCTCTCTGAACACATGAGACGGATCCGCGACATACTTCCGAAGTTGCGACACATGAAACACGTCATGCAAATTCGAAAGCTCCGGCGGCAACGCCACCCTATAAGCCACGTCACCAACTCTCTGCAAAATCTGATACGGCCCAATAAACTTCGGATCCAGATTCTTGGATTTCAATGCACGACCTACACCCTTCACTGGGTTCACCCTCAGCAACACGTGATCACCTTCACTAAATTCCAACTCTTTCCTCCGGTTATCATGATAACTCTTCTACCTATCCTGAGATGCTTTCATCTTCTCACGGATCATCTAAATTGTCTCAGTAGTCTGCTGCACAACCTCTGGCCCTAAAACCACATTCTCACCCGACTCATACCAACACAAAGGAGTTCTGCATCTCCTACCATAAAGAGCCTCAAACAGTGCCATCCCGATACTGGAATGGTAACTGTTGTTATACGTGAACTCAATCAATGGCAAATGAGTATCCCACACACCACCTTTTTCCAACACACAAGCCCGCAACAAATCCTCCAAAGTATGAATAGTTCTCTCTGACTGACCATCAGTCTCTGGATGATAGGCTGAAATCAGCTTCAACTTAGTAACCAAAGCTTCCTTCAAGCTCTTCCAGAATTCTGAAGTAAACCTCAGATCTCTATCCGACACAATACTCGACGGCACACCATGAAGCTTCACAATCACCCGAATATAAATCTCCGCCAGCTTCTCCAACGAAAAACTTATATTAACCGGCACAAAATGTGCAGACTTCGTAAGCCGATCCACAATTACCCAAATGGCATCAAATCCTCTCGCCGTGCTCGGCAAACCCGTAACAAAATCCATGGTGATACAATCCCACTTCCAAACTGGAATCTCTAACGGTTGCATCAATCCACTAGGCTTCTGATGCTCCACCTTCAATTTATGACACGTCAAACAGACATAAACAAACCAAGCTATATCCTTTTTCATACCTGACCACCAAAACATCTTCCTTAAATCATGATACATCTTCGTAGCTCCTGGATGAATGCTCAAACCACTATGATGTCCTTCACTCAGAATCGACTTCTTCAACTCATCATTATCCGGCACACAAATTCTACCTCGGAACCTCAACACACCTGAACCATCCAACTTGAAATCACTATCGGAGTCTCTTCCCACTCCAGACATCACATCCACTAGCTTCACATCAAGCTTCTAACCTCCTCTGATCATATCCAAGAAATCATTGTTCACTTGCAATTTGCCCAACATCATGCAATCTACCGAAGTTTCGCAAACCATGCTCAAATCTCTGAACTGTTCAATAAGCTCCATCTCTTTCACCATCATAGCCGACATATGAATCGCCTTCCTGCTCAAGGCATCGGCTACCACATTAGCCTTTCCCGGGTGATAACATAGGCTAAAATCATAATCATTCAATAACTCTAACCATCTCCTCTGCCTCATATTCAACTCTTTCTGATCAAACAAATACTTCAGACTTTTATGATTGCTGAATACCTCGAACCTCGAACCATACAAATAGTGTATCCAGATTTTCAACACAAAAACCACCGCAGCCAACTCAAGATCATGAATAGGATAATTCCGCTCATGCACCCTCAGTTTCCGCAAAGCGTACACCACCACTTTACCATTCTGCATAAGCACTCCGCCTAAACCCATCTTAGACGCATCACAATACACCACAAACGGTTCACTCGGAGTCGGTAACACTAATACCGGTGTCGTGGTTAATCTCTTTTTCAATTCCACAAAACTCTCTTCACAAGCGGCATCCCACACAAAAACTTGATTCTTCCTCGTCAACTGAGTCAATGACAAAGCCAAAGTAGAAAACCCTTCAATGAACCTTCGATAGTACCCTGCCAGACCCAAAAAGCTTCTAACCTCCACCGCTGTCTTCGGTGGTTCCCACTATAATACCGCACTCACTTTTGACGGATCTACCGATATACCATCACCAGAAATAAAATGCCCCAAGAAACACACCGTCTTTAACCAGAACTCACACTTCGACAGTTTCATAAACAACTTATTATCCTTCGACACTTGCAAAGCAATTCTCAAATGCTCCGCATGCTCTTCCTCAGACTTCGAATAAATCAGGATATCATCAATGAACACAACAATGAACTGGTCCAAATAAGAATGGAAGATCCGGTTCATATACTCCATGAACACTCCTGATGCATTCGACACTCCGAAAGGCATGACCGCATACTCGTAATGTTCGTATCGAGTTCTAAACGCCATCTTCTAAATATCACCTTCTTTCACTCTGATCTGATGGTAACCCGACCTCAAATCAATCTTACTGAACACACGAGCTCCCACCAAATGATCCATCAAATCATGAATCCTTGGAAGAGGATATTTATTCTTGATGGTCACTTTATTCAACTGACGGTAATCGATGCACAACCGCATGCTACCATCCTTTTTCTTCACTAACAACACTGGAGCTCCCCACGGCGACACACTTGTCCTGATAAACTTCCTATCCAACAACTCTCCAATCTGAGACTTCAATTCAGCCAATTCCACTGCCGACATCCTGTACGGTGCCATAGAAATAGGCCTCGTACCAGGAACAAGATCAATGCTAAACTCAACTTCTCTCTTCGGAGGTAACTCTGTAATGTCATCAGGGAACACTTCCAGAAACTCATTCACCACTGCCAACTCTTCCAATGACGCTTCTCTGTCAATAGCTAATGATGCAAATAAAGCAAACATTTTAGCTTCATTCTCCAACAAGATCCTCAATTCCTTACTAGACAAAGAATCTGCCAATGCTTCCTCTTCTGGAGTCAGAAACAACAACACCTTCGAAAACAATCAATATACACTCGGTTGAACTCCAACCAGTTCATACCCAGAATAACATCCAAACCACCAAGTGGTAGACAAATTAAATCTACCCCAAAATCTCTACCGAAGATAGTCAGTGGACACTTCAAACACACCAAAGAAGTAGTCATTGAACCAATAGAGGGAGTCTCAATAGTCATCCGCCGCTCAAGAGTAGTCGGCACCAAACCTAACCTCTTCACACAATCCAAGGAAATTAACGAGTGGGTAGCACTCGTATCAATCATAGCAGACAAATCAACATTATTAATGAAACAAGTACCTTGGATAGAACGATCGTCACTAGCAGCTTGAGTTCCCACCACCGCAAACACTTTGCCACTGGTCTGAGGCACCTGAGCTGGCATCGCCTTCTCACAATGCATACTGATGTGGCCCTTCTCACCACAGTTGTAACAAGTAGGCATAGTAGTCCGACAATCAGCCATCACATGACCCGACTTACCACACTTGAAGCACTTCTTCACTTCATGAAAATAATCATCAGCACGATGACCCATGCCACCGCACCGGAAACACTTCCCACCAGCAGACACTCTTCTTTCTCTGGGCTTCTTATCAGCAGCATCCTTAAACTTCCCCTTATCAGTAGGAACACTGTAAGGAGTACCACCGAACCTTTTCTTACTCTTACGATCATTTGCAGCCTTGTAATGCGCGATCCTCGCCCGGTTATCATTATCATAAATCCTGCTTCTGCTTATCAGCTCAGGATAATCCCTGATCTTCTGACAAGGTATTCCCATCTTCACTTCTAGACGCATCCCATTCTCAAACTTCAAACACTTGGAGGTCATCGCTCCATCAGTATTGTAATGGGGACAATAATGCACCAACTCTTCAAACTTAGCCGCATACTCGACCACCGTCATATTTCCCTGCTTCAGTTCCAGAAACTCAATCTCTTTAGCACTTCGAATATCCTCCGAAAAATACTTCTCTAGAAAACTAGTGCGAACAACATCCTAAGTAATTGGAGTTCCTGCAGTCTCCCACCTCTGGAAACTGTTGTCCCACCAAGCTTCAGCTTCTCCCTCTAACATGTGAGTACCGAACCTCACCTTCTGCTCATCACTGCAACCCATGGTTCTGAAAATCTTCTCAATCGCCTTAAGCCACTTCTGCGCCGCTTCAGGGTCCAAAATTCCTCCATGGAACGTCGCCGGCTTGTTGCTCTGAAACTGCACCAAATCCCTGAATTGCGCACCCGCAGCATGGTTCTGATTAGCAACCACCAGCGCCATCGCTTGCATAGCTGCAGCCAACGCATCATCATTCCTTCCCGCCATACTGCTCAATATCAGAAACATATGGTCAAAAGACACACAACCTCTATCCTAAGGACAGACTCAAAACACTACACTGGCCGGACGGACCAACCTGCTCTGATACCAGCTTGTAACATCCCGTTCCCCAAAATCTAATAAATGCAATTAAAATAAACAATCATCAGAGTTTCACACCACAAAACGGGATGTCACAGAATTAAACCAACAAAACATTTTCCATTAAATGATTTTCAACAAATATAACACAGCGGAAATTCATCATCATAAATATATATACAAACATAACATCATCTGCATGTCATATACATCATCCTCGGCCACTGCCCAAAATATACAAAACATGTTCACCCAAAAGATTCATCAAACACGATACGCCACAGGGGCACACAAAATCATTAGATAACAAAATAACTCCCCAAAGCCCCGGTGTTACGTATCAGAGCATCCCTACGCCTCGCCACAACCAAGCTAGCTACGCACCTGGATTATCTGTACTTCCGAAGAAGCACAGACCACAACAAAAGCAAAGGGGTGAGAAATCACAATCAAAATATAACGGTAATAATGTACATGAATAGAAGGCAGTAAATCACACAATTATCATTCACATACATCTACCCGAACCTACTGTTCCACACAACCGTAACATATAAAATAATGCAACACATGCAACTCAACCCATGTTATGCGGTACTGACTCAACAATAGTAACGATGGGCACTAGGCCATCACCCTTCTCGAAGGAACAGATTATCATCACCGATGGGCACCAGGCCATCACCCTCCACACAGGAGCATATCACAACAGGATAGATCACTTACGCTCCCCTGAGACAGGATCTATCCCTTACAATCACCGATGGGCACCAGGCAATCACCCTCCACACAGGAGCACACTATCACCACCGATGGGCACCAGGCCATCACCCTCCACACAAGAGCATACTATCACCACCGATGGGCACCAGGCCATCACCCTCCACACAGGAGCAAAATATCACTACCGATTTCATGCATAACCCCAATGCATAACACACAACCTCAGATGCACTAAGTGTACACAACTCCACTAATCACAATTCATCACACATCATATATATATATATATATATATATATATATATATATATATATATATATATATATATATATATATATATATATATATATATATATATATATATATATATATATATATATATATATATATATATATATATATATATATATATATATATATATATATATATATATATATATATATATATATATATATATATATATATATATATATATATATATATATATATATATATATATATATATATATATATATATATATATATATATATATATATATATATATATATATATATATATATATATATATATATATATATATATATATATATATATATATATATATATATATATATATATATATATATATATATATATATATATATATATATATATATATATATATATATATATATATATATATATATATATATATATATATATATATATATATATATATATATATATATATATATATATATATATATATATATATATATATATATATATATATATATATATATATATATATATATATATATATATATATATATATATATATATATATATATATATATATATATATATATATATATATATATATATATATATATATATATATATATATATATATATATATATATATATATATATATATATATGTCACACATCACCACATTCATACAAAATCACATACACCGGTTTTTCAATCATTTACATTAAACGAATATCAAGGACATCATATGCCACACTATGCATATACTCTCCATAGCTCAACATCAATCTCATAATCCATCACGACCAACAAGGGTCCAACAGCACAAGAGCACAGAACAACACGATACAAAGAAAACAAAACATTGTCATGCTCGCTGGTTCACTTGCTAGGCGAAGCATCAGCGAACACTCGCTACTTGCTCTCTCAGCGAGCACCCTAGCGAAGCCAACCAGAGGAACTATGGAAGCACTCGCTACCTCATTCGCTCAGTGAACCCCTGGCGAAGGTTCGCTACCTGCTTGCTCAGCGAAGCAGCTGATGAGCATCTGCGAATCCAGAAAAATAATACCACTGCTCAGAGTCGGCAAAACACTCCAAACTCAGCTGATTCTATTCTAAACCAAACCCCGTCATACCAGACCATTATTTCATAGCCTAACTACCACATATACCCTCGATTTAACCCGATCAAATGTCATCTCTGTATGTTTACTCAGTTTCGGCATAAACTTCACACTATCCGAAATCCCCAAATCGAGCAAACAACACATGCAGCGAATTCAAGCATATCAGCATCAAAACCAGAATCATAACATCACATAAAACGTAATCATCAACCTATGGGATTAAGGGAAATCCCCTTCTACCTAATATTCATGCCTTTACCGAAATTTAACCGATTCTTCCCCCCCCCTTACCTCAAATACGTAGCTTGATCAAAGTAGAACTTCCAAAATCTAGTAGCTTAGACCTTCTCCTTCCTCTCGATCGTCTCTCAAGCTTGCTCTTCACTTGCTAGACCGTGTCCTTCTCCCTCTTCCTTTCACGATCGTGTTCTCTTTTCTCCATTTCTTCCAAATGCCACTATTGCTCTTAATATCCCAAAAATAATTCCAATTAATATAAATCCTCCTTTTCTTTTTAATTTCCAAAACATTAATAATATTTCCTCATTTTCTTAATTCCAATTAATATTAAAACCTCATAATAATAATAATAATAATAATAATAATAATATCAACATTAATATTAATTATTAATTATTACCATTATCGATGATATAATATTAATACTATGCTCCTTATTTCCTCAACAACTTCCACACAAAGCACGCCGAAACAAAACGACACGGGAAAACTTAAATAATTAAAATGGGCGTCACATAATTCATCCATGGCGAAACACATTTCTGTTAGGGCATCATCATCACCTCTATCACTGGTACCTTCTGGCGTAATGGATGGAGCTCTCCTATTAACCATAGTTAAAACTGGCTAAGTATAGGAGTGAAGGGTAACAACAGGAAGGGTGATGGTGATATAAAGAGTGTGCCCTAAGTTAGTTTTACAAGGGCCTTATCATATCCTAATTTTTAACCTTAAGATCCCACCTCATTTTCATCTTCCTTGGGTTTAGGCTTGCAGAGATCACCAATCACCACATTGTGTGTTTTGTTCCTTTATTTTTATACACTTTATGTTTCACTAACTACTAACCAAAATGCCCAAAAATATGTCTTGTATACTTTTTGTTTCTTTTCAATGCAGGGTTTTGCATTAAGAACATCAAGCATGGTTCCTCAGCTAAGGTTATGGTCCCTTAAAGTCAAGTATGGTCAACCATTGATTCCTAAGGACTATTTCATCAAGTCATGACCTCTAATCTCAAAGTTTTTTTTATCTTCAGCATCATTCAATCTCATTTTAATCAAAGATATCTCAAAGTTCAGTAGCTTGTTTCTCAAGAAAAGTCAAAGGTTCATGTGTTTATTTTCATGCCTTCATTAACAAGTTACCCCAAGATTTGGTGAACATAATCAAGGGAAATTCAAGGGAACCTTATTTTAAGTTCATATGATGATCCATGTGCTTTGAAATGCAAGAAAAAACCAAGATCACAAGTTGATTCAATGAGGTTAGACCTAAAAAGTCAACATTTTTAAGTCAAAGTTCCAAAGGGAACAACTCCTTCAATTCTAAATATTTTTTAATGCTTCTTTTTGCATATGACTCTTCTCCAGATCCTCTTCAACTTATATTTACATGAAAAGATCCAATTATTCTTGGAGGATCATCAAATGTTTGGAGACATTATAAGTCATTTGTGGACTTAGTGAAATTTTTCCTATTTTCAAGTGGCTTTTTCTCAACTTTCAAGAATCACAACTTCTTTAATTTTTAACATATTGTCGCAACTGTGAAAAACACCCGGCAAAAACAGAAGATTCGCCACCTTTCGTTATTTATCCTAAAGAGAGGGAAAGGAAACGATTGGAAAAACCTGACGAAAAGGGAAAGACAAGGTCATCGCAACCAAGTCCTGGATTCAGGAGTCGGTTACGCAAGGGGAAGGTATTAGCACCCCTCACGTCCGTCGTACTCGACGGGATCCACGCTTGTTGTCTATCTAAGGGTATGTTTAAACTATCTACGCTACAGGCTTGCAGGACAAAAAGAAAAGAAAGAGAGACTCGGCAGAGCATCGCAACTCTGTGCCTACGTACTTTCATCGGGTATGAAAGATCAGAGTCAACGTAGTTCCGCCAACTACGGGTGAAAAGGGGGGAAGGTTGCTCGCCAAGACATCGTGTCTTGTGCCTACGCACTTTCATCTGGTATGAAAGATCTGAGTGAGCGTAGTTCGGGCGGACACAAAACCACAGGTTGATTAAGTGTTTTAATCGAGTAAGGTTAAACCTCCGTTCCAGCAGTTAGGGACTGAGCCTGTTTGCGGTAGAACCGAAGCTTTACAACACTCTTTTCTGAAAAAAGTTCCGATTAATCCCGAAGGAAAAAGGTTTGAGTTTTGTTTTGTATTTTTTAGTGAAGTGAATTAATTCGGTTTGTGATTCACGTTGCACTAAAGATTAAGACATGGAGGCGAATGCGTCTTATATCGCCCCCAAACGGGACGTATACTAAATGTAACACCCCACTTCCCAAATCAATTAAAATATAAACATTATAAATAAAAATCAGAGTTGTTCACCTCCCAAGTGGGATATCACATAATCAAATCCAACACATCCTTCATTAAAAGTGTTTTCACCAAAATACAGCGGAAGTTGTTCATATAACAAAATACATCAAATTCATGATACGTCACAGGAAAAGAAATAATTTCAACAAAAACAACTAAAACACCCAAGTCCCGTGCTACGTATCAGAGCATCCTAAGACTCGACTGACACACCACAAATCCAAGCTAGCTAAGTACCTGGATTATCTGTACTTCCGAAGAAGCACAGACCACAAAAACAGCAAAGGGGTGAGAAAACATGATCAAAATATATCGGTAATTACATACATGAAATAAAGGTAGTAACTACAACAGTCATATCAATCATCACCCAACATTCACCAAACACGACATATAGTCCACCAATCAACATAATACATCATAATGCAAATATGCAACGCAACACCATGCATGCGGTACCGACTCATTGGTTCATTCCATGTGAACCCGGATAGATCACATACACCCACCCTTGGCCATGATCCGTCCCCACCAATTCCCCACTTAAAGGAATACGAATGGATCACATACACTCCATCGAGCAATGACTCATTCCACCAACACTTCATAATATGCATGGCACCAAATGCACACAAATCAACACAAGCACACTAAGTGCCCACGATCCAGTGATCACATCACCATTCATCATACATGCTTACACATCGAACTATTATTATAATTAAGTTCACACGATCTCCCTGATCCCATCACTGTACGTCATTCGTACATCTCCTAATCAACTAATTGCTTTAATCAAAGCTACACGATCCCCCCGATCCTACCACTGTATCCCATACATACTACACACCAATCTGTTACCACGATTTAGTTCAATCACTATAAGATTCCACCGTCCGACGCTATTCTGTTATGTTAATTCATCTTAATATACACAATCCTACTGACCACACCATCTTATCTCATATATCTATTATACACCACTCATTTGTATTAACTAAATTAACTCTATACGGTCCTCTTGATCAACTCACCGTGCCTCGCACATCTCCTACATCAATCTAATTATTTTATTTACATTCAACACTATGTAATTCACCTATTAGCACCAAGTATCTATTCATCACATGCATACATATAGCATACACCAATCAACTATATCATTTAATCCACATATTAAGAAGGTTCACCCTCCAACAGCAGGTATACTCATATCCCAACAATTGGGTACACACGATCATAATGATCACCTCACGATACTCCATATCATACACACTTTCACCAATCATCCACTTAATTCAAACAATACGGAATCCACTTCTGATCACCACCTATGCACCTCACATTATCCATCCATCATCCCTACACTCAACATGAACTAAGGGATACTACACAGCTAATGCACAAGGCAAAACAATACCAAAAACCACATTCTGTTGTCGCGTTCGCTGCTTCATTCGCCAGGCGAAGCCCCATAGCGAATGCTCGCTATGGCTTGCCAGGCGAACTTGTTGGCGAAGCCTCGTGTTGGCGAAGCCTCGCTGGCCATATTCTCCAGGCAAACTTTATATTCTTTAGGTCTGGGAGTTTATTTGGAATTACTCGCCACTGCTCGCTAACACTCGCCAGGTGAACCCTCGCTAACCTTCGCCAACACTCGCCAGGCGAAACCCAGCGAATGCTGCGATACCCCAAAATCTCCACTGTTCAGAACTGCTACCTTGCTCCAATTCAAGCCTAATTTTCCACTTCTATATCCTACTCTATCAGTACTACAAATCACAAATATCGTACTTGCCAATCAACCTATAATTCTTACTCTAACACCAACATCAGATACTTTACCGGCACTCTCAGAGTTACTCAGAACCTATATGCTCCTTAATTTTCCTCTCGGAACCTATATCATGTTCATATTATTACTATAGGAATTATACCCCAGAACCTATATCATGGTCACTGCCAAAGCCACAGAGATTATACAGAACCTCACTAATACTCATGGTCATTATCCAAACCACAAAGGTTATATAGGAACACACCAACAACAACACCCCTTCATTAGTGGTAACAACAAATCCTCAATGTATCATCATATACATATATTTCACCATAAACAACAACAATCAACATCATAATAACAATTCAAACATATTCATCATAATACCTACGGGGTTAAGGAATCCCCTCTACCCAATTTCATGTAAATACCAACCCAATCCGTTTCTCCCCCCTTACCTCGATTAATTGCTCAATTGTTGAAGGATCTTGAAGGATTGACAGCCCTAGCCTCCTTCTCTTCCTCCTTGTTCTTCTTCTCACTTTTTCTCCCAAAACGGTTTATCATAACTTCCTTTCTCTTCTCCCAAAATCCTTTCTCTGGCACTTTATCGTGTTCTCCTCTCTTTCCCAAACACTTCTCTATTTCCTTTAATCCCTTATTTCTTATTTTATTATTTAAATCCAATAATAATAATACTACTAATATTATTCTCCCACATAATAATATGCATAATAATAGTAATAATATGAATAATAATAATATTCCACCAAATTAATATTAATACTAATATTAATAGTAATAATAATAATAATAATAATGATAATAATAATAATAATAATATCACCAATATTGCTATTATTATAATATTATCATTTCCACTCCACGTCACCAAGACTAATCCTTACATATCAAGGATGATCACCTACAACACATCAAACACACCCCACCTAAGGGCACACCCACATAAAATAATTAAAATAACACCAAAATAACAAAATAAATAAAATGGGTGTTACAACTCTCCCCCACTTTAACTATTTTCGTCCTCGAAAATTACCTGATGGAAACAATTCCGGATACGCTCCCCACATCCGGCTCTCCAATTCTCAGGTCACACTGCCTCCTGCAGCACCTCACCAATGATACCTCCTTCCCTCGGAGTTGTTTTTCGTTCATAAATCCGAACTAGCAACGCCTCAACGGCCAAATCATCTCTCACTTGTACATCATCCATCTGAATCACATACGACAGATCTGTAATGTACTTCCTCAACTTAGACACATCATCCAATTTCATAAGCGGAAGCGATAAAACTGTCTAACCTGCCACTTCTCCCACAATTCCGTTGCGCCACTCTGACACAGACTACAAAACGCGGCGCGAGCTTCTGAGACTTCAAAGCTCGAACAACACCAGTTACTAGCGTAACTCTCAAAACACATCCGTTCTTGGATCCTCTTGACCTCTCAGCCGTCTCTTGCACAATTTCAGGTCCGAGTACAACACTCTCGCCTGACTCATACCAACACAAAGAAGTCTTATATCTCTTATCATACAAAGCCTCATACCGTTCCATTCTGATATTAGAATGATAACTATCATCGTAGGTAAACTCAACCAACGACAAATAACTATCCCACGATCCACCTTGATCCAACACATAAGCTCTCAGTAAATCCTGTGAAGACTGGATAGTACTCTCTGTCTGTTCATCTGTCTGCGGATGTTAGGCAGAACTCAACCTCGACTTGGTACCCAAAGTTGTCTGCAAACTTTCCCAGAATCTCGATGTAAATCTCGGATCTCTATCCGACACAATACTCGACGGTATCTCATACAACTTCATAACTTCCTCAACATACATCTCATCTAGTTTCAACATAGAATGATTAATTCCCGCTGACATAAAATGAGCTGATCTAATCAATCCTCTCACCATTTTCCAAGGCAAATTAGATTCTTCTCACACTCCTCGGCAAACTCGACACAAAAGCCATGGAAATACTATCTCATTTCCACTATGGAATATTCAACGGTTACATCAGACCCAGCAGTCTCTGATGCCCAATCTTCGACTTTCCAAAAGTCGAACCAGCATATACGGCCTTAACCACTTCTCTCTCTGCATCTATGATCATCAAAACAATTTCCCCAATCCGGTTACCTCTTCATAGCAACGGGATGGATACTCAATCTAGTTTAAAGTCCTATTTCAATAATAATCTTATTCCAACTCAACAATATCTGGAACAAAAACTCTATCACGATGCCTCATGGTACCAATTCCATTAACCCGAAAGTCAGCTCTTCGACTCTAATTCATCAAATTCAATTCAATCTACCAACTCAAACCAGATTCCCGACCCTCTCGAATATCATCAAGAATACCACTAGTAAGGTCCGTCATACTAAGGTTAACTCCATAAGAAGTCTCTTCACAAACCCAACTCATATCATAAAATTGCTCAATCAGTCCCAACTATTTTCACCATTCTCATTGGTATATACAAAGATTTCCAATTCAATGCATCAGCTACTACGACTGCTTTACCCGTATGGTAATTCGATCTGAAACCATAATCCTCCAGAAATCTCAATTATCTCATCTGCCTCGTACTCCACTCTTTCAAATCAAATAAATACCTTAAGCTCTCGAGAATAACAAATGTCTCAAATCTCAACTAAACAATTGTAGCCTCCAATCTCCGGCACAAACACAACAACATTCGACTCTCAATCACTTGTCAGATGATTCCTCTTATGTACTTTAAGTTGACTTAAAGCATAACTGAAACTTGTTGATGTTGCACTTAACATACTCCCCCAATCTTATCAATAAAGCATCACAAAATACAACAATAGTCCGGTCGGATTCGACAAAAAATACACACACGAGCTGTTGACAACTCTCCCAAAAACTCTCCGAAACTTTCTTCACGGCGGCATATACTGCTTCTTCTCCAACACTCATAAATCAAGTTCCCGATGCTCAACATGATCCTCTTACTAATCCAGTATATCCAAATATCATCGATTAACACATCCATTGACTTACTCAAACAAGTATGGAACATCCCATGTCAAATCGACACTCAATTCGTGAGTTACGGCGGAAACACGAACCACACGCTCTGCATCTACTACAAAATCCAAATATAGTCCATCAATAAGTAACTTAAATCCATTCCACTACTTCGCCATCACATAGATCATCAAAGTAGCTTTCCAACGCTTCAAACCGTGTGTCATTCCGAGTTACGGTTCTCCCGTTACGACAAAAATACGAAACGACATTTTTCTGCCCAGGACACTTCGCTAGGCGAACACCTGGCGAACATGACAGTCCAAAATTTTATTTCTGACCGTTTCCTGACTTCCCTATGTCCGATTTCGATTCTGGAAAAAGGTGTGATCTCAGAATTCGACGTACGACAACAATTTCACACTTAGGAAGCCATTCAACACCTTTCAAACTTGAAATATTTTAAAACTCAAGTACACTAATATTCCAATCCACGCCGACCTCTTCTCATAATCGCCAAAAATCATTGTCCATCATACACTTGACTTTACGCTCTCCTGCCTTAGCACACATACCTGATGTTGCACCCCAAAATTTGCCCAACATTTCTTCACCTAGCTTATGTTTCATTTCATTCATATTAGCATTATCATTTGCATTTCATTGACATGTGTGCAGGAGATCAAGAGGTATGATTACCAATAAATAGCTATACAAGAATTTGAAGCTAGCTAAGAAGGTTATTCAAGTGTTTAAGGGTTGATATCCTTGTCAGAGAAGTTAAAAAATATTCAAAGAGAGTGATTGAAGCCAAGTGTGTAGATCTCCTAACTTGAAAGTTGTTGAAAGTTATCAGATGATTCTGAAGCCATGGAGTTAGACTTGAGGTCTTGAGAGAGCTCATGAGAAGTGCTGAAGATCACTTTGAGACCTAGATAGGTCATTGTTCAAGATTAAGAAGGCTCAGCCATGAGTGGTGCAGCTAGGGTTTGACTGGGTCAACCCTAAGTCAACTGAGGATTTGAAGAAGGTTGAAACCTAATCCAAAAGCCATGTGATCATGGATTGATACATTGAGATGTTCTAAGAATTATTTCAAGGTTAAATCATCATGATTGAAGAGTTTGAGAAGTTTCAAGCTAGGGTTTCTAAGGCTTGACAGTGTAAAATCCCCTAGTTTGACCCCTATCTTCAAGGCAATTTAGCTCAAGATGTGATTGTCATATCATCTTTCCCCCAACATGATTGTTGTAGAGCATGGTCTTACCTTTAATTTGAGTGCTATAAGTCCTTGATAGGATTTGTAGAACTCAAGTTATGGCTTTGACAAGTTACAAGTCATCTGAGGTATGTGAATTTGGAGCTTGAAAGTTACCCAACTTGCATGAAACTTTTGCCCAATAAGGATGACTCCTATGAACTTTTTGTCAACATGAATGTTGTTCCTTATCCTCTTATCTTTCCATAGAGTACTACAAGTCCTTGATAGGATTTGTAGAACTCAAGTTATGGCTTTGACAAGTCAAGGGTATTTTGGGAATTTGTGATTATAGGTCACTTATGATCATAGGTCATTTTCACCAACTTAGACACCTCAAATAAAATTTTGTTCAACTTGAAAGTTGCTCAAAATGGGGTTTTAACCTTGACCATGTATAAAGGAGACATTGAAATGGCTCAAGGAAAGATGTGGTTTGAGAAAATTTTGAAAAAGAAGAATTAAAGGCATTTAATGACCAAAAACTGAAATAAGTCATTTTGTGTCCAAACAAGGCAAAATTATAGGTCATTTTGATTGGGAAAATCATTTTAGAAACTTTGGCAATGTTATAATTTTGGTTTGAGTCCATTTTCATGCCATTTCACTTCATTTCTTCATGATGAAGCAACATAACCAACATGAACCATTGGATTGCAAACAAGGAAGTAAGCATAACCAACCAATTCAATATCTCATGAGATGAATTTTCCAAGAATTTCCATGCCCAAACAAAGCTAGAACCGTGACTGGTGTGGATGACATTTTGAAGAGAAATTGAATTTGCGAAATCTCATTTGGGTGGTTACAGAACTTTCTAGATGATTCTAATGAGTTCTATATAAGATTTGGAGTGTTTTCAGCCATTTTATTTGGAAGCATTTGAAGCTGGTAGCAGAGAGAACATTGGATTTTGCAGAGCTGCAACTCAAGATCGTGTTCTTGGATTGAGGAAGAATCAGAGCAAATTGAGGTGTGCATTAGCTTCAGAGGAAGATTTGGAGTGAGTCTGGATCATTGTGGAGGAGGAATCGAGCAAGAATTGCACCTGTTCTTCATCTGAAACCAGGTTTGTACAAATCAAATTTATGCTTAATTTATGGAGAGATAGCTAGAAACTTGCATGTGGTTAGGTTCTTAGCATGGCATAGATGGATTTTGGTACAAGAATTTGATGGATAGAGACACTCTAGGTTATGGACCACTTTCTGTTGAGCCTGATTTCTTGTGATTCTTGGTGGTATATTCATGATTGGATAGTGGAAATTGATCAGTGAGAAGTGTAGATTACATTAGGATCATTATCTTTGAGAATTGTGATGATCAAGATTTGGTGTATTTCTGAAAATTCTATCGTGTTTTGTGTTAGAGAAGGAATTAGTGAATTTGGATGATGGATTCGTGTTCAGGATGAAAAATTGAGCAAGATGATGATTTGTTTTGTCATTTTTGTTGACATGTGATGAGCACCTCACCGGAGAAGACGGTGGTGCTGCAACTCAGGCCACCGTCTGGGAAACTCCCTCCATCTGAGTTCAAATTGGGGACGATGCAGGGGAACCATCAGATGAGCGTTTGACCATTGACTTGGGCAAGGAATGAAAGGCCACGATTTGATTTCAAATTCTGAAGAGAGACCTTGAGATGAAACGCACCGTTTCATTAATTGGTTAGTTTGGGCTTAATGTACTAAGTGATATTCACACCCCCCAATTGGCCCAGTCTGGAAAATGAACTTGAAATATTTGCTATTTGTCACGTGTATTTTATTATTTTCTTTTTTTTTCTTTTATTTTGCACATTTCATATGGTTTGCAAATAATTCATAAAAAATGGAAAAATAACTCAATTTGATCCAGGTTTTTTCCCCCTGACTCTTGAATGAGTCTAGAATTTTAGGAAATTAAAAGATTAGGAATTCATGCATTTTTTATTTTAATTGCATTTTTTGTATTATTAATTGATATTAATTTCATTATGGTTGATACCTTGTCTTGTGAATTTTTGTGTGATCACTTGGTGATGATTTTTGAGCTGATTTTTTGTGTGTAGTTAGCATAGATATGTATGCTCCCATAGTATTTTTCTCACATTTTTGTGATGAAATTAGATGAGGTTTTTAGATTGAAACCTTAGGTGCTCTAGTTTTAGGGTTTAACCTTAGTACCCCATAGTTTAGGATTTAATTCTAGGACTTATTGGATGATTTGATCTCTGGAATTAACATGATAGAGTCATGATTGACTTAGGTTCCCATAGTTATTTTTGTAGGATTTACAATTTGTTTTAGTATTTTAGTTAGGATTAACTTTAGTACTAGGTTTTAGGTGATCCTAACTTGCTAACTCAATTAGAATGACTTCACTAGTTCCCTTAGAGTAGGGTTTTGCTTCCTTTGCTCTTGGATGATGATGAAAACATGTGTGGGCTGCTGAGGAATGCATGATGGAGCTTGGACTTGAAGTTTTCTCTCCCTTTGGTGTAGTTTGTTTAGGATTAGGGTTTTAGGGAGATCTCTTAGACTAGATTTTCTTCCTTCATGAAACATGGAAGGTGTTGATCAATTCCATTCCTCCCTATGATGTAAGGTCCCATTGTGAAGGCCTCATCCATCCTTTAGTAGGATGAGTGGCCCCTCACAAATTGGTAGAACCTTTGAGGGTGCCTTTCCTTGATGGTGGAGTGCTTAGAGGTGACCTTTGGTCTTCACTTTGCTTCTCCCTATCCACACCTTGCTCTTGTTAGATGAAACTTTCTCCCTTTCTAGAGGATGGACTTCCTTGAAGATTGAAGATTGTTAGAAGATTGAAGATGCTGGAGGTTGCCACTTCCCTGTGTTTGAGGACTGCCTAGAAGCTGAAGCTTGAAGATCCAGAAGAACCAGTTGACACTTGTGAAGAAGATTAAACTGAGGATGAAGAAAGAGCTGAAGCTTGAAGAAGATGGAGAACAAGCTGATACTTGTGTTTGATGCCTTGAAAGCTTGAAGAGGCAAGTTGATACTTGCTATTGAAGAAAAGTTACAGACTGAGGACTGAACTGCTGTCAGAGGATTGCTTTATTGTGAAGCTGTGGAAGCTGTTGATTTGCTTTCTTTCCTGTCTGTTTGCTTTCTGTGCAACTGTATTGGTGTGACTTGTTTGATTTGCTTGATGCATTAGAATAAGTTCATGTTTAGACTGATTTAAGCTAGGAGCATGATTGCACTAGAGGTCGAGTTTCTCCCTCTGCTTGTATTTTTACTGTATGGCTTTGCTTGCTGGTATTCGGTAGAGCTTCGCTCCCTTGCCTGTGTGGTTTGTGATTTGCTTGATGGCATTTTATTTTTCTTTCATGATTACAGTTATTCATATCTGGCTTGAGGTCGAGACGAGCTTGTGGAGGCTGATGCCCAACACACATTTCCTCCCTCACTTGCATTGCATGCATTTTACAGTCGTTTACTGTTTACTGTTTAAGTTGATGCTTTATCTGTGTCTATATCCCATTGACATGATCCCCTAGGAATCTCACTTCCTTTGATAAGGAAGTGATGATTAGAACTTTAGGTTGAAACCTATGCATGATAACTGCTAGGAGATCCCTGTTTCAAACTTCAACCATAGGATGAATCCTTAGCATGACAACATTAGGACTTGATAGTCTCCCCTTAGTTGAGCCTGTTCTCTCTTCTCATCTCAAAACAACAGTAAAAAACGTAACAAAGGCAAGTTAGTATAAGCGCGTTACGAGCCTTAAGCTACTTGGGTAATGATAATTGAGCGGCCTTCTCTCAATCGTCTAGAATGTTTAGTATACATCCTTTGGACGATATGCCACGCATTCGCTCCTAAGTCATAGTCTCTAGTGTTGTACAAACTACAGACAACAATAAAAAACAGTTCTTCCGTAAAAGACAGAAAACAAACTTCAAACCTTTTGCCCCGTGGGCCCATAATTCAAAGGAAGCTTTTCTGAAGAAAAGAGTGTCGTTAACTCCCAGTTCTACCGCAAACAGTAACGCCTAAGTCTCCAAAGGTCGAGCTGCGTACACCAAACTGCTGGAACTGTTTGTTAACCCTACTCGAAAAACAAATGAATCTGAATTCCCGTAATCTGTATTATCCCGAACTACGTAAGCTCTGATCTCTCATACCTGTTGAGAGTACGTAGGCACAATCTAACGTATTGGCGAGCCACCTTCCCTGTAACCCGTACTTAGCCGAACTATGTTGACTCAGATTTCTCATTCTCTGATGAGAATACGTAGGCATAAAGTGCGACGCTTTGCCGAGTCATTTTCTTTTCTTTTCAGACCGGCCTTGATAGGTAGATAGATAAAACCAACCCGTCAGATAAACACAACAAGCATGGATCCCATCGAGTACGATGGACGTGAGGGGTGCTAATACCTTCCCCTTGCGTAACCGACTCCTGAACCCAGACAATGGTTGCGATGACCTTGTCTTATACCTTTTCGTCAGGTTTTTCCGATTGTTTCCTTTCCTGTTCTGAGGGATAAATAAGGAAAGGTGGCGACTCTTCTGTTTTGTCGGCACCTTATTTTCGCGGTAGCAACAGCTGGCGACTCTGCTAGGGACTCCAACGGTTCCTATGCGAGTCAATCTGGGGATCCAACGTCCCCTGCGAGAGTCAATCCTAGCGCTTGTATGATTACTTATTCGGTTGTGTTAATTTATCGCACTTTATTTCCCGCACTTTATTTTCAGTATGATATGATTATCTATATTGTTGTGGGAGGGGAATTCTGATGAGTGAGAAGCGAGACCCAAGCTTAAGAGCTATATAGTATTAGAGTGGGTTAGTGGAGGACGTGCTTGCTTTGCTTGCAGTTGTTCCCATGTAATCCACACTTAGACGAGGTTCTCTTTGATGGCTTCCTATTGGTCCTTTGGACTCGAGGGGTTGTCAGATCTGAGGATTGTCGCCTCTGGGAACCGATCATTTGGAATTCAGCTAAGTGAGGCCACTTCAAGAGATGATGATACCACACCTTCTGGGTATCGTATCATCATTTCTTGAAAGTCTATGACGCTGATGACCGCATAGGATGCCAAACCAATTTCGTGATTAGGTCCATACCTGTGAGCAGGGTCGGGTTATTGCAGGAAACCTTAACCTTCAGATTACCTGGTTTTCTTGACAGTGAATCAGTTTTGTTGGTATTAGAGGTTCTCATCATCAGATATGTGTGTTCTTGACAGAACAGATTTATGGTCTGATATCAGAGGTTCTCATCGTCAGATATGTGTGTTCTTGACAGAGCAAATTTATGGTCTGGTATCAGGGGTTTCTTCTCATTAGAGATATGGTTGTTCTTGACAGAGCAGTATTATGGTTTTGTTGATACAGAATCTTCACCTCCTCAACAACACAGTTGTCCTGATCTCCTGCTACATGGTTGCATTTTGCATTGTTTGCATCCTCATTTGCATGTCATTAATGTGTGTTTGTGTTGCAGGTGTATATTTCTCCCCTGGTTCTAGTGATCTTGATCCTTACGGCAGACATGGCATCTCTGAAGAAGACTGTGGCTTACAAGCTACCAACACCTGACATCCGAGAATTGCGAGCTTTGATTTCCCTGGCTGACAAGACAGTGACGGAGAGTTTCAGAAAGAGTTATGGGAGACTTCTGGGTATTGTGTATAAGCTTCCTACGTACGAGTTGAATGACCTCTATGCTCTTCTACAGTTTTACGACCCACAACTCAGATGCTTTGTGTTTCCAGACTATGTCCTAGCTCCGACCCTGGAGGAGTACTCTGACCTGTTGGGAGTGCCTTTGATGAATCAAATGCCTTACTACCGTGTGGAGGGTGAACCCAAATTGAGTAAGTTGACCGACGCTCTTCATGTAGATGAGTCTGAATTAGAAGGTATGGTATCCAGAAAGATCGGAGTTCATGGTTTCCCTTTGCCTTTCCTAATGGAAAAAGCCCGAAAGTTTGCCAAGAAGGATTGTTGGGATGTATTCAATGCCTTCTTAGCTCTCTGTATCTATGGGATCGTGCTATTCCCAAGTCACCCAGACTTCATAAGCATGGATGCTTGCCACATATTTTCCTCCGGGAATCCAGTGCCCACTCTCCTCGGAGACGTCTACCATTCAGTTCACAGCAAGAACGAAAACAGAAAGGGGAAGAACGTGGCATGTTGTGCTCCTTTACTGTATAAATGGTTTGCTAGCCATATTCCTAAGTCAGGGCCGTTCATTGATTCTGCTGAGTCTTCGCCTTGGTCAGAGCGTTTGATTGGTTTGACTGCTGACGATATCATCTGGTTTGATAGAGATCTGCTGAGCAAAGATATTGTATATAGCTGCTGTGGCTTTCCGAACGTCCCCTTGGTCGGAAGGAATGAGTGTATCAACTAAAATCCCTCTCTGCTGGTACGACAGTTTGGGTATGCACTACGAGGTCCTCTTGAAGAGGAAGAGATACAGGAATCCCTGTATTTCACAGGGTTGCTTGAAGGTGACACTTTGGTCAAGGTACATAATGCTTGGAGCAAAATTCACCGGAAGGGGAAAGTCTTGCTGGGAAAAAGCAACAACAAAGCCTTTGATCCGTATGTAACTTGGGTTCGAGAGAGAGCCGCCAAGTTTCTAATGCCGTTTCCTGCCATGGAACCATTATATCCTCTTGTGCACAAAGAGCCTACTACAGTTGATATTCAGAAATTCAACCAAGTACTCCAAGAGAAGGAAGAGATACGAAAAGCCAACGAAGAGTTGGAGAAGGAGATCGCTCAACTTCGGAAAGAGAAAAGTGAAGTCGTTTATACCTGCAAGAAGTAGACTGAGATGATCAACCATATGGGCTCCAACCTGACCAAAGAGACTGATGCTAGGGAACGTCTGGGGTTAGACCTGAAGTCAGTACATGGCGTGTTGAAAACCAAGAAACAGGATCTGGACAGAGTGTACTGGAAGCTAACCCAATACGAGAGGGTCTGGAGCAGCACCATAACCAAGTACAAAGAACGGGAAGAAAAGCTGAAGCAGCGAGTAGCCGAGCTGGAAGCTCAGATTATGGTGAAAGACGAGAGTACAGAGGCTGAAGCCTCCCTACAACATGACGTCCAGTATAGATTGGCTGAGGCCGAGGCGATTCTGCAAGATTCTCAACTCCGGGCTGATGCTAAAAGTAGAAGAGTCGAGAACCATTCTGAAGAAGGCGTTTCTAGGAGCGTTGCCGAGAACCTCCCAAAGTCCATTAGTCAGAGGGACCTGCTGACCCAGGGTTTGCTTACTCAGTCAGATCACTCCACTACAAAGAAGTTGATAGAAGATTTTCGTGCCCGTGACCGCGCCTGATCTTTTGTATCTTTCTTCGTGCATTTTATGCATTGATATGCTGATCACTTCCAGGTCTGTTGGTTGGGGCCGTGCCTTATTGCTTCAGTTGTATGTGATTACGGTTGTACGCTACCCGAGCGGACTTTTCAGATGAATATATGAGGATTTCTTCTCCATGATTGGATCATAGACTTTATTTGTCTCGGAAACTAGGATCGGGGGGGGGGGGGGGGATCTCCCCAAGGCACAGACACACGTTTGCATTTCCATAACGAGCACCTTGTCGTTTTTCTTTCTAACCCTTTGTGTATGCAGGTTGTTCCAGGATTGATCAAAGACCGATCCACCGCTATCCGACCAGAGCAAATAAAGCTAGAGCAATGGAACAAGTGCAGACTGACGTCCAGGAACTCCGAGAGAGGATGGACCGCTTCATGGAACTCATGCAAGTGGTCGCCAACGGCCAAGACCAGCTCAGAACGTTGGTCCAGCCTCTGATCTCAAGGGTTGACAGCAATGGTGTACTTCATGGAGGGACCGGGGGGAATGGAAGTGATAACGACAATGTGATCACTAACATCGGGCTCAATGGTAATACGACTGGCGTCGGCAATGGAAATTTTGAAGCTCATGGCAACGCTGGACTAGGCAACGGCAACACAGGTGCTGGAAATCTGTGTGGGCCTCAGCCATGGCTAGAAGATCGTCAAGAAGATTTGTTCTCACAGAGGAGTGCTGAAGGAGAACTGACTGCTGAAGCACGTCTGAGGTTTAAGGCACTCGAGGACAAAATGAGGAATTTCGAGAACCTAAACACTATGGGTGTCGACATGACTAAATTGGGATTGATTTCTGATTTCAAGGTGCCTCCTAAATTCAAGGTACCCGACTTTAAGAAATACAAGGGCACCACCTGCCCTCGTGTCCACTTAAGGTCATACTACCGAAAGATGTCCGCTCACTCTGAAGACGAGAAGCTGCGGATGCACTTCTTTCAGGATAGCTTGTTCGGGCCATCCTTGGAATGGTACATGAGTTTGGAACCCACCAGTGTGTGCACGTGGAAGGAACTTGCTAACGCCTTTGTGCACCATTATCAGTATAACAGTGACTTGGCTCCGAACCGGGTTCAACTGCAGAACTTGTCACAGAGGAACAACGAGGGTTTCAAAGAATACGCCCAGCGATGGCGTGAATTAACAGCTAGAGTTCAACCGCCGATGGTTAAACGAGAGCTTGTCGAAATGTTTGTAGCCACTCTCCCGGGGGTTTATTACGAGAAACTGGTCAGCGGTATGTCAGGAAGTTTCTCTGATCTCATCATTACTGGAGAACATGTTGAAAATGGGATCAAATTGGGAAAAATTCAGGGTGTTGACCTATCCTCAGCTAGAGGAGGAAAGAAACCATATGGTAGCAAAAGGCGTGAAGGATAGACGAGCGCCGTGTCCAAAGCTCGAAGGAAAGGTAAGGGCTAGCGCCAGCAGGTGGCTAGCATAACCATTCCTGCTGTCCAACAACCCCAGCCACAACAGCAACAGCCAAATCAGCAAGGGTACAAAAAGTATCAGAACAGGGCACCTCTGTCAAGTCGTCACCTTGAAACGGCGCCCATGTCTTATGCTCAGTTGTTACAAACTCTGCTTCAGTTACAGCTAGTCCAGAAGAGAACCCTGGCTCCTTTGACAGGGGTACCTCCGCAGGGTTATGATGCGAATGCAACATGTGATTTTCACTCAGGGGCACCTGGCCACACGATAGAAAACTGCAAAGCCTTCAAGCACAAGGTGCAAGATATGGTGGATGCTAAGATCATCAATTTCTTAGATAATGTGCTGAATGTCACAAAGAACCCTATGCCGAATCATAGGGGAGGTGGCGTGAATGCCATTATGGAAGACGAGAACTTGGATTTATTGACTGATGTCAAGGATCTGAAGACACCGCTTAGCTTCGTTAAAGCCAAGCTGATGAAGAGAGGCTTCTTTCCAGGATGTGGAGAATTGTGCATGGGCTGTGCGACTCGTCCTGATGGATGCGAACAGTTGATAGAGGGGATTCAAAGTTTGATGACCGAAGGAATCTTGCAGTTTAGCCGAAGGGCCGAAAGTGGATCCGGAGAGGTAATGCTGAAGCAGGATGATGAGGTTGCCACCATCACCATCCCTCGCCAGACGATAACCATTTCTGCACTCAAGCCGCCCACAATTACCATCACCAAAGCTGGACCAATACCTTTTGAGAGCACCAACACTGTCCCGTGGCACTATATGGCAGACGTCTACTGTAACGGACATAAGTTGGAACTAGAACCATCTGGGCAGTCTGTGGATAACCTAGTGGGAATTGGCGGAATCACGCGCAGCGGAAGAGTATTTGCTCCACCTGAGGTTGTGGCGGACAAAGCGGACAAATTTGACGAGACTGATAAGGGAAAGAGTAAAGTCATTGAGGAAACCCCTCGTGGGGTAGAGAAGGACTTACTAGTGAAGGACGCTGAAGAGTTCATGAGGTTGATCAAGAAGAGTGACTACAAGATCGTGGATCACCTCCATCAAACGCCCTCGAAAATTTCCATCCTGAATTTGTTGCTATGTTCGGAGTCACATTGCAACGCGCTATTGAAGGTTTTGAATGCCACGTATGTACCACAGGAAATCTCGGTCAACCAGTTGGAAGGGGTCGTAGCCCACGTGAATGCTGGAAACGGGTTAGGGTTCACTGACCTGGAGCTGACGCCGAAGGGAAGAAACCACAACAGCGCCCTGCACATCTCGATAGAGTGTAGGGGAACAGTTATGGCTCACGTGTTGGTGGACACTGGGTCGTCACTCAATGTTCTTCCGAAGAAAGCATTGATGAAGTTAGATACTCGAGGATTGATTTGCAGACCCAGTGATCTGGTCGTGAAGGCTTTCGATGGAACCAAGTGTCATGTCTTTGGAGAGGTAACACTGCCAATCCAGGTTGGGCCGGAAACTTTCGACGCAGTCTTCTACATCATGGACATCATGCCTGCCTACAGCTGTCTCTTAGGCCAGCCATGGATCCATTCCGCTGGTGCCGTGACCTCCACGTTGCACCAGAAGCTCAAGTATGCTGTAGGGGGCAGCATTGTAACTGTATGTGACGAGGAAGACATAATGGTGCGCCATTTGTCGTCCTTCAAATATGTTGAGATGGATTGAGAAATCCACGAAACCCTATGTCAGGAGTTCGAAGCTGTTAAGGTCAAGGACGTGGCGCCAGTAATGACTGAAAAACCAGAGATAACTCTCTCTTCCTTCAAGGAAGCCCGGGCCGTTGTTCAAGCCGGATCTACCCCAGGCTGGGGGCAAGTGCTAGAAATACCTAACAAACGAGACAAGTTTGGGTTAGGATACTCTCCTGCGGCTGAAGCCTCCTCTTCTAAGAGTGCGTCGCGAGGTAAAGGGCCGATCCAGTTTACCAGCGGCGAGGTGATATTTGAAAGTGTCAACGCAGTGTCTGAAGACGGCGAAGACAACGATTGTGACCTAGACTCTTGGATCCAGCCAAGCAAACCAGGCCAGAGCCTTAACAACTGGTCCATCAGGGATACCATTCAAGTGACATGCAAAGATTAATGATTTACTTTCTCCAATTATTGTACAACCCTATTGTTGCACCCCAAAATTTGACCAACATTTCTTTACTTAGCTCATGTTTCATCTCATTCACATTAGCATTATCATTTGCATTTCATTGACATGTATGCAGGACATCAAGAGGTATGATTACCAATTAAGATATATAAAAGACTTTGAAGCTAGCCAAGAAAGTTATTCAAGTGTTCAAGGGTTGATATCTTTGTCAGAAAAGTCAGAAGATCCTCAGAGAGATTGGTTGAAACCAAGGTTGTGTGCCTCCTAACTTGAGAGTTGGGGGAGATCCTCAGATGATTATGAAGCTATGAGGATGGACTTGAAGCTTTGATAGAGCTTATGAGATGTCTTGAAAGCCATCAGGAAGCCTAGACAGGTCATTGTGCAAGATTAAAGAAGCCTCAGCCATGAGTGGTTTAATTAGGGTCTGACTGAGTCAACCCTAGGTCAACTGATGATTTGGAGAGGGTTGAGACCTAATTCAAGAGCCATGTGATCATGGATTGATGCATTGAGATGCTATAAGGATGATTCCAAGGTCAACTCATCATGATTGAAGAGTTTGAGAAGTTTCAAGCTAGGGTTTCTAAGGCTTGATAGTGTAAAATGCCCTAGTTTGACCCCTATCTTCAAGGCAGTTTAGCTCATGATGTGATTGTCATCTCATCTTACCCCCAACATGACTCTTGTAGATCTTGCTCTTAGCTTTAATTTGAGTACTAGAAGTCCTTGATAGGATTTTTATAGCTCAAGTTATGACTTGGACAAGTTACAGGTCATCTGAGGCATGTGAATCTGGGGCCTTGAAAGTCACCCAACTTGCATCCAACGTTTGCCCAAGAAGGATGATTCCTATGAACTTTTGGTCAACATGAATGTTATTCCTTATCTTCTTAGATTTCTAGAGAGTACTAGAAGTCCTTGATAGGATTTGTAGAACTCAAGTTATGGCTTTGACAAGTCAAGGGCATTTTGGTCATTTGGAGATTACAGGTCATCTCAAGCATAAGGCCATAACTCCTATTTCCAAGCTTCAAATGGAAAAATCTTCAACATCAAACTTGCTTAAAATGATGTTTTAAGGCTAGTAAGGAGGTCATGAGATGTTGAAAAGGCTTGTAGCTCAAAATGGTAAAAATGACCTAAAATGGAGGCATAAGTTAAATAAGTCAAAGTTGGAAATTGAAATTTTCAAGCTACACATCCAAACTGTAATACCCCAAATTTTACCCTTATATTTAGTCAGTCATCTCGCATAGCATCTCATCTGTGCATCTGCTAACCACTATCGGGTCATGGAGGTGTTTGTTTTGCAGGAATTACCCCAGGGGCATTTTGGTCATTCTTCGTGGAGTCCGCAATTTTTGAGACAAATGAGACATTCTTCCTTAGGCATTGATTTATCACATGGATTGATTATATCAAGGTGTCGACATGTTGATTGGTACCGAGAAACTCTTGTCAGAAAAATGAGTAGACTCGGGGCCGTTTCATTGATAAAGGTTTGGACTGAAAAGAAGAGGGATATTGTTAAGGTTATGATCGGCGGGAGTTTAGTCTGAATTTGCTCGGATGTAATCAGGTTGCGGTATCTCGTTTATAAAATTGGTCAAGGCCAAGGAGGAGTAAGTTTTAAATATTTTTGAACATTTATTCATAAGTATTTATAAGTTACGACTCAAGGGTGAATTTAAATGATTTTTGAACTATTATTCATAAACATTTCAAATTTACAATTGATAAGTAAATATAAATATTTTTTGGAATTTAGTTCATAAATATTTAAGGTACAATTGAAAGGAATAAATGACTTTTGAATTTCATTCATGAACATTTGTTTACAAGAGGTTTCATTTACACTGAGCATCTATTCTAAAAAAGTCCTAAAGGATCCTAAGTGTTCTTCATGATGCTCCTTTGATTTTCTCCGCGAATCTTCGATCAACCTGCACAACAAAGACAAAACAAACAGAAGCAAGAAAGGGTTAGAAGTTATCTTCGACACTCTCAGAACATCATCATCATTGAGTGCCGGGAGTGGCACGACCGAAGCCGCATCCTACCCCCGTTACCGATCTGCGCCATTGGCGTCCGATCAGGTAATGTCTATTCTTATCTAAGGGGCAGCCAAGAAAGAGAAGTAAAAGAAGCATTTTCAGGCCGAAATGATTTGCACAACTGTGGATTCAAACGGATACACGTCAAGTAAATATTACGGGGTACTATCAAGTAAATTCAAGCCAAGACACGAGTTCATGTTGCTGCCAACAGAATTGAAGTGGCAAGACTCAAAGCAAACCGATACCAGGGTGAACACTAGCCAACTCAGGTTCGAACCCGGATGCCGACGGGTCTGAACCGTTTTCTGTCACCTGAAATACATGAATCAGATGGTATCAGCTCACAAACAAGATCCATAAGCTGCACAAAACAGGAGCAGATAATTCAATTCAAAATGCAGTTCAGAAGGCAATCAGAAACAGCCAATGGTCATTAACACCAATACAAAAGCAAGCCTCATTATGGCGGAAATGGTCTCAAAACAAATCCGGATGGACACCAACATAAAACTAGTTCTGACATCTGCAAAGACACAAAAGAACATCAGATAATGCACAACAGGTCCAAATGTTCAAATCTGAGCAAAGTAAATCAGTTTCGAAAAACCAACATGCCAGCCCCACGAGCATCAGTAAGTCCATAAACCAGCACATCCGTTGCCACAAATACAAAAGCCTAAGGGCTCAGCTATGCATCACCGCCCAATCAGAGAGACCAAGAGAAACCAGTCAACTATTATAATGAGTTCCGACCATGAATCAAAATCAAAATGGATGGAACAGGGATTCAGCCCTCAGTTTAACCATCATTGGGCAGGAGAATTCGAGCGGCTGGGAAAGCCACGGCCGAAGCCGTTACCAATTCCCTACCGAACGTCGAACTGCAAGCATCGGTAATTTCGCACAAACTATCAACTCAATTCAAAATGACAGCTCAGACCCGTGGGTCATCATCGCTAAGGCCATGCGACCAAAACCAAATGGCAATGGTATCCAACGTAGGTTCAGACGAAGCGTCATCATAACCTTTGACCTCCCTCGGCAAAAAATCGTCGACCCGGCAACATCCATTCTGAAAGATGAAGAGAAAGAAGTTAACAGAACTCATGACAGAAAACCAGAAGGACAAGATAAACTAATAACCAAGACAAGCTGATATTCGACATCCACCAGCCATATCACATCTGAAACAACAGCAACAATGCAGTAAATCAAAAGGGTAGGTTCAGTGTGAAACAAGCTTCGTGCCAGAACAATCCAACAAGAATCCCAAGCTTGGTCAGTCAAAATTCGCCTCGAACAAGATCCCAAGAGCCAAAGTCTGAAAAAAACAACAATCAAGCAACATCAGAGGCAACTTGTTGAGTTTCAAATCACCTACGAACAAAGTCACACCGAAGAAGAAGATCATTATGTAATCAGTTCGAGGTAAGCTCAATATGGACAATCGACAACACGATGCACGCATGAGCTACACCAGGAAAAACAGCGCATCAGCAATCCAAACAAACCATATCAGATAAAATATGAGGATCGACAAAGGAACTGGTCAAAGCCACATCTACAAGAGAGTCCAAAGGCATCAAAAGGGGTATCCGAACCAACTGGCTCAGACCATGATGTCATCATCGCCAAATAACCTTCACTCGGCCACCTCGACTTAATCGAAGTATCAGCATCAGTCCCCTGGAAAAAAAGAAGAGGAAGAGTTAATTCGAAGTGAAAAATCCAAAAGCCGTGAAGACTAAAACGGAAGTCATCTTTAGAATCAAATCGAAATCCAATCCGTTATAGTGCATCAAGGTAAACCCCAATCAAATCCTAAAAAGGAAACAAAATCCAATCAGTATCAGAAAAATCCAATCAGTTCATCAGGAAAAATAATCGAGCAAAAGTGAATCCGAAAAGGCAAGTTCCAATCACATTCAACAAAATCACATCATATCAGTAACGAAAACTCAAAGATCCAAGGCCCAAAAGAGAGTCAAAGAAAAGATATAAAAGGGAACCACATCACCTCGTAAAAACCCTAACAGCCGAGAGAGAGGAGGAGGGTTTCCTCAAAGGTAAGCATCAGAACGAGAGCGAAATCGACCGCAAACCGTTTCCAAGTCAGAACCGTGAAGCCTCAGGGAATTCATCATCGGCCCATGCGAAGCGAACATCATCCAACCATCAACGGAGACGTTTCCGAAAACCGCTTCAAACCCTAGTGAAGGGTGAGCAATCTCCTTATCACTTACGTCTTTATTGTGTGTTTTTTCAGGAAAATATAGAACAAAAGATACGAGGAATAGGGCGAAGACGAGAAAGAGAGATCGCGAGAGAAAGAAGAGATCGCGAGAGAAGAAGAGAGCATGCGGCGCCGTGGAGGCCAAAGAAAGATTAGGGTTACCCTAATCTGAATCCTCCCCCATTTTTTTCTTTGTGTTCCAGGACCGGGTTGGGTCCGGGAGTGATGACCGGCCCAACCCATTGTGTCTTAAGTTTTTTATTTTATTGTTCTGTTTCTTTTTTTTTTAAACAATAAGCCTTTTTTTTAAAAAAAATATATAATTGTTGGTTTAAAATAAGTAACACTTAAATTTTTTTTTTAATAAAAAGCTCTTTTTTAATAATAAATAAAAACCCTTTTTTAAATAAATATATTAAAATCCATTTTTTTAAAAACAATAATTAGGTTAAGATAGTTTTTAGGGTTTGAGTTAAATTAATATTAATAATTCCATTTTAATTCAAATTAAAGTTTATATCACAAAATAAAACCACAAAAGATACATAATTCCACTCCTTCATCATCTGATAATTCATTTAATACTGCCCACTGACGTTGTTTGTTCGTTTTGCAGTTTATTGCGCTTACTGTTATTTATTTTATCATCGTTCAATTTAAATTTTAATATCATATTGTAACTGCCTCTAATGTAACCTCGCGAATCCTAACAATCGCGCTTTAATTTCTGCCTTTAACATTCCTGCTTGCATGGTTTGCATGATTCAATTATCTCACGCGTTTACTGCACTTCTGTCACACTGCTCACCTCCGAGGGAATTAGGTCTAGCCGTTGACCGCCGCGTCAATAGTCCTCAACTTCAAACCCTTACAACTCTTACAAACCCTAATTTTCACAAATGCCTCGCCGCAGGCGAGATTACAACTTTACCCCTAGCATTAGGTCAAAGAGCCGCCGCGCTCATTTTAGGGTTTCCCGCCGCGGAATCCCTAACCTAATTTAACCCTAATTACAACTTAACAAATCAACGTAGAGATTTGGAGTTTCTACACTCCGCGTAAGCGTGCCCTTAAGATGCGTTTATTCCCCTTGAGACCTTGACCACAGTCAAGAAGTCTCTAACCTCCCTATTGAGGGGAACTACGATTACTCTGATTCCATTCCCGTAAGGATACGTAGGCACAAGATGCGATGTCTTGCCGAGTAAACTTAGAATTAACCCCTTAGGTCTCTTTTCTCACTCTTAATCTTTGTACATATACCTTAAGCAAGTAAATAAAGCAGATAGTAAACATTTGAACGAAAGGTTCCTGTAGAGTACTACAGAAGTTTAGGGTGCTAATACCTTCCCTAATCTTAACCAACCCCCGAACCCTAGATCTTTCCCCGCATTGTGTTTACGATGCAAAAATAGGTTTTCCCTCTTTTGACCTTTTCCTTCGGATAAATCAAAGAGCGGTTGTGAATTGAATTGCGATTCAAACTCATTAATAGTTTGTGATCCTATTTCCACCGCAACAGAAAATGGCGACTTCACTGGGGATGCCTTCAACTTTCGAGGTTTATCCCTAACTTGTTCATATTTATTACTATCTGTGTTATTATTCATTTGCATGTATATATTTGCGCTTTGATTGTGGGACTGTTCCTTGTGCTGTGAGATAGGTCCTAACCCGGATCTAGTGTACCTTAGGTAAATGGCAATAGACCAAGGAAACTGTACGACGTATATCGATACGGTTGATCTGGTGGCCATAGTTAGTGCGACTTCTTGGTTGGTGCTTATATTCCTTAAGTCAAGTTGAGGATAATATTGAGGCTGCCATATGTTGTCAATGCACTAACTGACTTTTAGAACCCTAGTTAACTCATCTTGGCCTTTAGAAAGTAGTGAGGTAACCGGCTTTGGTGCAGACTGAAGTTGGTTGACACTCGATACTACGCTCATTGAGATCTTAAACTTGGAGGGTTTTGGTTGGCAAGTAAGTTGCCTCCTGAACAACCACCCTTGTGAAGGATCAATGATATTGAGATCCCTTAGAACCTAGTTACTTTTGTAGGACAGGATGAACCATCTAACTTCAGGGGAGGGTACTTGCCTTTGAACCTCATGCAAGCCTTTAACCTAGGACTTTGTGTGTTTTCATGCATTGCATCCATTAAGCATCTCATCGCATTGTATTTCATGGAGTTCAAACACCATTTATGGATATCGCGGGATACCATAAATAAAAAAAATATATAAAAATGAAAAGACAAGAAAAAGATTTCTTTGGTACCCCACGACATTAATAAATGTTTTGAATTCCATGAAATCTTCATTTACATTCACATTTTAGCATCATTTACTTTTTTGCATTGCATGTGTCTCCCGATTTCTCACACTCGGTTCTCTCACCTTCCAGTTTTGTCACCCTGAGTTCTCGGCACCAATACAACACCAGAGCTCAAACTCGGAAAAGAATGGAGGATCAGGCAAAAGAGATTGATCGCCTTAGCAATGAACTTGAAGACCTTCGAGGGGGTATGGGGCGTATGATGGAATTGTTACATGTCATGAATGCTAAGATGGATACCCAGCCCACTGTTGTTTCTGAGATTACCGGCGTTACTGTGGACCCTTCACCAAGTGTGACTGTAGCAAAGGACCCACCTTATGGTCTTGCTCCCGGTTTTGTGCCTCCTCAAGCCACTGTTCCGATTAATCAACCTGTTCAGCAAGCCGTGCCCTTGTTTTCTGAAGTTTCTAGGGGGGTTCCTATCTTTGCACCACCTGTTGTACACACTCGTGCGCAACCGTACTTCAATGAGACAGTTTTTGATAATATTGATGAGAATGTTGAGGGTTATGAGAAACATGATAAGCTTCGTGAGGAAGTAAACACTATCGTCCAGAGATTGAAAAAGGTAGAGGGTGATCAAATTTTTGGGGCTGCTGCAAGGGATGTTTGTTTGGTCTCAGGTTTGGTTATTCCCCCGAAGTTCAAAACTCCGAACTTCGATCGTTATGAAGGTGCCACCTGCCCTAAGAGTCATCTGATCATGTATTATCGCAAAATGGATGCCCATGTTGAGAATTATAAACTGATGATTCATTGCTTCCAAGACAGTTTGAAGGGTGCTTCTTCCAAGTGGTATTTAACTTTGGACCAGTCCCGCGTTAAGAGCTTTCAAGATTTATCTGACGCTTTCATCAAACACTACAAGTACAATATGGATCTGGCTCCTGACAGAAGACAGTTGCTGAGTATGTCACAAAAGAATTCTGAGTCATTCAAAGAGTATGCTCAAAGGTGGAGAGAGACTGCTTCGCAGGTAGAACCTCCTTTGACCGAGAAAGAGTTAGCTGATTGGTTTGTCGACACGGTCCGTCCAGAATTTTACGAAAGAATGGTGGGTAGTGTGACTTCAAATTTCTCCGACATCGTTGCTGTGGGTGTCAAGATTGAATTGGGTATGAAGAGTGGTAAAATGACAAATAATCATGGCGCTTCTAAGGATCAGCCGAAGAAACCTCCGTATAGCTCCCAGAAAAAGAAGGAGAGTGAGACTAATGCTATATCCTCTGGTAGACCAAGGGAACGCTTTTATCGGCATCCGCAAGGTTATGCTCAACCTCAAGGGTACCCAGTCCAGTATGCTCAACAACCCTATGTGGCAGCTATTACACCTTCTTTCAATCAACAGGTTCCCATGTATCAACCTATGCAACAACCTCCTGTTTATCCGCCTCCTGTCAACTACCTACAGGCACCCAATACTCCTGCTCCTCAACAGCCAAAGAGTCCGGCTCCTCGCCAGAATATGCCGAACAGAAGAGCGTATAAACCTTGTCCGCCGATTCCAATGACTTTCACCGAGTTGTATCCCTCTTTGGTCAAGCAGGGTCTCATCACTACTCGGGCTTTGGGTCCGCCTCCTAATCCTCTACCCGCCAATTACAACGCCGCTGCTCACTGTTTATTTCATGAGGGTGCGCCTGGCCATGATCTGGAGAATTGTTATGCTCTTAAAAATATTGTCAGAGATCTATTGGAAAAGAAGATTTTATCATTTGAGGATCCTCAACCAAATGTTAAGAAGAACCCTTTTCCTAACCATGAGAGTGTCAATGCCATTAGTGCTGATTCAGAGGATGGTTATGCCCTTGACGTTGAACAGATTAAGACCCCTCTCAAAATGTTCCATTCGAAACTGTTCGAAGCCGGTTTAGTAGATACTTCCCACGTCGCATGTGTAAGTTGTGAAGCCAGTACTAAGGGTTGTGTGTTGGTTCAGAATGATGTTCAGAGGCTGATTAATGAGGGTGTTTTACAAGTGACAAGCCAAGCCAAGAAGGATGTAGTCGCCGTGGTTGAGCCTGTCTTCCATCAGCCTGAATCAAAGGGTAAGGTACCAGTGTTTAATCTATCAGGGGCAGGCTCCGCCAACCTCGTGTTCGATATACCAAGGTCGTATATCCCTGAAGTAAATCAGCCTAAGCCTATAGTTATTCGAAGACCGGGTCCGTTTCCTTTCAGTGATCCTAAAGCCGTGCCTTGGAAATATGACGTGACTATGATTGACAAGGAGTCTGGGAAGGTTATTCCAAATGAAGAGGTTAAGGACACTGTGACCAATATCGCAGAGGCAAGCTGGATGACTCGCAGTGGTCGCGTGTATACTCCCCGTTCTAATGAGGATCCACCTAAGGAGACCACTAATATCCATGTGCCTGCCAAAGACAAAGGTAAGGGAGCCGTCACGAATGATGAAGACGCCGAATTTTTGAGGATCATCAAGAAAAGTGACTATAAAGTTATTGATCAACTTCATCAGACTCCTTCCAAGATTTCGATTTTATCTCTGCTGATGAATTCACCCGCTCATAGGATGGCCTTGCAGAAGGTTTTGACTCAAGCGCATGTGGATCAAGATATTAGCACCAGTCGATTTAATAGTGTGATTGCCAATTTGACCGCCTGTAACACCCTCAGTTTCAGCAATGAAGAGTTACCAAAGGAGGGTCCGAACCATAATCGTGCTTTACATATATCGGTAAAATGTCAGGAGGACAATTTAGCGAGAGTGCTAGTAGACACCGGGTCTTCTCTGAATGTTCTACCCAAGAGGGTTCTCGATAAGTTGGCTTGTAAAGAGACTGTGTTGAAACCTACTCCTTTGGTTGTCAAGGCTTTCGATGGCTCTCGCCGGTCGGTAATGGGGTAGGTTGAGCTTCCTATCCTGATTGGTCCGCAAATTTTTAATATCACGTTTCAAGTCATGGACATTAATCCCAACTACAGTTGTTTACTCGGAAGGCCGTGGATTCATGCCGCTGGGGCAGTGACCTCAACTTTACATCAGAAGATGAAGTTCGTGATCGATGGAAAGTTGGTTATTATACACGGTGAGGAAGATCTGATGGTCAGTAACCTGTCTTCTTTCCGTTACATCGAGGCCGATGAGAATGCTTTAGAAATCTCCTTTCAAGCACTTGAGATCGCCAATGTTGTTCTGCTAGAAGTCGAAGAGACAGTGGGTCAGGGTAATCCATCTTTTGCATCTCTGAAGAGTACCAAATCAACAATTGACAGGGGCATTCCTGAAGGTTGGGGAGAGGTAATTAATGTCAAGACCAAGACTGATCGCTCTGGGTTGGGTTACAAACCAACTCAGAATGGAGCTGCCACGACTGTCGAAGGGCGTCCGAAGGTTATCCAAGAAGTATTTGTCAGCGGAGGTTTCCAAGTCAATGCCATCAGCGACTGTGAAGAAAATGAAGAGCTGAGCAACCTGGTGTTTAAGGGTGATGCAGTTTTGAACAACTGGGAGGCCGTAGAGATCCCTGTTATTTTTCCCTTGTCAAAGTAATTGTTTTTTTAAGTTTCATTTACATTTTCAAATAAAAATCTGTAGCTCTGCCCAAGGCTATAGGGTCGTTTTGTCGGGCCACCTTTCATTCACAAAAAGATATTAATAAAAGTATTTTGTTCGATTCCACTTTGTTCATCTGCGTTTTTTTTTTTCACTTTTAAAAATGAAATTGGCAACCTTTCTTCCGAAAAATAATAATATAAAAAAAACAGCATTTCATTCTTACAAATCTTCGAGCATTTTAATTAAGTAAGCCTTCCATCATGCAGAGACATCATAAACCTTGTTGGATCCAATGACTTTGCTGACACTCCTGACTGGGATGCACCCATCAATCAAGCTGAGGACGAGGGTGAAGAAGATCTTGAAGTACCCGCGGAACTGACAAGATTGATTGAGTACGAGTACACAGAGCTTCAACCGCATAAAGAGCAAGTGGACCTAATTAATCTCGGTACAGATGAGAGCAAGAAAGAGGTCAAGATTGGTGCAATGCTTGGGACGGAGATTAGGCCGAGGTTGATTGAGTTGTTAAAAGAGTATATTGATGTGTTTGCGTGGTCGTATCAAGATATGCCGGGCCTAGACACGGATATTGTTGTTCACAAGTTGCCGCTTAGGCCAGATTGTCCGCCTATCAAACAAAAGCTTCGAAGAACGAGACCCGACATGGCTTTGAAGATTCGAGATGAGGTTAAAAAGCAGTTGGATGCAGGATTCTTGGCAGTCGCAAAATATCCAGATTGGGTTGCCAACATTGTGCCAGTACCTAAGAAGGACGGTAAGGTTAGGATGTGTGTGGATTACAGGGACCTGAACAAAGCAAGTCCGAAAGACGATTTCCCTCTGCCACATATTGATACACTGGTAGACAATACAGCCAGTTTTGCGTTGTTCTCATTTATGGATGGTTTCTCCGGCTATAATCAGATCAAGATGGATCCCGATGATCGAGAGAAGACTACTTTCATTACTCCTTGGGGAACTTTCTGCTACAAAGTCATGCCCTTCGGTTTAAAGAATGCAGGGGCAACTTACCAACGTGCTATGACCACTCTTTTTCATGATATGATGCACAAAGAAATTGAGGTGTACGTGGACGATATGATAGCCAAATCTCAGAGTGAAGAGGAGCATTTAGACCATTTGGTGAAGCTGTTTGAACGACTCAGGAAATATCAGTTGAAATTGAATCCTGCAAAATGTACCTTCGGTGTCAGATCCGGAAAATTGTTTGGTTTCATTGTTAGCCAGCGAGGGATTGAGGTGGATCCTGACAAAGTCCGAGCCATTCAAGATATGCCGGCTCCGCGAACAGAGACGCAAGTTAGGGGTTTTCTAGGACGTCTGAATTACATTTCCAGGTTTATCTTTAATATGACCGCTACTTGTGAGCCGATATTCAAGTTGCTTTGCAAGGGGCAGACAGTTGAGTGGAACCCAGATTGTCAGAAAGCGTTTGAGAAGATTAAAGGTTATTTGCAAGATCCCCCTATTCTGATCCCGCCCGTACCTGGAAGACCGTTGTTTATGTACCTTACTGTCCTCGAGAAGTCTATGGGTTGTGTGCTTGGACAACATGATGAGACTGGGAAAAAGGAACATGCAATTTATTACCTGAGCAAGAAGTTTACCGATTGCGAAAACAGATACTCACCATTAGAGAAAACTTGTTGTGCATTGGCATGGGCCGCTAAGCGCCTTCGGCAGTATATGGTCTGTCATACCACGTTATTGATTTCTAAAATGGATCCGATCAAGTATATTTTTGAAAAACCTGCTCAAACCGGGAGGCTAGCCCGTTGGCACATGTTGTTATCCGAATATGACATCCAGTATGTACCCCAGAAGGCGATTAAGGGTAGTATTTTATCTGATTATCTTGCAGACCAGCCAGTTGAAGATTATGAACCTCTTAAGCTCGATTTTCCTGATGAAGATATTTTGTTGATTAAAAGAGATTGCGAAGAGCCAGATCCGAGCGAAGGTCCAGAACCAGGTCTTTGGTGGAAGATGATGTTTGATGGTTCCTCAAATTTCAATGGGCATGGTATAGGCGCCGTTTTGATGAGCCCAAAAGGCGGATTCACTCCATTTACAGCAAGATTGGACTTTGAGTGCACTAACAACGTCGCAGAATATGAAGCATGTATCCTCGGTCTCGAAGCGGCGATTCACCTCCGAATCAAACTTCTTAAAGTAAGTGGTGACTCAGCTTTGGTTATTTACCAAGTACAAGGCAAATGGGAAACGAAGAATGAGAAGTTAATCCCTTATAAAGACTATATTATTGAGCTGATCAAGTATTTCGACGAGATAGAGTTCGAGCATGTTCCTAGATCCGAGAATCACGTAGCTGATGCTTTAGCCATGTTAGCATCCATGTGGAAAGTTAAGTTCGTTAATGAAGCACCTCTTATCCATATTGAGCGCAAAGTTGAGCCCGCTTATTGTCAGTCGGTCGAAGAAGTTGAGGTGGATGAAAAGCCTTGGTTTCACGATATCAAGAACTATCTCGTCAAGCAAGAGTATCCTGATGGTGCTACTGGTCTAGACAAAAAGACACTGAGAAGACTGGCGTCCAAATTCTTTATCAGTAATGGCGTGTTGTACAAGAGAAATCACGACATGGTCCTGCTCAGATGTGTTGATAAACGAGAAGCGGACATGTTACTGCAGGAAATTCATGAGGGGACCTTCGGAACCCATGCCAATGGTTATGCTATGTCCAAGAAGATGTTAAGGGCTGGGTATTACTGGTTAACCATGGAAGCCGACTGCATCCGATACGCTAGGAAATGCCATAAGTGCCAAATTTATGCTGATAAAGTGCACGTACCTCCGTCACCGTTGAATGTGTTGTCTTCACCATGGCCGTTCTCTATGTGGGGCATTGACATGATTGGGGCAATCGAGCCGAAAGCTTCTAATGGACATCGTTTTATCCTCGTTGCTATAGATTATTTCACCAAGTGGGTAGAGGCTGCCTCCTACGCCAACGTGACCAAGCAAGTGGTTGCCCGTTTCATCAGGAAAGAGATTATCTGCCGTTATGGAGTCCCAAGCCGGATAATAACTGACAATGGCACCAATCTGAATAATAAGACTATGAAAGAGCTGTGTGACAACTTCAAGATCACTCACCACAATTCTTCTCCATACCGTCCTAAGATGAATGGAGCCGTTGAAGCTGCAAATAAGAACATCAAGAAGATCCTGCAAAAGATGGTTGTAGCTTACAAAGATTGGCATGAGATGTTACCGTTTGCTTTGCATGGATACAGAACCTCAGTAAGAACTTCGACAGGGGCAACACCTTTCTCATTGGTGTATGGAATGGACGCCGTGCTCCCCATCGAAGTAGAGATACCTTCGCTAAGAGTGTTAATGGAGGCTGAACTTGAGGAAGCTGAGTGGGTTCAAGACAGATTGGATCAGTTGAATCTCATTGACGAGAAGCGCTTGACAGCCATGTGCCATGGGCAATTATATCAGAAACGGATGAAAAGAGCGTTTGATAAGAAGATTCGTATCCGTGAGTTCCGTCAAGGAGAGCTCGTACTCAAAAAGATCTTGCCAGTACACAAAGATATGCGTGGAAAGTGGATGCCCAATTATGAAGGCCCATTCGTTGTAAAGACTGTCTTCTCCGGAGGGTCTCTAATACTTACGACAATGGACGGTGAAGAACTAGCACATCCCGTGAATTCTGATGCAGTCCGAAAATATTATGCCTAAAAACCCGCTAAGTCGAAAACCTGCAAAAGGCGACTTAGGCAAAAGTAAGGGTTGAAAAAAAAAATATAATAACAAAAGCTCGCTAAGGTGAAAACCCGAAAGGGCGGCTTAGGCAAAAAAGAGCGTCCCGGTGGATTGAAAACCCGAAAGGGAGGTCCAGGCAAAAGTTAGGGACAAAGGCATTTCATTGCATCAGAAGACACTGAACACACTTTCCGCATGAGAGCCATGTTTCAGTTCTTTCATCCTTGCCCAAAGCAGGATTCTGGATTAGTCTTAGTTATTAGTGTCAGTAGGTATCATTGGATTCAATGTAACCTTTTCCCATGTTGCCAATTTCAAAATGTAATCATCTATGGAGCTATGCCTTCAGCAAGCAGCCACCCTTTAATAAAAGATACCATCTCGTTACTTACATTCTTTGGTGCATTGCTCTTTATTTTCTATTTGTTATGCAAAATGCGTTTATTCCTGAAATTTGAAAATGAAAGGTGCATTGTAGATTTTTCAAAACTGTTTTTCAAAAAACAAAACGAAATTGAAATGTAATAAATTACTTTGACTAGTGGAAAATCCGACAGGATCTCTTCATTCCCCGGAAATATCATTATTGCAGAAACACTTTCAAACCATTGCCCAGTGATAGTCCCCAAAGAGACTATAAGCTGACAACTTCTTCTTGGGGTAACTTAAAAGTGTCCCTCAGGTTTTCTTCTCCCCAGGTGAAGACATGGTACTATGCACCCAAGCAGATTACCTTCTCCCCAGAGAATTCAGAACTTTAAAACCAGATCCGGTTCTACCATTGATCTTTCTTACCCATGATTGACGTATTGGTTGCAGAGAACGCAGGGTATCTCCGTCGAGATGTTTATTTCATCTCTCGTCCCGTCTCTAGTCTGTTTCGTCAGCATATGCAAGGGCATAAGCATCACATGCCTATATTCATTACATATTCATTACATACTCATTTCATAACATCTTGCATACATAAACATTAACATACATTCACATTAACATATGCATTAGCATTCACAGGTTCATTGCGTTTCACCGTCATTGGTTGTTATCGCCGAGTATTTGGGTTTGTCCATTCTCTCCAAATAGATTGTCAGCCCTAAGCATAAAATACATATGTGTTTCCAAGTTTCCCTACGGAGCTCGATCCTCGTGGATGACGGTTACCTCAGCTATCTTTCCTCGCCAGGATTAGATATTTACCCTTCGAGATCATTCCCTCGGTGGAGTCTTGATCTTTCTAGCTCGATCCTAGATTGAATCTCAGTCTTGTCGGTCGTCGAGCCCAACCGGACGTGCATTTATTTTGCACCATCTAAAGGTTTTCACCATACCATGACAGATACGCGACTATCTCGCTTGAGAAGTTTATCACTGTACCCGGACGTGCATTTATTTTGCACCATCTTTCAACTAATCCTTTACAGATACACGCCAGTCCGCGCCTGGAAAATCTATCAGTACAACACTTTACAATCCTACATGTTACAACCCTTTACACTTTACATTTTACAGCATCAACACACGGCATTTCTCACCTAAGAAGTCGATCATGTCCTCGTTATGACTCGCAGCAAATGGCCATCTCCATGGAGCAGTTGGGCTTCCATTTCCCTGCCGTCTTGAGGTTTGAACCAAATCGTATTCAGGAGAGCACGATCTTGAGTTACGGGGAGGTTTGAGCAGTTTCATATTAAGGAGAGCACGATTCTGAAGTTATGAAGAAGTTCATTTATCCTTTAGTAAAAGAAGGAGCGGAATCATATTCAGGAGAGCACGATTCTGAGTTATGAGGAAGTTCAGTTTGGCCGTTTTTTCAGGAGAGCACGATTCTGAAGAATGAAGAAATTTCAGGAGCCGAATCATATTCAGGAGAGCACGATTCTGAGTTATGAGGAAGTTCGATTATCCACTTTCATATTCAGGAGAGCATGATTCTGAAGTATGAGTATATTCAGTCACCCGGTTTCATATTCAGGAGAGCACGATTCTGAAGTATGAAGAAGTTCAGTTTACCCGTTTCATATTCAAGAGAGCACGGTCTTGAAGCAGTTTATTTATCCTTCAGTAAGAGAAAAATCAGAATCGCATTCCAGGCGCCGACCTTAAAATGCGAGAAGATTTATTTATCAGATAAGCAGCAGCCTCTTTATTTGAGTGCTTATCCATTTTTGCATATAAGTCCCTTCCAACGATAAGCGACAGCTCTCTCTCGAGAAGCTTATCAGGGCATTTCCCGTTAAAGTCCATTTATTTTGGCATACAGCCGGTCTTTACCCTGTATATACGATATGGATTTCTGAAAAGTCCATCCGATCCCATCACGAAGGATAGTCTACAGGAGCTTGGATGTTATTCTTTGCTCAATGCTCCAGCAGTCTGTAATCGATCTTGCAGTCGTGTAGATCCAGTTTTATTTAGATTCCCCAGTGGAGGCCGTCTCATAGGTGTCATCTCCATTTGAGGATCCCGTTCCTGTTCTAAAAAATGACAATTGGTCGTATTTGCGCCGGTTGACCATCATTTTAGAACTCCCCAGCGCGTCGTTTCCCCAGTGTGTTTTTCTCGTAGCGTATGTCACTGTGTCGTCGTGTTCGGCAGCATTTTCACATTCATTATTCCAGCATACGCGTCATATCATAGTCATGGCATCATCTGCGTTAAGTCGTTCCAGTTTTGTCCATAGCATTGCATATCGCCGCATATAAGGGCAAAATTTTCGGTTATCTATATTTAAATCCCTCCACCATGATTCCTCGAGTCTTCGTCACTCAAATCATCCGGTGTAGCTATTTAAATAGGGGCAACTGTAATACCCCAAATTTTACCCTTATATTTAGTCAGTCATCTCGCATAGCATCTCATCTGTGCATCTGCTAACCACTATCGGGTCATGGAGGTGTTTGTTTTGCAGGAATTACCCCAGGGGCATTTTGGTCATTCTTCGTGGAGTCCGCAATTTTTGAGACAAATGAGACATTCTTCCTTAGGCATTGATTTATCACATGGATTGATTATATCAAGGTGTCGACATGTTGATTGGTACCGAGAAACTCTTGTCAGAAAAATGAGTAGACTCGGGGCCGTTTCATTGATAAAGGTTTGGACTGAAAAGAAGAGGGATATTGTTAAGGTTATGATCGGCGGGAGTTTAGTCTGAATTTGCTCGGATGTAATCAGGTTGCGGTATCTCGTTTATAAAATTGGTCAAGGCCAAGGAGGAGTAAGTTTTAAATATTTTTGAACTTTTATTCATAAGTATTTATAAGTTACGACTCAAGGGTGAATTTAAATGATTTTTGAACTATTATTCATAAACATTTCAAATTTACAATTGATAAGTAAATATAAATATTTTTTGGAATTTAGTTCATAAATATTTAAGGTACAATTGAAAGGAATAAATGACTTTTGAATTTCATTCATGAACATTTGTTTACAAGAGGTTTCATTTACACTGAGCATCTATTCTAAAAAAGTCCTAAAGGATCCTAAGTGTTCTTCATGATGCTCCTTTGATTTTCTCCGCGAATCTTCGATCAACCTGCACAACAAAGACAAAACAAACAGAAGCAAGAAAGGGTTAGAAGTTATCTTCGACACTCTCAGAACATCATCATCATTGAGTGCCGGGAGTGGCACGACCGAAGCCGCATCCTACCCCCGTTACCGATCTGCGCCATTGGCGTCCGATCAGGTAATGTCTATTCTTATCTAAGGGGCAGCCAAGAAAGAGAAGTAAAAGAAGCATTTTCAGGCCGAAATGATTTGCACAACTGTGGATTCAAACGGATACACGTCAAGTAAATATTACGGGGTACTATCAAGTAAATTCAAGCCAAGACACGAGTTCATGTTGCTGCCAACAGAATTGAAGTGGCAAGACTCAAAGCAAACCGATACCAGGGTGAACACTAGCCAACTCAGGTTCGAACCCGGATGCCGACGGGTCTGAACCGTTTTCTGTCACCTGAAATACATGAATCAGATGGTATCAGCTCACAAACAAGATCCATAAGCTGCACAAAACAGGAGCAGATAATTCAATTCAAAATGCAGTTCAGAAGGCAATCAGAAACAGCCAATGGTCATTAACACCAATACAAAAGCAAGCCTCATTATGGCGGAAATGGTCTCAAAACAAATCCGGATGGACACCAACATAAAACTAGTTCTGACATCTGCAAAGACACAAAAGAACATCAGATAATGCACAACAGGTCCAAATGTTCAAATCTGAGCAAAGTAAATCAGTTTCGAAAAACCAACATGCCAGCCCCACGAGCATCAGTAAGTCCATAAACCAGCACATCCGTTGCCACAAATACAAAAGCCTAAGGGCTCAGCTATGCATCACCGCCCAATCAGAGAGACCAAGAGAAACCAGTCAACTATTATAATGAGTTCCGACCATGAATCAAAATCAAAATGGATGGAACAGGGATTCAGCCCTCAGTTTAACCATCATTGGGCAGGAGAATTCGAGCGGCTGGGAAAGCCACGGCCGAAGCCGTTACCAATTCCCTACCGAACGTTGAACTGCAAGCATCGGTAATTTCGCACAAACTATCAACTCAATTCAAAATGACAGCTCAGACCCGTGGGTCATCATCGCTAAGGCCATGCGACCAAAACCAAATGGCAATGGTATCCAACGTAGGTTCAGACGAAGCGTCATCATAACCTTTGACCTCCCTCGGCAAAAAATCGTCGACCCGGCAACATCCATTCTGAAAGATGAAGAGAAAGAAGTTAACAGAACTCATGACAGAAAACCAGAAGGACAAGATAAACTAATAACCAAGACAAGTTGATATTCGACATCCACCAGCCATATCACATCTGAAACAACAGCAACAATGCAGTAAATCAAAAGGGTAGGTTCAGTGTGAAACAAGCTTCGTGCCAGAACAATCCAACAAGAATCCCAAGCTTGGTCAGTCAAAATTCGCCTCGAACAAGATCCCAAGAGCCAAAGTCTGAAAAAAACAACAATCAAGCAACATCAGAGGCAACTTGTTGAGTTTCAAATCACCTACGAACAAAGTCACACCGAAGAAGAAGATCATTATGTAATCAGTTCGAGGTAAGCTCAATATGGACAATCGACAACACGATGCACGCATGAGCTACACCAGGAAAAACAGCGCATCAGCAATCCAAACAAACCATATCAGATAAAATATGAGGATCGACAAAGGAACTGGTCAAAGCCACATCTACAAGAGAGTCCAAAGGCATCAAAAGGGGTATCCGAACCAACTGGCTCAGACCATGATGTCATCATCGCCAAATAACCTTCACTCGGCCACCTCGACTTAATCGAAGTATCAGCATCAGTCCCCTGGAAAAAAAGAAGAGGAAGAGTTAATTCGAAGTGAAAAATCCAAAAGCCGTGAAGACTAAAACGGAAGTCATCTTTAGAATCAAATCGAAATCCAATCCGTTATAGTGCATCAAGGTAAACCCCAATCAAATCCTAAAAAGGAAACAAAATCCAATCAGTATCAGAAAAATCCAATCAGTTTATCAGGAAAAATAATCGAGCAAAAGTGAATCCGAAAAGGCAAGTTCCAATCACATTCAACAAAATCACATCATATCAGTAACGAAAACTCAAAGATCCAAGGCCCAAAAGAGAGTCAAAGAAAAGATATAAAAGGGAACCACATCACCTCGTAAAAACCCTAACAGCCGAGAGAGAGGAGGAGGGTTTCCTCAAAGGTAAGCATCAGAACGAGAGCGAAATCGACCGCAAACCGTTTCCAAGTCAGAACCGTGAAGCCTCAGGGAATTCATCATCGGCCCATGCGAAGCGAACATCATCCAACCATCAACGGAGACGTTTCTGAAAACCGCTTCAAACCCTAGTGAAGGGTGAGCAATCTCCTTATCACTTACGTCTTTATTGTGTGTTTTTTCAGGAAAATATAGAACAAAAGATACGAGGAATAGGGCGAAGACGAGAAAGAGAGATCACGAGAGAAAGAAGAGATCGCGAGAGAAGAAGAGAGCATGCGGCGCCGTGGAGGCCAAAGAAAGATTAGGGTTACCCTAATCTGAATCCTCCCCCATTTTTTTCTTTGTGTTCCAGGACCGGGTTGGGTCCGGGAGTGATGACCGGCCCAACCCATTGTGTCTTAAGTTTTTTATTTTATTGTTCTGTTTCTTTTTTTTAAAACAATAAGCCTTTTTTTTTAAAAAAATATATAATTGTTGGTTTAAAATAAGTAACACTTAAATTTTTTTTTTTTTAATAAAAAGCTCTTTTTTAATAATAAATAAAAACCCTTTTTTAAATAAATATATTAAAATCCATTTTTTTAAAAACAATAATTAGGTTAAGATAGTTTTTAGGGTTTGAGTTAAATTAATATTAATAATTCCATTTTAATTCAAATTAAAGTTTATATCACAAAATAAAACCACAAAAGATACATAATTCCACTCCTTCATCATCTGATAATTCATTTAATACTGCCCACTGACGTTGTTTGTTCGTTTTGCAGTTTATTGCGCTTACTGTTATTTATTTTATCATCGTTCAATTTAAATTTTAATATCATATTGTAACTGCCTCTAATGTAACCTCGCGAATCCTAACAATCGCGCTTTAATTTCTGCCTTTAACATTCCTGCTTGCATGGTTTGCATGATTCAATTATCTCACGCGTTTACTGCACTTCTGTCACACTGCTCACCTCCGAGGGAATTAGGTCTAGCCGTTGACCGCCGCGTCAATAGTCCTCAACTTCAAACCCTTACAACTCTTACAAACCCTAATTTTCACAAATGCCTCGCCGCAGGCGAGATTACAACTTTACCCCTAGCATTAGGTCAAAGAGCCGCCGCGCTCATTTTAGGGTTTCCCGCCGCGGAATCCCTAACCTAATTTAACCCTAATTACAACTTAACAAATCAACGTAGAGATTTGGAGTTTCTACACTCCGCGTAAGCGTGCCCTTAAGATGCGTTTATTCCCCTTGAGACCTTGACCACAGTCAAGAAGTCTCTAACCTCCCTATTGAGGGGAACTACGATTACTCTGATTCCATTCCCGTAAGGATACGTAGGCACAAGATGCGATGTCTTGCCGAGTAAACTTAGAATTAACCCCTTAGGTCTCTTTTCTCACTCTTAATCTTTGTACATATACCTTAAGCAAGTAAATAAAGCAGATAGTAAACATTTGAACGAAAGGTTCCTGTAGAGTACTACAGAAGTTTAGGGTGCTAATACCTTCCCTAATCTTAACCAACCCCCGAACCCTAGATCTTTCCCCGCATTGTGTTTACGATGCAAAAATAGGTTTTCCCTCTTTTGACCTTTTCCTTCGGATAAATCAAAGAGCGGTTGTGAATTGAATTGCGATTCAAACTCATTAATAGTTTGTGATCCTATTTCCACCGCAACACAAACCATGGCATGTAATATACCATTTTGACTCTAGAAAACATTTTAGAAACAATGGTTCAACCACATTTTTGATTTGAGGCCTAAATCATGTACTTGCTTTGGAAAATGATTGCTTGCATATTAAGGTACATATGCAAAACACAAGGAAAATCAATACACAAGCTAGCAAAGTATCCTAACACCTCATGCATCTCATCTAAGGAGATTTTCAAGTCAGATACAAGTGCTGCAATGAGCCAAACACAAGTTGGTATATGAGATGGATTGAATTCAAAAACTCATGACATGAGAATCTCAAATTCTCATTGGATGATTCCAGAAAGTTCTGGATGGTTTAGAACCATCCTATATATTGATTAGAAGATGCTCAGATGCAAGGTTGGTGAGAGATTAAAGAGGAGAGTGAGATTGCCATTTCATTTTCTTCCATTGCAAGTTGAAATCAATTTCTATATTCCACACCATTTCCATTGATTCTTTCAATCCTAACATCTTCCATTGATCATACTGAGTGTGTGCATACCAAATTGAGAGCAAGATCGTGTGGGATTGAAGAGATAGCATTTGGATTTTGGGAGCTGCAAGTCACTATCGGATTTGGAGATTCAAGCTTCTTGGATCAAATCTTTTGCAAACAGAAGCACTAACATCAATCAAGGAGTGGTTCTGAAGAGTTTGAGGTGTTGAATTGAAGATTTGATCTACCTGTTACTCAGAAATTTCCAGGTTTGCAACTTTTACTCTACACCCTAATTTAGGCATTGTTAGTTAGATTTGTTAGATTAGAATGGTTAGAGACAAGTAGGAGATGGATTCTGGAGATTTTGAAGGCATTTGGTGAGGTTCAAGATAGTGACCCCATTTCTGTTTCGACTAAGAACATGTTCGATATGGTGAATTGATGAGAGTTCTATAGCAAGAATTAACCAGTGTAACATGAGGAAGAGATTGAGCACTTTAATTTCAAGAATGGTTAGAGTTGAGATTTGAGCATAATTTTGATTCATTATCGGGTTTAGAGATTGAGGATGATTCTTTGAATTCTAAGGTGATGGTCATGATCAGCATGAAATTTAGAGTGTTCTAGGGTTTTAAATATTGGATTTCGGGAAAGAATTGAGGTGATACGATTGTGGTGAAGAGATACTATGAAGCTCTATTTCCATGGCTTCTTCATTCAAAACCCTGGCTGAAGGAAGAAGATAAGGTTATGGCCGTTGGATCAAGCAAGGACCCGTTGACTGGGATCAGATCTAAAGGCTGGGATTTAATTTCACATTTTGAAGAGGGAAGCCTGAAACGATGAAACGAGGCGTTTCATTAATTGGAGTCTTGGGCTTAAGTTGATTTTGATAATCACACCCCCATCCGTGGCCCATTGTGGATTTGAGCTGATTTTCTTTACTTTCTGCACCGCGTTTTTTTCCTTTTTCTTTATAATTTTGTTATTTGTTTTCTGAGTTAAATTGGGCCTAGCGCATTTACTGATCCCACCCCCATTTTAAGCCCACTCATGATTTGTACTGCATATCATTGCTATCTGCACCAAACATTTCACATTTTAGTTTCTTTTTCTCCATTTTTCTTTAATCTTTGAAAAATCATATTAAATAGAAAAATAATGATTTTGGCATGGGTATTTTTTATCCTATTTCATGTTAATGTCTAGAAAATTATAAAATCAAAACATTTGCATTTCATGCATTTTTAATATTTTTTGTATATTTTCTCTTTTAATAGCTTTTAATTCATTTTATGTTGATGCATAGTTTTGTAGAATTTTGTTTAGCTAGTTCCCTTTTAATTTTTAGGCCATTATTCTTAGGATAGTTAGATTAGGACTTTAGCTACCCTCTGGATTTATTCCATAATTTTGTGATTAGTTTTTGATTAGTTTTGATTAGATGACTTTAGGTTGTGTAGATTTAGGTCAATCCTTAACATAGGTCCACAATAACACTAGAATTTTGGGTTTCTAGGTCAAGTTAGGTATTGGGACATATAGGGTATTAAGGGTAGTTATGTAGGATCCCCTAGAAATTATATTAGATTTTAATATAATAGTATACTACTTTTAATTGATTTTTGTAGTTGATTGTTGTTTGTGTTGCCCTTGTGGGCTTGATTTTTGTTTTGCTTTGCTTTGTGGGTTTTTGCTTGGCTTGGTGGGCTTGGTCTTGCTTTGTGGAGCACGGAAGAGCATAGTGGAAGACTTGAAGATTGAAGAAGGAGCTTGAGAGCTTGAAGACTTGTGTGTTTGGTTGTTGTTTTAGGGTTAGGAATTAAGTAGAGCTTAGACTTAGTTAATGTCTTTCTTAAACATGGATGGTATCTTTCACCTCCATTCCTCTCCATGATTCAAGGTCCTTCCATGGTATTCACCTCCCTCCTTTGGAGGGATAAGTGATGGTACCTAGGAAGTAGAAATTTTGAGGGAACCATTCTTTTGATGTTAAACCCTTATAGGCCACCTTTGGTGGTCAATAAGCAGTTTAATATCCTAGCTTATCCAGTTAAGTGATTTCTTCTGGTTTGAGTATCTTGAAGATGTTGGGCTTGAGTTTGACGATGAAGACCTTCATTGAAGAGTATGGAAGAGGATGATTCCCTGAGCATTTCCATTTCAGCTGAAGCTTGAAGAGCAAGAAGAACAAGTTGATACTTGAAGACCCAATGAAGATCCAGTAAAGACTGAATGAAGAGCTGAGGCTTAAAGGTTGAAGACTAAGTTGACACTTCCAGATGATTGAGGATTATTCTGAGAAGCTGAAGCTTGTAGGAAGAGAAGACCAAGTTAAGACTGGTAAAGTAAGAGTGATTGAAGTCTGAAGACTGAGTTGCTGCCAGAAGAGCTGAAGCTTGGAATTGAGAGAGGGAGGAGTTGATCTGTTCTCTTGTTTGTTTTCTTTTCTGTATTGATGTAACTTGTTTGATTTGCTTGATGCATTAGAATAAGTTCATATTTAGATTGATTTAAGCTAGGAGCATGATTGCACTAGAGGTTGAGTTGCTCCCTCTGCTTGTATTGTTACTGTATGGCTTTGCTTGCGGGTATTCGGTAGAGCCCTGCTCCCTTGCCCATGTGGTTTATTTTGCTTGATAGCATGTTTTATTTTTCTTCTGTATGATTGCAGTTTACTGTTTTTGCTTGATAGCATGTTGTTTTATTTTCTTCAGTGCGATTACTGTTATTTATTCTGGCTTGAGGTTGAGATGAGCTTGTGGAGGCTGCTGCCCCACACACATTTCCTCCCTCACTTGCATGGCTTGCATTTTACAGTCGTTTACTGTATTACTATTTACTGTTTAAGCTGATGCTTTATCTGTTTCTGTTTATCATTGACATGATCCCTTAGGAATCTCTCCCCCTTTGATAAGGAAGTGATGATAGAACTTTAGGTTGAAACCTATGCATGATAACTTCTAGGAGTTCCCTGCTTCAAACCTCAACCATAGGATGAATCCTTGGCATGACAATAGTAGGACTTGATAGTCTCCCCGTAGTTGAGCCTGTTCTCTTCTCATCTCAAAACAGCTTAAGATACAGTAATCATGAATGATTTCTATCGTACGTTACGAGCCTTAAGCTATCTGAGAAAGGATTTTTTGAGAGCTTCTTTTCAACAGTCTGGATGTTTAGTATGGCACCCTTTGGGTGACATGCGACGCATTCACTCTCAGGTCATAGTCTCTAGTGCGATTGAAATTGCAAACACAATAAAAAACACTTCTTTCGTAAAAGACAGAAAACAAACTTCAAACCTTTTTGCCCCGTGGGCCTATAATTCAAAGGAAGCTTTTCTGAAGAAAAGAGTGTCGTTAAACTCCCAGTTCCACCGCAAACAGGCTTTGTCCCTAACTGCTGGAACTGCTGTTTAACCCTACTCGATAAAACAGATGAATCTGAATCCCCAAAATTCGTAGTCCCGAACTACGTAAGCTCTGATCTCTCATATCTTTTGAGAGTACGTAGGCACAATACTGATGTATTGGCGAGCCGCCTTCCCCGTACCCCGTAGTTAGTCGAACTACGTTGACTCTGATTTCTCATTCTCTGATGAGAATACGTAGGCATAAAGTGCGACGCTTTGCCGAGTCATTTTCTTTTCTTTTTCAGCCAGCCTTGATAGGTAGATAGATAAACCAACTCGTCCAGTAAACACAACAAGCGTGGATCCCGTCGAGTACGACAGACGTGAGGGGTGCTAATACCTTCCCCTTGCGTAACCGACTCCCGAACCCAGACGATGGTTGCGACGACCTTGTTTTACCCTTTTTCGTCAGGTTTTTCCGATCGTTTCCTTTCCCGCCCCGAGGGATAAATAACGAAAGGTGGCGACTCTTCTGTTTTGCCGGCACCTTATTTTCGCGGAAGCGACAGCTGGCGACTCTGCTGGGGACTTGATAGTTTCCTAGGATCCAACGTCCCGTATGCAAGTCAGTTTGGGGATCTGACGTCCCCTGCGAGAGTCAATCCTAGCGCTTGTATGATTACTTGTTGGGTTGTGTTTATTTATCGCATTTTTTATTTCCCGCACTTTATTTTTCAGTATGATATGATTATCTGTGCTGTTGTGGGAGGGGCATTCTGATGAGTGAGAAGCCAGACCCAGGCTTGAGTGAACATAGCATTAGTTGTGGAAAATAGTGGGCGCGTGCTTGCTTGGCAGGCACTAGTGTCTCATGAAATCCACGCTCAAACGAGGTTCTCCCGGTTGGCTTCTCTTTCAACCCTTTGGGTTGAGACGGTTGTTGGTTTGGAGGATTGTCGACTCTGGGGACCGATCATTTGTGATTCAGCCGAGTGAGGCCGCTTCATGAGCTGGTGATGCCACACCTTCTGGATATCGTATCACCCCTCTTCAATGTCTGTGACGCTGATGAACGCATAGGATGCCGAACTTGAGTCAGTTTAGGTCCATACCTGTGAGCAGGGTTGGGTTTATTGCAGGAAACTTTGACCTTTAGACTACCTGGTTTTCTTGACAGTGAATCAGTTTTGTTGGTACCGGAGGTTCTCATCATCGGATATATGATTATTCTTGACAGAGCAGAGCTTTGGTCCTGTATCAGAGGACCTTATATTCAGAGAGGGGTATTTGTTCTTGACAGAGCAGGTTTTTGATTGGGATCAGAGGATTTTATCATCGGATGTGTATTTGTTCTTGATAGAGCAGATTTTGATCAGAGGATCTTATCATCAGATGTGTATTTGTTCTTGATAGAGCAGATTTTGATCAGAGGATCTTATCATCAGATGTGTATTTGTTCTTGACAGAGCAGGTTTTTGGTCCTGTATCAGAGGTCCTTATTATCAGACGTGTGTTCTTGACAGAGCAGATTTCTTGGTCCTGTATCAGAGGTCCTTATTATCAGACGTTTGTTCTTGACAGAGCAGAATTATGGTCCTATGTATATGGCCCTATCAGATGGTTGTTCTTGACAGAGCAGATTTGTGGTCCGATACCAGGGTTTTCTTCTTATCAGATATAGTGGTTGTTCTTAATAGAGCAGGATTATGGTTTTGTTGATACAGAATCTCCACAGCACAGTTGCCTTGATCTCCTGCTGCATGATTGCATCTTACATTATTTTGCATACTCATTTGCATTTCATTAACGTGTGTCTGTGTTGCAGGTACCATTTTCCCCGATCCAGGATTTCTTGCCTCCTATTGTATTGTTATGGGTTCTATGAGGAAGACCGTGGCTTACAAGTTCCCTGCCCCTGATGTGGTTCGGCTGACTGGGTTGATTGCTTTAGTAGATGATTCTGTGAGAGATGAGTTCAGAAAATCCTACGGAAAATTGCTCAGTTTGGTTCGTAAACCTTCTGCGTTCGAGTTGAATGGGTTGCACGCTCTGCTGCAGTTCTACGATCCTCCGTTGAGATGCTTTACTTTCCAGGATTTTGTTCTCGCACCCACGCTAGAGGAATATGCTGATTTGTTAGGTGTGCCTATCAAGAGGCAGATGCCTTTTGTTCATATGGATGCTGAGCCTGACCTGGCTGGTCTAGCTCCTTCACTTCATCTGGATGCCTCCGAGTTGGTATTGTCTAGTTGGAACAAGGTCCCTGGGTTCTCCTTGTAGTTCTTAGTGGAAAAGGCTCAGCAGTGCGCCAAAGACGGATGTTGGGTCGCGTTCAACGCCATTCTCGCCCTGTGCATATATGGCATCATTCTGTTCCCCAATATGCCCAATTTTGTAGACTTCAACGCCTTTCGCATCTTTGCATCAGGGAATCCAGTCCCTTCCTTGATAGGAGATGTCTACCATTCCGTCCACTACAAAAACGAGAACAGGAGGGGCAAGAATGTCTCATGCTATGTACCCTTGCTTTATAAATGGCTTGATAGTCATCTGCCCAAGAGGGGTCCCTTTGTTTGGGCTGCAGCCACAGCTGAGTGGTACGAGCGTCTGATGAGTTTATCTGCAGAGGATATTGACTGGTTTGACAGAGATAGGTTGGGTACCGAGATTATCTTCAGCTGCAGCGGGTTTCCAAACGTGCCTTTGATAGGCAGGAAGGGCTGTGTAAACTACAATCCGTCTTTGCTGGTCCGACAGTTCGCGTATGCTTTGAGAGCTCCGCCGAAGGATGAAGAGGTGCAGGAATCTCTGTACCTCACTGGTCTTCTAGAGGGGGATCTGTTATCTAAGCTTCAGCGCGCTTGGAATGGCATCAGTAAGAGGGGAAAACCATTGTTGGGGAGAAACAATAGCCAAGCCTACCCTCCGTATGTGACTTGGATCAAAGCCATAGCAGATGCTGTAGGGATGTTGTTTCCTCATGCCAGGCCAGAAAGCCCTCCAATGATTGAAGAGCTTACCGCTGTGCCCATTAAGCAGCATAATCAGGTGTTAGCTGAGCGAGATGAATTGAAGCGGGCAAATGAGAAACTGGAGAAAGAGTTGGCTCAGCTCCGAAGCGAGAGGAACGAAGCCGTTCATTCCTTCAAGAGGCAGACGGAGCTGGTGAACCAGCTAGGTACAGACCTGACTAAGCAGATAGCCGAGCGTGAGCGCATGGGTCAAGACTTCAAAGCTGTCAACGACGTACTGGCTACGAAGAAGCAGCACTTGGACGAAGCATATCAGAGGATATCCAAGTTCAACCAGCACTGGAAGGCTTCCCTAGCCACCAGGAAAGAGAGGGAGGACAAGCTGATGCTACAGATCTCCAAGCTGGAAGCCTAGGTAAAAGCTAGTGAGAAGAGGTTTGATGAGGAAACCGCTCGCAGATACGCCGCCGAAGGCCAGCTCAATAGGGCTCTTGCTAACCTGAAGGAGCACAAACTGACGTTTGAGTCCAAGAAACGGAAGCTAGAAGATTGTTTCGGCGAAGGAGCATGGGAAGGTTCGGTCGAAGGTCTTCAGTACACCATTGTGCAAAGGGAATTACTCGTCGAAGGGTTGCTCACTCTACCTGATCATCCAGAAACGAAGGAGTTGTTAGAAGAGTATCGCGCCCGTGGCCGCACTTGACTATTTGTATTCCTTTTGTTTTGATCATTGTTGTATGCTGACCATCACCAGGCTTGTTGGTCGAGGTCACGCTATTGATTCTTCTTGTACTCACTGATGTGGTGTACTGCCTTGATGGCCTTTCTTTATATATGAGATTTTTATTTCCATGATTGGACTCAGACTTCTTATTATTATCAGCACTGGCACTCAGGCACTAGGATCGGGGGAAATCTCCCCAAAGCACAGACACACGTTTGCATTTGCTTGAAGCATTTGCATAACGAGCACTTTGTTGTTTTTCCTAACCCTTTTGTGTTTTACAGGTTATTTCAGGTGGTTCCAGGATTGATCAGAGACCTATTCACCGCTATCCGACTAGAGCTAATCAAACCAGAATCATGGAGCAAGTGCAAACTGATGTTCAGGAACTCCGCGAAAGAATGGATCGCTTCATGGAGCTCATGCAAGCAGTCGCCAATGGCCAGGATCAGCTCAGAACCTTGGTCAGCCCCTGATTTCAAGGGTCGATAGCAATGGCGTACTCCATGGTGGGACTGTGCCTACCCCTCCACCAGTTGAAACTCCACAGAATGGTGTTCCCGTGACCGGGGGAAACGGCAGTGCCAACGGCAATGTGATGGCCAACATCAGACTCAATACGACGGGCGTCGGTAATGGGAGTCTGGGAGCTAATGTCAATGTCGGGCTGGGCAACGACAATGCAGGTGTCGGGAATCTGTTTGGGCCTCATCCATGGCTAGAGGATCGTCAGGACGATGTGTTCTCTCAGAGAGGTGCTGAAGGGGAGCTGAATGCTGAAGCACGTCTAAGGTTCAAGGCACTTGAAGATAAGATGAGAGATATCGAGAATCAGAATACTTTGGGCGTTGATATGTCCAAGTTGGGACTAATTGCTAATTTCAAGGTGCCTCCCAAGTTCAAGGTACTTGACTTTGAAAAGTACAAGGGCACCACTTGCCCTCGTGTCCACCTGAGATCGTATTACAGGAAAATGTTAGCTCATTCTGAGGATGAGAAGTTGTTGATGCACTTCTTTCAAGACAGTCTTTCCGGGCCATCCCTCGAATGGTACATGAGTCTGGAGCCTACTAGTGTGCGCACGTGGAAGGACCTTGCTGAAGCATTTGTGCACCACTACCAATACAACAGCGACTTGGCCCCGAACCGAGTCCAGTTGCAGAATCTGTCGCAAAGGAACAATGAAGGGTTTAAGGAATACGCCCAGCGGTGGCGTGAGTTGGCAGCCAGGGTTCAGCCGCCGATGGTTGAGCGTGAGCTCGCGCAGATGTTCGTAGCCACCCTCCCAGGGGTTTACTATGAGAAGTTGGTCAGCGGTATGTCCAGAACCTTCTCAGATCTCATTATCACGGGTGAGCACATCAAAAATGGGATCAAACTCGGGAAAATTCAAGGTGATTCATCCTCAGCTGGAGGAGGCAAGAAACCTTATAGTGGCAAAAGACGGGAAGGAGAAGCGAGCGTTGTGACCAACGCTCGAAGGAAGGGTAAAGGTCCTCACCAGCAGGTGGCCAGTATAACTATCCCGGCAGCTCAGCAGCAGCAGTAACCGAATCAACAGGGATATAGAAAGTACCAGAATCGGGCACCTCTGTCGAGCCGTCACCTCGAGACAACGCCAATGTCGTACGCTCAACTATTGCAGACTCTGCTCCAGCTACAGTTGATCCAGAAGAGAACCTTGGCTCCCTTGACAGGGGCGCCTTCGCCAGGTTATGATGCGAATGCGACGTGTGAATTTCACTCAGGGGCACCAGGCCACACAAAAGAGAATTGCAAAGCCTTCAAGCACAAGGTGCAGGACATGGTGGATGCCAAGATTATCAACTTCTCGGATAATGTGCCAAATGTCACGAAGAATCCTATGCCGAATCATAGGGGAGGCGGAGTAAACGCCATTATCGAAGACGAGAGTTTGGATTTGTTGACTGACGTCAGAGATCTGAAGACGCCGCTTAGCTTCGTTAAAGCTAAGTTGATGAAAAGAGGGTTCTTTCCAGGTTGCGGAGAGCTATGTATGGACTGTGCCACACGTTCTGATGGATGTGAACAGTTGGTAGAAGGAATTCAGAGTCTGATGACTGAAGGGATTCTGCAGTTTAGCCGGAGGGCCAAACGTGGGTCAGGAGAGGTAGTGTTGAAGCAAGATGATGAGGTTGCCACCATCACCATCCCTCGCCAGACGATAACTATTTCTGCGCCCAGGCCGCCCACAATTACTATCACCAAAGCTGGGCCGATACCCTTCGAGAGAACTAACGCCGTCCCGTGGCATTATGGGGCTGAAGTCTACTGCAGCGGACAGAAGTTGGAGCTAGAACCGTTTGGGTCGACTGTGGAGAACCTTGCGGGAATCAGTGGTATTACTCGCAGCGGGAGAGTATTCGCACCACCAGAGGTCGTGGCGGATAAAGCGGTCAGAGATGATGCGGCCGATAAAGGTAAAAGTAAAGTTGTTGAAGAGGTCCCGCGTGGGGCAGAAAAAGACTTACTTGTCAAAGACGCCGAGGAATTTATGAGGTTGATTAAAAAGAGTGACTACAAGATTGTGGATCATCTCCATCAGACACCCTCAAAGATTTCCATTCTGAACATGTTGCTGTGTTCTGAAGCACACCGCAACGCACTGCTGAAGGTGTTGAACGCCGCATATGTACCGCAGGAAATATCGGTAAATCAGCTAGAAGAGGTCGTAGCCCACGTAAATGCCGAAAATGGGTTAGGTTTCACAGACCTGGAGCTGACGCTGAAGGGGAGGAACCACAACAGCGCCCTGCACATCTCGATAGAGTGTAGGGGCACGATTATGTTGCACGTGTTGGTGGACACGGGTTCGTCACTTAATGTTCTTCCGAAGAAGGCATTAATGAAGTCGGATACTCGCGGAGTGATTTGCACACCCAGTGATCTGGTTGTGAAAGCGTTCGATGGAACCAAACGCCACGTTTTCGGGGAGGTGACCCTGCCAATCCAAGTTGGTCCGGAAACGTTCGACGCGGTCTTTTATATTATGGACATCATGCCTGCCTACAGCTGTCTCTTGGGCCGGCCATGGATCCATGCTGCTGGTGTTGTGACCTCCACGTTGCACCAAAAACTCAAATATGCCGTCGGGGGTAGCATCGTAACCGTGTGTGGCGAGGAAGACATAATGGTGAGCCATTTGCCGTCCTTCAAGTATGTTGAGATGGATGGGGAAATCCATGAGACTCTATGCCAAGCGTTCGAAGCTGTCAAAGTGAAGGACGTAGCTCCTGTAGTCACTGAGAAGCCAGAGGTGACTCTCTCCTCATTCAAGGAAGCTCGGGCCGTTGTCCAAGCCGGATCTACCCCAGGCTGGGGGCATATTTTGGAGATACCTAACAAGCAAGACAAGTTTGGGTTGGGATATTCTCCTGAAGCTGAAGCTTCTTCTTCTAGCAGTGCGTCGCGAGGTAAGGGGCCGATCCAATTTACCAGTGGCAGAGTGATTTTTGAAAGCATCAACGCGGTGTCTGAAGACAGCGGAGATAGCGACTGTGACCTTGACTCTTGGATCCAGCCAAGCAAGCCAGGCGAGGGCCTCAACAATTGGTCCGTCAAGGATATCATCCAGATGACAAGCGAAGAGTAATGATTTACTTTTTCCAATCATTGTACAACCCTATGTCCTACCTGGGGCATAGTGGTTTTATTGTCAGGGCCTTGTTGGATTATGTACATGCATTTTGTTAATAAATCAAAGGCGTTTTCTTCGTATTCAAATATTGTGATCTCTGTTATTCCTATTTTATATTTGTTTTGAAAAACAGTAAAATGGCAATGGGGTTTGTGCTAACCTGCATATCCTTGTTTTAAGCTTAACCCTTGTTATTGCAGGATCCACATAACAGATGACATCAACTCTGGACCTTCTACGGCTCACTTCGACTTTGATTGCCCGATCTATCAAGCCGAGGAAGATATTGACGAAGACGAAGACCTTCCTGAAGAGTTGGCCCGCTTGTTGAAACAAGAGGAGAAAGTTATTCTGCCTTATGAAGAGGAGATCGAGATCGTGAATCTGGGTTCTGAAGAACTCGTCAAAAATGTCAGGATAGGGGCTGCATTGCAGAGAGATGTCAAGCAGAGATTGGTCGAGATGCTGAGAGAGTATAGTGACGTCTTTGCTTGGTCGTACGAAGATATGCCCGGACTTGACACGGACATCGTGGTCCACCACTTGCCGCTGCAAGAAGATTGTCCTCCCGTTAAGCAGAAGCTTAGGAGGACGAGACCAGATATGGCCGTTAAGATCAAAGAAGAAGTGCAGAAACAGCTTGATGCTGGCTTCTTAGCGGTCACTACTTACCCTCCATGGGTCGCCAACATAGTGCCTGTACCGAAGAAGGACGGTAAGGTGCGAATGTGCGTCAATTATCGGGATTTGAATAGGGCGAGCCCTAAAGATGATTTCCCGCTCCCTCATATTGATGTGTTGGTCGACAATACAACTCAGTTCTCCGTATTTTCGTTCATGGATGGCTTCTCTTGCTACAATCAGATTAAGATGGCGCCGGAAGACATGGAGAAAACTACGTTTATCACACCTTGGGGAACATTCTGCTACAAGGTAATGCCTTTCGGTCTGAAGAACGCAGGGGCCACTTACCAACGTGCAATGGTTACTTTGTTTCATGACATGATTCATCATGAGATTGAAGTCTATGTTGATGACATGATTGCGAAGTCCCAAACGGAGGAGGGACATCTGGTCAATTTGCTGAAGCTTTTTGAGAGGCTTAGGAAGTTCAGGTTGAGGCTGAATCCTAACAAGTGTACTTTCGGAGTACGGTCCGAAAAGTTACTGGGGTTTATAGTGAGTGAAAGAGGCATCGAGGTTGATCCTGCGAAGATAAAAGCGATACAAGAAATGCCAGTGCCGAAAACAGAAAAAGAAGTTCGTGGTTTCTTGGGAAGAATAAACTACATTGCAAGGTTTATCTCTCAGCTCACGGACACTTGTGAACCGGTGTTCAAACTACTAAAGAAAGATCAGGCGATTATCTGGAACGAGGATTGCCAGAAGGCATTCGACAAGATAAAGCAGTATCTTCAGGAACCTCCAATCTTGATACCCCCAGTGGCTGGACGGCCACTAATCATGTACTTGACAGTTCTTGAGAATAGTATGGGGTGTGTTCTCGGTCAGCACGACGAGACGGGCAGAAAAGAGCATGCCATTTACTACTTGAGTAAAAAGTTCACTGACTGTGAATCTCGTTACTCGATGCTAGAGAAAACGTGTTGTGCACTAGCCTGGGCTGCCAAACGTTTACGACAGTACATGCTCAACCACACAACCATGCTAATTTCGAAGTTGGATCCGATCAAGTACGTCTTCGAGAAGCAGGCGCTTTCGGGCAGGATTGCCAGATGGCAAATGGTGTTGACGGAATATGATATTCAGTACGTTTCCCAGAAGGCCATCAAGGGAAGCGTATTGTCTGAATACCTTGCCGAACAGCCGATCAAAGATTACCAGCCGATGAAATTTGAATACCCTGATGAGGATATCATGTTTCTCAAAGCGAAAGACTGTGATGAACCGTTGCTCGACAAAGGGCCAGATAGGAAATCCCAGTGGAAATTGATATTTGACGGGGCGGTTAATTCTTATGGAAGTGGTATTGGGGCGGTCATCACGATTCCCCACGGATCCCATATCCCGTTCACTGCGAGACTGACGTTTCCAGTCACCAATAACGAGGCGGAGTACGAAGCATGCATCATGGGTCTAGAAGAGGCAATTGATTTGAGAATCAAGAACCTAGATGTATATGGTGACTCGGCGCTTGTGATCAACCAGATTAAAGGGGAGTGGGAGACTCGCTAATCGAATTTTGGTGCCGTACATGAATTATGCCAGAAGGCTACTTCCGTTCTTTGATCGAGTGGAACTCCATCATGTGCCCAGGGTTGAAAATCAGATGGCTGATGCCCTAGCCACGCTGGCTTCAATGTATAAAGTCAATTTTTGGAATGAAGCTCCATGAATTGTCCTTTCTCGTCTTGATAGACCTGCATTCGTCTTTGCGATCGAGGAAGCCTCCGATGGCAAGCCATGGTTCCATGACATCCAGACCTTCCTTATGACTAAGGAGTATCCCGAGGGAGCGTCAACCCAGGATAAGAAGACTCTGAGGAGGCTGTTTGGAAATTTTTATCTCAATCCTGATGGAGTTTTGTATAAAAGAAACCACGATCTCGTGCTACTCAGATGTGTAGATGAGAAAGAAGCGAGTATACTCATGGAAGAAGTCCATGAAGGCACATTTGGTACGCACGCCGGCGGGCATGCTATGACGAGAAAGATCCTGAGAGCAGGATACTACTGGCTGACGATGGAGTCTGATTGCTTCAAATTCGCGAAGAGATGTCATAAATGCCAGATTTATGATGATAAGATTCATGTGCCGTCGTGCCCGTTAAATGTCATGTCCTCCCCGTGGCCGTTCTCCATGTGGGGCATCGACATGATAGGCAAGATCGAGCCCACTGCATCTAACGGTCATCGCTTCATTCTAGTAGCTATCGACTACTTCACCAAGTGGGTGGAGGCAGCCTCGTATGCTAACGTGACCAAGCAGGTAGTGGCTAAATTCATAAAGAGGGACATCATCTGTCGATACGGAATTCCCGAGCGGATCATTACTGATAATGGTTCGAATCTGAATAACAAGATGATGAAGGAGCTGTGCCAGAGTTTCAAGATTGAACACCACAACTCATCTCCTTACCGGCCGAAGATGAATGGCGCCGTTGAAGCGGCCAATAAGAACACTAAGAAGATTGTACAGAAGATGGTTGTGACCTATAAGGATTGGTACAAGATGTTGCCATTTGCACTTCACAGTTATCGTACAAAGGTACATACATCAACCGGGGCAACCCATTTCTCACTGGTGTACGGTATGGAAGTTGTCCTACCGTTAGAAGTTGAGATCCCTTCTTTACGAGTTTTGGTTGACGTAAAACTCGATGAGGCAGAATGGATTAAGAACCGACTAAACCAACTCAACCTGATGGATGAGAAAAGGTTAGCATCGATTGCATATGGTCGTCTGTACCAAAGCCGAATGAAGAAAGCTTATGATAAGAAGGTGCGTCCTAGAAGCTTTTAGACGGGCGATCTCGTCCTGAAGAAGATTCTTCCTCCACACTCCGATCACCGGGGCAAGTGGACTCCCAATTAAGAAGGTCCGTACGTCGTCAGCAAGGTCTTCTCGGGAGGAGCCTTGTTGTTATCCGCGATGGATGGCGAAGATTTTGCATCCCCGGTGAACGCAAATGCAGTTAAAAAATACTTTGCTTAAAAAATGACCCGCTGGAAAGAAAAAAGAATATCCAGGCAAAAATGGGGCATCCCAGCAAACCATAAAAAGGGAAAAGGTTCGGGCAAAAATTAGGGATATAAAAGAAAAGAATGTACACCCGCAAAGTCGAAAACCTGGAAGGACGACTTTGGCAAAAAAGGGTATCCCGGTGAATCGAAAACCCGGAAGGGCGATTCAGGCAAAAGTTAGGGATTTGAAAAAAGCAAATGACTGCGTTCCGCGTGTGGACTTTCATTGTTTAGTGGTTTGGAAGACCTGAGGGCCGTTTATCTGAATCAATCTCTTCTGAAGCTGAAGCATCGGAGAAGTATCGAAGTCGAGTGGGTCATAGAGGGATCAACTCATGGTGTTCGTCCATGCCGCATTGCCGACATTTGTGTATATACTGATGTATATTTATGTTTTATGTTTTTGCGCAGCTTCCTCATTCCAGGAGCTTGCATCTATTGTAAAACATTTTCACCCATTCAGGGGTTCGTCATCAATAAAAATATAGACTATTCAGCAATTTTGTTTGTTTGTTTATCGTCTATCTGTTTTGTTTGTGAAAAAGAACGCCGATGTTTTTGATAAAATGCGCATACATAAACTTACTGGCCTAGGCCACTGATTGTGGAAAAAATGAATTACTTGAACATTGTCATAAGATGATAACCTTGATAGGTCCCTTTGAGGAGGGTATCTTGTCAATTTGTTTGTGTTGTTGCAGGTATAGCATATTCCAGACAGTACGCCGTATGTTTCCCAAGCAGGATGATTCCTTCTATCCCGGCGAGTGCAGCAGCATCTCCCCACGGAGTCTGAACATGAGATTGTAAGCATTGATATGTCTCCCTAAGCAGAGAAGATTCTCTCCCCAATCAGATGTATCCTGAAGGGTCGTCATTTCCCCAACTGAGTCATGTGTTGAGGCGTATGTTCTACCCCAGCACCGAGGCAAAGCGCAGATTCTCATAGAAAACTATCCGCAAGTGTGCAGCACTCGATAGTTCAAGACTGAAGTCTCCAGCGAAATTGAGATTCCCCACAGAGTTGTATTCTTCCCAGCAAGCAGGATGATTCCTTCTTCCCCAACCGAGCTGGCAGCTCCCCAAGGGAGCCGAGTCCTTGGAAGCCGTTGAAGCCATGATTGGTGCTTCCCAGTAGAGTGTTGAATAGCTGGTGTTGTATTTCCCCACCAGGGTTGTTATCTCCAAGAGAGTTTTAGCCGCGAAGGCCGCGCAGTTTATTTCTGCGATTGACATCGTTTCCTCAGCAGTTTGTGGTTTGAATACCCGGTTGAGCGAGTCCAAGTTCTCGTAGAACTTCATTCCCCTGCAGAAGTCGTCTGGAGTTCGTATCCCCAGGATTAGTCCGATTGAGATTTGCGTGACTTCTTCTCCTTGGCAGGATGATTCCTCCTCTCCACCAGAATGGTCCTTTCTCCTTGACAGGAGGATTTTCCCTTCAGCATTTATTTTGCTGATGGGGTCGTAGCATTTTGCATGATTGCATAGCATCTACCCTAAAAACGCGTAGCATTTCCACCGTGTGGAGCATTGCACCATTGTCAAAGCATGTGCATACGAAACATGAGCTAGGGCGTTACCGTTCTTGTTTTGCAGGTGTTCCTCCGCAAAATGGTTTGCTCAAGATGATTCTTGAATTCCCCAGCGAAGTTATTTGTCCAAGATGATTCTTAAAATCCCCAGTGAATTCGCTAGAAGTGGTTGCTCAAAGTTGATGCTTAGAGTCCCCGCCAGAGTGATTGCTCAGGATGATTCCTGAAATCTCCAGCAGAGTTATTGGTTCAGGATGATTCTTGAAGTCCCCGGTGGAGTTATTTGTCCAAAATGATTCTTGAAGTCCTCAGCAGAGTTGATTCATCTAGAATGATCTCTGGATCTCTGAAGCAGAGTTACTTGATAGTTCCCCAGAATTCCCCAGCGGAGATGTGTCATCCCCAACATGTTTTTAACAGAGAAGTTAAAATTTCCTTGAAGACTTGATGATTGATGTCTGGCAGTAGTGCCAAATTCCCTGACTTACTGATGAAGTCCGACTGCGATGTAGAAGCAGTTTACCCAGCTGACGCTGGGTTCCGGATGGCAAAAGATTATATATCCTTAATGGTTCCTGATCGATTAAGGATCCCATTTAAAGACTTACTGATGAAGTCCAACTACGAGGTCGAAGTAGTTCCCTTAGCTGACGCGGAGTGCCTAATGGCGGGAGTTTGGATATTCCTATGGGGTTCCTGATTGACCGAGGATTCTATTCCCGAAGTTCGGCTGACGCCCGGAAATTTCTGTGAATGCCCGATAGCATGAGTAACTTGATTGTTAAAAAGTTCCTAATGACCGGATGAGTCTCGAGGAATCCTTCTGCTATGACGCAGAATGCCTGACGGCATGATCAACCCTCCATTACCAGTTACCGTGTAACCGGTGACCCCTTGATGACTTGAGGACGAAGATCTACGGCAAAATCAGATGATCATCCTGACGAAGATTTGAGATTAGACCCTTCACCGGTTCCCGTGTGGCCAATTCCCTGGCAGAGTTGCCGTGCAACTGTCATGCTCAGTTTTTGAAGATGTTCCTACCAACCAGGGTATCGTTTACCTGTGCGGGGTTGGAAAATCACCTGTTACCGTGTAGCCAGTGATCCCTCGATGATTTGAGGATGCAATGATATCAGATAAATCAGAGAACCATCCTGACGGAGATTCAGATCAGCATTTCTCCAGCTAGTTGCCGCGCGACCATTATTCCAGTTTCCGAAGATTTGTCCCCATCAGAGTACCGTGTACTTGTAAAATTGGCAAATTTCCGGGTTTGTTGGTATTCAACCGCCTTTTACCTTGATTGTTTGAGAGTCGTTCGCTTCTCACCCAGTCAGGTCCAAGCCGTTTGAATAGGAGCAGCTGTTGCACCCCAAAATTTGCCCAACATTTCTTCACCTAGCTTATGTTTCATTTCATTCATATTAGCATTATCATTTGCATTTCATTGACATGTATGCAGGAGATCAAGAGGTATGATTACCAATCAAGAGCTATACAAGACTTTGAAGCTAGCTAAGAATGTTATTCAAGTGTTCAAGGGTTGATATCCTTGTCAGAGAAGTTAAAAGATCTTCAGAGAGAGTGATTGAAGCCAAGTGTGTAGGTCTCCTAACTTGAAAGTTGTGGAAAGTCATCAGATGATTCTGAAGCCATGGAGTTAGACTTGAGGTCTTGAGAGAGCTCATGAGAAGTGTTGAAGATCACTTTGAGGCCTAGACAGGTCATTGTGCAAGATTAAGAAGGCTCAACCATGAGTGGTGCAGCTAGGGTTTGACTGGGTCAACCCTAAGTCAACTGAGGATTTGAAGAAGGTTGAAACCTAATCCAAAAGCCATGTGATCATGGATTGATACATTGAGATGTTATAAGAATGATTTCAAGGTTAACTCATCATGATTGAAGATTTTGAGAAGTTTCAAGCTAGGGTTTCTAAGGCTTGACAGTGTAAAATCCCCTAGTTTGACCCCTATCTTCAAGGAAATTTAGCTCAAGATGTGATTGTCATCTCATCTTTCCCCAACATGATTGTTGTAGAGCATGATCTTAGCTTTAATTTGATTGCTATAAGTCCTTGATAGGATTTGTAGAATTCAAGTTATGGCTTTGACAAGTTACAAGTCATCTGAGGTATGTGAATTTGGAGCTTGAAAGTTACCCAACTTGCATGAAACGTTTTCCCAAGAAGGATGATTCCTATGAACTTTTGGTCAACATGAATCTTGTTCCTTATCCTCTTAGCTTTCCATAGAGTACTAGAAGTCCTTGATAGGATTTGTAGAACTCAAGTTATGGCTTTGACAAGTCAAGGGTATTTTGGGAATTTGTGATTATAGGTCACTTATGATCATAGGTCATTTTCACCAACTTAGACACCTCAAATGAAATTTTTTTCAACTTGAAAGTTGCTCAAAATGGGGTTTTAACCTTTACCATGTATCAAGGAGACATTGAAATGGCTCAAGGAAGGATGTGGTTTGAGGAAATTTTGAAAAAGAAGAATTAAAGGCATTTAATGACCAAAAATTGAAATAAGTCATTTTGTGTCCAAACAAGGCAAAATTATAGGTCATTTTGATTGGGAAAATCATTTTAGAAACTTTGGCAATGTTAGAATTTTGGTTTGAGTCCATTTTCATGCCATTTCACTTCATTTCTTCATGATGAAGCAACATAACCAATATGAACCATTGGATTGCAAACAAGGAAGTGAGCATAACCAACCAATTCAATATCTCATGAGATGAATTTTCCAAGCATTTCCATGCCCAAACAGAGCTAGAATCGTGACTGGTGTGGATGACATTTTGAAGAGAAATTGAATTTGCAAAATCTCATTTGGGTGGTTACAGAACTTTCTAGATGATTCTAATGAGTTCTATATAAGATTTGGAGTTTGTTCATCCATTTGTTTTGGAAGCATTTGAAGCTGGTAGCAGAGAGAGCATTGGATTTTGCAGAGTTGCAACTCAAGATCGTGTTCTTGGATTGAGGAAGAATCAGAGCAAATTGAGGTGTGCATTAGCTTCAGAGGAAGATTTGGAGTGAGTCTGGATCATTGTGGAGGAGGAATCGAGCAAGAATTGCACCTGTTCTTCATCTGAAACCAGGTTTGTACAAATCAAATGTGTGCTTAATTTATGGAGATATAGCTAGAAACTTGCATGTGGTTAGGTTCTTAGCATGACATAGATGGATTTTGGTACAAGAATTTGATGGATAGAGACACTCTAGGTTATGGACCACTTTCTGTTGAGCCTGATTTCTTGTGATTCTTGGTGGTATATTCATGATTGGATAGTGGAAATTGATCAGTGAGAAGTGTAGATTACATTAGGATCATTATCTTTGAGAATTGTGATGATCAAGATTTGGTGTATTTCTGAAAATCCTATCGTGTTTTGAGTTAGAGAATGAATTAGTGAATTTGGATGATGGATTCGTGTTCAGGATGAAAAATTGAGCAAGATGATGATTTGTTTTGTCATTTTTGTTGACCTGTGATGAGCACCTCACCAGAGAAGACGGTGGCGCTGCAACTCAGGCCACCGTCTGGGAAACTCCCTCCATCTGAGTTCAAATTGGGGACGATGCAGGGGAACCATCAGATGAGCGTTTGACCATTGACTTGGGCAAGGAATGAAAGGCCACGATTTGATTTCAAATTCTGAAGAGAGACCTTGAGATGAAACGCACCGTTTCATTAATTGGTTGGTTTAGGCTTAGTGTACTAAGTGATATTCACACCCCCCAATTGGCTCAGTCTGGAAAATGAACTTGAAATATTTGCTATTTGTCACGTGTATTTTATTATTTTCTTTCTTTTTTTCTTTTATTTTGCACATTTCATATGGTTTGCAAATAATTCATAAAAATGGAAAAATAACTCAATTTGATCCAGGTTTTTTCCCCCTGACTCTTGAATGAGTCTAGAATTTTAGGAAATTAAAAGATTAGAAATTCATGCATTTGTGATTTTAATTGCATTTTTTGTATTATTAATTGATATTAATTTCATTATGGTTGATACCTTGTCTTGTGAATTTTTGTGTGATCACTTGGTGATGATTTTTGAGCTGATTTTTTGTGTGTAGTTAGCATAGACATGTATGCTCCCATAGTATTTTTCTCACATTTTTGTGATGAAATTAGATGAGGTTTTTAGATTGAAACCTTAGGTGCTCTAGTTTTAGGGTTTAACCTTAGTACCCCATAGTTTAGGATTTAATTCTAGGAGTTATTGGATGATTTGATCTCTGGAATTAACATGATAGAGTCATGATTGACTTAGGTTCCCATAGTTATTTTTGTAGGATTTTACAATTGGTTTTAGTATTTTAGTTAGGATTAACTTTAGTACTAGGTTTTAGGTGATCCTAACTTGCTAACTCAATTAGAATGACTTCACTAGTTCCCTTAGAGTAGGGTTTTGCTTCCTTTGCTCTTGGATGATGATGAAGACATGTGTGGGCTGCTGAGGAATGAATGATGGAGCTTGGACTTGAAGTTTTATCTCCCTTTGGTTTAGTTTGTTTAGGATTAGGGTTTTTGGGAGATCTCTTAGACTAGATTTTCTTCCTTCATGAAACATGGAAGGTGTTGATCACTTCCATTCCTCCCTATGATGTAAGGTCCCATTGTGAATGCCTCATCCCTCCTTTAGTAGGATGAGTGGCCCCTCACAAATTGGTAGAACCTTTGAGGGTGCCTTTCCTTGATGGTGGAGTGCTTAGAGGTGACCTTTGGTCTTCACTTTGCTTCTCCCTATCCACACCTTGCTCTTGTTAGATGAGTCTTTCTCCCTTGCTAGAGGATGGACTTCCTTGAAGATTGAAGATTGTTAGAAGATTGAAGATGCTGGAGGTTGCCACTTCCCTGTGTTTGAGGACTGCCTAGAAGCTGAAGCTTGAAGATCCAGAAGAACCAGTTGACACTTGTGAAGAAGATCAAACTGAGGATGAAGAAAGAGCTGAAGCTTGAAGAAGATGGAGAACAAGCTGATACTTATGTTTGATGCCTTGAAAGCTTGAAGAAGCAAGTTGATACTTGCTATTGAAGAACAGTTACAGACTGAGGACTGAACTACTGTCAGAGGATTACTTTGCTGTGAAGCTGTGGAAGCTGTTGATTTGCTTTCTTTCCTGTCTGTTTGCTTTCTGTGCAACTGTATTGGTGTGACTTGTTTGATTTGCTTGATGCATTAGAATAAGTTCATGTTTAGACTGATTTAAGCTAGGAGCATGATTGCACTATAGGTCGAGTTGCTCCCTCTGCTTGTATTTTTACTGTATGGCTTTGCTTGCTGGTATTCGGTAGAGCTTCGCTCCCTTGCCTGTGTGGTTTGTGATTTGCTTGATGGAATTTTATTTTTCTTTCATGATTGCAGTTATTCATATCTGGCTTGAGGTCGAGACGAGCTTGTCGAGGCTGATGCCCCACACACATTTTTCGCTTCCGCGAAAATAAGGTGCCGGCAAAACAGAAGAGTCGCCACCTTTCATTATTTATCCCTCGGAACGGGAAAGGAAACGATCGGAAAAACCTGACGAAAAAGGTATAAGACAAGGTCATCGCAACTGTTGTCTGGGTTTGGGAGTCGGTTACGCAAGGGGAAGGTATTAGCACCCCTCACGTCCGTCGTACTCGACGGGATCCACGCTTGTTGTGTTTACTGGACGAGTTGGTTTATCTATCTACCTATCAAGGCTAGCTTAAACAGAAAAGAAAATGACTCGGCAAAGCGTCGCGCTCTATGCCTACGTATTCTCATCAGAGAATGAGAAATCAGAGTCAACGTAGTTCGACCTACTACGGGTTACGGGGAAGGTGGCTCGCCAATACATCAGTATTGTGCCTACGTACTCTCAACAAGTATGAGAGATCAGAGCTTACGTAGTTCGGGATACTACGGATTACGGGGGTTCAGATTCATCTGTTTTATCAAGTAGGGTTAAACAACAGTTCCAGCAGTTAGGGACAAAGCCTGTTTGCGGTAGAGCTAAAGTTTAATGAGACTCTTTTCTTCAGAAAAGCTTCCTTTGAATTATGGGCCCACGGGGCAAAAAGGTTTGAAGTTTGTTTTCTGTCTTTTACGGAAGAAGTGTTTTTTATTGTGTTTACAATTTCAATCGCACTAAAGACTATGACCTGAGAGTGAATGCGTCGCATGTCACCCAAAGGGTGCCATACTAAACATCCAGACTGTTGAAAAGAAGCTCTCCAACAATCCTTTCTCAGATAGCTTAAGGCTCGTAACGTACGAAAGAAATCATTCATGATTACTGTATCTTAAGTTGTTTTGGGATGAGAAGAGAACAGGCTCAACTAAAGGGAGACTATCAAGTCCTAACAGTTGTCATGCCAAGGATTCATCCTATGGTTGAGGTTTGAAATAGGGAACTCCTAGAAGTTATCATGCATAGGTTTCAACCTAAGGTTCTATCATCACTTCCTTATCAAAGGAAGTGAGACTCCTAGGGGATCATGTCAACGATAAACAGATAAAGCATAAGCCTAAACAGTAAACAGATATACAGTAAAATGCATGCAATGCAAGTGAGGGAGGAAATATGTGTGGGGCAGCAGCCTCCACAAGCTCATCTCAACCTCAAGCCAAATATGAATAACTGCAATCATACAGGAGAAGTAACATGCTATCAAGCAAAATGGAATGACAACTGCAATCATACAGGAGAAATGAAATGCTATCAAGCAAAACAAACCACATGGGCAAGGGAGTTGGGCTCTACCGAATACCCGCAAGCAAAGCCATACAGTAAAAATACAAGCAGAGGGAGCAACTCAACCTCTAGTGCAGTCATGCTCCTAGCTTAAAGTCAGTCTAGATATGAACTTATTCTAATGCATCAAGCAAGTCAAACAAGGCACATCAGCACAGAAAAGGAAACAGACAAGAAAAGAAAGCAGATCAACCCCTCTTTCAATTCCAAGCTTCAGCTCTTCTGACAGCACTCCAGTCTTCATACTTCAACCACCCTTCAAGGCTATCATCCTCCATGACAAGTATCAACTTGCTCCTCTAGGTTTCAACCCATTAAACATAAGTATCCACTTATTCTCTTTTCTTCAAGCCTCAGCTCTTCAGTCAATTCCACCCTCAGGCTTCACTCCTAACTACAAGTGTCAACTTGATTCCTTCAGGCTCTCCCTGCATTAATGTAAGTGTCAATTCATCCTTTATTCCTCAAGCTTCAGCTCTACACTCATTCTCAATTGAATCCTCTTCATAAATATCAACTTGTCCTCAAGCTTCAGCTCTCTTTGCTTTTCCAGTATCAACTTGGTCTTCTTCCCCTACAAGCTACAGCTTCTCAGAGTAATCTTCAATCACATGGAAGTGTCAACTTCATCCTTCAATCTTCTTTTTCAAGCCTCAGCTCTTCACTCAATCTCCATTGGGTCTTCAAGTATCAACTTGTTCTTCTTGCTCTTTAAGCTTCAGCTGCAATGGCAATGCTCAAGTAATCATCCTCTTCCACACTCTTCAATGAAGTCCTCATCTTCAAACTCAAGTCTAACATCTTTCAAGATACTCAAACCAGAAGACAATTGATTTAACAGAATGAGTGGAAATGATAAACAGCTTATTCACAACCAAAGGAAGCCTGTAAGGGTTCATCATTATGAGAGACTGGTTCCCTCAAAGTTCTACTTCCCAGATAAAGCCACTCATCCCTCCAAAGGAGAGATGTGATTATCTTAGAAGGACTTTTAGTCATTGGGAGGAGTGGAAGCACAAGATGCTTTCCATATTTGTGAAAGAAGTCATTCTAGTTCTAAGGCTCTCCCTAGGTCTCCTACCTTCTAAATCTTCATCAGACACCTTCAAGCACAAGCAAATCCAAGCTCCAAGCAACTTCAAGCAACTTCAAGCATCCTCACCTTGTCTTCAACTTGTCTTCAATCCCAACCAAAGGCAAACAAAGCAAAACCCTAACCTAAGGGAACTAAAGAAGTTAATCTAGTGGAGTTAGTGCCTTAGAATCTTCTAAAACTAGCACCTAAACTAAAATCAACCAAAAATAGGAAACTATCCTATAAATTTCTACAAAAATTCCTAAGGGATCCTAATTCAATTAATAATGCCTCATACAAAAACCAGGGACTAAATCATCTATTAAGTCCTAAAATTAAGTCCTAAATCCAAAGGTACCAACCATGAACCATAAAAATGGAGCTTCTAAAGGTCAATCTAGAAACCACACCTATTTTCATCACAAAAATGTGAGAAAAATGCTATGGGAGCATACATATCTAACCTAATCACACACAAAAAATTAGGATCAAAATCATCACCACATGATCACACAAAATTCCACAAAATTAGGTATCAAACATAATTATTTTAATATCAATTAAAATATAAAATTCCCATAAAATCAGAAAATGCATGAAATGAAAATATTTTTTCTCTAAAAAATACTAGACTCAATCATGAGTATAATGCAAAAAGAATGGGATTAATTGGATCATTTTTCAATTTTATATGAATTAATCAATAACCATGAATAAAATGAAAAAATAAAAGAAAATCAAACAAAAATAATAAGCACACGGTGCAGATAGTAAACACGCTCAGTTCATTCTATGGATTGGGCCATGAGGGGGGCGTGGATATCAGTCTTTTCACTAAGCCCAGCATCAGCACTCAAATGAAACGATGCGTTTCATTAATTCAGATCCTTCACAAACTGAAATTAAAACGTGGCCGTTGGATGAGGGTCCTAGTCCAAGTCAAACCATGATCCCATGGTCCTAGAGTCATCTTCTACCTTTTGAACCTCTGAACTTCGCGCGCAGCTCCGGCCACCACTGGTGGTGCTCCGGTCATCGTCCCCAACCCTAACTCTCTCTAGGATCCTCCATTGCAAATGGTCTATACATGAATCTTGTCCCAAATTTCCCCACGAATTCATTCATGCCCTTTATTCTCTCTGAAACCTCAAGATTCGCCATAACCAATTCTCAACCGAAAATGGTAACATCCTAAATTGGTCACTAATTCTCAAATTAATGGTCTGAAATCATTCCTACACCGTTCTACAATGCATCTAACATCCTAATTCATCTTGATTCTACCTAATTCATGCTGGAGGAAGAAAGTTACTAACCTGAAAATTCTTGATGAACATATGCACTAAACCCTCAAATCAAGCTCTACAATCTTCCAGACACGATCAATGGATCCTTTCCTTGCTTCTGTATGCAATAGAACTGGTTGAAAACCCCTGAATCTTGAAACCCGATGGTGAGTTGCAGATGGAAAAATCTGAGCTCAAGAACACCAATCAGCCACGAACTCCTCTTGATTATGATCTGAACTTAATCCCTAGCATCCATGGAAGAAGTTGCAATCAAGAAAATGGATGGAAAGTGAAGAAATTGGTGAAACCGAATTCAGTTGCAAGCTATGCAATTTCAATCTCAATCTCTGCTCTCTCCTTCAATCATCACCAACCTTGGCCTTGGATCATCTCTACTCAATATATAGATGATGTATGGATGATCTAGAACCCTCTAGATCCTTCTAATGAGAAATTCAATCTCTCATGTCATGAGATTTTCAACCATGTGCCATGGTATGCATAACTCTGCAAACAACTTGAAACCAACCTCATTCACTTCCAATTTCTCCCTTAGTGACATTTTGAAAGTGTTTAGCTTGCAAAGGGCCTTGGTTATGCCTTGATTCTAGGTTTTGCAAATGTTATTTATGATGTAAGTAACTACTTTTCAAAGCAAGTCCACAAATTAGACCTCAACTCAAAAAAGTGGCTAAACCAATGTTCTTAAAATGTTTTCTAGAGTCAAAATGATATATTACATGCCTTGGTTTGGATGTGTAGATTGGAAATATCAATTTCCAACTTTGATTCATTTAACTTATACCCTTATTTTAGGTCATTTTTGCAACTTTAAGCTACAAGCACTTCCAACATCTCATGACCTCTTTAATAGCCTTAAAACATCATTTTGAACAAGTTTGATGTTGAACATTTTCCCATTTGAAGCTTGGAAATGGGAGTTATGGCCTTATGCTTGAAATGACCTGTAATCTCCAAATGACCAAAATGCCCTTGACTTGTCAAAGCCATAACTTGAGCTCTATAAATCCTATCAAGGACTTCTAGTACTCTATATAAAGCTAAGAGAATAAGGAACAACATTCATGTTGACCAAAAGTTCATAGGAATCATCCCTCTAGGGCAAAAGTTTGATGCAAGTTGGGTAACTTTCAAGCCCCCAAGTTCACATACCTCAGATGACCTGTAACTTGTCAAAGTCATAACTTGAGTTCTACAAATCCTATCAAGGACTTATAGCACTCAAATCAAATCTAAGCTCATGATATACAGCATTTATGTTGGGGGTAAGATGAGATGACAATCACATCTTGAGCTAAACTGCCTTGAAGATAGGGGTCAAACTAGGGGATTTTACACTGTCAAGCCTGAGAAACCCTAGCTTGAAACTTCTCAAACTCTTCAATCATGATGAGTTAACCTTGGAATCATCCTTATAACATATCAATGTATCAATCCATGATCACATGGCTCTTGGATTAGGTCTCAACTTCCTCCAAGTCTTCAGTTGACCTAGGGTTGACCCAGTCAAACCCTAGTTGCACCACTCATGGCTGAGTCTTCTTAATCTTGCAAAATGACCTATCTAGGCTTCATGATGGCTTTCAAGACATCTCATAAGCTCTCTCAAGGCTTCAAGTCCAACTTCATGGCTTTAGAATCATCTGAGGGTCTTCCCCATAACTCTCAAGTTAAGAGGCACACACTCTTGGTTTCAACCATTCTCTCTGAGGATCTTTTAACTTCTTTGACAAGGATATCAACCCCTGAACACTTGAATAAGCTCCTTATCTAGCTTCAGGGTCTTGTGTAGCCCTTAATGGGTAATCAAACCTCTTGATCTCCTGCACACATGTCTATGAAATGCAAATGATAATGCTAATGTGAATGAAATGAAACACAAGCTAGGTAAAGAAAAGTTGGGCAAATTTTGGGGTGCAACAACATTTCCTCCCTCACTTGCATTGCATGCATTTTACAGTCGTTTACTGTTTACTATTTAAGCTGATGCTTTATCTGTGTCTGTATCCCATTGACATGATCCCCTAGGAATCTCACTTCCTTTGATAAGGAAGTGATGATTAGAACTTTAGGTTGAAACCTATGCATGATAACTGTTAGGAGATCCCTGTTTCAAACTTCAACCATAGGATGAATCCTTGGCATGACAACATTAGGAATTGATAGTCTCCCCTTAGTTGAGCCTGTTCTCTCTTCTCATCTCAAAACAACAGTAAAAAACGTAATAAATGCAAGTTAGTATAAGCGCGTTACGAGCCTTAACTTACTTGGGTAATGATAATTGAGCGGCCTCCTCTCAATCGTCTAGAATGTTTAGTATACGTCCTTTGGACGATATGCAACGCATTCGCTCCTAAGTCATAGTCTCTAGTGCTGTACAAACTACAGACAACCATAAAAAACAGTTCTTCCGTAAAAGACAGAAAACAAACTTCAAACCTTTTGCCCCGTGGGCCCATAATTCAAAGGAAGCTTTTCTGAAGAAAAGAGTGTCGTTAACTCCCAGTTCTACCGCAAACAGTAACGCCTAAGTCTCCAAAGGTCGAGCTGCGTATACCAAACTGCTGGAACTGTTTGTTAACCCTACTCGAAAAACAGATGAATCTGAATTCCCATAATCCGTATTATCCCGAACTACCTAAGCTCTGATCTCTCATACCTGTTGAGAGTATGTAGGCACAATACTGACGTATTGGCGAGCCACCTTCCCTGTAACTCGTAGTTAGCCGAACTACGTTGACTCTGATTTCTCATTCTCTGATGAGAATACGTAGGCATAAAGTGCGACGCTTTATCGAGTCATTTTCTTTTCTTTTCAGACCGGCCTTGATAGGTAGATAGATAAAACCAACCCGTCAGATAAACACAACAAGCATGGATCCCATCGAGTACAATGGACGTGAGGGGTGATAATACCTTCCCCTTGCGTAACCGACTCCCGAACCCAGACAATGGTTGCGATGACCTTGTCTTATACCTTTTCGTCAGGTTTTTCCGATCGTTTCCTTTCCCATTCTGAGGGATAAATAATGAAAGGTGGCGACTCTTTTGTTTTGTCGGCACCTTATTTTCGCGGTAGCGACACCAGACACAAGTCTTAAAACCAATTAATCGAATGAATCCCTTGACCATTCAAATAGACTTATAACACGGAGCTCTCAATATCGGACTAGTTCCTGTAACTAAGTCGATCACAACTCCACTTCACGTTTTGGCTATATATCACTATCTTGTTAGGATACTTCCAGACAACCACAATTTAATCTGCAAACCACCAACTTCCACACATTCCTTAACACTCGAAGTTCCATCAAAATTAGACATTTCAACACCGTCCTGTGACACGTCATCAAAACAACTCTTAAGCACTTAGCTTAACTCAAAACACTTCACTACTCACGCCGTCTAAGCTTGCAAGACATGTTTATCCCAGCCAACACAATCCCAACTACTATCAACAAGAGATTAAGGATGATCAGGTCCTTAATTTGTCAATAGACAGCCGAAATTATGATGGGGTATACACCATCTTTACCAAACTATAAGGACGTTCAACCACACACTGAGCCACTGCCCCACACTTACAGCATCCTGGAGAAGCACAAACTTCTCCCCCACTTGCATCATTCCCACTTCTGCAGACAAGGTTAGGAAATAACCATGTACCGACAGTGTTTTCACACACGTGCCGCATACAAGGGAACTAACAACACCAGGTTAAAAAGTACACAACTCTATCCTAGGGACAGACTCAACTCAACTACACTGGTCGGACGGACCGACCTGCTCTGATACCAATTGTAATACCCCACTTCACAAATCAATTAAAATATAAACATTATAAATAAACATCAGAGTTGTTCACCTCCCAAGTGGGATATCACATATTCAAATCCAACACATCCTTCATTAAAAGTGTTTTCACCAAAATACAACGGAAGTTGTTCATATAACAAAATACATCAAATTCATGATACGTCACAGGAAAAGAAATAAGTTCAACAAAAACAACTAAAACACCCAAGTCCCGTGCTACGTATCAGAGCATCCTAAGACTCGACTGGCACACCACAAATCCAAGCTAGCTAAGTACCTGGATTATCTGTACTTCCAAAGAAGCACAGACCACAACAACAGCAAAGGGGTGAGAAAACATGATCAAAATATATCGGTAATTACATACATGAAATAAAGGTAGTAACTACAACAGTCATATCAATCATCACCCAACATTCACCAAACACGACATATAGTCCACCAATCAACATAATACATCATAATGCAAATATGCCACACAACACCATGCATGCGGTACCGACTCATTGGTTCATTCCATGTGAACCCGGATAGATCACATACACCCACCCTTGGCCATGATCCGTCCCCACCAATTCCCCACTCAAAGGAATACGAATGGATCACATACACTCCATCGAGCAATGACTCATTCCACCAACACTTCATAATATGCATGGCACCAAATGCACACAAATCAACACAAGCACACTAAGTGCACACGATCCAGTGATCACATCACCATTCATCATACATGCTTACACATCGAACTATTATTATAATTAAGTTCACACGATCTCCCTGATCCCATCACTGTACGTCATTTGTACATCTCCTAATCAAGTAATTGCTTTAATCAAAGCTACACGATCCCCCCGATCCTACCACCGTATCCCATACATACTACACACCAATCTGTTACCACGATTTAGTTCAATCACTATAAGATTCCACCGTCCGACGCTATTCCGTTATGTTAATTCATCTTAATATACACAATCCTACTGACCACACCATCTTATCTCATATATCTATTATACACCACTCATTTGTATTAACTAAATTAACTCTATACGGTCCTCCTGATCAACTCACCGTGCCTCGCACATCTCCCACATCAATCTAATTATTTTATTTACATTCAACACTATGTAATTCACTTATTAGCACCAAGTATCTATTCATCACATGCATACATATAGCATACACCAATCAACTATATCATTTAATCCACATATTAAGAAGGTTCACCCTCCAACAGCAGGTATACTCATATCCCAACAATCGGGTACACACGATCATAATGATCACCTCACGATACTCCATATCATACACACTTCCACCAATCATCCACTTAATTCAAACGATACGGAATCCACTTCCAATCACCACCTATGCACCTCACATTATCCATCCATCATCCCTAGACTCAACATGAACTAAGGGATACTACACAGCTAATGCACAAGGCAAAACAATACCAAAAACCACATTCTGTTGTCGCGTTCGCTGCTTCATTCGCCAGGCGAAGCCCCGTAGCGAATGCTCGCTATAACTCGCCAGGCGAACTTGCTGGCGAAGCCTCGCTGGCCACATTCTCCAGGCGAACTTTATATTCTTTAGGTCTGGGAGTTTATTTGGGATTACTCGCCACTACTCGCTAACACTCGCCAGGCGAACCCTCGCTAACCTTCGCCAGGCGAACCTTCGCCAACACTCGCCAGGCGAAACCCAACGAATGCTGCGATACCTCAAAATCTCCACTGTTCAGAACTGCTACCTTGCTCCAATTCAAGCCTAATTTTCCACTTCTATATCCTACTCTATCAGTACTACAAATCACAAATATCATACTTGCCAATCAACCTATAATTCTTACTCTAATAACAACATCAGATACTTTATCGGCACTCTCAGGGTTACTCAGAACCTATATGCTCCTTAATTTTCCTCTCGGAACCTATATCATGTTCATATTATTACTATAGGAATTATACCCCAGAACCTATATCATGGTCACTGCCAAAGCCACAGAGATTATACAGAACCTCACTAATACTCATGGTCATTATCCAAACCACAAAGGTTATATAGGAACACACCAACAACAACACCCCTTCATCAGTGGTAACAACAAATCCTCAACATATCATCATATACATATATTTCACCATAAACAACAACAATCAACATCATAATAACAATTCAAACATATTCATCATAATACCTACGGGGTTAAGGAATCCCCTCTACCCAATTTCATGTAAATACCAACCCAATCCGTTTCTCCCCCCTTACCTCGATTAATTGCTCAATTGTTGAAGGATCTTGAAGGATTGACATCCCTAGCCTGTTTCTCTTCCTCCTTGTTCTTCTTCTCACTTTTTCTCCCAAAACGGTTTATCGTAACTTCCTTTCTCTTCTCCCAAAATCCTTTCTCTGGAAGTTTATCGTGTTCTCCTCTCTTTCCCAAACACTTCTCTATTTCCTTTAATCCCTTATTTCTTATTTTATTATTTAAATCCAATAATAATAATACTACTAATATTATTCTCCCACATAATAATATTCATAATAATAGTAATAATATGAATAATAATAATATTCCACCAAATTAATATTAATACTAATATTAATAATAATAATAATAATAATAATAATAATAATAATGATAATAATAATAATAATAATATCACCAATATTGCTATTATTATAATATTATCATTTCCACTCCACGTCACCAAGAATAATCCTTACATATCAAGGATGATCACCTACAACACATCAAACACACCCCACCTAAGGGCACACCCATATAAAATAATTAAAATAACACCAAAATAACTAAATAAATAAAATGGGTGTTACACTAAACACCCTAGACAAGCGAGAAGAGACCCCTCACTCATCATTCCCCATGTAGCTTAAGGCTCGTAGCACGCAACTTTTATCGCCTTTATTAAATGAGTTAGCATGGTTTTGAGATGAGAAGAGAGACGCACGAAAGGTCTAAGGGAAACTCGGCCCTAACATTGTCATGCAAAGTGATCCTAAAGTTCAAATGAAAAGGGGAACATCTACCCTAATGTTAGCATACTTGGATTGAACGCCTAATGTCTCTCCTACTCCCATCCTAAACGGAGGGACTAGGAATCATATAGGGATCATGACAAGAAAGCACATGAAGAACAAAGGAAGGATCAATCACAAGTAGAAAAAAATGAAAACATGAAAATGCAACACTTAGAATGGTGGGAGGGAGGAAAAATGTGTGGGGCAGCAGCCGCCATAAGCGCGTCTCGACCTCAACAGCGATGCAAGAATGATGCAAACATGTGGAGAAAACAAGAGAGGAAAGAAAATGAACATGCAAACAAATGATCAATTCGAACCACATACACAAGCATGTAAACAAATGGAAGAATGAACATACATGTCAATAAATTCATGATTAAACAACCACAAACAGTGACAAATATTCAAAACAATTCAATCCTAATGCATCACACTGATCTATGATGATTCGAATCAAACTGGTATGCAAACATACAAGCAAAACAACAAATATGGCATTCTGGCACAGTGTTAATCGGTTAACCTGTGTAAAACAAGTAAAAATCTGGAAATTCGTAGGTGTTAATCGGTTAACACCAGGCGTTAACCGATTAACACCCTGAAATCTTTGAAAAATTTGAATATTTGAATTGGTTAACCGGTTAACCATATACGTTAACCGGTTAACACTGTACCAGAAGCCAAAAAAAGCAAACAGAATCACTTCTAGAACAGAAACAGCTTATCCATGGTTCCAACAGATCAACTTATCAATTAAGCACGAAATTAACAATAGAAAATAGAGATCCAACAGTATGGATACACAATTACACAACCATATCACAAATCGAACGGATCGAAATCAACAAAATTCAATCGAATATGAAGATTAACATGATAAGCTTAAACAATCAAATCGGATCGAGAATTCCAACCTTCGAAGCGGAGATTTGCTTCGGTAAATGTTGATTAACTGAATTTGAGCAGATCAAATGCTAGAAATCTGGAAAACTTCAAGATCCACAATAATTGTTGTTGTATGAATGAAGATCCACCAAATTTGAGTCAAAAAGCTTCCAATAATTACTTCTAGATCCAACTCCAGATTCAGATCCAAGCTTGCACGAAAATTGAAGATGAAAATTAATGCAATGGTGATGGTAAATGGAGGATTATGCTCAAGAATCCATTGATCCCAATGAAGAATCAATAGTTCCAATGAAAAAGAGTTTTGAGTGAGTTTTGGGAATGGAGGGAATTGAGAGAATTTGAGAGAATTCAAATCAATTCTGATAAATGAAAGTGAGAAAAAATGAAAATTGGATGGTGAGGTTTGGAGTAAATCACTTAAATATGATCTAGGTTTGGGTCCCAAAGCAAGGATTGGAATTTGGAATGGAAATCAAGGCTTGGAATGTGGAATGGAATTTTGGAGGGAAATCTGAAATTTAAAGGTGTTCTAGATCCTTCCCACATGAAAATTTGAATTCCAAAGTGATCAAAATTGGACCCTAAGTGCAATTGGCCTGAAAAATCACGTACAGGGAAAATTCTGCTATGGTTAACCGGTTAACCATATGCGTTAACCGATTAACACTGTTAAAACTTCAAGTCTGGGTTGATTCTCCAATGGTTAATCGGTTAACCATATGTGTTAACCGATTAACACCTTCAAAAATTTGAATTTGGCGCCTTTTGGTGGGAAACCTGTCCATTTGCCCTGTTTCAACTGTCTGGAGCTCTGTTTAGCTGCTGAACCTCATTTTTGAACGTTATCACCGTGAAAATACTTGTTATGAGCCTGAATGCTGCTTTCTAATCTGAAATTAAGCTGCAAAATAAAACAAAATAAAAAATAAAATCGGTCGCCTGACCACTGGACAAAATGAATGTCCGAGCCTCTGATGCTCGCCGTTCGCTGTTCAGTCTCTTGCTTCGAAATGAACTTGGGCCACAGGAACGCCTTGATCCCATGCCTCGAGAACAAAAGCTATGCAATGCAAAAAGGCTAAATGCAAAGAAACAAAAGCCAGTTACGGTAAAAACAAAAGGCAAATTTTGGGGTGCTACAGCTGCCCCTATTCAAACAACTTGGACCTGAAGGGAGGAAAAGCGTCTGCTTTCAAACATTCCAGGTATAAGGTGATTGAATACAAAAGAACCCGGAAATTTGCACCCCACGGGAATGCAAAATAGCGACTACCAACCAAGAGTCGGAAAATGACGCGGTGGGAATAACTATACAATTATAATCTGAAATTCATCCAAAAGATACCAATCAAAAGTCAGGAAAACGCCCGGAGGATACCAACCAAGAGTTGGGATGAAACTATCCATAAATACCAACCAAAAGTCGGGATAGCAAACTCGGAATACCAACCAAGAGTTGGAACAAACCTGGCTGGGGAACAAAAGAGTAGCCAAATAGCTTTGTGGCGACTTCACCGGGGAAAGAGTAGACTAACCAGATGACTCTGCGGAGAACAAGCATCTACCAAGAGGCAGCAATCAAAGGATACCATCCAAGAAACAGGATAAAGAACCAAACACTACCAACCAAGAGTCGGCATCACCGCAACACTAACCGAAACTTCCATGACGAGACGACTTCGCTGAGGAGTCAACATCCATCACAAGACAACGATCTAGCAGCATCATCCAAAAGATGGGATGAGGGTTACTCTCTGGGGACAAAACCATCTCTATCAACCAAAAGTTGAAATTCATACTAACCGCAATTTACATGGCGAGACGACTTCACTGAGGATGCACACTGACCAAAAGTCGGAATTAACAACTAGAGAACAAAGGTTACCAACCAAAAGTTGGAGCACGTTAACAAATCGACCACACCGGATATGGCGACCTCCCTGGGGAATCGAAGGCTACCAACCAAGAGTTGGAAAACGAGCCGACATCCACGATTGACCCTACTAGAGAAACCATAACCACCAACCAAAAGTTGGAAAACACCAAATCTCCTTATTAACCAAAAGTTGAGATAACAACTCCGCTGAGGAATAAGGGAAGATTACCAACCAAAAGTTGAAAACACCAGATCTCCTTATCAACCAAAAGCTAAGATAACGACTCTTCAGGGGAATAAGGAAAGACTACCAACCAAAAGTTGAAAACACCAACATTCCAGACCGACCCTACTGGAGAAATAAGGGAATACCAACCAAGAGTTGGGACAACTGCAGGGGAAAACATCCAACCAGAAGTCGGGAAACAAAGGTACTAACCAATAGTTGGAATCACCCTGAAATACCATTGATCAAAGGTCAGAACACAAGCTGCTAACCAAGAGTTAGGATTTCTGGGGGGAAAGATCCTCATCGATCATGAATCAGAAACAAAAGCTACTAACCAAGAGTTAGGATAGCTGGGGGACGCTAAACGAAGCTAACTCCACCACAGAAGTCTGCCAACCAAAAGTTGGGATGACCATCCCAAATTACCAACCAAGAGTTGAAATAAAAGGCTGCTAACCAAGAGTTAGAACAACAACCACTAACCAAGAGTTACAACAACAAAGATTTCCAACCAAAAGTTGGAATGGCTCCGCTCGGGGAAAACCAAATATTACCAACCAACAGTTGGAATCACCTTCTAGACCAACCAAACGTAGGAACACCAAATACAACCATCTGAACTACACTGAGGGGTGCCAACCAAGAGTTGAACTCCTCGACTCTACTGAGAGAAATAAAGAATAACCACCAAAAGTTGGAATAACATCCAAACACCACTGGACCATTGTTGCGGTGAGAATCGTGATATCAAGCTATTGATTAACTTGAATCTTAATTCTTAAATTCACAATCGGACTTTAATTTATCCAAAGGAAAGGTCTAAAGAAAGAAAAACCATTTTTCGCGACGTAACAACAACGCTAAGAGATTCGGGGATCGGGGGTTGGTTATGCCTAGGGTAGGTATTTCACATCCTAAACATCTGTAGTACTTTACAAGAACCTTTTGTTTGTTTGCATGCTAAATTGGCTAAATGTTTGCTAAGGTTTGGGATTGGGTAAAGGTACAGGTTAAGACCTAAAGATAGTTTCTAAGTTTGCTCGCAAAGACGTCGCGTCATCTGCCTACGTATCCTAACTAGGATAGAATCAGAGCAATCATAGTTCACCTCACTAAGGTTAAAGAACACTTGATTATGATCAAGGTTCAAAGAGGAACAAACATATCCATGCTTGTGTAGAGTTTAAGGCAACTCTCTAGATCTAAGTTGAACATTCAAGATAGGGAAGTAAGTAATCATCTCCATGGTTCTTACATAGAGTTAACAAACTCTATCCTAAGTTCTAATTGAAAGAGCACTCCTAACAAGGGGTAAGCTTTTTAGACTTAAGCAAAGTCCAATGGATAGGTTCTAACTTAACTAAGTGTATGGATGACTTAACAAAGTCAAGAGAGTGTAATGAGCTATCTATGACCTAAAGGTCAATAGAGAGACTTTCCTTTGGAAGGAGAAAGAGAGACAACTTGGATGAGAACTAAAGAGTTCCATCAATTGGGGAAAATAAACTTAACAAAGCATAAACATGTGATCAAGATGAAATAAGATTAAGACAAGTGGACATGCATATTACAATAAGCATATACTTCAAATGATATCAATGGTTATAACCAATAGTCAAACATCTTAACCAAGATTGGAGCACATCTTAACAATGATTGAGGGCATTTATTAACAAAGATTGAGACATGATGAAGGTAGAAACCACACAAACCACAATTTGAAAGTAGGCATGTTATAGGTTCAAAGCAAAAGCAAGTGTAACAACAATATGCATAGATGATAAATGAACATAGATAAATCAGTTTAAACCTCATAATTTAGGAGGAAAATAAGACAAGATTATGGTGACAACCAAAAGGGGATACCCTAGCATGTTAACTAGCAAGGGGAATAAGCATCTCACAAGAAATTCAAACATGCTCAAAGGAATTCAACTGCAAATAGGATCACAATCACAATAAAGGAACAAATTTCCAAATGGGCAAAATGCATCACAATTTATGACTACAAGTAATATTACCACATCATATAAAAATAGACATTATAACAAGCACAATGCAAAAAGAATGGATCAAAAAGGGTAAAAAAATGAGAGAGTTGTGATTATTTGAAGTTCATGAGTTTTAATGAGCAAAAAAAAAATTAATAAGTGAAAATCAAGAGAAAATGCAAGGGGTGGGAGTTGAACCCACACCCTCTAACCTAATGCGCGCGTGCAAGGAAAAAGAAAAAAAAAAGCCAAAGGGGTTGATCCTCCTCAGGGATCGAACCTAGGTCTATGCTTTGCAAGGCGTGAATATGAACAAGTTGCTTACCACTGAGGTGGCTATACATCCGTTGATATAGCCACCCCCATAAATATATATGGCGTGGTGTTGTAAATTTCTGGGCACAAAATGAAGCAAAAACAAGGCAATTTCACAAATGCATTTTGGTATCAAACTCAACCAATTCTTAACCAAATCAAACAAACCTTAGATCAATTTTGGGTGTTTTTAAACAAGGAAAAGGATGGTCCAACTAGAATTTGAAAAATATGCCTTGAAATAAAAACACGATAGTAATTGCAGTTTTGATGAAAAATGCACTTGCCAAACCAATGACCAAACCAGACATGATATGAACAGAAAAAGAGCTCTAACACAATTCAAATATCATATACAACATGTTCATGCATTCAAACAAACTACTTATGAGGTGCAAATCCAACTGTCATGTGAGAATGAGATGAAAATCAAAATATTGCAAGTGAGATGGCGAGTTGTAAAGCAAACTAATTTGGAGTAAAAAAAACACACATACATACTCAAAACCACATATAGGATGTGTCTAAACTATAAGGAAGCTCACAAATAACATGGAGTTAACAAAACCTATGACAACTGCAAATTAAGGAGTGAAGTTCATTTTTAAAGCCACAATTCAAATTACTCATGCTTAAAACAAATTGGAAGTCTTCACACACTCCAAATATAACGTATATGAAGTTCCAAAATAGATGAAGCTCAAATTCCAACTTGAATACAAAATGACTCATGGTTTGCAATTTATGACATAAGTTGCAAAAAAACAGTTTCAAAACAGTTTGAGCAGATGCACATCAAACAATCACTTATGATTTGAACAACATGAATTGAATATGAAAAGACTCCTTAATCAAACTCACAACTGGTCTTGATAACAATACCACACCAAAATTAAAACAAAACCTACCACTTTAATGAGGGCTAACAAACTTGCAACTGATCCTAAACAGGCCAATGACACAAATGTAACTTAGCATGATACTGCCTACATCAATAAAAAAAACCAACTTTAATGCAAGTTTACTAACTTAGGGCGGTAGGCAACATAAGGGGGACAAATGTTTTTCAAAACAATTTGACAGTCATGGTATGCAAGCATAGTTCAAGTATAAGAAAAAGATCTCTCATCAACCAATAAATACATACACACACCACAAGTATGAAGCAAAATGAGTTACCACTCTGAGATTGATCATTATGCAAGTAATCATGATTTTGGTATGTGTTGTTGACAACTTTGGCTCAAAAGGCAATTAAGTGGTGAAATGCAAATATAAGTAACCTTAGACCAAACCAAACATATACACACCTTATAATCAAACATGTGAGTGAGTTACAACCCTACTATCATGTATACACACAGAAAAAACAAACTTGAGCATGTTGTGGCAGTTTTAGTGTATAAGTGTGATTGGAGTGTGAAGAGTAAAAATAAGCCAAGACAGCACAAGTGATCAATGTACACATACCACAAATATCATTATGAAAATGTTTTAGGTTCATGGAAGAACTTGTGTCAAGTAGTATGAAAGTTGGTGTGTTGGTGTAAAAATTGGAAAAAATCTGCCTAGGCAAGACATTCACCACAACAGGGCAATTTTAAGGCAAAGATGTATTTCATGAAAAAGAGGTTATATACACATGATGATGATGCTAACAGATGAGGTGCAACTCAGAAAATGAGTGAAACCTTTACCAAAGCAGAACTTAGCATTTTGAAACTTATGTCATACAAGAACACCAATTTGAACATACAATAAATCATAACCATGACAGTTGGAGAAATTGAGATCATGTACAAGTTTTGAATGGATATGCTAAAGATTTAATGCACACAAATCATGTAAATAATGCTTGGAACAGAATATGAGATGTTGACCTCATGACATTTTGAATAATGCAGTAGTTTGAGGCATGATATGACAAATTGAACACTTAGGCAGATTTTGAGCATAACAACAACATACACAATCTTGAAATGGATAAGCAAATGAATTCACAACTTCAAGTTAGGCAAAAAACTCATTAAATCAAAAATGACATATTGAACCAAATTGGACAACAAAACCAAGCATGAAATCATCATATTGAAAACAAAAGGCCAAATTGATTCACACATGATCAAGGGAAAGGGGGCTCTATGAGCAACTTACAAGTTATCTACATATCCTAAGAGTGAGCTAGATTTAATGTTCTAAGGCAAGCATACCACTTTTTTCAAGGTTGGATCCTAAATCTACCAAATGACCAAGATCTCACTAACAAGTCTAAACATGATATCAAGGCACAAACTTACAATCTATCATCCACATATCATTTATAAATGACAATATATTTGACAAAATAAGCATCATGATCATAAAAATAGGATTCTTGACAAAGAAGCATAATAGGGCAGCCATGGTATATTTTCACACAAATTATCACAAAATGACAATACATGACAATGTATGACTTAGAGATAGTTAGAACATCACATACCTCTTGTTGACCAGCCTTGAACAAGCTAAAAATCTTAGAAACCCAGAGATGCTCCTCCCTTTGCAATGATATGAAGCTTACTTCCTCTTGAAGCAACAAAACCAAATTTCAAGACAGTTGGAGTTAAGTGATTTCCAGTTGGTTTTCAATGCTTTGGACAGTTGTAATATGACATATGTAAGGTGTGTGGATGGTTAGAACAACAAGAAATAGCCTATGCAAAGATTTGGCAAGTTTTGAGTGTGGTGGTCAAACTTTCTTGGTGTGAAAGTTGACTTTTTGCAAAATGGTATTTTTGAGAGGTTTGAAGGTATAGACACCTTTTATACTATATTTAGGGATTGTGAGGATGATTTTTAAAGGTTTAGAGGTAATGGAACTGGTCTTGAGCAGAGTTTTGCTCAAGACAGCTTTTTGGTGAAAATGGAGATTTTGAGGTTTTTTGAAATTCTTGAGGAATGAGAGGAGAGTGAGAGCTATGCTTTCTATGGTTTTTTGAGATTTCTCTAGTGTGTTTGGAATCATATAAGATACCTCTATTTATAGCCAAACAAGAGTGAGGGCAGCCTTGGTCATTTACCACTTTTGGAGGGAGTTTTCATGAGATTTTCAAATAAATCTTGCAAGATCTTCTCCTATCAGCTCCATTGTTCAAGGGAGATCAGAAATCTCAAGTGGATATGGACATTAAATGACTGAGATGATCTATGATGGTAGAGCAAGCCAGCTGCAACAGTCCTAGCCTTAAAAGTTTCTCTCTCCTTCTTACATTTGATTATTATATTGTCAAGTTGCAACAACTTGCTATGTTCACCAAATCCCTCCTTTTTTCTGGTTTTCTCTCTATCCATGCCTCACATTATCAGTTTGGATCAAGATCCAAGGGTTGAGAGTAGCTTATGTTGTGAAAATCCAAGTTTGAGAATTCTTGACAAAGTGATTTCAAGTGTGACAGGTCCAACTTCTATGGTGCATAACTTCCTGCTTAAACATGCTATTGAGGAGTTCTACCACAATTTGGAAAGCCCTTAAGTAGCTATACAACTTTAATGTTTTGGGAATTTCCAAATTCTTGATGGAACTAGGTTGAAAAACCCTTCAAAGTTTCTGAAAAACCACTTACAAGTGTTAAATAACTTAGAATTTTTCTAAGTTATTTCCCCTTCAAAATGAATTTTGCTATAACTCCAATTCTATGCATTTTTTGATCATGGAACACTTTGAGGCTTTTGTAGGATTTTCCAAGAGCTTTCCAATGAGCTTTGAACCACTTCATTTGGATGTGTGGTTGAGGAGTTATGGTCTTGCCCCTTTCGAAACCCTAATTCCCGACTTTTGCAATTATTTCTTAACCATTGATCCAATGGTCATGAAATTTTATGGGGAGGTGTAATATAAAATAAGGAACATTTTTTATTCACATCTTGAATTCAAATTCCTTATTGTTGAAAAGTTGACTTTTCGGTCAACCGTTCGATCGATCGGTGTCTACCGAGTCGACCGTTGATGATCCGAACATCCTGAGGACTTGAAACTCTTTGAATGGACTTTACTAAGCCATAGGAACCTAATGGACCAAAATCCCACAATTGAAACACTCTTTAAACTAAAAGTCAAACTACAGTTGACTTTTTTTCTCGTCGAAAACCCTAATCGTACCTTAAATTGCACTGTTCTCGATCCCCGGGTGACCACCTCAAATTGCACTCATTATTGATCCAATGTATTATATTTGATCTTGTGGAGACTTATTTGAAGTTGAATCAATCGAAAACATTGATTTGATCAGACCACTGAAATCTCGATTTTGATGGTACGAAGCCCTAATTCTCCTGCATCTTGACAAAGATAAACTTGAAAATGGGTTAAGGTTAGTTAATCCAATGAAAATGATCCTACAATGATGACGAGGATCTAAGGGGTCAAAGTTTGGGGTGCAACAGATGCCCCTATTTAAATATCTTCACTGGATGATAATGAGAGATGACAATCCTCATAGAATCATAGTGAAAGGTATTTAACTATAGCAAACCAGAAATTTTGTCCCTTAGATCCGATGGTATGCAAAAGGACGAATGCAAGTATGCCATGAATCTAAATGATGTTTTATGATGTTTGAATGCAAGACAGATGCAGACACATGAGCAAATATAAAAGAACGACAATACAACGAGTAACCACTCACGAGGGGTCCAACACACTGGGGAAAGATTCAAGACCAAGTAAGCAAGGTAGTTCAAACATGACTAAGGATGCTTGTTCAAGGAAATCTTTCACGCAAGGGACACAAATTCCACCAGGGAAGACATACCTTCACTGGGGAATAACCAGATGAGGAAGTCCACCGGGGAAGATAACAATTCTTCACTGGGGAAACGAAAGAAAAGAAAAGAAAACCACATAGGGGAAGAAACCCATTGGGGAAAACTTCGCTAGGGGATAAATCCACTAGGGAAGCAGAACTTCACCTGGGAAAAAACGGAACGAGGACACGAATCTCACTGGGGATAACCAGATGAGAAAATTTCCCATAACGAAGAGTTCAAATGGGATCTTCAGGAAAAGGTTAGAAACAAGACCGGATGCACCGGGGAAACTAGTATCCACTAGTTCTCCGAGACTCGATTGGAAAAGAAAAACCTCAACTGGGGAGACTGGTGACGACCAGAACCGCGAATAACTTCAAACAGTGCTAGTTTCTACTAGACTTACTGGGGAGACTGGTGACGACCAAATCAAAGTTCCAATTACAATTGAGAGTTCCAAACAATGTTGTTAGAACAACAGGACTCTGGTTGGGGAAGTTAGTAACAATCAACTTTCGGCACTAATAATGATTAGTTTTCAAGCAATGTCAGTAACCACTGGACTTAGAGGGGACTGGTGATAACCAAATCAGAATATACCAATTACAATTGGTTTTGGATGATGCTAGTAACCACTAGACTTAACTGGAAAATTTGGTGATGACCGAATCCAAGGAGACCAATGACCATTGGATTTTCAAGGAGTTTTGGAAACGACCAGACCAATGTAGTGATAACAATCTGCTTTAAGCGATGCCGATAATCATTGGACTTAGACCGATTGGTGATGACCAACTCAGGTATACCAATAACGATTGGTTCTGGATAATGCTAGTAACCACTAGACTTTCCAAACAAGGCTAGTGACAATTAGACTTATAGAGATTGGTAATAACCAAATCAAGGGGTACCAATAACAATTGGGTCCGAAGGTAATACTAGTAACGACTAGGTTCAGGAAGACTGGTAATAATCGAATCAAACAGGTACCAATAACAACTGGATTTGAAGGCGATGCCAATAATCATTGGACTTTTAGGGAATTTTGGTGACGACCAACTTCAATATCACTGACCATTGGTTTTAGAAGGAAATACTAGTAACCACTAGATTTTTAGCCAGATTGGTGAAAACCAAATCAAAGGGACTCCAATAACAATTGGTTTGCTTCATAACAGAATCAATAACACCTGGGTTTGGAAAATGGTTGGTGACGACCGAATCACGGTAACGAACATAATTAGTCCTGAATGTGTGCTAGTGACTACCAGCCTTTCAAAGATTGTTGGTGACGACCAGAACGAAGATGAAAATTGGTAACAACCGCCCCCCATTGGTGTAAATTGGATATTGCTAGTCACCACTAGCTTCCCAGAGAAAGTAAGGAAACCTCAGGATGTCAACTTTGAAGCGAACTTGTTACAATAGATCAAGGATAATGGTAAAAACCGAAGGATCTCAAAGGCAACAGCCAAACAAGCAAAAACCAAGACCAGAAGTGCAAACAAATGCGTATGCTGGCATGATGTTATATGTAAAATGCAGACCGACCCGCAGGAACAAAAGAAAGCAAAACAAAGAAAGCAAAGAGAGAACTCGTCATGCTGAGTTTCAAAGTGTTTCAAGTCAAGCGACACCTTCTACTTTGGTGTAGATAACGATCTTTCCTAATAATATCCTCATGATTCTGCAGAGAAGAAAATCTGGGTTTAAGAACTGGAATTGCTGTCGGACGCATCTAGCTTGGCCAAAGGTAACACCAAACTTCTGCAACTTTGAGAACTATGTAATATCATCAGATTACCTCTAGAACTTTTCAATCATTTTGTCAAATTGTGTTTCCCTTTTTTAAAACAGATTTTAAGTTTCCGAAACACTTTGCTTCCATGAAAATTCTTATTAACAAATAAGTGAAATTGCATAACAAAAACAGAGGATCATAACAATGATTTGGCCAAAAATATGATTTTATTGATAGACAAGAACTTTACAAAAGGAAAAGCCTTAGGAATTTATCAGTTTGAAAAATGGCAAACAGAAAAGGTTGCAGAATCCCATCATAATCCGGTCCTTCTGACTGTCAGTTCACTCGCTTCGCTGCTTCTAGAGAGAATGACAGGCGTTGACCTTTCTTCTGATACCTTGCACAAAACTCTGCCCCGGTGTTCGCCAGCTTTCAAACTTTGGGCTTTCATCTTGTTGAAGCACTGAAATCTCCTTTCTAGGTCTTCTGCTTCAGGCATAGTATTTTCTTACCGCGTCTGAGTTGATGGGATACTTGAGTTGTTCACCATCCATAGTTTCAAGAATTAAAGATCCTCCGGAGAAGACAGTCTTTACAACGAAAGGGTCGTCATAATTGGGCATCCACTTGCTGCACATATCCTTTTGAGTTGGTAGGATTTTTCTAAGCACAAGCTCTCCTTCTTTATATTATTTGGGATGAACCTTCTTGTTGAACGCCCTGATCATCCTCTATTGATAGATTTGACTGTGGCACATGGCCGTCATTCTTTTCTCATCAATGAGGTTTAAAGAGTCGAATCTTTCCTTTATCCATTCGTCTTCATCAAGCTTTGCTTCTGTCAAGATCTTTAAGGAAGGTATTTTGACTTCAATGGGTAGCACAGCGTCCATCCCATACACTAAGGAAAAGGGGGTTGCCCCTGTCAAAGTGCGCACTGACGTTCGGTATCCGTGTAAAGCAAATGGTAACATCTTGTGCCAATCTTTGTAAGTTACGACCATCTTTTGTATTATTTTTTTGATTTTTTTATTTGCAGCTTCAACTGCACCATTCATCTTAGGTCTGTAAGGAGACGAATTGTGATGTTTGATCTTGAAATCGTCACAAAGTTCCTTCATCGTTTTGTTATTCAGATTCGACCCATTGTCAGTAATGATCTGGTTAGGGATACCATATCGGCAGATGATCTCCTTTTTGATGAAGCGAGCAACCACTTGCTTTGTCACGTTCGCATATGACGCTGCTTCCACCTATTTGGTGAAGTAATCAATTGCGACAAGGATGAAACGATGGTCGTTGGAATCCTTTGGCTCTATTGCTCCAATCATATCTATGCCCCACATTGCAAAAGGCCAAGGTGACGTCATCACATTGAGAGGATATGGAGGGACATGCACTTTATCGGCATAGACTTGACATTTATGACACTTTCGAGCAAAGAGTATGCAGTCCGCCTCCAAAGTTAACCAGAAGTAGCTTGCTCTTAAGATTTTCTTAGCCATGGAATGACCGTTGGCATGGGTGTCGAAGGTTCCTTCGTGTACTTCAGTCACTATGAGATTCGCCTCGTTTTCATCGACACATCGGAGTAAAACCATGTCATGATTTCTTTTGTACAAGGTACCATTGCTGATGAAGAATTTAGATGACAATCTTCGTATTGCTCTTTTGTCAATTGTAGACGTGTCAGCGGGATACTCTTGATTTTGGAGAAAATTCTTGATATCGTGAAACCATGGCTTTTCATCAGACTCTTCATCTATGGACATGACGTATGCGGGTACTGTCCTTCTTTCGATGCGGATCAGACGTGCCTCGTTGACAAACTAGACCTTCCACATTGATACCATCATGGCTAGTGCATCGGCAATGTGATTTTCTACTCTTGGTACATGCTTAAAGGTAATTTCATCAAAATATTCAGCCATCTCCAAGATATGAGTCTTGTAAGGGATCAACTTTTCATCCCTGGTTTCCCATTCTCCTTTGAGTTGGTAGATCACTAAAGCAAAATCACCAATTACTTCTAAGATTTTGATGCGAAGATCGATGGCAGCTTCCAATCCTAAGATGCAGGCTTCATACTCAGCTATGTTGTTTGTACATGAGAAACAAAGTCGGGCTGTAACGGCAGTGTACCCTCCAGTTGGGTTTTTCAGAACAACTCTGACACCATGTCCATTTTTGTTTGACGCTCCATCAAACATCATTTCCCAGCGGGATCCAGGCTCGGGACCTTCTTCTGAACCAGGCTCGGGTTTTGTACGCTGAACATATATCACATCTTCATCAGGAAAATCAAATTTGAGTGGTTAATAATCCTCCATAGGATGCTCTGTGAGGTGTTCTGACAAGACACTTCCTTTGATAGATTTCTAAGCAACATATTGAATATCGTATTCTGATAAGAGCATATGCCATCGGGCTAATCTTCCTTTTTGAGCTGGCTTTTCAAAGATGTACTTGATGGGGTCCATCTTAGAAATTAGAATTATGGTGTGACAAATCACGTACTGCCTTAGACGCTTGGCGGCCCATGCTAGCGCACAACAAGCTTTTTCCAGGGGAGAGTAACGACTCTCGCAATCAGTGAACTTCTTGCTCAAATAGTAGATTGCATGTTCCTTCTTTCCTGACTCATTAGTCTAACCTAAGACACATCCCATTGAATCTTCTAGTACCGTCATATACATGAACAAAGGCCTTCCGGGTACAGGAGGAATCAGCACCAGAGGTTCTTGTAAGTACTGCTTAATCTTCTCAAATGCGGCCTGGCAGTTTTCATTCCATACCACTATTTGATCTTTTCGTAACAACTTGAAGATCAGCGTGCACGTAGGGGTTAGATTGGAGATGAATCTGGAGATGTAATTCAGACGTCCAAGGAAGCCTCTGACTTGTTTCTCTATTTTGGGAGCAGGCATCTCCTGAATTACCTTAACTTTGTCGGGATCTACTTCGATTCCTAGTTGACTAACGATGAAATCAAGTAACTTGCCTGAGCGAACTCCGAAGGTACATTTTGCTGGATTTAACCTTAGTTGATACTTCCGGAGTCTCTCGAATAGCTTCAGCAGATGATCCAAGTGGTCTTCTTCACTTTGGGATTTTGCGATCATATCATCCACGTAGACTTCGATTTCTTTGTGCATCATATCGTGAAAGAGTGTGACCATGGCTCTCTGATACGTTGCCCCTGCGTTCTTCAAACCAAAAGGCATGACCTTATAACAATAGGTGCCCTAAGGTGTGATAAAGGTTGTCTTCTCCATGTCATATGGATCCATTTTTATCTGATTATAACCAGAAAATCCGTCCATGAATGAGAATACTGCGAAGCTTGCGGTATTATCCACCAAAGTGTCAATGTATGGTAGAGGGAAGTCGTCCTTTGGACTTGTTTTGTTTAAGTCCCTGTAATCAACGCACATCCTGACCTTGCCATCCTTCTTCGGGACTGGTACAATGTTTACCACCCATTCTGGATACTTGGATACTGCTAAAAAGTCGGCATCAATTTGCTTTTTGACCTCATCTTGGATTTTAAGAGCCATATCTGGTCTTGACCTGCGAAGCTTTTGTTTGACCGGAGGACATTCTGGCTTCAGGGGGAGCTTGTGCACGACAATGTCAGTATCCAACCCTGGCATATCTTGGTAAGACCAAGCGAATATGTCAACAAAATCTCTGAGGATTGCTATCAGCTTGTCTTTGATCTCTGGCCTTAATGATGCCCCAATCTTGACTTCTCTTCTTTCTTCCTCTGACCCCAAGTTGATGACTTCAGTCTGCTCTTTGTGGGGCTGCAGATAAACATCTTCGTATTTGTTGCACCCCAAATTTTGACCCCTTATATCCTCTTCATATCATATGCATTTATTTATCTAACCTTAACAAGTTTCGAAGTGTGTTTTTGTCAAGATACAGATAAAACGGGGCTCCGCACTGATAAAATCGAAGGTTCGAGGATTGGTCAACCAATGTTTTGGGTTGAATCATTTATGAAATGAGATCAAGAGTACCATATTAGGCCATGTGTGAGTTCAATTTGAGGTAATCACCCACAGATGGGGTGCAATGCAGTTCAAGGCACCCGATTAGGGTTTTTCGGGTTGAAAAAGTCAATTGTAGTTTGACTTTAGATTTGAGAAATAATTCAAGGATAAAAGTATGGTTTAAAAATTTCATATGGCTTAGTGAAGTCCCCAAAAAGAGTTTCAAAGTCTTGGAAGCTCCGAAACATGAACGGACGGTCCGGTAATCGCCGATCGATCGTACGGTTGACCGAAAAGTCAACCCCTCAAATTTTAGGAATTGGACTTCAAGTTGTGAAGAAAAGTTGTTCCTTATGTTATGAGGGACATACATATCAATTTTCATGATCATCGGATCAAGGACGTGAGAGTAATCAAAAAATCGGGAAATTAGGGTTTCGAAAGGGGCTAAACCCTAACTCCCTAACCACACACCCAAATGAGGTGGTTCAAAGCTCGTCGGAAAGCTCTTAACAAGTCCTACAAAAGTCCTATACTAGTCCACACTCAAAAAATGCATGGAATTGGAGTTATCATCAAAGTCATTTTTTAGTACAAAACACTTAGTGAATTTCTCAAAATCTGGCTGCATCAAAACTTGTTTTTTTGCTAACTTTAAGGGACTTTTCAACCAAGATGCACATAGATTTGGAACTTTTAACAAACATGAATGTTGTAGGGCTATATGAGGGATTTCCAAAAAGAACAAGAACTCCCCAAGAGGAGTTGTGAGCTGGAAGTTATGGTGTCTTGAAGTTGGGTCTGTCACACTAAAAGTTCACTTGCTTCAACATCTCAAAGTTGGATTTTTACAACTTGAGGCACTATCATCCCTTGGATCATGTTACAATCTGATAATATGAGGTATGAATGAATAGAAAACCAGAAAAAAGATTGAAATGATGAGCCAAGCAAGTTGATGGCAAGTTGCAATTAAAATAATCATTTTTAAGTCATGAAAGAGAAACTTTTCAAGCAATTTGGGGCAGCTGCAGGCCCCTACCTTCATAGCTCTCTCTAGTCATCTCAAATCCCTCATGTCAGCTGATACTTGCATATCTTGAGCCAAGGGTTTGATGTGTAGAAGCTGATATGAAGATATTGGCAAGATTTTGAAAGAATCATCATGAAACTCCCTCCAAAAATGGAAAATACAAAGCTGCCCTCATCCTTCTTTCTCCTATAAATAGAGGCCTCACCCTCATTTGTTTTTCACACCAGAGCTGCTCATAAGATCAAAGCATCACAGCTCTCCCTCTCATTCTCTCTTTACTTATAAGTGAAGAAAAGTTCAAAAAACACCAAAAATGGTCATTTTGCAACTCTCACACCATTTTCACTTCTCACATTTCCAACACTCTCACAACCATCCACACATATTCTAAATGACATATAGAAGGTGTATGACTCATTAAAACATCAAGAACCACAAAAAATCAAAAATTCAACTCTCATACCATCATACTTTGACCAAAAGCCACAAAAACCACCAAATTGTGTTCTAAGCTTTTCCTTGAGGTTGTGATCATTTGTACACCTCACAAATAGTATATCTCAACTGCCAAGACCATTAGCAACCATTGGAGGCTCATATTTTTCATTATGGCATCATAAGTGGATTATTACTTGAAGTGGAAGCAAGAACCAAAGCAAAAAGGTGTAGAAAAGATCTCTGGTTTTCTCAACTTACTTTGCTTGCTCAAGTTCATCATCACAGGTATGTCTAAACTCATCCCACTCATTTTCATGACATAAAATTCATTGATGTTTGTTTTTGCTTATGCACACACACTGTTGTGGCTATGTACCATTGCTGTCCCATGCTTGTATCATGTATTGGTGGCTGTTAGAGTAACATGTATGTGATTGGTACCTTTTGCAAAATGTGTTGTTGATATTTTGAGACAAGTTTCTGATGTTAGCATTATGATGTTAATATAATTATCAAAGCATTTTACTGTCAAAACCTAAATGGAGTAAAACCTTAACATTGTCATAGTTTAAATTCTGTTATGAGTTGATTTGCCTAAACATTTGTGCTTTTGTGTTGAAATCCTGCTCATAAGAATTGTTGCTGAAGTTTGTGCTTAGTTTGAACTTGTTGACATGCTGTTAGGTACTATCATGAGCATAGCTAATAGTAACCTTAAAGTTGTTTTGTTTGTTGTTTACTCTTATATGACATGAATAGCAAGCACTACTACCTGTCATCCTTTGCATCTCATTAATTTGGCATGTGCTTGCCCTGCTATTTTAAGGTGTACTATGCCAAGCATGTCTAAGCTTTGTGTTGGTCATATTCACTGCTATTCAGGTTGGTGTATGGGGAATAAAGGTTGCAAAATTGTTTGGTTTGTCAATAATGATGAGATGTGGTTTAGTTTGTTATTCTTGGGTTTACCTTACTGTCAAATATTTGGATATCATGAGTTTTTACTGTCATAAAACTGAGGTTAGCTTGTTAATTGTTGTCAATGGTTTTACTCACATTGAAGATCTTGATTGTCATCTTTGTTAGCTTGTTAATTGTTGTTTCATCAGAACTTCATAAACAGTACGTGGTAGTTTTGGATGTATTGCTGTTGTGTTTGTTATGACCAATTGATGACAGTCTTGGCCTAACCTGAGGTTAGCTGACCTCTCTATGCCACCATTTGCTGTTGAAGTTTGGTTTATATGAGGCTTGAGGTGTTAAGGTTGAGTAAATCTTAGAGTGTGTTTTGGAGTTGTTGTCTGTTGCTGTTAGTTCAATTCAGGCCAGGTTTTAATGACCATTTGGTGTTGAGCTTTGGTTCAGTGCGGTCAAAGCCTTGACCATAATTGCTCAATTATTGCGAATAAGCTGCTGGCACTAGTGGCTGTCATTTGTAGAGATTTAGGCTAGGATTGTTTGTTTTTTTGGGCTGTGTCAGGTTTGAGGCTTGGCAACTGTCATAAGGAATCTAGTGTTGGATGTTAATAATCAAGATTTCACTACTATTTGAGGAGTTTGCAACTGTTACACTTGATTTTTTTTTTCTTTCTTCTTGTATGCATTCTTAATGTTTGATTTCTGGGATTGTTCAATTCCTTCATATGGTACCAACTGTTTTTCAGTTAAGTTATTGTTTGCCTACATTAAAGTAGTGACTGTCATGTGAAGCAAGGTATTGAACCAATGTCTGATATTGTGATGCTAAGATTTGTTGCCATTTCTGTTTTTCAAACAAGGGTCTTTTGGTGATATTTTGTTTTGGTCAGTCATGCTTAGGCACACTAGTCTGTGAGTTGCTAGGTAATCAATCAACTGTGTGTATGTGTGAAGGCACTGTTGTTAAATCATCATGCCTGTTTGCTATAAAGATAGGTTGTTGTTTCTCTCTAAAAAAAGAACCTCATTGGCCATGTATCTAGATTAAAGGAACTTTAAGTTTTTCTTTGTATTAAATTTCTTTTGGAATCATGATTGGAATTCACTAACAGATATTGATTGGAATACCAAAATAAACTTTGATGCTGCTTCAGTTTTTTCCAATTTATGTTTTGATAATCATTGTGTTAAGGCTGTTATGATTTTATCTCACCTGCCAGTCCTTGTTTGTATGAGTGAGGAGCTGTCATCGTTGAAATGCCACAAACACACTGGCAGGCCTTTGCTTTAGGGTTTGATGACTGTCATTAGTTCTTGCAGTATAATGTAGTATGCATGCCCTTACCATGAATGTTATTGTAGTTATGCCTTTTGCCATGAGCTGATGTTCTTCACTTCTTGACTGTTAGGCTTTTGTCATAAGAGTCCATAAGTGGTTAACTTAACTTGCATTGATTTTAAAAAAACTCTTTTCTATTTGTTCATGAACTATTGGAACCATACATCCTACTGCTCCATCAGCTTATGTTTTTTAAGCAATCTTGCATTTCCTGCCATAGTTGCCAATAACATGCAACTGTTATGTTTGAGTAATATTTAATTAATCTTTGAACCCAAAATCCATCAGTTGATATGTCTGAACTTGCATGAGATATTTGTATAAATAACACCAACTCAATTTGAACCTTGACAACCTATATGCCATTATTATATATTGTCTCATTGGTGATGTGTGAATTGGTCAAATTGCATTTACTTGTTATGTCAAAATCTGTCAACTGTGTGAGATGCCTGAATTCATTTGAAGCTTGTTGCCTATGTTTTGAAATCCATTCCTTAACTGAATTTTGAATCATTGGAGTTATATAACATGTTGCATCATAGCTTGTTCATCTCTTCCAACAGCCTGCATTCTTTTCAACCATGTTTGCCAACAACATACCAATTTTTGTTTTGAGTAATTTTTAATTAAACTTTGAACCTAAAATTCATCCTTGGCATGATTAGAGTTTGTGAGTGATGCTTGCATGATTTAAAACTGTTTAGTTTGAACCTTGGCTTCCTTTATGCATTTCAACTTTTCCATTTGCATTTACCATCGGGTTCCACCTGGTGTGTATGATTTCGAAAAATTAAAAGCACCATCTTGACCCTCATTCAATTTCAAGCAGATTAGACTTTGAGTTTGTGAAATTTGGTTTTGTTTTATTAAAGTTTCAATCCAATCCGCTCCCACCATTGTTGTTTGAGGCCTGGCCCAGAATTCTTGGCCTTGTAAGGTTTATCTTTTTCTGGGGTGGGATAATCAACGGATGTATCGCCACCCCAGTGGTTATTGCCTTGCCTTAAAAACGCCTCTCATGCCTTGTGTCCTGGGTTCGAGCCCCAGCGAGGCATTTTTGCGCTTCTTTTTATTCTTTTTTCATGTTTTATTATTTTATTCATTCTTTCCATTTCTCTCCAACACGCGCTTGCAGTGGTGGGTTTGGTTAAGCTTTGTGTTTGCAAACATGAGGGCGTGGGTTCAACACCTCCCATGGCCCTTTCTTTTGTTTTTATCATTTATTTTTATATTTTCTTCCTCAAATTTCAAATATCCATAATTTATTCGTTGTTTATCAGTTTTAACCCGTTCTTTTTGCAACCTTTTCATTGTAATGTCTAGTTTTATTTAATGGATTGTAATATCATAATTGCTTGTTTTTACAATGCTTTTTTCTTACTTAGTAAATCTGTTCTTAGGTCTTTACCGTGTGTTTTGACTTGAACTTCCTTCATACCATGTTTATTTTTATCTTGTAAGATTTATTTCCTTTATGCTGGTAGCATATTAGGGTATCACTCTCTTGTCTGGTTGTTACCATGTGTTTTTCTCCATCTTTACTTTGTCCAGTAGGCCTTTATCATAGCACCTCCTAAATTACGAGGCTAAACTAATTTAATTGTGTGAGATCATTATCTATGCATATTGTTGTTACGCTTTGAGTTTATAACATGACTTGTTTTCAAATTATTATTTGTCACCTTTATCATGTTTCCTAATCTTTGTTAAGACCGTACTTTCAATCTTTGTTAAGATATGCCTATATCTTTGTCAAGACATGCTTACTGTAATATGCTTACCATGCTTGGTTGTAACCATTCATCCTACTCAAAATACTTGCTCATTGTGATGTGTTGGCTAATATTTGATTATAATTATGTCTTCTATATTCCTCAGGCTTGAATATGTTTATACTTTGTTAAGTATTTTCTTCCCCAAGTGATGGAACTTTTTAGTTCTCATCCAAGTTGCCTCCTCCCCTTCCTTCCAAAGGAAAGTCTCTCCATTGACCTTTGTGTCATGGATAGCTCAATAACCCTTTTGACTTTGTAAAGTCATATTGAATCTTAGTTAAGATTAGAACCCATAAGCCATTAGACTTTGCCTAAGTCTAAAAGACCCGCCTTTACTAGGAGTGTTCCTCAACTAGAACCCTAGGTTAGAGTTTGTTAACTCTATATAAGAATCATAGTAATGATTACTTATTTCCCCTTTGAGTGTTACAACATAGATCCAGAGAGTTTCTGTGAAACTCTACACAAGTATTGTTATACTTGTTTCCCCCCTGAACCTTGGTCATAATCAAGTGTTCTTTAACCCTTGTGAGGTGAACTACGATTGCTCTGATTCTATCCTAGTTAGGATACGTAGGCAGAGGACGCGACGTCTTTGCGAGCAAACTTAGAAACAATCTTAGGTCTTCATCTATCATAAACTTCACTTTTTTACCCAATACCCAAACCTTAGCAAATATTTACCAACTTAGCATGCAAACATACAAAAGGTTCCTGTAGAGTACTACAGATGTTTAGGATGTGAAATACCTACCCTACGCATAACCAACCCCCGATCCCTGAATCTCTTAGCGTTGTTGTAACATCGCGCAAAAGGTTCTTTCTTTCTTTAGACCTTTCCTTTGGATAAATTAAAGTCCGGTTGTAAAAGAATTAAGGTTCAAGTTAATTCAATAGCTTGATATCCGATTTTCACCGCAACAGTATTCAGCCATTCTCTTCAACTCTTCTGGGACTTCTAACTCTTCATCATTCTCTTCTTCAGCTTGAAAGACAGATGAACCGATAGTAGAAAGAGCCGAAGGATCATAGGATTCTGTGGTTAATGGAAGTATTCTGCATGTTTTATTTTGGAACAATTAGGCACACACACACAGACATGCAGATGAAGGGTTATTTTTATTTTAAAAAAAAGATTGCCATTTTTCTTTTAACAAAAAGAGTGAAAATGATGTGCAAGACAATAAGCAAGAGTTTTAACAAAAACGCTTTTTCATTAATGATTTTCAAATTTGCAAAGTGGCCCAATAAAAAATAATTCACAGGCCTTGGGCAAGACCAGGAATTTTTAAAGAAAAAACAAAAGCTAACAAGTAGAGTGAATTACTCTAAAGGTAAAAAGATGGGAACTTCCACAGCCTCCCAGTTGTGCAACGCTGCTCCTCCCCTAGTTATTAGATGATCCAGATTGCCATCTTCATCTTCAACAATAATGGCATTGACTTGCACGCCGCCACTGGTGAATATCTCATTCAAAGACTTCTTCTTCATGCTGCTTTCTTCTGGCTCGCCCTCTAGTGTTCGTTTGTAACCCAACCCTTGTCGATCATTTTTGGCTCGAGCGTTGACTTTGATGACCTCTCTCCATCCTAATGGGACTCCAGCTTTCAGTGTCGCCTTAATACTTTGAGCAGAGGTAAATTATGGTCCACGGGTTATGTCTGATTCATCAACTAGAACAGCGTGAGCTATTTCTAGTGCTTGGAAGGCCGTCTCGGGGGAATCTTCATCAGCCTCAATATACCGGAATGATGACAAGTTGCTCACCATTAAGTCTTCTTCTCCATGGACAATGACCAACTGGTCATCCAGAACAAACTTCATTTTTTGGTGGAGAGTAGAAGTGACAACGCCCGCTGTGTGAATCCATGGTCTTCCCAGTAGACAACTGTAGACCGGATTAATGTCCATCACCTGGAAGGTGACTTCGAAGATTTGTGGTCAAATTAGGATAGGAAGATCGACTTCTCCTATCACGGTCCTCCTGGATCCGTCAAATGCCTTGACTATGAGAGAAGTGGGTCTCATGGTAGCACCTTGATACGCCAGCTTGGCCAAAGTCCTTTTAGGAATTACGTTGAGTGTTGATCCTGTGTCAACAAGAACTCGGGACATTGTATCCTCTTCATATTTGACTGACACATGTAGAGCACGATTGTGCTTACGCTTCTCAGCTGTCAGATCGTTATCGTCAAAGCTCAATGTGTTGCAGGCAGTGATATTTGCTACAATGGAGTCAAACTGCCCCACTGTAATATCTTTAGTAACGTGGGCCTGTGTCAGGATCTTGAGCAACGCCTGGCGGTGTGCCAGAGAGCCTAAAAGCAAAGCCATAACCGATATCTTAGAGGGTGTTTGATTTAGTTGGTCCACCACCCTATAATCACTTCGTTTAATTATTCTCAAAAATTCTTCTTCATCGTTCTTTAGACTTTCTTTCCCTTTAACTAAAGGTTCTTTAGTGGCGACTGCCTCGGGCAAGGGCTTCTGAGGAACAGGAACTTTTTGAACAGAAATTGCTGGTGGAGGAGCCACATTTCGAGGTTGATAGATGCGGCCACTCCGGGTCATTTTGCTTCCACCAGCAATGTTGGCCACGTTTACTGGTTTCTTTTCTTTAAAAATCCCCTCGCACCATGAATAGTCTTGTTTTGGTGTCACGGCTCTTGGGTGATGTAACACCCCGATTCTGAATTTCCTTTATTTTGAGTCCTTTCTGATTTAATTGATTGAATTATTATTTTAAATATATGATTTATGTGTTTAATATGTTATGTGTACATATTATGCTATTTTCTCTTTTTACCGATTTTGAGTGTTTCGGGTAAAAATAGACCGGAGGGTATTTTGGGCATTAGTAATTATGTTAAGTGGATATTTTATGAGAATTGATTAATTAGTGTGTGGAAAGAATTTGAGAGGAAAGAAAAGAGAATATGAGTATATGAGAGAAAAAGAGAAAATTGGTAAGAGGGAGAGAAAAACAAAGGAAAGAAAGGAAGAGAAGAGAAAGAGGAGAGAAAGAAGAGGAAAAACCTAGAACTTCAAGAAATCATCACCAAAGCTTTCGATTGTTCGGGTAAGGGTGTGAAACTTTATTATTCTATCAATGTGTATAATCATGTATGATTTTGTTGGATTGTTTTGGATTGTTGGTAGTTTTTCTACACTTTCCATTTTAGGTTGAATTTGGTTTAATCGATAGAAATCGTTGTCTAACGGTTAGAATCGTGATTAGATGGCGTAGATTAGTCGGTATATGTTAGACTAAGGCTGTTGGATATGATTTGGAGTTCATCGGGTGATTTTATCGGTGGTTTTGGATTCTGAACAGCGGGGAGAAGTGGAAATCGCAGACGCTCGCTAGCAGTTCGCTAGGCGAACAGGTCGCGAATAGTCGTTGGTAGTTCGCTAAGCGAGTGCGCAGCGAACGGTCCCAGACTTGGGACAGAATGGTATTGTGGTCTTTCGCTAGTAGCTAAGGGAGTAGCGAAGATCTCGTTGGGGGTTCGCTGTGGCGAACGAGGTAGCGAGCAATGTTTGGAGGTTCTGTTTGCACTCGCTAGCAGTTCGCTAGGCGAGTGGGTAGCGAACGCTCGCTAGCAGCTCGCTAGGCGAGCGTGTAGCGAACGTAGCAGGATGGATTTCCCTGTTACTGGGTGCTGTCGTGGCTTGGGGTTTCGGTTGCGATCGACCCTTCTTTGATTTAGTAGTTTATATGCTGGGTTGTGTTGTGCTGTGGGTAGCCGTATGGCGTGAATCCTAGATTATGAATTGTGGCCGCTTGGGCAATTATGTGCATTGTTTAGCCTAATTAAAAATCTATGATGTTTGTATGAATGTGTAGAATGCATGAGTATGTTGTAAACATGTGTGCATTTCAAGAGTGTCATGAGTCATGTTGCATGTGAAGCATCATGGTATGCATTCTTGTGTCGATTGATTCCTCGGTGAATCTGCAGAACCTCGTGTGCCCTTGTGGGGTGTGAGCGATGGTTAATTATTGATTCCTCGGTGAATCTGCAGAACCTCGTGTGCCCTTGTGGGGTGTGAGCGATGGTTAATTATTGATCCCTCAGTGGATTTGCAGAACCTCGTATATTACGATGGTTATTTTGATTCCGCGTAGAATCTGCAGAACCTCGTGTGCCCATGTGGGGTGTGAGCGATGGTTATTTGGTTCTTCAATTGAACCTGCTGAAATGAGTCGGTACCGCATTTGCATCTGCATAGAGTCGTGTGTCGGTCTCTATGAGTTGCATGTTGACATCCTGCATGGTGTATGGTGAATGAACATAATTGTAAATGTTTATATGAATTGTTGATGATTGGCATGATTGGTATGCTTGAAGACACATGTATGTGTGAATATATGAATATGTATGTTTTGTGTGTTTATGAACCGATATAAACATTGTTGACGCATATTGTATATGCATGATGTTCTATTTGTAAATAGATAATGTGAATACATTGCGATGTACGGTATGACGAGGTGAGTTGCGGTGAGAATGCGAAAGACGTATATTGGGTATTATGTATATATATGTTTTTATGCATTGTTATTATGATATCGTTTCTCACCCTTCTGTTGTTTCTTTTAATGCTCTATGAGGCATTGCAGACTAGATTGCTGGAGGTATTTTGTGAAGCGTGGCTTCTTCCCTTTTTGGTCGGTCGGCTGTGATATGTAGCACCGGGTAGAATAGGATTTATTTTGATTCTTTTGTGATACATCTGAGTATGTATCTGCTGTTGATATGTTTTGTAAAACATGATGAATGATAACTGTATATGTGAATACATGTTTGGTGAATTATGAAATATTTGGATATTTCCGCCTTTGTTCTAAATATTTCTTGTGGGTGTTATCCCGTTGTTGCATATCTGTTGAGCAGGTGTTGTATGTGTTGGAATTTTTATGATAATGTGATATTTCCCTTTTATGCCATGTTGCAAATGTACTCTGATGAAATTTTAAATTTATGCCTAAATGATTAATTGTATTATTTGGGGGCATAGAAAGGGGGTGTTACATTAAGTGGTATTAGAGCCCAGTGTTGAGTCAGTTGTATCTGTCTCGCTGTTTTGTTGGTTGAACGGTTGTTTGACCCTGTTGTTATTTTTGGGAATAATCAGAATATGGTTGGTCGTAATGACAACGCGATGGCTGCGGCATTGGAAGCTATGGCTCGAGCGGTGCAGGGTGCGCCGAATGTGATTGCTAACGATGAGTTTAGAAAGAATCAACTGTCGGTGTTCAAAGGAAGGTTTGATTCGGACGTTGCTCAGATTTGGATGAAAGAGGTCGAGAGGATCTTCAGAGTTATGAATTGCGCTGAGAGGAACAAGGTGAGACTTGGGTCTCACATGCTGAGAGAAGAAGTCGATGACTGGTGGGTCGGCATAAGACAAATTCTTGGGGTTGATGATGAGGAAATAACTTGGGATTTGTTCCGCACTGAATTTTTGGCGAAGTATTATCCGGAGAGTGTGAAGGGAAAGAAGGAGATGGAGTTTCTAGAATTGAAACAAGGGAACATGTCCGTGGTCGACTACACGGCTAAGTTTACGGAGTTGGTGAAATTCCATCCTCACTATGATGCGGTGGCGGCGGAATTTTCCAAGTGTATTAAGTACGAGAACGGCTTGCGCCTGGAGATCAAGCAAGCTGTGGGATATCAGAGGATTCGAAGATTTTCGGACTTAACCGAATGTTGTAGAATTTTCGAAGAGGATAGTAGAGCTCGTTCTACTCACTATAAGAGTTTGAATGAGAGGCGAGGGAAGCAACCAGTAAGGAGTGGGCCTTATGTGACGCTTGCTGATAAAGGGAAGCATATGGAACACTTTGTCAAGAAATCCGGAGGAGGGAGTTCTGGTCCCGTTAAGTGCTATAGGTGCGGCGAAGAGGGGCACAAATCTTTTGAGTGTAAGAAAGCTGGGGAAAAGTGTGCTAACTGTGGTGGTCTCGGTCATGCTACAACTGAATGTAGAAGGAATGTGATTAAGTGTTTTAACTGTGGGGAGGTTGGTCATATTAGTACGAAGTGTACTAAGGCAAAGCAAGCTCCGTCAAGCGGGAAGGTATTTGCATTAGCGGGTGCAGACACTACTAATGCGGATCGGTTGATTAAAGATACATGCTTTATTAATAATATGCCCTTAGTTGCTATTATCGATACCGGAGCGACTCATTCGTTTATTTCTTTCGAGTGCGCTAAGCGTTTGGATTTGTGTTTTTCTTCTTGTGGTGGTGATATGGTTATTGAGACGCCCGCTCCGGGGTTGGTAACTACGTCTTCGGTATGTTTGAGTTGTCCCTTGACCATGTATGATAAGGACTTTATTATGGACTTGGTGTGTTTGCCATTAGAAGGATTAGATGTGATTTTGGGTATGAATTGGTTGCAGTATAATAGAGTTCATATTGATTGTTATCACAAGTTAGTGAGGTTTCCATCTTTGGGAGATGAGGAGGAAGAGAGTTTTCTATCCACTAAAGAGTTGAAGAAACTTTTGGCGGATGAAGCTCAAGTGTTCTGTTTGTTTGCGTCGTTGTCGGTAGAAAATAAGGTTGAATTGGATTTGGTTCCAGTGGTATGTGACTTTCCAGAAGTATTTCCGGAGGACATTACGGATGTACCGCCAGAAAGGGAAGTTGAGTTTTCGATTGATCTAGTTCCCGATACTAGACCGATTTCGATGGCACCGTATCGTATGTCGGCATCGGAGTTGGTAGAGTTGAAGAGACAATTGAATGATTTATTGGAAAAGAGATTTGTTAGGCCGAGTGTTTCTCCTTGGGGTGCACCGGTATTGTTGGTAAAGACGAAAGATGGGAGCATGCGGTTGTGTATTGATTATCGGCAGTTGAACAAGGTGACTATCAAGAATAAGTATCCGCTTCCTAGAATTGATGATTTGATGGACCAATTGGTTGGTGCCCGTGTTTTTAGTAAGATTGATTTGAGGTCAAGTTATCACCAGATTCGTGTTAAAGGAGAAGATATTCAAAAGACGGCTTTTAGGACACGGTATGGTCATTATGAATTTTCTGTGATGCCATTCGGAGTTTCTAATGCGCCGGGTGTGTTTATGGAATATATGAATCGTATCTTTCATGAGCAGTTGGATCGTTTCGTAGTTGTGTTTATTGATGACGTTTTGATTTACTCTAAGTCCCAAGAAGAGCATGAAGAGCATTTGCGGGTTGTGTTGCAAGTATTGAAGGAGAAGCAATTGTATGCTAAGTTATCCAAGTGCGAGTTTTGGTTATCGGAAGTGAATTTTCTTGGGCATGTTATTTCTGGTAAAGGTATTTGTGTTGATCCGTCCAAGATTGATGCGGTGATGCAATGGGAGGCTCCTAAGTCGGTTACGGAGATCCGAAGCTTTTTGGGCTTGGCCGGTTATTATCGGAGGTTTATTGAGGGATTTTCGAAGTTGGCTCTTCCGTTGACTCAGTTGACTTGTAAGAGAAAGACTTTTGTTTGGGACATTAATTGTGAGAAGAGTTTTGTTGAACTTAAGAGACGGTTGACAACGGCGCCGGTTCTGATTTTGCCAAATCCGACGGAAGCGTTTGTGGTTTATGGTGATGCTTCTTTGTCCGGTTTAGGTGGTGTTTTGATGCAAGACGGTAAAGTTGTGGCTTATGCTTCAAGGCAATTGAGAGTGCATGAGAAGAATTATCCCACGCACGATTTGGAATTGGCGGCCGTGGTCTTTGTTTTGAAAATTTGGAGACATTATCTCTATGGTGCGAGATTTGAAGTTTTTAGCGACCACTAGAGTTTGAAGTATTTATTTGAGCAAAAGGAATTGAATATGAGGCAAAGGAGATGGTTAGAGTTTTTGAAGGATTATGACTTTGGTTTGAATTACCATCCGGGTAAAGCAAATGTTGTAGCCGATGCTTTGAGCCGGAAGTTAGTGCATATGTCTACATTGATGGTAAGAGAATGGGAACTTTTGGAGAGTTTTAGAGATTTGAGTTTGGTTTGCGAAATGACGCCAAGAAGTGTGAAACTTGGTATGTTGTATGTTACGAATGATTTTCTAGCTACCGTTCGTGAAAAGCAAAAGTTGGATTTGAAATTTGGGGATTTGATGATGAATGAGAGTGAGGACTTTAAGGTTGATAATTTTGGAGTTTTGAGATTCCGTGGTCGTATTTGTATTCCCGACGATGTGGATTTGAGAAAGATGATATTGGAGGAAGGACACCGGAGTAAATTGAGTATTCACCCGGGTGCGAATAAGATGTATCAAGATTTGAAGAAAATCTTTTGGTGGTCCGGATTGAAGAGGGATGTAGCTCGGTTTGTGTATTCGTGTTTGACTTGCCAGAAGTCTAAAGTGGAACATCAGAAGCCTAGTGGTTTGATGCAACTGTTGGATATTCCGGAATGGAAATGGGATAGTATATCAATGAATTTTGTTACGGGTTTACCAAATACGCAAAGAGGTCACAATGCTATTTGGGTGATTGTTGATAGGCTTACTAAATCTGCTCACTTTATTCCGATTGATATTAGTTATCCTTTGGAAAAGTTAGCCGAGATTTATGTTCGGGTGATTGTGAAGTTACATGGAGTTCCCAAGAGTATCGTGTCGGATAGAGATCCTAGATTTACTTCGAGATTTTGGGAAGGTTTGCAAAAGGCTTTAGGTTCTAAGTTGAGATTGAGTTCGGCGTATCATCCGCAGATGGATGGCCAAACTGAGAGGACGATTCAATCGTTAGAGGACTTGTTGCGTGCTTGTGTGCTCGAGCAAGGTGGTGTTTGGGATAGCTTTTTGGCATTGATTGAATTCACTTACAACAACAGTTTTCATGCAAGTATTGGTATGGCACCATTTGAAGCTTTGTATGGTCGGAGATGTTGAACACCTTTGTGTTGGCATGAAACTGGAGAGAGATCGGTAGTTGGACCGGAAATGGTACAACAAACGACGGAGAAGGTGAAGTTGATTCGGGAGAAGATGAAAGCTTCCCAGAATAGGCAAAAGAGTTATCATGACAAGAGAAGGAAGGATCTTGAATTTCAAGAAGGTGACCATGTGTTTTTGAGAGTTACACCGGTTACGGGTGTGGGTCGTGCTTTGAAGTCGAGGAAGTTGACTTCTCGTTTTATTGGTCCGTATCAAATTATTGCACGAGTTGGTTCGGCGGCTTATCGTGTGGCGTTGCCTCCGAGTCTTTCGAATTTGCATGATGTGTTCCATGTTTCGCAACTTCGGAAGTATGTTCCGGATCCGTCACATGTGATTCCTATGGATGAGGTGGAGGTAAGAGATAATCTTACGGTTGAGGTTTTACCGGTTATGATTTTGGACCGCGAAGTTAAGAACCTAAGAGGCAAGGATATTTCGCTTGTAAACGTAGCATGGGGAGGTGCTGCGGAAGGCAATATGACTTGGGAATTGGAGAGTAAGATGCGTGAGTCGCATCCTGAGTTGTTCGAATCAGGTAATATTTTCGAGGACGAAAATTCCTAAGTGGGGGAGAGTTGTAACGCCCCGATTCTGAATTTCCTTTATTTTGAGTCCTTTCTGATTTAATTGATTGAATTATTATTTTAAATATATGATTTATGTGTTTAATATGTTATGTGTACATATTATGCTATTTTCTCTTTTTACCGATTTTGAGTGTTTCGGGTAAAAATAGACCGGAGGGTATTTTGGGCATTAGTAATTATGTTAAGTGGATATTTTATGAGAATTGATTAATTAGTGTGTGGAAAGAATTTGAGAGGAAAGAAAAGAGAATATGAGTATATGAGAGAAAAAGAGAAAATTGGTAAGAGGGAGAGAAAAACAAAGGAAAGAAAGGAAGAGAAGAGAAAGAGGAGAAAAAGAAGAGGAAAAACCTAGAACTTCAAGAAATCATCACCAAAGCTTTCGATTGTTCGGGTAAGGGTGTGAAACTTTATTATTCTATCAATGTGTATAATCATGTATGATTTTGTTGGATTGTTTTGGATTGTTGGTAGTTTTTCTACACTTTCCATTTTAGGTTGAATTTGGTTTAATCGATAGAAATCATTGTCTAACGGTTAGAATCGTGATTAGATGGCGTAGATTAGTCGGTATATGTTAGACTAAGGCTGTTGGATATGAGTTGGAGTTCATCGGGTGATTTTATTGGTGGTTTTGGATTCTGAACAGCGGGGAGAAGTGGAAATCGCAGACACTCGCTAGCAGTTCGCTAGGCGAGCAGGTCGCGAATGGTCGCTGGTAGTTCGCTAGGCGAGTGCGCAGCGAACGGTCCCAGACTTGGGACAGAATGGTATTGTGGTCTTTCGCTAGTAGCGAAGGGAGTAGCGAAGAGCTCGCTGGGGGTTCGCTGTGGCAAACGAGATAGCGAGCAATGTTTGGAGGTTCTGTTTGCACTCGCTAGCAGTTCGCTAGGCGAGAGGGTAGCGAACGCTCGCTAGCAGCTCGCTAGGCGAGCGTGTAGCGAACGTAGCTGGATGGATTTCCCTGTTACTGGGTGCTGTCGTGGCTTGGGGTTTCGGTTGCGATCGACCCTTCTTTGATTTAGTAGTTTATATGCTAGGTTGTGTTGTGCTGTGGGTAGCCGTATGGCGTGAATCCTAGATTATGAATTGTGGCCGCTTGGGCAATTATGTGCATTGTTTAGCCTAATTAAAAATCTATGATGTTTGTATGAATGTGTAGAATGCATGAGTATGTTGTAAACATGTGTGCATTTCAAGAGTGTCATGAGTCATGTTGCATGTGAAGCATCATGGTATGCATTCTTGTGTCGATTGATTCCTCGCTGAATCTGCAGAACCTCGTGTGCCCTTGTGGAGTGTGAGCGATGGTTAATTATTGATTCCTCGATGAATCTGCAGAACCTCGTGTGCCCTTGTGGGGTGTGAGCGATGGTTAATTATTGATCCCTCGGTGGATTTGCAGAACCTCGTATATTACGATGGTTATTTTGATTCCGCGTAGAATCTGCAGAACCTCGTGTGCCCATGTGGGGTGTGAGCGATGGTTATTTGGTTCTTCAATTGAACCTGCTGAAATGAGTCGGTACCGCATTTGCATCTGCATAGAGTCGTGTGTCGGTCTCTATGAGTTGCATGTTGACATCCTGCATGGTGTATGGTGAATGAACATAATTGTAAATGTTTATATGAATTGTTGATGATTGGCATGATTGGTATGCTTGAAGACACATGTATGTGTGAATATATGAATATGTATGTTTTGTGTGTTATGAACCGATATAAAAATTGTTGACGCATATTGTATATGCATGATGTTCTATTTGTAAATAGATAATGTGAATACATTGCGATGTACGGTATGACGAGGTGAGTTGCGGTGAGAATGCGAAAGACGTATATTGGGTATTATATATATATATGTTTTTATGCATTGTTATTATGATATCGTTTCTCACCCTTATGTTGTTTCTTTTAATGCTCTATGAGGCATTGCAGACTAGATTGCTGGAGGTATTTTGTGAAGCGTGGCTTCTTCCCTTTTTGGTCGGTCGGCTCTGATATGTAGCACCGGGTAGAATAGGATTTATTTTGATTCTTTTGTGATACATCTGAGTATGTATCTGCTATTGATATGTTTTGTAAAACATGATGAATGATAACTGTATATGTGAATACATGTTTGGTGAATTATGAAATATTTGGATATTTCCGCCTTTGTTCTAAATATTTCTTGTGGGTGTTATCTCGTTGTTGCATATCTGTTGAGCAGGTGTTGTATGTGTTGGAATTTTTATGATAATGTGATATTTCCCTTTTATGCCATGTTGCAAATGTACTCTGATGAAATTTTAAATTTATGCCTAAATGATTAATTGTATTATTTGGGGGCATAGAAAGTGGGTGTTACAGGTGACGCTTAGATCCTCCCCTCGGCTCAAACCTGGTCTGTCCCCTCCCGAATTTCGGGGGTGCACCGTCGCGGAATACTGGCCGGACATTCTCATAGTTTTTGTTGCTGTTATCATCCCTGAATACAGCTCTTTTGTTGGGCTCTCCTGGCATGTTAAACACAAGTTCGATGACTGCCACATCTTCTTCCTTTTTCCGGTGAGCGATTTCTATCATTCCCTGTTCAATCATTTCCCGAATGTCTTTTTTCACAGCGTCACAACCCTCAGGATTCAGCATACATTCTTTGCAATCTTCGTGAGATGTCTTGAGTGACCACGGCTGAGCAAGGCGTTTGTGTAGGTCTGCTAATGGCACTTTGATCTCACCAACAGTGGTAACTTTCTTGTCTTCTGACCCCTCCCCTTCTTCAGTAATGGCGTTGACTCCACCATGATTTGGCAGAGGGTTGCTCTTTACGTTGGGATGGTTATCTTCGAAGGATAGAATTCTTTTTTCAATTAATTCACAAACTAGATGCTGAAGGGCGAAGCAGCCTTTGAGATTGTGGCCTGGAGCATTCTCATGAAACAAGCAGCGAGCATTTGCATTGTAATAGAACGGGAGTGGATTAGGTGGAACACCTAGTTTTCTTGTTTTGACCAGCCCTCTTTCTATTAACATGGGAAACAGGTCGGTGTAGCTCATTGGAATAGGCTATATTTTTGGCCTATTTGCTTGATAATTTGTCGTCGGAGCCCTGTTTTGAGGTTGTTGACCCTGCGGCTGCTGGTATTGTTGTTGATTATTAGAGTGATAATGTTGCTGATTACCAGGCTGATACTGGTGCTGATTGTTGGATGCTCCAGGCTGGGGATCATGTTGTGATGAAGGTTGAAAAACCGGGGTCACTGCTGCCACATATGATGGTTTGTACTGTTGGCGATGGCTTCGGGAGTTTTGTGCTTTCTTCCCATATGTGATTGCACTCACCTCTCCCTCTTTCTTTTTGTGGAAATTGCTGACTGGCTTCTTTGTTGTGCTGGCGCTTGAGGTAATATTTGGAGTGGTCACTTTTCCACTATTTAAACCTGCTTCCACCTTGACCCCCACTGCCACAATATCAGAGAAATTTGTTGTAACACTGCTAATCAATCGTTCATAGAATTCTGGTCGAACTGTATCCAAAAACCAGCTTGCCAACTCCTTTTCAGTAAGGGGAGGCTCTACTTGTGCTGCAATTCCGCGCCATCTTTGCGCATACTCCTTAAAGGTTTCAGTATTTTTCTGCGTCATGCTGAGAAGCTGACGGCGGTCGGGAGCTAGATCCATGTTGTACTTGTACTGTTGAATAAAAGCATCTGAAAGGTCTTGGAAACTGTGGATCTTCGCTTGATCTAAACTGAGATACCACATAGCCGAAGCCCCTTTAAGACTATCTTGGAAACAGTGTACTAACAGCTTATCATTTTCAATATGCGGAGCCATCCGCCTACAGTACATGATTAGGTGTACCTTAGGACAAGTGGTCCCCTCATATTTGTCGAAGACCGGCATTTTAAATTTCTGAGGAAACACTAATCCAGATACCAGACATAGGTCCTTGGCATCAGATCCAAACACATGGCTTCCTTCGATGGCCCTCATCCTCTTAGCCATGATGTCCATCTCCACTCTTAATTTTTCGTGTTTTTCGTCCTCAGCTTCAGATCCGTCGGGTATATCAAAGATTGGCTGTTGATTGGAGAAAACTGGTCGCACAGTGATAGGTCCACCCGCTTGAGTGAAAATAGGATATCTGGTTGTTGAGTCGAATAGGGGATTGAGACTCGAAGACTGCATATTGTTGAATGGTGGCACAAAATCCCGGGACATGCCGTATGGGAAATTCTGCTGAAGTAACAGGAGTTGCAGTGACATTGGTCGCTGCTGTGGCAACATCAGAGATTACTGTAGGTTGCATGTCCATATTTGCTTTGATTATGTTGAGGGCTTCCATGATCTGGATGACGTCCCCTTTGATCCCTTCGATGTCGTTATCCATTTGATCAAACCTCTGGTCATTATCTGCCATCTTCTTTTGAGCTTGGGACCGTGTGTTGTATCTATGAGTACTCAGCATGACTCCTTCTCTCTTTTCTCTGAACAAGAACAAAGGATAAGCTGCGGAATCCAGATGCAAGACCGATGCAGGATGACATGTGAATGTAAATGCGGATGCGGATGCGTAAACCATTCAAATAAAAACAATTTTTTTGTTTACAAACAAAAAGATAGAACAACATGTAACGACATGCTTAAAAAGAGTTTTTCATTTGATAGCTGAAAATCTATTACAATAGAGTGGCCCTTGCTAAAAAGCAAGACCTTTCTTACAAGAAAATGAAAGGAAATGCAACAAACAGGATTTCAATCCTTTTAGGGAAAGCAGGGAAATGGTGAAACAAAGATCAATCTAACAAGATGATCCTTCTCCTTCTTGGACTCTGACATGAACTTGGTCCTGGCGAATAATCTCCCACAGGTCTTCGTTCTCTCTTTGCGCTTTGATCAAAGCGTATTTTAGATCTTCCATAGTTGTGGGGACCTCAGGCTCCATGGTTATCTCATAATCATGAGTGTAGAACATGGTTAAGGCAATTTCCTTTGAGCATAACAGGTACCCCTGGTAGTTAAGCAACTTGCATTCTCCATTGGAGTTAGGCCCAAGAGGTGTGGATCTCTTTGAGCGTACTGAGCATTAGCTTCTAGTTCTCGGTTGCGGCCAGTTTCGCAGAAGCAATGCCTCAACAGTTCTGGTTCGGGCTCTGGTCCGGTAGGATACCCATATTGACGCCGGGCGAGGACAGGATTATAGGTGATAACCCCTTCTGGCCCGATGAGAGGCACATTAGGGAAATCTCCGTAACTAGGAATCATGACTTGGTCACAGAGGCTGGTGTCATACCATGTGATGTCATGGTGCCTGAGAGTGACAAGTTTAGAAACCCATGCGCTTTTGGTAGGAAGCCTCCAAAGGATATGAGTCCTTGGCAGATGAGAAGTGAACCATCGATCGAGTAGTGCAAGACAACATGAGAATTGCCCACGATCATACAAGATGAAGCGGGGGATGACTACATAAGTGTCAGCCAGTATCGCGTTGACCGGATTTCTGATGATGAAAAGGCGGATCGCCTCTTCACTAATGAAGTCGTAACTACTTGGAAAAGATACAGCCCATATATCAGAAATGCCAGAATCGCCTCAAAAATGCCCAGGTTTCTGCTTTCATAATGATATTCAGCCATCTCCATTAAAGGTCTGGCATCCATTCCGTACCACCCTCCTTTCGCTCTCATCGGTGGTAAGTCCTCCAGCTTGATATGTAAGGCTTTATCCAAGTCCCTATTTTTTGGTTTTCCATAAGGGAGCGTAAAAGTCCACGAAATCCTTAAATAATCAGTATACTCCTCGATGGTTGGGAGTAGCTGAAAGTCTGGAAATACAAAGCAGTGGTAGGCTGTAGAGTAAAACTCAACCAAGGCGTGCAACATGGGCTCGTTGATCGGAGCACTTATCAACGGCAATAGGTCCCCATATTTGACTATGAAAGCAGCGGGATTTCAGACAAGTCTTGTTAACATCCTTAGACGACCCAATCTCAGATCCGGAACTGGAAGCATGTCTCTTCTTACCATGTTGTTGTCTGCAAAACGAAAAAAATGAATTTCCTTGAATGGTTAGAAGGAGTACAAATGCAAATGCAAATGGTGTCATGGAACTCAGACATTTACGAACAATTCATTGATTAATAAAACGGATTACAAAATATTTTTTTCCTTACAAGAGTTTTAAACAACAACTAAATGAATCCTATCAAGGTTCCCCTAGCAGCCTTAAGTTGAGCTTCTCGATCTTTCTTTCCATCTGAGTTTTCTCAAAGATGAGTCTGTCCACAATTATCTTCCATGGATTAGACTAAGGCTCATAAGGTTCTTCTAGTGCTTTCCTCTTCTTACAAGAGAGGATTTCTTCATCTTTCAACTGGAGTTGTTTCTGGAGCTCCGCATTTTCTTCGATGACTATTTGATACTTGTGCTTCCAAGCTTCTTCAGTTTGTTGTGCTTTGACCAAAGCAATCTTCAACTTTTCTTCTTCAGACATGAAGACTAAAGGGCGCTCTTCCTTCAAAGTCGTAGGCACTTGCTTAGGATAAGGCATCCTTGGCGTGATGGCTCTCTTTCAAACCCATTGAAGAAAAGGTTCCAAAGAGACACAGTTGAGACTTCCAAGATCTTTCTTCCCTTTCTTGTGTAGATGCTTCCAAGCTTCTAGAATCTTCCCTTTTAGTCCCTGACTATCTTCCTCTTCTTTAAAGAAAATGTTTTCTACTTGAACACGATTAGATTTATCCTTTAGAGGGTATCCCAATTTTCGGCGGGCGAGTGTTGGGTTATAACTGATTCCTCCATTAACACTGAGAAGAGGTACATTGCCAAAATCCCCACAATTGTCAATAATCATTATCCCATCATAGTCACGACTATACCAATTAATATCGGAGTGGGTAAGAGCCATGATCTTTTGTGACCACCATCCTTTCTTTGGATCCCAAAAAGCATTGGCTTTGGGCAAGTGTGAAGTGAACCATTTGTATAACAAAGGAGCGGAAAAAGTGATCATCCCTCCATTATGGAAATTCCTCAGATGAACAGAATGGTACGCGTCTACTAACAAGGTAGGCACAAGATTCTTCTTCAAGAAAATTTTAATGGCATTGAGGTCCAAAAAATTCTCAAAACTCGGAAACAAGAAGATACCATAGATGAGTAAGGCAAGGATAGCCTCTAATGCATCCATGCTTAAATGATCTGCATAATACTGAGCTTTCTTAACCAAGAATTCTGCTTTTAAACCAAAAACTCCTCCTTTTGTAATCAGATTCTTTTTAATATAAACCACTCCCAAACGTGTAGCCTTGGCGATATCTTGTTCTTTAGGGTCCCTCTCCACAATTGGAAAAGGAGAATCTTCAAGAATGGGTAATCCAACCAACTGAGAATATTCTTCTAGTGTGGGCACTAGCTGATAATCAGGGAATGTGAAACAGTGGTAGAGTGGGTCTTAAAACTGGAGAAGAGTAGAAAGGAGTCCACTATCCATCTTTATCTTCAAGAGTAGCAACAGCTTCCCATACCGGCTTTGAAATCCCTCTGGATCTGTCACTAAGGTGCTCAACCTTTTCAATTCATCTAGGTTAAAACCCTTGTAAGTGTACTTCAAAGTTTTCTTTCTTTCACTGTTCATGACGACCTCTGATGTTTACAAACAACAAAGTCTGAGTTCCATGAAACCATATGATGATATGATGATATGATGATATGAATGCAAGATGCACAAGCACAAGCAAATGCATATGCACACAACACAAGCTTAGGTTTAAGGAAAAGCATGGGTCCAAGGGTCTACCCATCCCTAAAGATTGTACTATGGATTGATTGTACCTGCTGTAATACCCCAAATTTTACCCTTATATTTAGTCAGTCATTTCGCATATCATCTCATATGTACATTTGCTAACTACTAACAAGTGATGGAGGTGTTTGTTTTGCAGATTTGGTCCCAGGGGTATTTTGGTCATTTTACACAAATTCTACCAATTCCTTGAAGACGGGTTGCTATTAAAATTCTGAGGCGTTTGATACGTTATTGTTTTGAGGCATTTATCTATCACCAGGTCTGATCATATCAAGATCTTGGCATTCGGTCAGTGGAATTTAATTACGAGTAGTGTTGAAACTGTTGTGATTATGGTGCATATCCGTGTTTGGTTAGGAAATGTTTGGTTAACATTTCAATGGGATTTTAATCAGATGATGAGGTTAGAACTACAAATGAGACGAGTGCACAAATAAGAATATCACTTGGGAGTGTTTACGTTTTATGACTATGTTAATGAATTTAAATACTTGTGGATTTATTCACAAATGTTTATATTTTTTAACTAAGAATAAAATGTAAATGAATTCAAAATTTTGGGAATTTTATTTCATAAAAAATCTCATCATACAAGAAATGGAGAGTGCTTCACATTTTATACGTACTGTTACAAGGAATTACATTCAAGTTCTAAATCCTAAGGAATTACACTAAAGTATCTATCCTAAATCCTAAGAACGTCTAAGTGTCTTCATGTTGTCTTGGAGCTTCTCCACGAATCCTCGACTAACCTGCACATCAAAAAGAAAGCAAAACAGAATAGAATGTTAGAATATGTTTTTGACACTCTCAGAACAATGTCATCATCGAGTGCCGGGAGTGGCACAACCGAAGCTGCGGCCTACCCCCGTTACCGATCCGCGCCGTGGGCGTCAGATCAGGTAATACCTGTTCTTATCGATACGGGACATCCGAGAGATAGAAAAAATAAAAGAAGCGGGACTGATTCGTTTTGCCGCGATTGGATTTCCAAACTGATACGAGAATAAGGCAACATAGGCAAGTTCTGACTCAGACCCGGATGCCGGCAGGTCTGAGTCCCCTTGGTTTCAAAACTTCCAACACCTGAAAAGCCACAAGCATCATCAGAACTCAAAGCATAAACAAAACCAGGAAGGGGCTCGCGCCAATACAGGTATGAATAGCCACCAAAGAAAACAAATCTGTTACCAAACAGAATGAAAATCAAGTTCAAAACAGGACAAGAGAATTGAAATGCAAGCCAAACTGCATCAATTTCCAAAACAGAACACCATATGCAAACTGAACTGCGCCAAAATAATATATCAGAAGGCAGATTTATGCGCAAGAAGCCATAAGAAAATATCCAAAGAAGCACAACAGCATCAAACATTGGTTTAGCAGCATGACCATCACGAAAACCAAATCAGTTGCAATGGCAAGCAATACATAAGTGAGGGACTATACCGAATCACAGCACATAACAATGACAGAAGGCGAGATAGGCCAAACGTGCAAGCACGTTGGAAAAACAAATGGTTCAGGACATCAATATGATGGCCAATCATCATCACCAATTTAATCAGAGGCAGCAACATAAGCAAAAACCAGGTTTGTAGCATCCTGCTCCAAGTGGTTCAGACTAAGCGTCATCACTACCATATACCCGTCTCGGCGGCAAAGGCCAAGGCAAAGTGTCCATCCTGAAAGAAGAAAAAGAAAAGTAAGTGCCAATGATCAGGATTGAATCAAAACAAAATCGCATCGGGAACCAAATCAGTATCCAAAGTCCCCAAAAGCAATCCAATTCACGTCTGCAAGAGTCTAATCAGAAAATGATCAAAATCAAATTGAATCTGGAAATGGAAAGTTTCGAGTCAGGTCCAAATCGTATCCCATTGGAACTCAATCTGGGAAAAATCGAAACAAATCAAAATGAATCCATCAAAAAATCCCGTGAATTAATATCAGATGCCAATCAATCCAATCTGAAGGCAAACCATATCAGAAAATAATAGAGATTTTGATTTGATGTCAATCCCAAAGCAGATCAAAACAAATCAGTTCAGGTTATTAAATCGAATAGGGTCAGAAGAATCAGCTGGAAATCAGAAAGACTAATCAAATCCTAAAAGGGGAAATAGGATTCAATCATGTATCAGATGGAACCAAATCGTATCCCATTGGAACTCATTTTGAATCAATCAACGAATCAGTATCAAATTCATACCAGAAAAATGAATTTCAATCTCACCAGAACCCCAATCAGGATTCCAAGAGAAGAAATGAGATCCCAATCGTATCAGAAAGCATCCTATTGGAACTCAATCTGGAAAAATCAAAATCAAATTGCATCAACACAAAATCAAATCAGATCATCAAATGCATATCTCAGAAAAAACGCAAGTTCAAGGCCCAAAAAGAGAGATAAAGAGAAGTTATAAAAGGGAGGATACAACCTGATGGAAGGAGATCGGAGAAACCCCAATGAAGAACACCCAGATCGCGTACAAACCCTAGCGAAGAAGTCACACGCAAAAACCCTAAACGGCACGAGCTCAGACGAAGCGATCGTCATCATCGCTCAGAGAGATCACCATCACCGAACGCGAATCAACAATACCCAGAAAGATCACCTTCACCGTTCGCGAAGAACGGCGGGCAATCGACTCCACGGCCTCAGCTTCAACATCATCGGCCAAATCAAATGTAAATGCATTATCTCACATATTCTCGTGGTTCATATTTTTTCAGGAAAAGAGATGATCACGGCGCGAGGAAGAAGAAAGATGAGAATGAGAGAAACGGGAGGAAGAATGAATTGAAACGGCGCCGCGAGATTGAGTTGGGGTCTGGAAACCCTAATTTTCCTTATGACTCATAGCTGGGTTGGGTCCGGATGTGGTGACCGGCCCAACCCTTTCCCTTTTTATTTTTTTTTCTTTTTTTGTTTTTTAATTAATTTGTTTTATGTTTTTTTTAAAAAAAACTTTTCTTAACATTTTAATTTTATAAATTTTAAAACATAATATTTTCATTTTAATCCTTTTAAAATAAAACTTTTTTTTAATATAATAAAAACCCCCTTTTTTAAAAAAAAATAAAAATTAAAACTTTTTTAAATATAAAATTAAAACTTTTGTAAATATAAAAATGAAAAACTCTTTTAATAAAATAATGAAAAACTCTTTTTAAAAAATATAAAAATAAAACCTTTTTTTTTTTAAATTCTTTTGTAAGCTAAATCATTAAATATTAAATAAAACAATAATAGATCTCGAGTTTGTATCTCATTTTCTTCATTGCCTCGTAATTCATCTGGTAGCTGGTTGACTATGCCTACTAACGGGTGTTCATTTTTTTAGTTCATATTTAGTGTATTGAATTTTCATTTAAGTTTCATTCATATTTGTATCTGTATCTCAATTGTAATCTCGCGAACCTAATAATCGCGTTTACTTTTCGCATTTAATTTCTGCTGATGTATGATTTAAATTTCTGCTGATGTATCGCAATATTTCTGTCACCTTACACTCCGAAGGAATTAGGTCTAGCATTTGACCGCCGTGTCAATAGCCCTCAAATCCTCAACCCTTGCAACTCTTACAAACCCTAATTTTTCACAAATGCCTCGCCGCAGGCAAGATTACAATTTTACCCCTAGCATTAGGTCAAAGAGCCGCCGCGCTCATTTTAGGGTTTCCCTCCGCGGAATCCCTAACCTAACCTAACCCTGACACCAACTTAACATTTCAACGTAGATATTGGAGTTTCTACACTCCGCGTAAGCATGTCCTTAAGACATGTTTATTCCCCTTGAGTCCTTGACCACAGTCAAGAAGTCTCTAACCTCCCTTTTGAGGGGAACTACGATTACTCTGATTCCACTCCCGTAAGGATACGTAGGCACAAGATGCGATGTCTTGCCGAGTAAACTTAGAATTAACCCCTTAGGTCTCTTTTCTCACTTGTAATCCTTTGTACATATACCTTAAGAATAATAAAGCAAATAGTAAACATTTGAACAAAAGGTTCCTGTAGAGTACTACAGAAGTTTAGGGTGCTAATACCTTCCCTAAATTTAACCAACCCCCGAACCCTAGATCTTTCCCCGCGTTGTGTTTACAATGCAAAAATAGGTTTTCCCTCTTTTGACCTTTTCCTTCGGATAAATCAAAGAGCGGTTGTGAATTGAATTGCGATTCAAACTCATTAATAGTTTGTGATCCTATTTCCACCGCAACAGAAAATGGCGACTTCACTGGGGACACCTAAACTTTTGAGGGTTATCCCTAATTTGTTCATATTTATTACTATCTATGTTATTATTCATTTGCATGTATATATTTGTGCTTTGATTGTGGGACTGTTCCTTGTGCTGTGAGATAAGTCCTACGCCCGGACTAGTGACATTATCATAGGATGGGGATATATTCGATGAGGCTTATAGGGAGTTGAATCCCGACCAAGCTGATTCGAGAATCACCGCTCAGTTGAGACCTTTTCGAAAATGGTTCGGTTGAACGAGTAATCGTAAAAACTTTTTCCATGGTCGATTGGAGTCTGTGATATTGGGGACCGTAGTACCTTAACACCACCTTGGCCTTATTTAGGACGTAGTGCGGGAGCTATGTGGGAGTAATCCTACAACGGCTGCTACGCGATACTACACTCAAAAGAGGTTCTCTTGAGAATATTATTCACCCCCGAGTCAGTCGGAAGGTTGATAATATCCGAAAGATGGGCTGATGACTTTGGGCACTTTGTAGAACCTTGTTCGGCAGGTACAACTAACCTATAGTACACTCCTTTTGGGATGGGTAGACCTTGACTCCGCTCACGTTCCTTTAACCTAGGACTTTGTGTGTTTTCATGCATTGCATCCATAAAGCATCTCATTGCATTGTATTTCATGGAGTTCAAATATCATTTATGGATATCGCGGGATACCATAAATAAAAAAATAAAATGAAAAACAAGAAAGAGATTTCCTCGGTACCCCACGACATTCGTAAATGTTTGAATTCCATGAAAATCTTCATTTGCATCATAGCATCATTTACTTTCTTGCATTGCATGTGTCTTCCGTTTTCTCATGTTCGGTTCTCTCGCCTTCCAGTTTCGTCACCCTGAGTTCTCGGCACCAGTACAACACCAGAGCTCAAACTCGGAAAAGAATGGAGGATCAGGCAAAAGAGATTGATCGCCTTAGTAATGAACTTGAAGACCTTCGAGGGGGTATGGGGCGTATGATGGAATTGTTACATGTCATGAATGCTAAGATGGATACCCAGCCCACTGTTGTTTCTGAGATTATCGGCGTTACTGTGGACCCTCCACCAAGTGTGACCGTAGCAAGGGACCCACCTTATGGTCTTGCTCCAGGTTTTGTGCCTCCTCAAGCCACTGTTCCAATTAATCAGCCTGTTCAGCAAGCCGTGCCTTTATTTTCTGAAGTTTCTAGGGGGGCTCCTATCTTTGCACCACCTGTTGTACACACTCGTGCGCAACCGTACTTCAATGAGACAGTTTTTGATAATCTTGATGAGAATGTTGAGGGTTATGAGAAACATGATAAGCTTCATGAGGAAGTAAACACCATCGTCCAGAGATTGAAAAAAGTGGAAGGCGATCAAATTTTTGGGACTGCTGCAAGGGATGTTTGTTTGGTCTCAGGTTTGGTTATTCCCCCGAAGTTCAAAACTCCGAACTTCAATCGTTATGAAGGTGCCACCTGTCCTAAGAGTCATCTGATCATGTATTATCGCAAAATGGCTGCCCATGTTGAGAATGATAAACTGATGATTCATTGCTTCCAAGATAGTTTGAAGGGTGCGTCTTCCAAGTGGTATTTAACTTTGGACCAGTCTCGCGTTAAGAACTTTCAAGATTTATCTGACGCTTTCATCAAACACTACAAGTACAATATGGATCTGGCTCCTGACAGAAGACAGTTGCTGAGTATGTCACAAAAGAATTCTGAGTCATTCAAAGAGTATGCTCAAAGGTGGAGAGAGACTGCTTCGCAGGTAGAACCTCCTTTGACCGAGAAAGAGTTAGCTGATTGGTTCGTCGACACGGTCCGTCCAGAATTTTACGAAAGAATGGTAGGTAGTGTGACTTCAAATTTCTCTGACATCGTTGTTGTGGGTGTCAAGATTGAATTGGGTATGAAAAGTGGTAAAATGACAAATAATCATGGTGCTTCTAAGGATCAGCCGAAGAAACCTCCGTATAGCTCCCAGAAAAAGAAAGAGGGTGAGACTAATGCTATATCCTCTGGTAGACCAAGAGAACGCTTTTATCGACATCCGCAAGGTTATGCTCAACCTCAAGGGTACCCAGTCCAATATGCTCAACAACCCTATGTGGCAGCTATTACACCTTCTTTCAATCAACAGGTTCCTATGTATCAACCTATGCAACAACCTCCTGTTTATCCGCCTCCTGTCAACTATCTACAGGCGCCCAACACTCCGGCTCCTCAACAGCCAAAGAGTCCGACTCCTCGCCAGAATGTGCCGAACAGAAGAACGTATAAGCCTTGTCCGCCGATTCCGATGACTTTCACCGAGTTGTATCCCTCTTTGGTCAAGCAAGGTTTGATCACTACTCGAGCTTTGGGTCCGCCTCCTAATCCTCTACCCGCCAATTACAACGCCGCCGCTCATTGTTTATTTCATGAGGGTGCGCCTGGTCATGATCTGGAGAATTGTTATGCTCTCAAAAATATTGTCAGGGATTTATTGGAAAAGAAGATTTTGTCATTTGAAGATCCTCAACCAAATGTTAAGAAGAACCCTTTTCCTAACCATGAGAGTGTCAATGCCATTAGTGCTGATTCGGAAGAAGGTTACGCCCTTGATGTTGAACAGATTAAGACTCCTCTCAAGATGTTCCATTCGAAACTGTTTGAAGCTGGTTTGGTAGACACTTCCCACGTTGCATGCGTATGTTGTGAAGCCAGCATTAAGGGTTGTGTGTTGGTTCAGAATGATGTTCAGAGGTTGATTAATGAGGGTGTTTTACAAGTGACAAGCCAAGCCAAGAAGGATGAGGTCGCTGTGGTTGAGCCTGTCTTCCATCAGCCTGAATCAAAGGGTAAGGTACCAGTGTTTAATCTATCAGGGGCAGTTTCTGCCAATCCCGTGTTCGATATACCAAAGTCGTCTATCCCTGAGGTGAATCAGCCTAGGCCGATATTTATTCGAACACCCAGTCCGTTTCCTTTCAGTGATCCTAAAGCTGTGCCTTGGAAATACGACGTGACGATGATCGACAAGGAGTCTGGGAAGGTTATTCCAACTGAAGAGGTTAAGGGCACCGTGACCAATATCGCAGAGGCAAGCAGGATGACTCGCAGTGGCCGTGTGTATATTCCCCATTCCAATGAGGTCCCACCTAAGGAAATAACTAGTATCCCAGTGCCTGCCAAAGACAAAGGTAAGGGAGCCGTTACGAATGATGAAGATGCCGAATTTTTGAGGATCATCAAGAAAAGTGACTATAAAGTTATTGACCAACTTCATCAGACTCCTTCCAAGATTTCGATTTTATCTCTGTTGATGAGTTCACCCGCTCATAGGATGGCCTTGCAGAAGGTTTTGACTCAAGCACATGTGGATCAAGATATCAGCACCAGTCGGTTTGATAGTGTGATTGCCAATTTGACCGCCTGTAACACCCTTAGTTTCAGCAATGAAGAGTTACCGAAGGAGGGTCCGAACCATAATCGTGCTTTACATATATTGGTGAAATGTCAGGAGGACAATTTAGCGAGAGTGCTAGTGGACACCGGGTCTTCTCTGAATGTTCTACCCAAGAGGGTTCTTGATAAGTTGGCTTGTAAAGAGACTGTGTTGAAACCTACTCCTTTGGTCGTCAAGGCTTTCGATGGCTCTCGTCGGTCGGTAATGGGGGAGGTTGAACTTCCTATCCTGATTGGTTCCCAAACTTTTAATATCACGTTTCAAGTCATGGACATTAATCCCAATTACAGTTGTTTACTTGGAAGGCCGTGGATTCATGCCGCTGGGGCAGTAACCTCAACGTTACATCAGAAGATGAAGTTCGTGATCGATGGAAAGTTGGTTATTATACACGGTGAGGAGGATCTGATGGTCAGTAACCTGTCTTCTTTCCGTTACATCGAGGCCGATGAGAATGCTTTAGAAATCTCCTTTCAAGCACTTGAGATCGCCAATGCTGTTCTGCTAGAAGTCGAAGAGACAGTGGGTCAGGGTAATCCATCTTTTGCATCTCTGAAGAGTACCAAATCAACAATTGACAGGGGCATTCCTGAAGGTTGGGGAGAGGTAATTGATGTCAAGACCAAGACTGATCGCTCTGGGTTGGGTTACAAACCAACTCAGAATGGAGCTGCCATAACTGTCGAAGGGCGTCCGAAGGTTATCCAAGAGGTATTTGTCAGCAGAGGTTTCCAAGTCAATGCCATTTGCGACTGTGAGGAAAATGAAGAGCTGAGCAACCTGGTGTTTAAGGGTGATGCAGTTTTGAACAACTGGGAGGCCGTAGAGATCCCTGTTATCTTTCCCTTGTCAAAGTAATTGTTTTTTAAAGTTTCATTAACATTTTCAAATAAAAATCCGTAGCTCTGCCCAAGGCTATAGGGTCGTTTTTATTGGGCCACCTTTCATTTCTAAAAAGATATTAATAAAAGCATTTTGTTCAATTCCACTTTGGTTCATTTGCGTTTTTCATTTTCACCTTTAAAAATGAAATTGGCAACCTTTTTCCCAAAAAAATAAAAAAAACAAAAAAAAACAGCATTTCATTCTTACATATCTTCGAGCATTTTAATTAAGTAAGCCTTCCATCATGCAGAGACATCGTAAACCTTGTTGGATCCAATGACTTTACTGACACTCCTGACTGGGATGCACCCATCAATCAAGCTGAGGACGAGGGTGAAGAAGATTTTGAAGTACCCGCTGAACTGACAAGATTGATTGAGTACGAGTACACCGAGCTTCAACCGCATAAAGAGCAGGTGGACTTAATTAATCTCGGTACAGATGAGAGCAAGAAAGAGGTCAAGATTGGTGCAAAGCTTGGGACAGAGGTTAGGCCGAGGTTGATTGAGTTGTTAAAAGAGTATATTGATGTGTTTGCATGGTCATATCAAGATATGCCGGGCCTAGACACGGATATTGTTGTTCACAAGTTGCCGCTTAAGCCAGATTGTCCGCCTATCAAACAAAAACTTCGAAGAACGAGACCCGACATGGCTTTGAAAATTCGAGATGAGGTTAGGAAGCAGTTGGATGCAGGTTTTTTGGCAGTCGCAAAATATCCAGATTGGGTTGCCAACATTGTGCCAGTGCCCAAGAAGGACGGTAAAGTTAGGATGTGTGTGGATTACAGGGATCTGAACAAAGCAAGTCCGAAAGACGACTTCCCTCTGCCACATATTGATACGTTGGTAGACAATACAGCCAGTTTTGCGTTGTTCTCATTTATGGATGGTTTCTCTGGCTATAATCAGATTAAAATGGATCCCGATGATCGAGAGAAGACTACTTTCATTACTCCTTAGGGAACCTTCTGCTACAAAGTCATGCCCTTCGGTTTGAAAAATGCGGGGGCAACTTACCAACGCGCTATAACCACTCTTTTTCATGATATGATGCACAAGGAGATCGAGGTGTATGTGGACGATATGATAGCCAAATCTCAGAGTGAAGAGGAGCATCTAGACCATTTGGTGAAATTGTTTGAACGACTCAGGAAATATCAGTTGAAATTAAACCCTGCTAAATGTACCTTCGGTGTCAGATCCGGAAAACTGCTTGGTTTCATTGTTAGCCAGCGAGGGATTGAGGTGGATCCTGACAAAGTCCGAGCCATTCAAGATATGCCGGCTCCGCGAACCGAGACGCAAGTTAGAGGTTTTCTGGGACGTTTGAATTATATTTCCAGGTTTATCTCCAACATGACCGCTACTTGTGAGCCGATATTCAAGTTACTTTGCAAGGGGCAGACAGTTGAGTGGAACCCCGATTGTCAGAAAGCGTTTGAGAAGATTAAGGGTTATTTGCAAGATCCCCCTATTCTGATTCCTCCCGTACCTGGAAGACCGTTGTTTATGTACCTTACCGTTCTCAAAAAGTCTATGGGTTGTGTGCTTGGGCAGCATGATGAGACTGGGAAAAAGGAACATGCGATTTATTACCTGAGCAAGAAGTTTACCGATTGCGAAAATAGATACTCACCATTGGAGAAAACTTGCTGTGCATTGGCATGGGCCGCTAGGCGCCTTCGGCAATATATGGTCTGTCATACCACATTGTTGATTTCTAAAATGGATCCGATCAAGTATATTTTTGAAAAACCTGCTCAAACCGGGAGGCTAGCCCGTTGGCACATGTTGTTATCCGAATATGACATCCAGTATGTACCCCAGAAGGTGATTAAGGGTAGTATTTTATCTGATTATCTTGCAGACCAGCCAGTTGAAGATTATGAACCTCTTAAGTTTGATTTTCCTGATGAGGATATTTTGTTGATTAAAAGAGATTGTGAAGATCCGGATCCGAGCGAAGGTCCAGAACCAGGTCTTTGGTGGAGGATGATGTTTGATGGTTCCTCGAATTTCAATGGGCATGGTATAGGCGTCGTTTTGATGAACCCGAAGGGTGGATTCACACCATTTACAGCAAGGTTGGACTTTGAGTGTACTAACAACGTCGCAGAATATGAAGCATGTATTCTTGGCCTCGAAGCAGCAATTCACCTCCGAATCAAACTTCTTAAAGTAAGTGGTGACTCAGCCTTGGTTATCTACCAGGTACAAGGCAAATGGGAAACGAAGAATGAGAAGTTAATCCCTTATAAGGACTACATTGTTGAGCTGATTAAATATTTCGACGAGATAGATTTCGAGCACGTTCCTAGATCCGAGAATCACGTAGCTGATACTTTAGCCATGTTAGCATCCATGTGGAAAGTTAAATTCGTTAACGAAGCACCTCTTATCCATATTGAGCGTAAAGTTGAGCCCGCTTATTGTCAGATGGTCGAAGAAGTTGAGGTGGATGAAAAGCCTTGGTTTCATGATATCAAGAACTATCTCGTCAAGCAGGAGTATCCCGATGGTGCTAATGGTCTGGACAAGAAAACATTGAGAAGACTGGCGTCCAAATTCTTTATCAGTAATGATGTGCTATACAAGAGAAATCACGACATGGTTCTGCTCAGATGCGTTGATAAACGGGAAGCGGACATGTTACTACAGGAAATTCATGAGGGGACCTTCGGAACTCATGCCAATGGTTATGCTATGTCCAAGAAGATGTTAAGGGCTGGGTATTATTGGTTAACCATGGAAGCCGACTGCATCCAATACGCTAGAAAATGCCATAAGTGCCAAATTTATGCTGATAAAATGCATGTACCTCCATCACCGTTGAAAGTTTTGTCTTCACCATGGTCGTTCTCTATGTGGGGCATTGACATGATTGGGGCAATCGAGCCGAAAGCCTCTAATGGACATCGTTTTATCCTTGTTGCCATTGATTATTTCACCAAGTGGGTAGAGGCTGCCTCCTACGCCAACGTGACCAAGCAAGTGGTTGCCCGATTCATCAGGAAAGAGATCATCTGCCGGTATGGAGTCCCAAGCCGGATAATAACTGACAATGGCACCAATCTGAATAATAAGACTATGAAAGAGCTGTGTGATAGTTTCAAGATCACTCACCACAATTCTTCTCCGTACCGTCCTAAGATGAATGGGGCCGTTGAAGCTGCGAATAAGAATATCAAGAAGATCCTGCAAAAGATGGTTGTGACTTACAAAGATTGGCATGAGATGTTACCGTTTGCTTTGCATGGATACAGAACCTCGGTGAGAACTTCGACAGGGGCAACACCTTTCTCATTGGTGTATGGAATGGACGCCGTGCTCCCTATCGAAGTAGAGATACCTTCTTTAAGGGTGTTGATGGAAGCTGAACTTGAGGAAGCTGAGTGGGTTCAGGACAGATTGGATCAGTTGAATCTCATTGACGAGAAGCGCTTGACAGCCATGTGCCATGGGCAATTATATCAGAAACGGATGAAAAGAGCGTTTGATAAGAAGATCCGTATCCGTGAGTTCCGTCAAGGAGAGCTCGTACTCAAAAAGATCTTGCCGGTACACAAAGATATGCGTGGAAAGTGGATGCCCAATTATGAAGGCCCATTTGTTGTAAAGACCGTTTTCTCCGGAGGGTCCCTGATACTTACGACAATGGATGGTGAAGAGCTTGCACACCCCGTGAATTCTGATGCAGTCCGAAAATATTATGCCTAAAAACCCGCTAAGCCGAAAACCTGCAAAAGGCGACTTAGGCAAAAGTAAGGGTTGAAAAAAAAAGAAATAATAATAAAAAGCTCGCTAAGTTGAAAACCCGAAAGGGCGGCTTAGGCAAAAAAGAGCGTCCCGGTGGATTGAAAACCCGAGAGGGCGGTCCAGGAAAAAGTTAGGGACAAAGGCATTTCATTGCATCAGAGGACACTGATCATCTCGAACACACTTTCCGCATGAGAGCCATGTTTCAGTTCTTTCATCCTTGCCCAAAGCAAGATTCTGGATTAGTCTTAGTTATTAGTGTCAGTAGGTGTCATTGGATTCAATGTAGCTTTTTCCCATGTTGCCAATTTCAAAACATAATCGTCTGTGGAGCTATGCCTTCAGCGAGCTACCGCCCTTTAAATAAAAGATACCATCTTGTTACTTACGTTCCTTGGTGCATTGCTCTTTGTTTTCTATTGTTATGCAAAATGCGTTTATTCTTAAAATTTGAAAATGAAAGGTGCATTGTAGATTTTTCGAAATTGTTTTTCAAAAAGGTGAAATTGAAATATAATAAATTACTTTGACTAGTGGAAATTTCGGAAGGATCTCTTCACTCCCCGAAAATATCATTATTGCAGAAACACTTTCAAACCATTGCTCTAACACAGTCCCCAGCGAGACTATAAGCTGACAACTTTTTCTTGGGTAACTCGAAAGTATCCCTCAGGTTCTCTTCTCCCCATGCGAAGACATGATACTGTGCACCCAAGCAGATTACCTTCTCCCCAGGGAATTCAGAACTTTAAAACCAGATTTGGTTCTACCATTGATCTTTCTTACCCATGATTGATGTATTGGTTGCAGAAAATGCAGGGTATCTCCGTCGAGATGTTTATTTCATCTCTCGTCCCGTCTCTAGTCTGTTCGTCAGTATACGCAAGGGCATAAGCATCACATGCCTATTTCATTACATATTCATTACATACTCATTACATACTCATTTCATAACATCCTGCATATTTACATACATAGACATCAACATACATTCATATTAACATATTCATTAACATACGCGTTAGCATGCACAGGTTCATTGTGTCTCTATCATTGGTCGTTACCGCCGAGTAACCGGGTTCGTCCATTCTCTTCAAATAGATTGTCAGCCCTAAGCATAAAATACATATGTGTTTCCAAGTTTCCCTACGGAGCTCGATCCTCGTGGATGACGGTTACTTCAGCTATCTTTCCTCGCCGGGATAAGATATCTACCCTTCGAGTTCATTCCCTCGATGGAGTCTTGATTACCAGTTTTCTTTCTAGCTCGATCCTAGATTGAATCTCAGTCTTGTCGGTCGTCGAGCCCAACCGGACGTGCATTTATTTTGCACCATCTAAAGATTTTCACCATACCATGGCAGATACGCGACTGTTCTCGCCCGAGAAGTTTATCACCGTACCCGGACGTGCATTTATTTTGCACTATCTTTCAACTACAATCCTTTACAGATACACGCCAGTTCACGCCTGGAAAATCCATCAATACAACACTTTACAATCCTACATGTTACAACAACACTTTACACTTTACATCTTACAGCATCAATATACAACATTTCTCACCTAAGAAGTCGATCCTATCTTCGTTATGACTCGCAGCAAATGGCCATCTCCATGGAGCAGTTGGGCTTCCATTTACCTGTCGTCTTGAAGTATAGGAGGTATGAACCAAATCGTATTCAGGAGAGCACGATCTTGAAGTACGCGGAGGTTTTGATCGGAATCATATTCAGGAGAGCACGATTCTGAAGCATGAAGAAGTTCATTTATCCTTTAGTAAAAGAAGGAGCGGAATCATATTCAGGAGAGCACGATTCTGAGTTATGAGGAAGTTCAATTGGCCGTTTTTCAGGAGAGCACGATTCTGAAGAATGAAGAAATTTCAAGAGCCGAATCATATTCAGGAGAGCACGATTCTGAGTTATGAGGAAGTTCAATTGGCCATTTTTCAGGAGAGCACGATTCTGAAGTATGAAGAATTTCATTTACAAGAAACAACCGAATCATATTCAGGAGAGCACGATTCTGAGTTATGAGGAAGTTCAATTAGCCATTTTCATATTTAGGAGAGCACGATTCTGAAGTATGAAAAAATTCATTTACAACCAAATCATATTCAGGAGAGCACGATTCTGAAGTATGAGGAAGTTCAGTTCACCCTTTTCATATTCAGGAGAGCACGATTCTGAAGTATGAAGAGTTTCATTTACACGAAAAAGCTGAGTCATATTCAGGAGAGCACGATTCTGAAGTATGATGAATTTCAGTTTACCCTTTTCATGGTCAAGAGAGCACGATCTTGAAGCATGAAGAAGTTTATTTATCCTTCAGTAAGAGAAAAATCGGAATCGTATTCCAGGCGCCGACCCTAAATGCGAGAAGATTTATTTATCCGATAAGCAGCAGCCTCTTTATTTGAGTGCTTATCCACTTTGGCATATAAGTCCCTTCCAACGATAAGTGACAATTCTCCCTCGAGAAGCTTATCAGGGCATTTCCCATCAAAGTCCATTTATTTTGGCATACAGCCGGTCTTTACCCTGTATATTTGTTACGGAGCTCCGAAAGGTCCGTTTGATCCTGTCACGAGAGATAGTTTACAGAAGCTTGGATGTTATTCTTTGCTCAATGCTCCAGCATTCTGTAATCGATCTTGCAATCGTACGTGATCCAGTTTTATTTTTAGATTCCCCAGTGGAGGCCGTCTCACAGGTGTCACCTCCATTTGAGAATCTCGTTCCCAAGATGACAATTGGTCGTGTTCGCACCAGTTGACCATCATTTTAGGATTCCCCAGTGTTTGTACTGTGTCTCAGCACGACATTTTCCCCAGTGTGTTCTTCTCGTAGCGTCTGCCTCGTAGCGCTTGTCATCATTTTCATATTCATCATTCCAGCATACGCATCACATCATATCCATATCATCTGCATTAAGCGGTCCTCGCTTTGTCCATAGCATTGCATGCCGTCGCATATAAGGGCAAAATTTTCGGTTATCTATATTTAAATCTCTCCACCACGATTCCTCGAGTCTCTGTCACTCAAATCGTCCGGTGTAGCTATTTAAATAGGGGCAACTGTAATACCCCAAATTTTACCCTTATATTTAGTCAGTCATTTCGCATATCATCTCATATGTACATTTGCTAACTACTAACAAGTGATGGAGGTGTTTGTTTTGCAGATTTGGTCCCAGGGGTATTTTGGTCATTTTACACAAATTCTACCAATTCCTTGAAGACGGGTTGCTATTAAAATTCTGAGGCGTTTGATACGTTATTGTTTTGAGGCATTTATCTATCACCAGGTCTGATCATATCAAGATCTTGGCATTCGGTCAGTGGAATTTAATTACGAGTAGTGTTGAAACTGTTGTGATTATGGTGCACATCCGTGTTTGGTTAGGAAATGTTTGGTTAACATTTCAATGGGATTTTAATCAGATGATGAGGTTAGAACTACAAATGAGACGAGTGCACAAATAAGAATATCACTTGGGAGTGTTTACGTTTTATGACTATGTTAATGAATTTAAATACTTGTGGATTTATTCACAAATGTTTATATTTTTTAACTAAGAATAAAATGTAAATGAATTCAAAATTTTGGGAATTTTATTTCATAAAAAATCTCATCATACAAGAAATGGAGAGTGCTTCACATTTTATACGTATTGTTACAAGGAATTACATTCAAGTTCTAAATCCTAAGGAATTACACTAAAGTATCTATCCTAAATCCTAAGAACGTCTAAGTGTCTTCATGTTGTCTTGGAGCTTCTCCACTAATCCTCGACTAACCTGCACATCAAAAAGAAAGCAAAACAGAATAGAATGTTAGAATATGTTTTTGACACTCTCAGAACAATGTCATCATCGAGTGCCGGGAGTGGCACAACCGAAGCTGCGGCCTACCCCCGTTACCGATCCGCGCCGTGGGCGTCAGATCAGGTAATACCTGTTCTTACCGATACGGGACATCCGAGAGATAGAAAAAATAAAAGAAGCGGGACTGATTCGTTTTGCCGCGATTGGATTTCCAAACTGATACGAGAATAAGGCAACATAGGCAAGTTCTGACTCAGACCCGGATGCCGGCAGGTCTGAGTCCCCTTGGTTTCAAAACTTCCAACACCTGAAAAGCCACAAGCATCATCAGAACTCAAAGCATAAACAAAACCAGGAAGGGGCTCGCGCCAATACAGGTATGAATAGCCACCAAAGAAAACAAATCTGTTACCAAACAGAATGAAAATCAAGTTCAAAACAGGACAAGAGAATTGAAATGCAAGCCAAACTGCATCAATTTCCAAAACAGAACACCATATGCAAACTGAACTGCGCCAAAATAATATATCAGAAGGCAGATTTATGCGCAAGAAGCCATAAGAAAATATCCAAAGAAGCACAACAGCATCAAACATTGGTTTAGCAGCATGACCATCACGAAAACCAAATCAGTTGCAATGGCAAGCAATATATAAGTGAGGGACTATACCGAATCACAGCACATAACCATGACAGAAGGCGAGATAGGCCAAACGTGCAAGCACGTTGGAAAAACAAATGGTTCAGGACATCAATATGATGGCCAATCATCATCACCAATTTAATCAGAGGCAGCAACATAAGCAAAAACCAGGTTTGTAGCATCCTGCTCCAAGTGGTTCAGACTAAGCGTCATCACTACCATATACCCGTCTCGGCGGCAAAGGCCAAGGCAAAGTGTCCATCCTGAAAGAAGAAAAAGAAAAGTAAGTGCCAATGATCAGGATTGAATCAAAACAAAATCGCATCGGGAACCAAATCAGTATCCAAAGTCCCCAAAAGCAATCCAATTCACGTCTGCAAGAGTCTAATCAGAAAATGATCAAAATCAAATTGAATCTGGAAATGGAAAGTTTCGAGTCAGGTCCAAATCGTATCCCATTGGAACTCAATCTGGGAAAAATCGAAACAAATCAAAATGAATCCATCAAAAAATCCCGTGAATTAATATCAGATGCCAATCAATCCAATCTGAAGGCAAACCATATCAGAAAATAATAGAGATTTTGATTTGATGTCAATCCCAAAGCAGATCAAAACAAATCAGTTCAGGTTATTAAATCGAATAGGGTCAGAAGAATCAGCTGGAAATCAGAAAGACTAATCAAATCCTAAAAGGGGAAATAGGATTCAATCATGTATCAGATGGAACCAAATCGTATCCCATTGGAACTCATTTTGAATCAATCAACGAATCAGTATCAAATTCATACCAGAAAAATGAATTTCAATCTCACCAGAACCCCAATCAGGATTCCAAGAGAAGAAATGAGATCCCAATCGTATCAGAAAGCATCCTATTGGAACTCAATCTGGAAAAATCAAAATCAAATCGCATCAACACAAAATCAAATCAGATCATCAAATGCATATCTCATAAAAAACGCAAGTTCAAGGCCCAAAAAGAGAGATAAAGAGAAGTTATAAAAGGGAGGATACAACCTGATGGAAGGAGATCGGAGAAACCCCAATGAAGAACACCCAGATCGCGTACAAACCCTAGCGAAGAAGTCACACGCAAAAACCCTAAACGGCACGAGCTCAGACGAAGCGATCGTCATCATCGCTCAGAGAGATCACCATCACCGAACGCGAATCAACAATACCCAGAGAGATCACCTTCACCGTTCGCGAAGAACGGCGGGCAATCGACTCCACGGCCTCAGCTTCAACATCATCGGCCAAATCAAATGTAAATGCATTATCTCACATATTCTCGTGGTTCATATTTTTTCAGGAAAAGAGATGATCACGGCGCGAGGAAGAAGAAAGATGAGAATGAGAGAAACGGGAGGAAGAATGAATTGAAACGGCGCCGCGAGATTGAGTTGGGGTCTGGAAACCCTAATTTTCCTTATGACTCATAGCTGGGTTGGGTCCGGATGTGGTGACCGGCCCAACCCTTTCCCTTTTTATTTTTTTTTCTTTTTTTGTTTTTTAATTAATTTTTTTTATGTTTTTTTTAAAAAAACTTTTCTTAACATTTTAATTTTATAAATTTTAAAACATAATATTTTCATTTTAATCCTTTTAAAATAAATTTTTTTTTTAATATAATAAAAAACCCCTTTTTTAAAAAAAAAAAAAAATTAAAACTTTTTTAAATATAAAATTAAAACTTTTGTAAATATAAAAATGAAAAACTCTTTTAATAAAATAATGAAAAACTCTTTTTAAAAAATATAAAAATAAAACCTTTTTTTTTTAAAATTCTTTTGTAAGCTAAATCATTAAATATTAAATAAAACAATAATAGATCTCGAGTTTGTATCTCATTTTCTTCATTGCCTCGTAATTCATCTGGTAGCTGGTTGACTATGCCTACTAACGGGTGTTCATTTTTTTAGTTCATATTTAGTGTATTGAATTTTCATTTAAGTTTCATTCATATTTGTATCTGTATCTCAATTGTAATCTCGCGAACCTAATAATCGCGTTTACTTTTCGCATTTAATTTCTGCTGATGTATGATTTAAATTTCTGCTGATGTATCGCAATATTTCTGTCACCTTACACTCCGAAGGAATTAGGTCTAGCATTTGACCGCCGTGTCAATAGCCCTCAAATCCTCAACCCTTGCAACTCTTACAAACCCTAATTTTTCACAAATGCCTCGCCGCAGGCAAGATTACAATTTTACCCCTAGCATTAGGTCAAAGAGCCGCCGCGCTCATTTTAGGGTTTCCCTCCGCGGAATCCCTAACCTAACCTAACCCTGACACCAACTTAACATTTCAACGTAGATATTGGAGTTTCTACACTCCGCGTAAGCGTGTCCTTAAGACATGTTTATTCCCCTTGAGACCTTGACCACAGTCAAGAAGTCTCTAACCTCCCTTTTGAGGGGAACTACGATTACTCTGATTCCACTCCCGTAAGGATACGTAGGCACAAGATGCGATGTCTTGCCGATTAAACTTAGAATTAACCCCTTAGGTCTCTTTTCTCACTTGTAATCCTTTGTACATATACCTTAAGAATAATAAAGCAAATAGTAAACATTTGAACAAAAGGTTCCTGTAGAGTACTACAGAAGTTTAGGGTGCTAATACCTTCCCTAAATTTAACCAACCCCCGAACCCTAGATCTTTCCCCGCGTTGTGTTTACAATGCAAAAATAGGTTTTCCCTCTTTTGACCTTTTCCTTCGGATAAATCAAAGAGCGGTTGTGAATTGAATTGCGATTCAAACTCATTAATAGTTTGTGATCCTATTTCCACCGCAACACCTGCTGAATGGGTTCTACAAAGTTCCCAGAGTCGTCAACCCATCTTTTGGATATTATCAACTTCCCAAATCACTTGGTAATCGATAATATTCTCAAGAGAATCTCGTCTGAGTGTAGTATCGCGTATCAACTATTTCGGAAATACTTCCTTATAGCCATCGCACTACGTCCTAATAAGGCCAAAATGGGGTAAACTATACTCTAAAAGTCCACAGTGTCATGGGCTCCTTCATTGAAAGTAGCATTGTTTTCACGAATACTCGATCAACAATACTAAAAATTTCAAGAGGGCCTACACTGAGCGGTGGTTTCTCAAGTTAGCTTGGTTGGGAATCAACTCCATATAAGCCTTCTTGAATATACCACCATCCTATCATAATCGCACTCGAGTCCAGGTATAGGACCGTCTCACCACTCAAAGCACCCAATACCCAACAGTTAAATAAATATATTGACAAATATACATGTTAAGCAAAAATTTACAAATATAGCATACAATTAAACAAAATAGGCTAAACCCTTAAGTTAAGTATAAGTTTTCCCCAGTGAAGTCGCCATTTCTGTTGCAGTGAGAATCGTGATATCAAGCTATTGATTAACTTGAATCTTAATTCTTAAATTCACAACCGGACTTTAATTTATCCAAAGGAAAGGTCTAAAGAAAAAAAAACCTTTTTCGCGACGTAACAACAACGCTAAGAGATTCGGGGATCGGGGGTTGGTTATGCCTAGGGTAGGTATTTCACATCCTAAACATCTGTAGTACTCTACAGGAACCTTTTATTTGTTTGCATGCTAAATTGGCTAAATGTTTGCTAAGGTTTGGGATTGGGTAAAGGTACAGGTTAAGACCTAAAGATAGTTTCTAAGTTTGCTCGCAAAGACGTCGCGTCCTCTGCCTACGTATCCTAACTAGGATAGAATTAGAGCAATCGTAGTTCACCTCACTAGGGTTAAAGAACACTTGATTATGATCAAGGTTCAAAGGGGAACAAACATATCCATGCTTGTGTAGAGTTTAAGACAACTCTCTAGATATAAGTTGAACATTCAAGATAGGGAAGTAAGTAATCATCTCCATGGTTCTTACATAGAGTTAACAAACTCTATCCTAAGTTCTAATTGAAAGAGCACTCCTAACAAGGGGTGAGCTTTTTAGACTTAAGTTAAGTCCAATGGATAGGTTCTAACTTAACTAAGTGTATGGATGACTTAACAAAGTCAAAAGAGGGTAATGAGCTACCTATGACCTAAAGGTCAATAGAGAGACGTTCCTTTGGAAGGAGAAAGACAGACAACTTGGATGAGAACTAAAGAGTTCCATCAATTGGGGAAAATAAACTTAACAAAGCATAAACATGTGATCAAGATGAAATAAGATTAAGACAAGTGGACATGCATATTACAATAAGCATATACTTCAAATGATATCAATGGTTATAACCAATAGTCAAACATCTTAACAAAGATTGGAGCACATCTTAACAAAGATTGAGGGCATTTCTTAACAAAGATTGAGACATGATGAAGGTAGGAACCACACAAACCACAATTTGAAAGTAGGCATGTCATAGGTTCAAAGCAAAAGCAAGTGTAACAACAATATGCATAGATGATAAATGAACATAGATAAATCAGTTTAAACCTCATAATTTAGGAGGAAAATAAGACAAGATTATGGTGACAACGAAAATGGGATACCCTAGCATGTTAACTAGCAAGGGGAATAAGCATCTCACAAGAAATTCAAACATGCTCAAAGGAATTCAACTGCAAATAGGATCACAATCACAATAAAGGAACAAATTTCCACATGGGCAAACTGTATCACAATTTATGACTACAAGTAATATTACCACATCATATAAAAATAGACATTATAACAAGCATAATGCAAAAAGAATGGATCAAAAAGGGTAAAAAATGAGAGAGTTGTGATTATTTGAAGTTCATGAGTTTTAATGAGCAAAACAAAAATTAATAAGTGAAAATCAAGAGGAAATGCAAGGGGTGGGAGTTGAACCCACGCCCTCCAGCCCAATGCGCGCGTGCAAGGCAAAAGAAAAAAAAAGCCAAAAGGGTTTATCCTCCTCAGGGATCGAACCCAGGTCTATGCTTTGCAAGGCGTGAATATGAACAAGTTGCTTACCACTGGGGTGGCTATACATCCGTTGATATAGCCACCCCCATAAATATATATGGCGTGGTGTTGTAAATTTCTGGGCACAAAATGAAGCAAAAATAAGGCAATTTCACAAATGCGTTTTGGTATCAAACTCAACCAATTCTTAACCAAATCAAACAAACCTTAGATTAATTTTGGGTGTTTTTAAACAAGGAAAAGGATGGTCCAACTAGAATTTGAAAAATATGCCTTGAAATAAAAACACGATAGTAATTGCAATTTTGATGAAAAATGCACTTGCCAAACCAATGACCAAACCAGACATGATATGATCAGAAAATGAGCTCTAACACAATTCAAATACCATATACAACATGTTCATGCATTCAAACAAACTACTTATGAGGTGCAAATCCAACTGTCATGTGAGAATGAGATGAAAATCAAAATATTGCAAGTGAGATGGTGAGTTGTAAAGCAGACCAATTTGGAGTAAAGAAAACACACATACATACTCAAAACCACATATAGGATGTGTCTAAACCATAAGGAAGCTCACAAATAACATGGATTTAATAAAACCTATGACAACTGCAAATTTTTGGTTGGCTAACTCTGATGAACTTTGCAGATATGGAGAGGAACAGTTCCTTTATTTCCAATTTTGCTCCAGCCTGTGGGATCTCCGTAAAACTTCCTCGAAAGGAACCTGTAATTTCCGTACCCTGTTGATTTGTCATGAATTGCCAACAGAACCTCGAAGAGATGCTTCAGATTAACTGTCTTTCGGATGAGAATAATTTTTATGCTCTTGGAATGGCCTGCCCCAGATTAACTGACTTTCGGATGGCTGACTCCCTTGATATGATCATTTGGTATAGCTTTCCCCGGCTCAACAGAGTACATTCTATCCTGATCAATCTTCCACTATGGAAACTTTCCTGCTGTCAAGCGCTTACTCGCAAGTAAAACAGATTATTCTGCACAAAAGATATATTCATGCAATGTGTATGACAGTTTTGAAATCCAAGTCTGTTCACTGGAAAAAACAAATTTGTGACATAAAGCGAACGAATCACTTATCATAATGTCAACATTAAAACCTGCAAGCTGAGTAGAATCCTTTTAGGAGTCAGTTTCGATGCGATCTTTACCGAAGTATGCTTTCGAAACCATCATGCTTCAATTAGGACTTTTATAGGTTGTAACGTGGTCAGGTTCATGGTTTGAAAGAAAGGATAAAGGCTCAAAGTTTATTTTAACCCACCCATTCTCCTTGATGTTCTCCCATCCTATTTTCAGCTAATTTGACACTAGCGCTCACTTTTCAAAGGTGGAACAACAGGAGCGATGGTTCGGGAAACCACAAGTTTTGGGAGTGACAGTCACTCGCTTTTCGTCTTTTGTGCCTGGAGTCACACGACTTGTTTGTTCGAGGATTTTTATTTTGTAATCCTTTTCGTTTTTTATGCTTTTTCCTTAACTTTTTCCTGGACAGGCTCTTTTGAGCTTCTTTTTTTTTTTGATTTGGAAGTCCAGCGGGATGCCCTAATTTTTGCCTAAGTCGCTTGTTTCCAAGTTTTGATTTAGCGGGCTTCTTCTTTTGAATATCTTTTTGTTTTTTGTTTTTTTGAACAAATCGTGTGACACCGGCTTGTCTGACTTGTTAAAGGGATTGTGACTATTTCACTCTTTGGTCGGCAATGGATAACCACTATTTCAAACTCAATCAGATGAGAGTTTGACATGCACAACCAAATTTCCTTCGGGAAAGGAAATGTACTCTTTGTTAATCAACTATTGCACTTTGGCTTGAAAGGCTTTGCAGTCGTCAGTTGCGTGCCTCATGGATCCTGCATGGTATTCGCATCGAGCGTTAGGATCATACCCGGAAGGGTATGGTTCTGGAAACGGTTTGAGAGCCTTAGGCTCCACCAAAGAGATCTGAATCAACTGTGGAAGAATATCACTGTGTGGCATGGGCACTGGATGAAGAGGAACATTCCTTCTTTCCAAATTATTGTTGTGGGGCCTATTCTGATTATGGCGCTGACGGTTTTGCTGCCGAGAAGCATGAGGTTGTTGGCGACGGGATGACTGTTGAGTCGCTCCTGGAGCATACAAACTTTCAAGAAACGATGATACGTTCACCATTTCTGGTTTGGCATCATAGTCTAACGAAGCGCCTCACTTAGCTGACTCCCCAAATGAACGGTCTCCAGAGTCAACAGTCTCTCTAAGTCAATATTCCTTCAACTGCACCAGACGGGCATGATAGAATATTTCCAAAGAAAAACCTCGTCTGAATGTGAATTTCACGCGAGCTATTGCGTGGCTAGAAGGCACATAAGCTCCCGCTAATCTCCACTATAATCCTATATGTATACTCAAGCCCAGGTCTGGCTCATCTTTCGGTGGAACAACCCAACCCACAGCACAACAGCAACAAGAATGCTATGCAATAATATACAACAGATAATGTACATAAAGCAAAACAACTGCACAAAAGTAAACACCCAAAGACGCAACCAGACAAGCGCTAGGATTGACTCGCATAGGGAACCAGAGGTCCCCAGCAGAGTCGCCAGCTGTCACAACTGTGAAAAACACCCGACAAAAACAGAAGAGTCGCCACCTTTCATTATTTATCCCAAAGAGAGGGAAAGGAAACGATTGGAAAAACCTGACAAAAGGGAAAGACAAGGTCATTGCAACCAAGTCTTGGATTTGGGAGTCGGTTACACAAGGGGAAGGTATTAGCACCCCTCACGTTCGTCGTACTCGACGGGATCCACGCTTGTTTTCTATATAGGGGTATGTTTAAACTATCTACGCTACAGGCTTGTGGGACAAAAAGAAAAGAAAGAGAGACTCGGCAGAGCATCGCAGCTCTGTGCCTACGTACTTTCATCGGGTATGAAAGATCAGAGTCAACGTAGTTCGGCCAACTACGGGTGAAAAGGGGGGAAGGTTTCTCGCCAAGACATTGCGTCTTGTGCCTACGTACTTTCATCTGGTATGAAAGATCTGAGCGAACGTAGTTTGGGCGGACACGAAACCACGGGTTGATTAAGTGTTTTAATCGAGTAAGGTTAAACCTTCGTTCCAGTAGTTAGGGACTGAGCCTCTTTGCGGTAGAACCGAAGCTTAACAACACTCTTTTATGAAAAAAGTTCCGATTAATCCCGAAGGAAAAAAGTTTGAGTTTTGTTTTGTATTTTTTAGTGAAGTGAATTAATTTGGTTTGTGATTCAGGTTGCACTAAAGACTATGACATGGAGGCGAATGCGTCGTATATCGCCCTAACATTGTCATGCAAAGTGATCCTAATGTTCGGATGAAAAGGGGAACATCTACCCTAATGTTAGCATACTTGGATTGAGCGCCTAATGTCTCTCCTACTCCCATCCTAAACAGAGGGACTAGGAATCCTATAGGGATTATGGCAAGAAAGCACACGAAGAACAAAGGAAGGATCAATCACAAGTAGAAAAAAATGCAAACATGAAAATGCAACACTTAGAATGGTGGGAGGGAGGAAAAATGTGTGGGGCAGCAACCGCCACAAGCGCGTCTCGACCTCAACAGCGATGCAAGAATGATGCAAACATGTGGAGAAAACAAGAGAGGAAAGCAAATGAACATGCAAACAAATGATCAATTTGAACCACATACACAAGCATGTAAACAAATGGAAGAATGAACATACATGTCAACAAATTCATAATTAAACAACCACAAACATTGACAAATATTCAAAACAATTCAATCCTAATGCATCACACTGATTTATGATGATTTGAATCGAACCGGTATGCGAACATGCAAGCAAAACAACAAATATGGCATTCTGGCAGAGTGTTAATCGGTTAACACATGCTGTTAATCGGTTAACCTGTGTAAAAAAGTGAAAATCTGGAAATTCGTAGGTGTTAATCGGTTAACACCAGGCATTAACTGGTTAACACCCTGAAATCTTTGAAAAATTTGAATATTTGAATTGGTTAACCGGTTAATCATATACGTTAACCGGTTAACACTGTACCAGAAGCCAAAAACAGCAAACGTAATCACTTCTAGAACAAAAACAGCTTATCCATGGTTCCAACAGATCAACTTATCAATTAAGCATGAAATTAACAATAGAAAACAGAGATCCAACAACATAGATACACAATTACACAACCATATCACAAATCGAACGGATCAAAGTCAACAAAATTCAATCGAATATGAAGATTAACATGATAAGCTTAAACAATCAAATCGGATCGAGAATCCCAACCTTCGAAGCGGAGATTTGCTTCAGTAAATGTTGATCAACTGAATTTGAGCAGATCAATTGCTAGAAATCCGGAAAACTTCAAGATCCACAATAGTTGTTGTTATATGAATGAAGATCCACCAAATTTGAGTCAAAAAGCTTCCAATAATCACTTCTAGATCCAACTCCAGATTCAGATCCAAGCTTGCACGAAAATTGAAGATGATAATTAATGCAATGGTGATGGTAAATGGAGGATTATGCTCAAGAATCCATTGATCCCAATGAAGAATTAATAATTCCAATGAAAAAGAGCTTTGAGTGAGTTTTGGGAATGGAGGGAATTGAGAGAATTTGAGAGAATTCAAATCAATTCTGAAAAATGAATGTGAGAAAAAATGAAAATTGGATGGTGAGGTTTGGAGTAAATCACTTAAATATGATCTAGGTTTGGGTCCCAAAGAAAGGATTGGAATTTGGAATAAAAATCAAGGCTTGGAATGTGGAATGGAATTTTGGAGGGAAATATGAAATTTAAAGGTGTTCTAGATCCTTCCCACATGAAAATTTGAATTCCAAAGTGATCAAAATTGGACCCCAAGTGCAATTGGCCTGAAAAATTACGTACAGGGCAAATTCTACTATGGTTAACCGGTTAACCATATGCGTTAACCGGTTAACACTGTTAAAACTTCAAGTCTGGGCTGATTCTCCAATGGTTAATCGGTTAACCATATGTGTTAACTGATTAACACCTTCAAAAATTTGAATTTGGCGCCTTTTGGTGGGAAACCTGTCCATTTGCCCTGTTTCAACTGTCTAGAGCTCTATTTAGCTGCTGAACCTCATTTTTGAATGTTATCACTGTGAAAATACTTGTTATGAGCTTGAGTGCTGCTTTCTGATCTGAAATTAACCTGCAAAATAAAAAAATAAAATAAAATCGGTCGCCTGACCACTGGACAAAATAAATGCCCGAGCCTCTGATGCTTGCTGTTTGCTGTTTAATCTCTTGCTCCGAAATGAACTTGGACCACAGGAACGCCTTGATCCCATGCCTCGAGAATGAATGTTATGCAATGCAAAAAGGCTAAATGCAAAGAAACAAATCCAGTCACGGTAAAAACGAAAGGCAAATTTTGGGGTGCTACACATAGGAAGCTCATTATTTTTGCATAATACTCTTTGTGATACTCTCTATAAGATTGTTTCAAAGCTCAAAGTCAAATAATGCTTGGAAAGCCATGCAATTCATTGATACATCATAGGGCATTTTCAGCCATTTGGACTTCGAAATTTTCAAGTTTGGTTTGCCCGAATTTTGTACCAACTTTGACATGCCATAAATTTTGGCTCAAGCATCCAAATTAAACCTTTCTTGTCATATTATGATATTTACCATGATGTTGATCAATTGCAAAAAGAATTGGATGAAAAAGTCTCTTATACAAGGTGCCCCATTGATGCAAACATGGTGACTTGGAACTGATGTTTTGCACCATGATCAGATTTTTGCTTCAACTAAACATCAATTACAAATCAAATTAGCACGTGATATGCATCTAAACATGATTAACCAAGTTTTTTGAAATTAAATGAATGGTAAAACGCATGGTTTGACTGAGTTTTTAGCCAATTCAAGTCACACTTTTATCATGATCATGGGTGCACACGATTACACTAAATTTCCACTCAATTCACCCCTCTTAGAATTCCATCATCTTTATCTATAAATAGATGTTAATTTTACCTTCATCCCCAAGATTTTGAGAGCTAGAAAACCCCTGTTCCACCTTCAAATTTTCTGCAAAAAATTGAGCTATCATGTCTTGATTTCCAGCCACTCTCACTTCCATTTCTTGATTCCAAAAGCTTCATCGTGTTCCTTTGAAGATTTTGCAACAAATTACAAGCTTTAAAGGTCCCTTAATTTCTCCAACCAAATCCAGTGTCAGAGCTTCTCCAATCGTTTTTAGACAAGTTAGTTTGAAGCTCCATTTTCACTTAAACAATCTACCACAATGTAGTTATTTGCTTGTTGAATGTTTCCCTTAACCTAGCTGGTGTTCATTGTTCATGATCATCATTTAATTTTTGTTTTCGTGTTTGTGCTTTTCTCTGCATTTTCATGACAATCTCCATGTACGTTTTCAATAAATGAAAATGGTGGACATGATTGAGTTCACTTGAATGAGACAATCACAATGGTATAGGTCTCATGATCTATCTTTACAATTTAGTGTTAATCGTGCTTCTCATGATGTGGACCTTCTGATCTCATTAAATGAGATATGATAGTTAAGCGCGTTTCTATTCTCAGCCTTCTAATCAGATCGGTGACTCTTGTTTTTTCCATCATTTATTTTATTTTTCTTTGTGTTCTTTTTTTCATTTAATTTCAAAAAATCATTAAAAAAAATAGTTCTACTAACATTTTTAACTCCATTTTGTTTCATAGTTTCATAAAAATATTCTCTATTTTTTGAGCATTCTTGCATATTTTTATTTCTTCATTTGATATTTTTCATCATTTTCTTCTTTTTTCAAGAATTTTAATTAGTTTAAAAATATTTTTAAGCATCCAAAAATTCTCAAAAATTTTCTATAGCATTCTCATATTGTTTCTAACTTGTGTGATTTTTCTTGATCATTTCTCATTTAATTTGATGCATAATTTACATTTTCATCTTTATCTTCATTTTAAAATTAATATTAAAAATAACTTTAATGCATATTAGTTCATATTATTGCATTTTGATATTGTTTGACCTTTTTTAACTGATTTTGGCCTTGGATCTTGGTTTATTTAATCTTAGGTCTCATCAAACTCAATGAATCTTGAGTGTTGATGGGGTGAAAACCGTAATCCACAAAATGGATGATTGATTTTGATGATTACTTGATCATCACTTGGATCCAATTTAGTTTTATCCTTTTGTTTGATCCTCTCTTATTCATCCTTTTATTTTTTTATTTCCCAACCTTTCTTAGATCAGTTGGACGATGTTGTATGCCACCTTGTTCATGAGACTTTGAGTGGTGCTTGATGAATTTTCATCAATTCAAATCTACCATTTGATTGATCATTTGATCAATTGAGATACTTTGGATTGATGCATAAGCTTGTACAAAGTACTATGAAAGGTTGATTGATGTAGTGGATCCATCTTTCCTTGACTTAGATCTTGATCAACCTTGTTTTGACTTGTGCTACATGTTTTAGGATTGTGATCTCTATATCACATCTCTACCATGTATGGTACGTAAAGTTTTATTGACCGACTTCCGATAGTATGATCTTTCTTATAGGTTGTGCTACGATTACTTAACATAGCGCTAAATTTGTCCATAATCAGAAAGTGATCATATCGGTCCAATTTTAGATATAAATTATCTTTAGTTTAGATGTAAATCTCCTATCTCCATAATATGTAGTTTCTTTTCCATCTAAAAGAGCTAGTGGCATACTTTTTGATTTTATCCAAGTTGAAGCCCTTTCCAAAGGATAATGCAAAGTTCTCACACTTGTTAGGTTGACTAGTTGAGTAATCTACTTAAAATTACAAAATATCTTCATTAATACTAACCTTAATTGTAATAACTTTACTTTATGCCTTTCATTTTTATGCTCATTTACCTTTATGCTTTTTACTTTTATACTTTTTATTTTATGCTTATCATTATCATATCATATTATTCATCTTGTTTATGTTTATGCCTTTTTCTCTTTGTCCATTTGGACTTTCTTTTTTCTTTTAAAACATTAATAAAGGCCTAAACAAATTAATAAAATTTTAATGCTTCCTTGGACTTTTTGGTGAATATCCTTTGCTCATGGATGATGGACTTAGAATTAGGATCATTGACTTATGCTTTGCAGTCGTGACTTGAGACCTTGGATCTTATTTGGCATTTTGACCTTGAGAGACCTCTATGAAGACTCTGGATTGGAAACTTGGTTTTCATCTGATGCTTGGTTATCTCTCTGCTTGGTTATTTATCTGCTTATTGCTTATTTGGTTGCTTGAGTCCAAAGGATGAGAGTTTTGGCTTTCTATTTCAAAGGCTCGTATCTTGGTTAGATCGTTCCTTCCTTAACTTTTATTTTATGCTTTAGGATAGCCTCTTCATTTCCTCCCCTTCTTTAATTTTCCAAATCTTCTCCCTTTTCTAAAATCTTCTTCTTTCAAACAAGAACCTCTTTCATAATAAACCTTGATTTTGTCAAGTGCATTTCAAAATTATTTTCTTAATAAATGCCAATCAATCATACATATAATTATACCATTTTAAAAGACTTAAAATATACTTAACTCATTCAAATCATTTTTTCGCCCTTGTGCCCTTTTCCTTTTAACTTTTCATAAAGTTTAGACATGAGGCATTTATAGTTGACATGTGATTCTCTTATCCCCATAGTATTGTTTAAATAAGTTGACACTTTTCCACCTTTGAGAGTTAGTGCCATACTTGTTAATTTTATCCAAGTTGGAACCTTTCTCATGGTGATGCAAAGGTCCATTTTCACATACTTATGAGTGATTAGTTGAAGTTTTCTCCTTAAAATGACAACTTGTCTTTTCATTTAAAATGAATCATAACACGCTATTTTGGTTATTTTTACCATGAACTACGAGATTTTGATCCTCCATTTTACTTTGTGGGTACGTAGGTAGACACGAGACTCAAGAAATCTTGTCAAACACAAAATTATTAAAAAAAAACACTTCTCTTCTCACCTACACCATCTTTTGCAAACAACACCCTTTTTTAAGCCAAACACTAGATTTTCAAAGAGGTTCCTATAGAGTACTATAGACGTTTTGAGTGCAAACACATTTCCTTTGTGTAACAAACCCTCTTACCATGTCTCTGTTTTTATTAGTCCTTGTTTTAGAACTTCTTTAGGTTTTGTTCGCTCTTTTCCATTTCCTCTGGATAAAATAAAAGTGTCGTGACAACTCTTGTTTTACGAGTTAAGTTAATAAATAGTTTAATCTCAAATTTTTCCGCTACAGGCCTCACGTTGGGTGCCACTGTATTGGTAAAAAATTACAGGTGTACATGTTCCTTCTACAAGAGCATTGGGAGTCAGAGGTTATAGTAGGTTTATAATAATTGTAGGTGGTTAGGTTTAAGCTTCTGAGGGGTGGGATTATATGGGATATGATCTTTTGTAAGCATTATGATTTAGGGTGTAACTATGAATATGTCTTAGAATTTTCTTTTCTTCCTTGATAGTGGCAACCGCTATCCCATAATCAGGAGGAGTTATTGCACCTTTGGGCCTAAGGTTTGGGTAACTCCGGATAGTGGCAACGACTCTCCTATAATTAAGAGGAGTTGTTGAACTTATCATTCAAGAGTAGTGGAGAATTCTTTCTCCTTTGGCTGACACCCTTACACGCCATCGATACAGCTTTTGGGCGAGGGCGCCCTAATTTAGGACCTTCACAAATATAACATTATTATATATATATATATATATATATATATATATATATATATATATATATATATATATATATATATATATATATATATATATATATATATATATATATATATATATATATATATATATATATATATATATATATATATATATATATATCCCTTCGATTATACTAATAACCAAGAGGTAAAATAGTGTCTTTAATAAAAAAATAAGCAGCTTTTGGGGATTGATCCACTACAAGTTTAACCTTTTCCTCCGGTGGAGTTTCAATCGAGAGGTAAAGTGGGCACATTTTGTGACGCTCTTTGTTACCTCGAATTTGAAACCAAAGTAATACCTCATATCTAACTGAGGTTAAACCTGTTTTTCCTAGTAGTGAATGTTATTAAAAGACAAGACAACATAATTTGAATCGGAATGCATATGGTTTCGAGGTTCTCTCTCTGCATCTATGGTGTGAAAACTGCAGCTACTTATTTCATAGATTCAACTACACCTTGCTTTTATGACATTGGATGGAGTGATTGTTTGGCATGAAAATTTATAGAACTAGTTACGAAAGCTTATTAAAAATTGTTGGTAGAAGTTTGCGCTCTCAAAATTAGAATCTGATCATGACTGTCATCATAATAATTGTTTGAAAAAATTGGTAGACAAGAAATTATATCAGATTTCAAAATGGTAAAATTGACTTTGAAAGAGATATTCTTCATGTTAAACAATTAGTCTACATGAAATCGATCTACTTTTTTCAAGGGGCACATATACTCTTCAATTCACAAGTTTACAATTATTAAATATTTTGACATCAAATGTCAACTTCCTCCTGCACCTTGAATCATGCAAGTTAATTGGTTATTTTCTAGTCATGATTGGATTAAGTAAAACACTGATGGAGGTTCAATAGGAAATCGTTGAATATCAACTTGTGGTAGTATATTTAGGAATAATTTAAGAACATTCTTGGGAGCTTTCTTAGTTAAGATTAGAGTTTGCACATCCTTTAAAGCTAAATTATATGAAATCAGACTTGCTATCAAATATGCTAACATGAGGAATTGGAGAAATCTTTGGCTTGAAGCTAACTCAATGTTGGTCATTCTTATGTTTTCTAATGTGAACATTATCTCTTAGCATCTATTAATTAAATTGAAGAAGATTTTACATACTATAAGATCCTTTAGATTCATGATATCTCACATTTTCAGATATGAAAATACATGTACATGCATATTAGTCCATGCATGTTTTTTTTTTTTTGTTGATTATGATACTTTGTGGGATTCATTTCCTATTTGTTATTTTGAAAGTTTTTTTTAAAGGATAGGTTGGATATATCCAACAACCATTTTTGCTAACTATTTGATGAGTTAGGTTTTATATTCTGTCATCCTTTTTGTTTTTTGTTTTTTATTCTAATAATCAATTTAAAGTATTTTAGACTTTAATTAGGAGTACACAATTAATTTTAAAGTGTATTTTTTTACATTTAATTAAGTGTCACCAATTACCAAGAAAGTGACTCAATTAAGTTTAATTAATTATCAACTAGCTGATTTGTCCGAGAGGTTAAGGAGAAGACTTAAGTAAATGTAAATTTTATCATTTTTTTCATCTCTAATTATAACCCCAAGTAACTATTTTGATGCCAACCCAACAATAATCCTTTGCCGCATATATATATATATATATATATATATATATATATATATATATATATATATATATATATATATATATATATATATATATATATATATATATATATATAAAGGTTAAGTGAAACCAAAACGTGGAAGACCAAATTATTACACAAGTCTTCCATTAGAAACATAGCAAGAGAAAGAAAAGTTTCATGATTGAGATTTTCATTGCTCTCCCTAACGTGAAATTTTCCATAATAGATTATTGAATGTCTTTGTCCTACCCGTATCTAGTGTCATAAAATTAAAAGTTTAGTTTAAGTAATCAGTGTAATTAGAGTTTATTTGCACACATTAGGTCCATGAAATTAAAGACTTTATACACCCATTTAGTCTACCTGCTTACAACATTTGCTTACATGTTTACAACTCTCCATTGCACGTATATTATTTATTTTATTGATTTCTTAATTAATGCTATTAAATCACATGTTAAGAAGAACCTCATTAATTGAAAGTGAGGCTCTAAAGAAAAAGATGAAAGCATTTAAACAAGACTGACGACTTTATGCATGTTTAATGATGAGTGGGATGCTTATGATAGGCATTGCCCACCTTTAAGAGTTACCCTACTCTTTTAAATAGACTCAAAACTAAGTTAACATCATGTAAGTTGCTTATGCACCTTTACCTAAACACATGATGAATTTTATTAAACTCTACAAGGATTTGTAGACCACATAAAATTGACAACATGTTTGATTCAAGGGACATGTTTGTTAAGAGAAAAAATCGAACGGAAAAAAAAGTGAGAAAAATAATAAAAAGAGAAAATTAGAAAAGCAATAAAATATATTTGATTATTATTTGGTATTAAAGAAAATAGAGTAACTTGGATGACTTTAAGATAAATATTTTAAAATGTCTTTTTGTTCCATTTTTTAAGAATGGATTTAAAAGATTTTAACTTAAGATATTTAAACAAACATATGACAACCACACTACTATAAAAAGTGTTTTTAATGTCGGACGTGAAATCTATTTTATCTCGGCTGCAGTAGCAAAGTAATGAAGGACGTCATGAAAAGTAACGGTTTATCACTCTATTTTATCTCGGCTGCAGTAGCAAAGTAATGAAGGACGTCATGAAAAGTAACGGTTTATCACTTCGGTTTTTTAAACATTGAGGGATATATTAATTTGCGCATGGGTTCGAACCCCAATATCACTATTTTTATTATTTACAAAACTAACGTCTGAAACATCTCGGTTTACAATAAAACTGAGGAGTAAGATAAATTATTTTTTTAATTGAAATTTATTACATCGTTTACACAAAAAATAAATAAAAATAATTTTTTTACAAACTACAATGTTTATATATTACATTGTTTATACATGATATTAGAATACAAATTAATTACTCCTGAAGATCATATGTTGGATCTTCAATTCTTTGATATTTGGCAAGATCAAATGCCTCACCTTGCAAGTATTTATTTCTGATATAAAATATTTAAAAAAGTGTTAGAAAAAAATAGAGTTAGAAAAGTAAATGATTTTCTGCTCAAATGAATATTTAAAAACACAAACTTTAAACCCATATAATATTTTGCACTTGCAATCCATCATAGAGAACTCCCAATAGAAAAAGTTAAAGTGGAGGATGTAGATGATTTCAATCATTTCACGACATTTCTTTATCAATTATAGATATCATAAGGTCTTTATAATCGAATTTTTTTAGGCTTCACGCGGATAACTAATGATAGTGTCCTGAGCGTTGATAATCATGAAATTGATGGCAAAGATTTGTTTAAGGACAATGATCAATATCTAAAATTATCACGATAAGTTATCCCCTCAGTTTTGTTAAAAATCGAGGTGAACGTGATTTTTTTTAATTTTAAAAATTACATTGTTTACACATAATATTGAAAAACAATAATCACTAAAACAGATAATGTTTTTCATGACGAAGCTTTCACCACGAACATCTTGTTCCTATGTATCCGAGGTAGGGGATGTGTCACACCCCAAATTTTACCCTTAGATTAGTGATCATTTTCACATTTCATTTTAGTATATTTTTCATTTTAACTGACCACTAACCAGTTGCCCAGTTGTTTCATTTTGCAGGTGTGTTGAAAAAACCGGAAAATAATATTGTGTGTCTTTAGTTCATGTAAGGGCACATATGTCACCAGTTCACAATATTTTGACGATTACAGAACCAACTCATTGTCAGAGGATCCCTAAGAAGCTAGGGTCTCCTACCTCTCGAATTACAAGACATTGGGCTGAAAACTGTTTGAATTTCCATGGTAGTGTGGTTGTCAGATTCTTCTTGATACAGTCCATCCAGATTTAAGAATCAGATTGTTAGCCGTCATATGAAAGGTTGGAACATTGATTTGATTTATGAACCGTTTGATTTGAGACTGTCAAAGTTTGGAAAAATTGGGATGTCGTATACTCGAAAACTATTTTCCAAAGTTAAATCTTTATTCACAGAATGTTTGAGCCGTTTACGAGTTAATTGTCACAGGAAGTTCAAGTCAATTTATGATTTGCGTCAAATTCACACTGGTTTGTCTTGTTTCAAGAGTTTCTTTTTTTAGATGCTCAGATCCAAGTTGAGAAAATTCAAAGTTGTTCGTAACGAGATTGGGGTCGGAAGTAAACTCAGAATAATTAAATTCACAAGATATGCGAAGGATTTAAAATTCGTATTTTGATTCAAGAATCGAGTTTTATACATTTTCAAATTTAATTTCCATTACAAAGCTACAAAGTTACGTTTCATTACAAATTACAAGTCCTAAAATTTCTAAAGGTCCTAAGACTTTTGTCTTCAAACTTTTGCTTCAAGCTTTCAACTTCTACAATCTCTAAGCTTCCAACTTCTACAATCTCTAAGATTAAGAACGAATGAAACTATTAAGTAAAGAAATATAATTTGTATGAGAGCTTTGAGAGAGTTTTCAATAAATTTGTTAATGTTCGTCAACTGTAGAAAGTTGTTGCAGGCTTGCTTTTATAGACAAAGACTTCCAAGACGTTGCAAGCTTGAAGACCGTGTACTGCAAAGTAGCTGTAGCCTTTTGTCTTCACATGACTTGACCTTTCCTAGAAGTAGAACATTTAGAGAAATCCTTTTTGCCTGAGTTCTTGTGTCTAGCATAAAAGAGGAAAGAGTCGTTTTGGAATATGCCAACAAATATAACTTTGAATAATCTTCTTCAACAAGCTTCTGTTTCACAGCAATCAACATCAGAGCCTTGAGTGATCAGAATCTTGATGTTATCAGAGTTTGTTGTATCAGAGTATTGCAGCAAGTGTGCTTCAGCGTGAATAACAGTTAGAGCAGAGTTTGGAGATCAGATCCTCAGTACTTGCAGCGAACAGTACTATCAGAGTTTTATGAAAAACAATGCTTGAAACTCTTCATACAAATTCTTCAGCTACGCTTCAGATGCTTCTGTAGCTTCTGCTTCACATTCTTCTGTAGTCAGCGCTCAGAGTCTTCTAATGAGATGCTTCTGACGCTCAGAGCCTTGCGTGGTTCAATGTTCAGATTCATTTTTGCTTTCAGAAGTATATTAAATTTAATATCTGCAACAAAAATACTTGAACAAATTTAGAGTATATAATTTCTTAATACAAAATTTCATTAGTGTTATCATCAAAACATAAAGATATAACTAAGAACCAATATGTGTTCTAACAATCTCCCCCTTTTTTATGATGACAAAAACATAGGAAATTTTGTTCAATAAAGAGATAAATATAACTCCCCCTGAGATTATGAATCTCCCCCTGAATTGAATACTAAGAAAGAATAGAAACTTCCCTTTTTGCATGAGTATTCTTTTTAGAATCAGAGCTTGATTTGGATGAACGTTTCAGAATCAGAGCCTGATTAGTTAAAACTTGATTTGGAGATCTCAGAGTTATTTTAATGAATTTTGTCAGATTTATCATTATAGTTCTGAAAGACTAAAAATTCATGTTAGTTATGATTTGATATGTCTGAATTCCATTCAGGTAAAGTTTATTTGAACAGTCAGAATTTCATTTTCTCCCCCTTTTTGTCATAATCAAAAAGAAACTTTTTAAAGACAAATAAAAGGAAACAAAGAGAAAAGATATAATCATATAAAGAAAACATTCAAATTCATTCATTCAGATAGAAACTAAATCAGATGAGAAATGCAAACAAGTGCTCAAACATCAGATAAAAAACATAAAGCTAAGATTGTTTGGATAGAAGCATCTTCAGAAGGTGTGTGATATTGGAAGAAGATTCTTCTTGCTTGGACATCCATTTCTCAATGTTGTCAGTATTCTGATCTTGCTTTGCCATCCAGGATTTTATCTCAGATTGACCAGCTTCCAGCACAATAATCTTGTCTTCTAAGTCTGGATGCTCTTTCTTAACTTTATAAGAAGTAGAGGAGCATATTCAGAAGCAGGAGTAGGAGTAGAGTCAATATCCATTGCAGTTGAGGATTCTGGAGGCACATTTACAGATGGTTTGTCAACAATCATCAGAGCCAAAGGATTGTTTCCAGAGTGACTTCAGAAGCAGATCCTTCAAGAGTCTCAGAAGTAGCAGACACTCCAAAAGTTGAGGGTGCATCCTCAATAAGCAATGTAGGAGATCTATTCACATTCCATAGCATGGTTCTGGTAATCTCAGCGAATATAATATTTGTATCATCAGAGCAGACCCTCTTCAAATTTGAAGCAATAATGTTGAATTTGGAGATGAAGCTGTTCCAAATAGCATCAGATTCATCTGAATTCATGCTTGAGAGGCATATCTTCTTCATAGAGTCTAAACTCATCCTTATTTCTTTCTTGAAAGTAGCAAATAAAGCATCAACATTTAGCCTAGATTTAGGTTTAAGAAAGGCTTCGAGAGTTGATGGTTTGGATTGAACTGGTGGGGGTGGTATGGTAAATGTTGGGATAATGAACAAAGGACGAGGATATGGTGGTTTTGATTGAGCAAGCATGAGGCGAAAGAATGGTTTTATTCTGCGTATAGATGGAATAATAGTTCTGGGATTAAAAGAATATGGAATGAAAGCAGATTTCCTTGGTTTTATCATAAAGTGTTTGAGTTTTAAACCAGAGGGAAGGGGATCAGATGGTAAAGGTTTCAAGGATGCAAATGAAATAAAATTAGATGATCTTGGTTTAGGTTTTGGAGTGGGTGTAGGAATGATAACATCAGATGAAGTAGATGTATCTGGTTGTCTAGGTTCATAGCCACGAAGAGATGGGGGTGAGTTTACTTATGGGTGTACATCAAATTCACAAGAATCAGATGAGGTAGATGAAGGACAAGATGTGGAAGAAACGTCAAACAGAGTTTTGAGGGGTTGGATATCCAGAATATCTGAATCAGGTATGAAAGGTTCATAGGGTTGGATAGGTTCTGGTTCAGGAATTTCTGGTTGAGGTTGTTGTTGTTGTTCTGGTTCTTGTGGTGTTGGTTCTGCTGGTGGTGTTTGATCTTGAGGTTCAGATTGTTCTGGTTCATAGGTTTTTGGTTGTTCAGATTGTTCAGAAGTTATGGGTTCACTATTTATTGGTGGTTCAGATGATTGTAACGGTGTGGTATCAGATGCATTTTATTTAGAAGATGGAGGTGGTTGTATAGGTGATTGAGATGGTACATAAGTGGTTTGAGTTTGGGAAGATGGGGGTTCAGGAACATAGCTAATTGTTGAAGATTCTATTGCAATTTCAGAAATAATAGGTAAGGATGATTTAGTACCTGTTTTCTTAATGCGTTTGATAGGAGCAGAAGGAGCTTCTCCAGAAGCTTTTCTTTTCTTCTTCTTCTGAGGTTCTTCAGAAGTTTTCTGCTTTTTCTGCTGCGTGCCTGCAGCTTCTTCTTCTTCTAAAGCCTGTTTCCTCTGCCTCTTATGTTCCTCATAGAGATCTGGCATAGGGTCACGGTTTAGAAATCCTTCTGGAACTGGAATTCCTTGTTCCATACATGAGCCAACCTACTTGATCAGAACTTCCTTTGGTTCTTCTGCATAAAATGTTGGAAAATTATCTACAAGAATTCTTCATTTGCTTACTTCTTCTGTATTGAGTTTGTCTGGAACAGAAGTAAGTTCATCTATTACTTTCAGCCTCTGTAAACTTTTAGCATTCAGAACTTTTCCAAGAATGGATCTAAGTTCTTCTTTCTGTCCAGCCACATGCAGATGCGCCACCAGACCATTCTCTGTCAGAATGTCTAAAATCAATCTTCCACAAGGAATCTAATTTCTACCCTTTTCCTATTTTGCCTTCATGTCTTCTCTGGATGCCTTAACATGATTCCAAAGATGAGAGAAAAGCAGATGAGGCAGATCTACCTTTGTGCTCTAACTAAGACAGAACATGAAGTAAAGTTGATCATTATTCACATAGTCATGAGAGTTTGTAGACTTCCTGTGATGAATGCAATCCATGAAGATTTTAGCCCAGATCTTGTAATTTGGCTTCAAATCTTTGAACTTGTTAGAGGGTTCTCCAGAAGCAATCACCTCTTCATAAACAACTTCCATATTGACACGCCCAGTTAGACGAGAAACTCCATCAGTTTCTTCATATCCTATGAGTTTCCTTATAAGATCCTCAGTAATCACAATTTCCATTCCCATAACAGATGACACAATGAACTTCGGATATGCATTAGCATGAATCCAAAATTCTTTTATCAAAACTGGATAAACTGGCCCAAACAGTCTATCAAAATACTTTGTCCATCCTTGAGCATCAATGATAGAACGCAGATTAAATCCATTTGCAGCCAATGAAGCAAAATCCACCAAGGATTCACACAAAACTTCCAGTTTCTCAACAGGTGTGAGATTTGTTCTAACAGGTTCCTTGAAAGGAAGAACACCCAGATTAGACGATGATACAACTGTCGTGGTAGATTGGAACTGAGCAAAGGTTGACGAAGAAGTAGCCATTGATGAAGAAGTTGAAGGATTAGGGTTACGAACGGTTTTGGGTTTGGGAGAGAGATGAAAACAATGGAACAAGCAGAAATGCATACAAGTGTTCGTGACAGTGAAAAGTGTGAAATGTTATGAGTTGTGGAATTTATAGAGAAAAATAAGGGCACAAAAAAGTCACACGTTCAGCACGTTCACATTTAGCATTTAATAAAAAGAAAATAATCATTTCAAGCATTAATGATTCTGACAATTTGGGGGAAAAACGAGAAACCAAATATTCAAAACAGTACCTCAAACGTCTTTTCAGTATTGTGCACTCCATCTTTTCATATTCTGAGTAACACGTGTTTGCTTGCATGTGCTTCTGAAAACTCTTTGAGAAATGCAACGTTAGCCAACGTTCAGATCCTCTGAGATTTGTCAGTTCAGATACACACAAAAATAATAATTCAAGAATTTAAATAAATGACAGATGTAATACTTCAGAGTTTTAAACATTTTGCATCTGAGAAATCTGCTTCTGATAAATATTATTCTGGATAGAATTCCATACCAATATTTTTCAGAATAAACTTAAACCTATCTTTAGCAAGGGGTTTTGTGAAAATATCAGCCCATTGATGGTCTGTATCAAAAAAGTTTAAGCTTAAAATACCCATCTGAATATAGTCTCTAATGAAGTGATGTTTAATTTCTATATGCTTAGCTTTAGAGTGTAAAATTGGATTTTTAGACAAGCATATAGCAGAAGTATTATCACAGAATATAGAAATATTACTCTCAAAGATTTGATAATCTTCTAGTTGACTCTTCATCCAGAGCATCTGTGTGCTACATCCAGAAGCAGCAATATATTCTGCTTCTGTAGTTGATAGAGCAATTGTAGGTTGTTTCTTGCTGTACCAGGAGATTAAATTACTTCCCAGAAATTGGCAACTTCCAGAAGTACTTTTTCTTTCAACGCTGTCTCCAGCGTAATCAGCATCACAGAATCCAACTAGTTTAAATTCATCAGATTTTCTGTAACACAAACCCATATTAGTAGTACCTTTCAGATACCTCAGAATCCTCTTAACAGCTGTTAAGTGTGATTCTCTAGGATCTGATTGAAATCTAACACAGAAGCATACACTGAATAAAATGTCAGGTCTAGAAGCAGTTAAGTATAGAAGAGATCCAATCATACCTGTATAGAGTTTCTGATCTACTTTCTTACTTACCCCTTCCTTACCAAGAGTGCTTGTTGGATGCATTGGAGTCTTTGCTAACTTACTATCAGTCATGTTGAACTTCTTCAGAAGCTCTTTTACATATTTAGTCTGATGAATGTAAGTGTAATCTAGAGTTTGGTTGACTTGAGTTCCCAGAAAGAATCTCAATTCTCCCATCATGCTCATCTCAAATTCAGCCTGCATACATTGAGCAAACTCCTTTCCAAGCGTAATATTGGTAGATCCAAATATAATATCATCTACATATATTTGACAAATTAAAAGATCTTTCTTAAATGTTTTACAGAAGAGAGTTGTGTCCACTTTGCCTCTAATAAAATTTTTCTCTAGAAGAAAATTACTTAATCTCTCATACCAAGCTCTGGGAGCTTGTTTTAAACCATAAAGAGACTTCTTAAGTTTAAAAACATGTTCTGGAAATTTATCACTTTCAAAATCAGGAGGTTGATGAACATAGACTTCCTCTTTTATAATCCCATTTTAGAAGGCACTCTTAACATTCATCTGATATAGGGTGATGTTATTTTGTTCAGCAAAAGAAATGAGTAGGCGCATAGATTCTAACCTGGCCACAGGAGCATAAGTCTTTGTGTAGTCAATTCCTTCTTGCTGACTATACCCTTGAGCAACTAGTCTTGCCTTGTTTCTTACAACTTTTCCTTGCTTATTAAGTTTGTTTCTGAAGACCCATTTAGTTCCAATTATATTGAATCCTTTTGGTCTTGGAACGAGATCCCAAACTTCATTCCTTGTGAATTGATTTAGCTCCTCTTGCATTACAAGAATCCAATCATTGTCTTCCAGAGCTTCTTCCATAGAAGTTGGTTCAATCACTGATACTAGACCAAATAACGATGTTCTAGATGATCTGATAAAAGATCTCGTTCTGATAGGGTCATCCTTCTTTCCAATGATCATTTCTTCTGTATGAGAAGATTTGATTATGGATGATCCTTTAACATTTGGTTCTTCAGAAATATTCAAATTATTCATCTGAGCAGCCAAGGGAGTTGCATCTGGCGTTGCTTCTGATTCCTTCACTTGAGCCTTATCTGCCTCTGAGTCTTCAGAGTTTATGAGAATTACTTCTCTATCTGCAGAAATATCAAGCTGCTTTGGCTTTTGATTGCCAAGCTTATCATCAAATCTAACATGTATAGATTTCTCCACAATCTGTGTCTCAGTGTTGTATACTCTGTAGCCTTTAGAGCGTTCAGAATAGCCAAGCATGAAACACTTATGTGCTTTAGAATCAAACTTGTTCAGATTCTCTTTAGTATCAACATAAAACATACACATCCAAAAGGATGAAAATAAGAAATGTTGAGCTTTCTATTCCTCCACAATTCATAGGGAGTCTTCTCCAGAAGAGGTCTTACAGACACTCTGTTCTGAATATAACAAGTCGTGTTTATTACTTCTGCCCAAAAATGTTTTGCCAAATTAGTCTCGTTGATCATGGTTTTGGCCATTTCTTGCAATGTTCTATTTTTCCTCTCTACAACTCCATTCTGTTGTGGAGTTCTAGGGTAGGAGAAATCATAAGCAATGCCATTTTCATTAAAACATTTGTTTTCAAATTCTCCTCCATGATCACTTCTGACTTTAACACTTTTAAAATCTTTTTCATTCTGGACTTGTTTGCAGAAGTCAAAGAACACAGAATGTGACTCATCCTTGTGTTTTAGGAATTTCACCCACGTCCATCTGCTGTAGTCATTAATAATGACTAATCCATACTTCTTGCCTCTGATGGATGCAGTTTTCACTGGTCCAAACAAATCAATATGAAGTAACTCTAATGGTCTTGAGGTTGAAACAACATTTTTAGTTTTAAAAGAAGATTTTGAAAATTTTCCTTTTTGACATGCTTCACAAAAAGCATCTGAGTTGAACTTCAACTTAGGAAGTCCTCTGACCAGATTGAGTTTATTAATGTGAGATATACGTCTCATATTAATATGTCTCAATCTTCTGTGCCAGACCCATTTCTCATCATTAACAGACATAAGGCATTTTACATTTTGAACCTTAAGTTCTGAAAGATTGATTTTGTAAATGTTGTTCTTCCTCTTTCCATTAAATATGATTGAGCCATCTTTTTGACTGACAGCTTTGCAACATTTTTGATTAAAGATTATGTCATAACCATTGTCACTTAATTGACTTATGGACAATAGGTTATGTTTTAATCCTTCTACAAGTAAAACATTAGATATAGAGGGAAGGTTACCATTGCCAATAGTACCAGAGCCAATTATCTTGCCCTTCTGATTCCCCCCAAACTTGACGTCTCCTCCAGATTTAAGCTCCAGGCTTTGGAACATAAACCTTTCTCCCGTCATGTGACGTGAGCAGCCAGAGTCCAGGTACCATGATTGGCGTCTTGACTTTGTTGCTAAATACATCTGCAACAGATATTATCTTATCCTTAGGTACCCAGATCTTTTTGGGTCCTTTTGGGTTAGTTGCCTTAAAGGTTTGTCTGAACTTCTATCTTTTTACAACAGGTTTGTTCTGACTAACTTTCGATTTAAACACAGGAATGTTCTGATCAGAACGTGTGTGTTTAATATCATTCAGATGACCTAACTTAAAATGAGAATATAAGGGAGTCTTCTTAATGATAAGTTTATCAACAGGTATTAGATTTAAATCCTTTCCAGAGGAAGATTCATATCCAATTCCCTTCCTGCTGTTTCTGCTAACTCCATAGATCATTGAAGCCATCTTGCTTCTATCTATGCTTCTAGCCAGAAACTTCTGAAAACTATAGTCATATTCTTCTAAAATATTTTTACATTTTGACTTAGTTTCAGATTCAGAGTCTTGTTGAGCTTTTTCAAAATTGTTTTTCATTTTCAAATTATTTTCTTTGAGCTCAACAACTTCTGACATTAATAGACTATTCTCAGATTCAAGATTGCATTTAAGCTTCTTGCACTTGAGCTTAATCTGGTTATAGTTTTTTAGAGATCAGAAAGTACCTCTTCTGAGTCAAATTCAGAATCAGATTCAGATCCAGATGTTTCTTCATCCTGATCTTCCACGCCTGCCATCAGTGCCACGTTTGCACATTCTTCTTCTGACTCTGATGAAGATTCAGATGCATCTGAATCATCCCAGGTTTCCATCAGAACTTTCTTTTTATGCTCAGGCTTCTTTCTTGGCTTCTCCTTCTGAAGCTTTAGGCATTCATTCTTGTAGTGCCCAGGTTCCTTGCATTCATAGCAAACAACCTCTTTCTTTCCAGATCTTCTATGTCTAGAAGACTCTTTGCATTGATCTGGTTTCTTGAAGTTCTTGAACTTCCTCTATTTATGCTTCTAGAGTTTGTTGATCCTTCTGGACAACAGGGACAATTCATCTTCTTCTTCTGAAGAAGATTCTTCAGAACTTTCTTCTAAAACCTGCAAAGCTTTGATAGATTTGTTAGACTTTAAAGCAATAGACTTACCTTTTTTCTGGGGTTCGTCTTCCTCTAATTTAATCTCATGACTCCTCAGAGAGATGATCAATTCCTCCAATGTGATCTTGTTCAGATCCTTAGCTAGCTTCAGAGCAGTGACTATTGGTCTTCATCTGATTGGCAAACTTCTGATGATCTTTTTAACATGATCTGCAGTGGAGTAACCCTTATCTAGAACTTTCAAGCCAGCTGTGAGAATCTGGAATCTAGAGAACATAACTTTTATAGATTCTGATTCCTCCATTTTGAAGGCTTCATATTTCTGGATCAGCGCCAGAGCCTTAGTCTCCTTGACTTGAGAATTCCCTTCATGAGTCATCTTCAAAGATTCAAACATACCAAATGCTGTTTCTCTGTTAGTAATCTTCTCATACTCAGTATGAGATATAGCATTTAGAAGTATGGTTCTAGCTTTATGATGATTCCTGAATTCTTTCTTCTGAGCTTCAGTCATAGATTTTTTTTGTCTATCTTTTTTCCATCCCCATCAGTGGGGTGAACATAGCCATCAATAACTAAATCCCAAAGGTCAGCATCATATCCTAGAAAGAAACTTTCAGTCCTGTCTTTCCAGTAGTCAAACTTTTCCCCATCAAACATAGGGGGTTTAGTGCTGATTCTATCTCTGTCTTCATATCTGTTGTTGTTGGATGTTGAAGCTTCAGCCATAATGTATCAACCAAAATATATAAAGAGTTTTCTCAACTGGATCTTTTCTGTTCATGGTGAAGTGATAACACTAACAGAACTGGAGCTCTGATGCCAACTGAAGGTGAGAAAACACTTAGGAAGGGGGGGGGGGGAGGGGGTTGAATAAGGGTATTGAAAATATTATGGAAATAAAAACACAATGATTTTTATCCTGGTTCGTTGAACTCAACTAATCCAGTTCATCCTATCAAGAGTGATTTTCCTTTCTCCACAAGGACTTAATCCACTATAATCAAACAGATTACAATGTCAACCACTAAGAACAACTGTCTTAGTCTTCTCAAGAACTATTGACCACAACTTGGTCTTCTTAAGGAACTTTTACAATCAAATGTAAACTAAACAAGTGTTTAAAATGCTTCTATGAAAGCTATATCACAGCTGTGATTTATACACTTAAGATTAAGAATGAATGAAACTATTCAACAAAGAAATATAATTTGTATAAGAGCTTTGAGAGAGTTTTCAATAAATTTGTTAATGTTCGTCAACTATAGAAAGTTGTTGAAGGCTTGCTTTTATAGACAAAGACTTCCAAGACGTTGCAAGCTTGAAGACTATGTACTGCAAAGTAGCTGTAGCCTTTTGTCTTCACATGACTTGACCTTTCCTAGAAGTAGAACGTTAAGAGAAATCCTTTTTGCCTGAGTTCTTGTGTCTAGCATAAAAGAGGAAGGAGTCGTTTTGGAATATGCCAACGGATATAACTTTGAATAATCTTCTTCAACAAGATTCTATTTTACAGCAATCAACATCAGAGCCTTGAGTGATCAGAATCTTGATGTTATCAGAGTTTGTTGTATCAGAGTATTGCAGCAAGTGTACTTCAGCGTGAATAACAGTTAGAGCAGAGTTTGGAGATCAGCTCCTCAGTACTTGCAGCGAACATTACTATCAGTGTCTTCTGAAAAACAGTGCTTGAAACTCTTCATACAAAGTCTTCAGCTACGCTTCATATGCTTCTATAGCTTCTGCTTCAGATTCTTCTGTAGTCAGCGCTCAGAGTCTTCTAATGAGATGCTTCTGACGCTCAGAGCCTTGCGTAGTTCAATGTTCAGATTCATTTTTGCTTTCAGAAGAATATTAAATTTAATATCTGCAACAAAAATACTTGAACAAATTTAGAGTATATAATTTCTTAATACAAAATTTAATTAGTGTTATCATCAAAACATAAAGATATAACTAAGAACCAATATGTGTTCTAACAGTTGGTTTGTGGCGTCAGTCGGTAATCCTGAAAGAAATATGAGGCGTTACAAATGGTATCAGAGCCAGACCTCTTCCAGTATGATGTGGTTCGGGGATGAACGAAGCGGAAGCTGGTGGGCATGTAACACCCGAGGGCGAGGGAGTGGTTGTTGGTGCATGAGGCATGACAATGAGACACTCCTAGCAGCTTCTAGGGGAAAACAGAATTCATATCAGAATGAGAGGGATCCTAAGGTTGTGCAAGTATGAGACTACATGGTTGAATGAAGGCTTATAATGATTAATTGGTACTACCTATACCAACAAGATGCATCTTCTTTTCGGTAGCTTGTTTATAAGAACTCCATAGTTAGGCGTCCCGCCATGGACACATACACCTTCACATTTTCCTAAACCTTAAGACTTTGAGTCTCTGTACTCATGCTTAGGCGTCCCGGCGTGGACAATTTTACCCTTTACCCTAGCCTTAGGATAAGGAGTCGCCGCACTCCATGTAAGTTCCCGCCGTGGAATATTTTACATCCTTTTCAATTCAACTTTACAACATAGAAGTCAGAGTCGTGCACTCCATGTAAGCGCTTCCCTATGAACGCTTTTTCCCCTTGGAACCTTGACCACAGTCAAGAAGTTCCTCTTCCTCCCTTTCGAGGGGAACTACGATTACTCTGATTCCATCCCCTACCTCGGATACGTAGGCACAAGATGCGAGTCTTGGCGAGTATACTTAGGACTAACCCTCTAGGTCCTTCTCTTTACCCTTAACCTTTAGCATTACCCTTAAGCAGATAACCTTAGCAATAACACATTTAAAACAGGAAATTCCTGTAGAGTACTACACAGTTTAGGATGCTAATACCTTCCCTAAGCTTAACCAACCCCCGAACCCTAGATCTCTCCTCGCATTGTGTTTAAGATGCAAAATAGGTTTTTCCTTTCTTTAACCTTTCCTTTGGATAAATCAAATACCAACTATGAACTAAAGATGTGATTCAAATTAATCAATAATTTGATCTCCTATTATCACCGCAATAGAAAATGGCAACTTCACTGGGGAAAATATGGTCTTTTGAGGGTTATCCCTATCTTGTTTATTTATGCTATTTGCTTTATTTATCTACTTGTATATATATTTGTTGTACCTTGCTTGGGGTTACATCATTGTTGTGAGATAAGTCCTACACCCGGAATTGAGCACAATATTTATAGGAAGGTGATATATTCGACGAGGCTTATAGGGAGTGAATCCAAACCAAGCTGACTTGAGAATTACCGCTCAATTGAGGCCTTCTTAAAAATTAGTATTATTGAACGAGTATTCGTGAAAACATTCACTATTTTTGATTGGAGCCTATGATACCGGGGACCGTAGTTACCTAAACACAACTTTGGCCTTATCTAGGACGTAGTGTGATGGCTATGAGGGAGTAGTCCCAAAATAGTTGCTACGTGATACTACACTCAAAAGAGGTTCTCTTGATAATATCCGAAAGATGAACTAATGACTTTGGGCACCTCTTTAGAACCTTGTTTTGCAGGTACAATTAACCCATAGTACTTACCTTTTGGGATGGGTAGACCTTGGCTCCGCTCATGTTCCTCTAACCTAGGACCTTTGTGTGCTTGTGTGTTTGTGCATTGCATCCAGGATCATATCGTTCCCGGTTTCAAGGAATTCAACTATCCTTTGCAAATTAAAAAAAAATCCTACATTTCAAAATCTAAAAACTTTCATAGTTTTCCTCGAAAATATTTGCAATTGACCGTTGAAAGCCTTGAAACCATCACATTGCATCCTGTTTTTGCATTTGCATTTTCATCCCGGTTTCTTATTCTTGATTCTCTCGCTTCCAGTTCTGTCACCCTGAGTCCTCTGCATCAGTACAACACCAGAGCCCGAGCTCGGAAAAAGATGGCGAAACAAAATCAAGAGCTTGATCGTGTCAGTAATGAACTCGAAGACCTTCGGGGAAGTGTTGGGAAGATAATGGAGATGCTTCAAGTCATTAATGCAAGGATGGATACTCAACCTACTATTGTTTCTGAAATCACCGATACTGTTGTGGATCCGCAGCCAGCTGTTATTGTTGCAAATGTACCTCCCTATGGCCTTCCACTTGGTTTTGTGCCTCCTCCTACTGTGATTCCTATTGTTCAACCAATTCAACATGCCGTTCTCTTGGTTTCTGAAGCTCCTCAAGTGATTCCGAATTTTGCACCAGCTACTATTCACACTCGTGCGCAACCTTATTTCAATGAACCAGTTTATGATATTCCTGATGTGAAGGATAACGAAGACGAGCATCATGAAAAGCTTCGTTAGAATGTAGAAACTATTGATAAAATATTGAGAATGATGGAAGGTGATCAAATCTTTGGTGCTGTTGCCAGAGATGTTTGTTTGGTATTTGGGCTGGTTATTCCTCCGAAGTTCAAGACTCTGAGTTTCGACCGTTATGAAGGTGCTACTTGTCCGAAGAGTCACTTAGTTATGTATTACCGTAAGATGGCTGCTCATGTTGAGAATGACAAGCTGATGATACATTATTTCCAGGATAGTCTGAACGGTGCTTCCTCAAAGTGGTACTTAACTCTGGATCAGTCTCGTATCAAGTGTTTCCAGGACCTATCTGATGCCTTCATCAAACATTACAAGTACAACATGGATTTGGCTCCTGATCAAAGACAACTGCTCAATGTGTCCCAGAAGTGTTCAAAATCATTTAAAGAATATGCTCAGAGGTGGAGAGAGATTGCTTTGCAAGTGGAACCTCCTTTGACTGAGAAAGAGTTGGCCGACTGGTTTGTTGATACTGTCCGTCCAGAATTCTATGAGAGAATGGTTGGTAGTGTGACTGCAAATTTCTCTGACATCTTTGTTTTTGGTGTTAAAGTTGAATTGGTTCTGAAGAGTGGTAAAATGTTAAGTGCTGATAGTAGTTCAAGCTCTAAAGGTCATGCCAAGAAACCTTCATTCAGCTCTCAAAAGAAGAAAGAGGGTGAAACCAATGTTGTGACTGCTAGTCGGCGAAGAAATCAACCTTGGTAACATCAACAGAATGATGTTCAAGAACAAGGTTATCATGTACAGTTTGCTCAACAACCATATGTAGTTGCTGTTACGCCTGCCTTCAATCAACAAATGCCTACTTATCATCCTGTGCAACCGGCTCCTATCTATCAGTCTCCGGTATATCAATAACCTCCTGGTTATCAGCCTGCACAAGTTCCTGCCAACTATCAACAAGTGCCCAACGCTCCTGCTTATCAACAACCGAAGAATCAGGCACCTCGCCAGAATGTTCCCAACAGAAGACAAAACAAGCCATGTCCTCCGATTCCGATGACCTTTACCGAGTTGTACCCTTCATTAGTGCAACAAGGGGTGATTACTACCAGAGCTCTAGTTCCGCTTCCATATCCTCTGCCAGCTAAATACAACACCGCCGCTCATTGTTTATTTCATGAGGGTGCGCCTGACCATGATCTAGAAGCTGTTATGCTCTCAAAAACCTTGTTAGAGATTTGATGGAAAAGAAGATCTTGTCTTTTGATGATCCTCAGCCGAATATCAAGAACAACCCTTTGCCTAACCATGGGGTTGTTAATGCTATTGAAGATGTATCAGATGAAAGCCTCATTCTTAATGTTGTTCAGATCAAGACTCCTCTCCGGGTTTTCCATGCCAGATTATTTGAAGCCGGTTTAGTGTCTACTTCTCATGTTGATTGTACAAGTTGTAGTGTCATTACTAAGGGCTATTTATTGGTTCAGAAGGATATTCAGAGATTGATCCACGATGGTTTTTTACAAGTGGTTAACAAAGTGAAGAAGGATGAAGTTGATGTGATTGAACCCATCTTCAACTTATCAGAGCCAAGTGTTAAAGTTCCAGTATTCAATTTGCCAAGATCAAATTCTGCGAAGCCTGTGTTTAATGTATCAAAGCCAGTCACTCCTACAGTGAATCAGCCGAAGCCGGTAATCATTCAGAAGCCAAGTCTGTTTCATTTCAGTCATCCTAAAGTTGTACCCTGGAAGTATGATGTGACCATGATTGAAAAAGAATCTGGGAAAGTCATTCCAAGGGAAGAACTGAAGACTTTCAATGAAACTGTGACCAACATAGCTGGGGCAAGCAAAATGACTCGCAGTGGTCGTATTTATACTCCCCATTTCAATGAGGATCCGCCGAAGGAAACCGCTACTACTGTGCCAGCCAAAGACAAGGGTAAAGAAACAGCTACCAATGATGAAGATGATGACTTTCTGAGGATCATCAAAAAGAGCGGCTATAAAGTTATCGATCAGCTTCATTAGACTCCTTCCAAGATCTCGATCTTTTCTATGCTGATGAGTTCACCTGCTCACAGGATTGCATTACAGAAGCTATTGGCTCAAGTTCATGTCGCTCAGGATATTACTACCGATCAATTCGACAGTGTGATTGCCAACATTACGGCATGTAATACTCTCAGCTTCAACAACGTAGAGCTACCAAGAGAAGGTCAGAATCACAATCGTGCCTTACATATATCAGTAAAATGTCAAGAGGATAACTTATCAAGGGTGCTTGTGGATGCCGGTTCATCTTTGAACGTCCTACCCAAGAGAGTTCTTACTAAATTGGCTTATAGAGAGACTGTGATGAAGCCTACTTCCTTGATTGTCAAAGCTTTTGATGGTTCTCGCAGGGCTGTGATTGGAGAAATGGAATTGCCGATCTTAATTGGACCACACATTTTCAATATCACATTCCAAGTAATGGACATCAATCCTAACTACAGCTATCTACTTGGAAGACCTTGGATCCACGCTGCTGGAGCTGTATCTTCAACTCTGCATTAGAAGATGAAGTTTGTGGTTGATGAAAAGCTGGTTATGATACATTGTGAAGAGGATTTAATGGTCAGAAACTTGTCTTCTTTCCGTTATATTGAGGCTGATGAAGACGCTTTGGAAACTTCTTTCCAAGCACTTGAGGTCGCCAGTGTTGTCCTGTTGGAAGTTGAAGAAACAGTGGGCCAGAGTACTCTATCTTTTGCATCTTTCAAGAGCACCCGATCAACAATCGACAGGGGCATACCTGAAGGTTAGGGAGAAGTGATCAATATCAAGACCAAGACTAATCGCCACGGATTGGGTTACAAACCAACTCATGATAAAGCTTTTGCAACCGTCAAAGGGTGTCCGAAGACTGTCCAAGAGGTGTTTGTCAGTGGAGGTTTCCAAGTCAATGCTATCAATGATGATGATGAAGATGAAGACCTGAGCAACCTGGTATTCAAGAGTGATGCAGCTTTGAGCAACTGGGAAGCTATAGAGATCCCTGTGATTTTTCCTGTTTAAAAGTAATTTTTGTTTTTCATTATTGTTTTCAAAATTCCATAGCTATGCCCAAAGCTACTGGATAATTTGTAGGACCACCTTTTCAATTTCTAAAAGGATATTAATAAATGCATTTTGTTAATTTCTCTTTGTTTCATTTGCGTTTTTTTCTTTTACACTTTAAAACGAAATTGGCAAATCTTTTCAAAAACTACAAAAAAGAATTTTCTTTCTCTAGCATTTTTTCTTGTGCATTTTAATAAAATATAACCTTCCAACATGCAGTGCTATTCAAAACCTTGTTGAATCCAATGACCCTGCTTTCACTCCTGACTGGGATTCACCCATTTATCAAGCTGTAGATGAGGGTGAGGAAGATTTTGAGGTACCCGCTGAACTGGCGAAATTGGTTGAGTATGAGTACATTGAGCTTCAACCGTATAAAGAGCAGGTAGATCTGATTAATCTTAGCACTAATGAAGACAAGAAAGAGGTCAATATTGGTAAAACACTTGGGGCCGAGGTCAAGCAGAGATTGGTCAAGCTTCTAGAAGAGTATGTTGATGTGTTTGCATGGCCGTATCAGGATATGCCCGGTTTAGACACTGATATTGTTGTTCACAAGCTGCCACTTAAACTAGAATGTCCGGCTATCAAGCAGAAACTTCGAAGAACAAGACATGACATGGCTTTGAAGATTCAAGATGAGGTTAAGAAACAACTTGATGCAGGTTTCCTTACAGTTGCGAAGTATCCTGGTTGGGTAGCCAACATTGTTCCAGTAACCAAAAAGGATGGAAAAGTCAGAATGTGTGTAAACTACATGGATTTTAACAAAGCAAGCCCAAAAGATGATTTCCCTCTACCGCATATTGATACACTTGTTGACAATACAACCATTTTTGCAGTTTTCTCTTTTATGGATGGTTTCTCCGGTTACAATCAAATCAAGATGGATCCTGCCGACAGAGAAAAAACTACATTCATTACTCCTTGGGGAACCTACTGCTACAAAGTTATGCCCTTCGGTTTGAAGAACGCAGGGACAATATATCAAAGAGCTATGGTCTCTCTCTTTCATGATATGATGCATAAAGAGATCGAGGTTTATGTTGATGATATGATTGCCAAATCTCAAAATGAAGAGGACAATTTGGATCATTTGCTGAAATTGTTTGAACGACTCAAGAAATACCAATTAAAACTGAATCCTACTAAGTGTACCTTTATTGTTAGATATAGAAAACTACTTGATTTTATCGTCAGCCAACAAGGAATCAAAGTAGATCCTGAAAAATTCCGAGCCATTCAGGACATACCAGCTCCACAGACCGAAACACAAGTCAGATGTTTTCTGGGACGACTGAACTATATCTTCAGATTCATCTCCAATATGACTGACACCTGTGAGCCTATATTCAAGTTACTTTGAAAGGGTCAGGTTATCAATTGGAATTTTGATTTTTAGCAAGCATTTGAGAAGATTAAGGGTTATCTGCAAAAGTCTCCTATCTTGATTCCTCTTGTTCCTAGAAGACCACTCTTCATGTACCTTACTATTCTTGAGAAGTCTATGGGTTGCGTACGGAAAGAACATGCCATATACTACTTGAGAAAGAAGTTTACTGATTGTGAAAGCAGATATTCATTTTTAGAGAAGACTTGTTGTTTGCTAGCATGGGCTGCTAGGCGTCTCAGGCAATACCTGATTTGTCATACTACTTTGTTGGTCTCGAAAATGGATCCAATAAAGTATATTTTTGAAAAGCCTGCTCATATTGGAAGACTTTCCCGTTGGCACATGTTGTTATCCGAATATGACATCCAATATGTAACTCAGAAAGTTATCAAAGGAAGTATCTTGTCAGATTATCTTGCAGACCAACTAGTTGAAGACTATGAGCCTCTCAAGTTTGACTTTCCTGACGTAGACATTATGTTAGTGAAGGATTACAAAGAGCCAGGTCCTGATGAAGGTCCCGAGCCGGGTCTCTGGTGGAAGATGATGTTTTTATGTTTGAAGGTGGCTACACCCCATTTACAGCAAGGTTAGATTTTGAATGTACGAATAATATCGCCGAATATAAAGCATGCATTATTTGCCTTGAAGCAGCTATTGACCTCAAAATCAAACTTCTTGAAGTGAGTGGAGATTCAACTTTGGTTATTTATCAAGTTACAGGTGAATGGGAAACCAGACATGAGAAGTTGATCCCGTATAGATCCGACATTGTTGAAGTGATCGAATACTTTGATGAGATCACTTTCAAGCATGTTCCGAGATTTGAGAATACATTATCAATGCTCTAGCCATGTTAGCCTCAATTTGAAGAGTCAGATACTTCAATGATTCTACTCTCATTCGGATCAAACGCAAGACTGAGCCTGCCTACTATCAGATGGTTGAAGGAGAAACTGATGACAAGCCTTGGTTTCATGACATTAAGAATTATCTGCTCAAGCAAGAGTATCCAGCTGATGCTACTAATTTTGACAAGAAGACTCTGAGAAGATTGACATACAAGTTCTTCATTAGTAATGATGTGCTATACAAGAGAAACTACGACATGGTTCTGCTTAGATGTGTTGACAAACGTGAAGCAGACATGTTACTTCAGGAGATTCATGAAGGGACCTTTGGTACTCATGCCAACGGGTATGCTATGTCTAAGAAGATTCTGAGAGCTGGATATTACTGGTTAACCATGGAATCAGATTGCATCCAATATGCCAGGAAATACCATAAGTTCCAAATTTATGCTGACAAGGTTCACGTACCTCCAACATCGTTGAATGTTTTATCTTTACCGTGGCCTTTCTCAATGTGGGGCATTGACATGATTGGGGAAATTGAGCCGAAAGCTTCCAACGGTCACCGACTCATTCTAGTCGCCATCGACTATTTCACCAAATGGGTAGAAGCTGCTTCCTACGCCAACGTGACCAAGCAAGTGGTTGCCCTCTTAATCAGGAAAGAGATTATCTGCCGTTATGAAATTCCAAGCCGGGTCATAACAGACAACGGTACCAATCTGAACAACAAGACCATGAAGTTGTTGTGCGAAAGTTTCAAGATTTCAAATTACAATTCTACTCCTTATAGTCCCAAAATGAATGGATCCGTTGAAGCTGCAAACAAAAACATTAAGAAAATCCTGCAAAAGATGGTCAAGACTTATAAAGATTGGCATGAAATGCTACCATTTGCTTTCCACGGATACAGAACTTCAGTACAAACTTCAACAGGGGCAACCCCTTTCTCCTTGGTTTATGGAATGGACACTGTCCTCCCCATCGAAGTAGAGTTACCTTCCTTACGGGTACTGATGGAAACTAAGCTTGATGAAGCCGATTGGGTTCAAGACAGATTTGACCAGTTGAACCTTATAGACGAGAAACGCATGACAGCTATGTGCCATGGCCATTTATATCAGAAACGGATGAAGAGAGCCTTTGACAAGAAAGTCTGAATCTGTGAGTTCCATTAAGGAGAGCTTGTACTCAAGAAAATCTTGCCAGTTCATAAAGACATGTGTGGGAAATGGATGCCCAATTACGAAGGCCCATTTGTTGTGAAAATAGTCTTCTCCGAAGGATCACTAATTCTTACGATAATGGATGGTGAAGAGTTTGCACATCCTGCGAACCTTGATGCAGTCAAAAAATATTATGCCTAAGTAACCCGCTAAGTCGAAAACCTGGAAAGGAGACTTAGAAAATAATGGGTAACCCAATGGATCATAACCTATAAAGGAGATCCAGGAAAAAATAAGGGATGAAAATACAAAAAAAAAATACATAGCTCGCTAAGCTGAAAACCTGGAAAGGCGGCTTAGGCAAAAATGGGCGTCCCGGTGGATTGAAAACCCGAAAGGGCGGTCCAGGCAATAATTAGGGAAGGCATTTCACTGCATCAGATGACACCGATCATCGAAGAGAACATTTGCAGAAGATCAACACCAATCCAATCGCTCTTGTCAGAAGCAAGATTTTAGGTGGTCTTAGTTATTACGGTCAGTAGAGGTCATTGGATTCAATATAACGTTTCCCTGTTTTCCAATTTCAATTGTAATATTCCATGGAGCTTTGCCTTTAGCAAGCTACCATTCTTTAATAAAATTAAACCTTTTTCTATTCAATTTTTCAATTTACGCTATCTCTATTTTCATTTTTGTTATGCAAATTGTTATTTGTTAATAATAATTATTGAAAGTGAAAAGTTTTCTAAACTTAAAACTGCTTTTGAAAACGCTCTTGAAAAATAAAGTTGCTTTGAGTGACTGCTCTCGAGGCACGTCCCTTGGGTTGTTTGTCATTCAATCTTTCATTCCTAAAACTTAAACCCTAATTTCATAGTTCCACAAACTACGAATGCTATGATTCTTCATTCTCGTCCAAATGAAGATACGTAGGCACAAAGGCCTCAATCCTTGGCAAGCTAACTTTTCTTTTTTCGCCATTTCGTGTCTACCTCCTTTTTTCCATATTTAAACATTTTCTCGTAGTCCGAACTACGAGCGCTCTGATTTCTCATTCTCGTTCAAATGAGCATACGTAGGCACAAGGGCCTCAATCCTTGGTGAGCACCCTATTCTAAAACCACTCATTTTTCCTTAGTATCGTTCCCTTTTTATTTTACCTTTTGACTTTATCTCGTTTAGAAGAAAACAAACAAGCTTAGCTAACATTCATCACAAATTTGAATTAAGAGGTTCCTATTGAGTATAATGAACATGAGGGGGCGCTAAAACCTTCCTCTCACATAACCGACTCGCGAACCTAGAATGTGGTTGCAACGACCATGTTCTTATCTCTTTAAAGGTTTTCTCTATATTTTCCTTTCGCTCTTTTGGGATGAATAAAGTTCGGTGGCGACTCTATCGAATCTCATTTTCTTCCGCGCCTTTTGCGCGAGGGTCGTATTTTCGATTATGTATTTTTCGAGGTGCGACAAGAAAATCCGCAGGAAAACTTAGGAGAAAATGATTAGAAGAATGTAAAAGAATAGTAAAAGTGATTAGAAGAAAACTTAGGAGAAAATCCGCAGGAAAACTTAGGAGAAAACATAGGAGAAAATCCGCGAGGGTCGTAGAGAGAGAGAGAGAGAGAAGAGAGAGAGAGAGAGAAGAGAGAGAGAAGAGAGAGAGAGAGAGAGAGAGAGAGAGAGAGAGAGAGAGAGATGAGAGAGAGAGAGAGAGAGAGAGAGAGAGAGAGTGAGAGGAGACGATGAGAGAGAGAGAGAGAGAGAGAGAGAGAGAGGAGATGAGAGCAGAGAGAGAGAGAATGTAAAAGTGATTAGAAGAAAATGAATACTCTCAAAAGAATAGTTATAGGCATAGTATTTTGTATAAGACAAATCTTCAATTGACATTGAAATATAAGATCACCAAACAGTGATTTACTTATATTTAACAAATGGCCTCGTAGGGGAAAAGCAACATAATAAAAGGCCATTATGAGCCCATAAACATCTCAAGAAACCACAATTCATTAACTTTCCTCCTAAATTGCCTTCTTCATGATGGCATCCTCCGGCTCGGAGGCTCCTGATTCACCTCCTTATATTGCCTCACCATCATCCTAGGTGTCCTTGGCGAGAGAAGAACCTTTAGACTGCTTAGGGGCCACCGTCTCTTCATCTAACATCTGGTCATCACTGACAACTTTTAAGAAAGTGCAATTTACCCAGAAGAAGGAAAATTCCTCTTTTTCCTTGTTCAAAGTAGACAATAAAGGTCAAAATAGCTTGTCTGCGAGCTTTGACACCCCTCCAACTATTTTTGGAAAGGATGGTGGCATCTAGAGAGCTCCTGCAAGGACTTCTCATTATCGGTGATATCTTCAGCCTTGGCTTTTACATCCGCCAACTTCTCCTTCCAAATCTCTTTGTCTTTCTGCAAGACCTTTATCATCCTCTAAGTTTCATTATAACCATTCACATACTTTTGGAGTTTCGCCTATATCTTCTTCTCAGTCTAATCTCGCATCTTTCGGTCGACTTTCTCTAGTATCAACGACCTTAGCATAAGGTTATCCTTCATGACTACAATTACGGGAGTTGAGTTAGATATGAGGGCCTGGTAGTCATTGAAAAGTACTTGGAGAAAAGGAAATGAGAACTCAAGAATTAGAGTGTATTAAAGTCGGCGTCACTCCACAAGGTAGGAGGAGGTGGTGGCTACTTGCCCTTCAGGCGGCATCTGAATGCTTGCCTTTCTTGGAATAGGCGATACGACACCAGAAGCTTGACAATGACCCACTTCTAACCTCTAGTCCTTCATATGGGCAAATTCAAAGTTGGTTCCTAAACTTTCATTTCTCTTACATTGATGATAAAGCTCTATGGGTGACTCTATGGGCTATTAGTCTCCCCACGAGCAGCCTGATTTTCTACCATATTTTCCTCTGTAGAGATCCTCACTATCTAATTTATAAAACAATTCACAATAGTTGCATGTGCTAGTAGAAAACACCTATAAAAGAAACATGTTATCTAAAACTTACCTAATAATCAGCGAGATAATTTCCCCCCTTCAAAGAAAGTTTTGTTATTGGGCACAATTCCATGACCTCAAACTTCCCAATGAGAAGAACAATTCTTGCCTCTTAAAGAGTAAGGTATTTCTTGTCTTATCCTATGATCACCAATGATAATCCATTCAGGCCAAGGGAAAGAGGGGCGCCTTTAGCCCCAACACTACGAGAGAACCATCTCGTCCCCTCATGCGAGCGAACCTATCTCCCCAATTTTTGAGGTGGTTGGAGGGAGGCATGAAAGAGGCCTTTCTTGGAAGACTTCATAAAGACACCCAACCTCCTTTCACATGTCCGGTAGCATAAAGTGAGAAAAAAACTCATACATTAAGAGAAATCTCCAACTCTTCACATATCATCTCAAAAGCCCAAATAAAACCTGAATTGTTAGGGAACAACTCAGAGGGTGCAATATTGAGGGCTTTTAAGACCTCCACGACAAAAAAGGAAATGGGAGGAGAACCCTTATATCTTTAGAAAAATGGAAGGTAGAATTAGAAATAAGGGAGGGTGATCAAAAGAGACGGACATGGTCACCCCCTCCAATGATGAACAAGTTGTTAGAAAAATATTTGGTTCTGCATCTATACCTTTGAGTTTTGATGATAACAAAGTAATATTTGTGTGTGGACAATTTTGTTACTTTAATGGTTAGTTATTGTGTAGCTTTAACAGACAGTTCTGATTCTGAAAAAGTGACGTACATCGTCATCAGTTTCTAAACTTTATGTTCCAAAATACGCTTCTACATTGATTCACTTATAAGAAGCTTCTCAGAAGACGTCATGTTGCTGCTGCAATGTTCTCTTGGTTTCTACTTCTGAGTGTGACTTGATCATCAAACATCTGAAGAAAGGCAAACTTCTAAAGTTTCTAGCTGAAGATTATGAAGATCTCAAGCCAGACACTAATGTTATCAAGATTTTGATTGATAATTCTGAAGATTCTTATTTCAAGCTACATGACTCTTATGTTCATGCTTCATCAACGTTTCATCAGAAGCCAATGAATTTGAAGATAATGATAAATGATACATGATCAAAATAGTACACAGTCAAAATAAAATTGTTCTTCCACTACCTGATTTTGTGGACGAAAGGACGATACTATTTGTCACACCTATCACTATTCCATTAGTGGACAACTACATTTTCATATTCCTGATTTTCCCTCCAACAGCTTATTTTTCATGCTATATATATTGGACTTGAGACTTGAAGAATGTTTCTGAAATAACAAGACTGTTTCTACGTGAAAAGCTTTCAACTTTGTGCAAACTTTTCTTTAAGTTATTTTTCTGTATTTCACTTGTGTAAATTTTCTTATGTAAGAAACACTTTGTAAACACACATCTCTATGTTCAATCTGTTTGTTTGTAGTTCCTTCAGGGACCAGTTAGGTCAGTGTCCTTGAGAAGATATTGATTGTTTGTCTTTGTGGTTTGTTAGTCACCAGATGTAGCTAGTGAATTTGTAATCATTTGATTATAGTGGATTAAGTCCTTGTGTATAAGGAGAAATCACCTTGACGGGTGGACTAGATTATCTTTGAGTTTCAAGCGAACCAGGATAGAAACCCTTGTATCTCTCTCATTGTTCAATCTTTTGATTGTTGAGTTTTTTAGTTGGTAAAAACTTAAAAAAAAAACCAATTCAAACCCCCCATTTCTTGTGTTTTTCACACCTTTAATTGATATCAGAGCTCCGGTTCTAATTGTGATAAAAAGGTTTAATAACACTTCATCATGTTCACTATCAAAAGGCAAAAGCTATATTGCTTAATGTTATTTCTTATACTGAATATGAGAAAATAACAAATAGACATACTGCCAAATCCATCTTTGATTACATAAGAATGACTCATGAAGGGAACACTCAAGTAAAGGAGACAAAGGCTTTAGCCCTAATCCAGAAGTATGAGGAATTCAAAATGGAGGATGATGAAACAATTGAGAATATGTTCTTAAGGTTTCAGATGTTGGTCGCGGGACTTAAGGTTCTGGACAAAGGATATTCAACTGTTGATCATGTTAAGAAGATCATTAGAAGTCTTCCCATGAAACGGAGACCCATGATAACTGCCTTGAAGCTATCTAAAGATCTGAATAGTATCATTCTTGAAGAACTTGTTGAAGGTGAGAAAAACACTTAGAAGGGGGGGTTGAATAAGAGTTTTAAGAATTATGACAATAAAAACAACTCAAGATTTTTATCCTGGTTCGTTGAACTCAACTACTCCAGTCTACCTTATCAAAGATGATTTGCCTTTCTCTGCAAGGACTTAATCCACTATTGATCAACTGATTACAATAGAAAGCACTAAGAACAATTGTCTTAGTCTTCTCAAGAACTAATGACCACACCTTGGTCTTCTTAAGGAACTTACAATTTAATGTAAACTAACAAGTGTTTGAATGCTTCTAATAAGCCGTATCACAACTGTGATGTTTACACTTAAGATTAAGTACAACAAAAACTATATGGTTTTATGAAAGATCAAATGAGTAAGATCTTGTGAGATTTTCTCTTTTATGAATCAAGCGTGTATTTCTTTCTGAGTGATCTAGCAATGAGCAAAAGATGAGTAGTAAATTAGCATCCTCAAAATGTTGAGGTAGTTCTCCTTTTATAGCTTTTTCAAATGCCTTGAGTGATGTGCAGCTGAATATAATATTTTGATTGTATGACTTTTCATTACCAAAAGTATGGGCAGAGATATGCTTTCTGCAGAAAGGTATGGTTGTAGAAGCCTTGGGATTTGCACCACGTCACTTCTTTAGACAAATTAGCCATTGGTTACTTTGGAAGTAGCACCACGTCTAATCAAGTTTACAGCTTCTTCAACAAGCTTCCTACAAGATGAAGTCTTCACAATCTGCACTTTAGAACTTGTAGTAAGCTTAAAAGGTATGAAATGCTTTAAGATGATCAGAGCTTAAGATGAATGATAAGTCCAGAGTCTTGATAGATGATCAGATCTTTGATGTATCAGAGTTTCAGTCTTGATCAAAGTCTTCATCAGAGTATGCAGCAGTATGTGCTTTGAGCGTGAATATTAATGATAAGAGTCTGGTTATAAAAGCCTCTGAGTTTATAGTGAAAGAACTTCAGAGTCTGATAAGATCAGAGCTTTCAGATTTTGTATACTTCTTTCAGTAACGCTTCAGATCATTCTGTAGCTTCTGCTTCAGATCATTCTGCAGCTTCTGCTTCAGATCCTTCTGGCAGCGCTTCAGAATTTTCTGATAGTCTTGCATCTGATGCTTCAGATCTTTGCATAGTTTCTTTGTACTTATTTGCTTCTTTTAAGAGTATTTAATTTTATACCTGAAACAATAATACTTGAACAAATTTTAGAGTGTATATTTGTTCATTACAAAATTCCATAAAAGTTATCATCAAAACATAGAGATATAAGAAACACCAATTTGTGTTCTAACAATCTCTCCCTTTTTGATGATGACAAAACATAGGGAATTTTGTTCAATGAAAAGAAATAAAAATAAATAACTCCCCCTGAGATTAAGAATCTCCCCCTGAAATGAATACTCTAATAGAAGAGAACACTTCCCTTTTTGCTTGAGTATATTTCAGAACCTGGTAGGAATCCTTGGATGCTTTCCAGAATCAAGCTCTCCAGAATTTGTTTTCAAGGATCAGAGCCTGATTGGATAATTCTCAGGGTAACTTCGGATCATTTTGTTAGATGAGATAATGAGATCTGAAAGTCTTAAGATTCAATGTTAGATTAAAACAATGTCTGAATTTCATTTTTAGCATTTGCTTATGTTGAACAATCAAATTCTCTTTCTCCCCCTTTTTGTCATAATCAAAAAGAACTTTAAAGACAGAAAAGATAATAGAAGAAGAGAAAAAAAAATATGACACACGAATGGAAGACAAAATAGCCAGATATAATCAGATCAGAAAATCACAAAGCATAAGAAGTTCGTAGAGCAGATGATAAAAAAAACAAACAGAAAACACATGCAAAAACGAGAACGCAAAGACATGAAAAAGAAAACTAGGGCTGGCGAGAAGCAATCAGTGTTAAAAGATCCGTAATCTTAGCAGTGGACTCTTCTTGCTTGGCCATCCAAGTCTTGATTTCTTCAGTAGTCTGTTCCTGTTTTATTATCCATGTTCTGATTTCGTTGACTTCTTGGACAACATCTGGAATCTCAGTCTTCATCTCAGATGCAGAAGGTTAAGAAGCAGATGCAGTTTCCATTGGATGATCAATCTCCATGTCAGATGCAGGAGTATCTTCTATCATTGTATAATTTTCAGCAGGAGCATCTTCTAGAAGAAGCACTGGAGTTGTGATAATGTTCAGCAGAGTTTGTCTGACCATTTCAGCAAACATAGCCTTTGCATCATCAGCACAGAGTGTTTTGAGGTCAGATGCAGCAGAGTTGAATTTTGATATGAATCTGTTCCAAGAAGCTTCAGATTCAGCAGGATTCAAACTAGCCATGCATTCTCTCTCCACAGAAGTAATTCCTTTACGTAGTTCCTCCTTGAAATTCTTGAACAGAGTAGAAACATCTGATCTGGGTTTTGGGTTGAGAAAGTCTTCTATGGTGACTAATTGTGATGGTTCAGGAGGTGTTTGAGTTTGTTCAGGAGGTGGATGATCAGATGATGGTTGTTCAGATGATTGGGGTATGTGTTGCACCCCAAAATTTGCCCAACCTTTTCCTTCTTGTTTTTGCATTAGCATAACATGATCATAGCATTGCATTAGCATTTATGCAGGGGATCAAGTGTGATATACATCGAGAGAGCCCTATCTAGAGGTTTTATTCGAGCTTGAGGAGTCACTAAAGTCACCAGGAAGTGGTTCATGCCCTTGAGAAGTTCAGATGCTTGTGTGGGGTTCATCCCCTGACTTAGAGGCCAACTGAAGGTTATCAATGAGTTGGGAAACTATGATTACAGGTCATAAGATTACATGTCAAGTTCAATACTTTGCATAACTCAAATGGACTTTTTTCCAACATGAAAGTTGCTCCGAATGGGGTCATTTGGTCAACTAAACTTCAAGATTTTAATGGGCTAGCTCATGGTTGAAGATTGATGAAAGTGATTTTGGTGAAAACATGTGAAATGGCCTAGTTTGGTATTTTGTCAAAATTTAACCAAACAAGTCCATACTTGTGCTTATTTCGAATGGAAATCGTGTTTTAAGAACATTGGCACTTTTACATTTTTCATTTGAGGATTTTATCATGAGCTATTTCGAGATTTCTTACAATTCAAGTAACATAATGGATCTTGGGCTTGGGCTTAGAAACAAGGAACTATTGTGGGCCTTAAACCTTCGTTATGATGCAAGGAATATAAAAACTAAAAATCAAGGCATTTGCATTCCCTTTCACCATTTTTTTTCCATTTTCCCACATTTTTCTACACTTGAAAACTCAAAATTTCAATTCCATTTTTCTCCCATTTTTTGTTCATTCCACCATTGCAAATCACTTCCATATCATTCTTACAATTGATTCATCCATTTTTGGCCATAATTGATGCATGAACCAAGCTACACAACTCCATTAAAGTGAGCTCCAAGTGAAAAATTTATTTTCTGTTTTACACCATTTCAAGGCTTTCTTCCCATCCAAACACCTTCCTCATCAATTATAGAACGTGTCCATCTGGTTTTCTCAAAGAATTGGTGATTATTTGAAGCTCTAGAAGTCAAATTCCAGAGGTACATACTTTTCACCATAGCTCACGAATTACTAACCTTTCTTGCGCCATTTTCATACCATTGCATCACCCTTGAGTAGTACATCGTTTCTGGTAAAGAAAGATTCATTTTCATGGCAATTCCATGTTCTTGACATTCATAGATCCATACACGGGTTTTGAGCTAGAGCGCATATCAATGAAAAATAATGGTATATTTGGATTCCCCTCGAAAAACTACGCAATTTTCATCAAAGAAACGTGGGATTTGGTGGAGAAACGGAAGAGATAGGGGTCCATGAAGAATTCCGGCCGTAAGCCCTCCCACCGCCGGCCGAGCACTGCACCGTTCATGTCCAAGGAAAGCTCAATGAAGAAGATGATTGTCATGCCGTTGGATCCGCGCAAAGACTTTGACTTGGTCTACCATCACACGGCCAGGAATAATCCACATGCGCAACCACATCATCTCTCATTAAACCACATGGCACCACCTCAGCCCCAGGGTGTCCAAGAACCCCAGTTCGATTCCCCCTGGCCACAGTTTTGCTCATTCACAACATTTTCTTGTGTTATATTATTTTCTATGCATTTTTCTTTTGTTTTTCTGTTTTATATGCTGACTTCAAATAATCATAAAAAATAGGAACATTAGTCTTTTTGATCCCCATTTTTTTGTGCTGAATCTTTAAGATGTCTAGGATTTAATAAAACTGGAATTAAAATTTTACCATTTTCTGACATTTTCTTTGGATTTTTAACATTTGGGTCGTCATAAAAAGGCCAATGCTGGTGTCATGATTTTGTTGAATTTCTTTGACCTACCAATACATCATTTAAATTCCACATATTTTGCAGGGTATTCATACACACATTGAGGTACCTAGATATATTTTTACTTGATTTTTAATGTACCATTTTGAAGGGTTTTGAAGGTCTTTCTTCACCATGTGCTAGTTTGGCTTTCTTCTTGTGTACATGACATAGTTTCAACTCGTTTGACCATTTCTCTTTGGATATTTTTGTTGTATCTCTCACCCCTGGTTTTTGGATTGATGTAGGTCATGGGATATTTTTATTTGAATTTTTTAGCACCTTTTGCTATTTTTCTTATATTTTTGTATTCGGACTTGTAATTTGGACATTCGAACGAACTTTGCTTTTCTTTCGGCTCCAACGGCCTCGATTTGTTTGTTTGGTGAACGCTAGGGTTCTTGTTGCTTGTTATAGACATTATATAGGATATGTATATCATTGATTGGCTGGTTTTATCATACATAATTGCCCATTAGGTTCCATATTTCCGTGATAGCGCGTTATGATTCCAAATTGTGGTATGCGTACGTCATTTGTAGGTTTTATTGCCTCGTATCTCTTTATATTCACTTGTGGCAAAGATTGTATGTTTATAATAGGCCATTTTCCATTCATTATGGGCTTGAGGTTGAGATGACCTGCCTCCCTCACTTGCATTCCATGTTTACTGTTATGAATCTGCATTTCCTGTATGCTGTTACTTCATCTGTTTTCTGTTGCTTCCTTTGCCTTTCCCTTAGGATCTCCATTCTTCCTTGTTCAAGGTAGAATGCGATAGACATTAGGCTTTGCAACCATGTATGACAACATTAGGGTAGTTTTCCCCTTTGCAAACTTCAACCTTAGGACGAACTTGGCATGATAACGTTAGGATTAAACTAGTCTCCCCGTAGTAGTCCGAACTACGGCTGCTCTGATCTTTCATACCAGATGAAAGTACGTAGGCACAAGATGCGATATCTTGGCGAGCAAACTTTCCCCTTTTTTTAGGTCGTAGTTAGGCGAACTACGTTGACTCTGATTTCTCGTTTCAGACGGGAATACGTAGGCATAAAGTGCGACGCTTTACCGAGTCATTTTCTTTCTTTTTTTAAGCCAGCCTTGATAGGTAGATAGATAAAATCAAACCCTTTTAGATAAACAACAAGCGTGGATCCCATCGAGTACGATGGACGTGAGGGGTGCTAATACCTTCCCCTTGCGTAACCGACTCCCGAATCCAGGACTTGGTTGCGATGACCTCATCTTTTCCCTCTTTTCATTAGGTTTTCTCTGAGCGTTTCCTTTCCCTCCTTTGGGATAAATAACGCACGGTGGCGATTCTTCTGTTATGCTGGCGCCGATTTTCGCAGTAGCGACAACTGGCGACTCTGCTGGGGACTAATGGCAGCTGGGGACTTTTCCCATCCCCTACGCTGGGACCGTTTCCCATCCCCTAGGCGAGTCAGTCCTAGCGCTTGTTTGTTTATCTTTTGGGTTTTGTACGTACCTGTTGTACCTTAGCTTTATTTTCCCGCATTTTAGTTTCTCGCAGTTTATTTTCAGCATTATATTATATCCTTATTATGCTAATGTGGGAGGGGATTGATTCTGATGAGTGAGAAGCCAGACCCAGGCTAGAGTGTACCTAGCATTAGTTGTGGAAAGTAGTGGGCGCGTGCTTGCTTTGCATGTACTAGTGTCTCACAAAATCCACGCTCAGATGAGATTCTCCCGGTTGACTTCTTTTCTAGCCCTTTGGGCTTGAGGGGTTGTTGGTTTGGAGGATTGTCGACTCTGGGGACCGATCATTTGGGATTCAGCTAAGTGAGGCCGCTTCAAGAGATGATGATGCCACACCTTCTGGGTATCAAGTCATCGCTCTTGAAATTCTGTGACGCTGATGAACGCATAGGATGCCATACCTCGTCGGCGAATTAAGTCCATACATGTGAGAGGGATTGGGTTATGCAGGAAACCATAGCTCCAGATCACCCGGTTTTCTCTACAGTGTGAACTTTTGGGTTTGATATCAGAGGTCTTCAGTATCAGTGATTTATGTCATGCAGTGATATATGTTATGCAAAGGCGAAACTCTGGTTATTCTCAAGCTACAACACAATCAGCTTCTGATTATTATTGCTACAGCACAGCACAGCTACCTTGATCCCCTATAGCATCCTTGCATTTTTGCATTTCTCATCTGCATTGATTACATGACATTGCATTAACATTGTAGATGCATATTCCCTTTGATTCTAGCTATCTCGCTTACCGTCATTCGTGCTCAGATACTTGTGCTTGTAACTACCTATGTGGTCTTCCATCTGTATATGAGGAGTTTTTTACTATTGCTGTCTGAGGGGTTTCCATTGTCATGTGTTTCACCCGGAACTAGAATCAAGGGAAATATTCCATATGCATATATACATTGTTAGCATTTTTCATATTGCATGTACCTTCTTAAGCCTCGTTCTTATGTTCTGTTGTCTTTTCAGAGTTGTTTCAAGATTGCTGACTAGAGACTTCACCGGTATCCTACTAGAAACAATCTCAAGAAAGCCATGGATCACGTTCAGACTGAGATGCAAGAGATGAGGGAGCGCATGACTCAGCTCATGGAAGTCATGCAAAGTATGGCTCAAGGACAGGAGCAACTGAGAACAATGGTCCAGCCTCTGGTAGCTAGGGTTGATCTTAATGGAGTTATTCACGGAGGTATTGCTGCTAATACTCCCCGCAACGATACAGAAATTCCTAATGCCACTGTTGTGCCTACCGGATGCACCCCAACTGCTGCAGGGGCCGGGAATGGTAGTGATGTTGGCGTCCGCCACGCTGGTCTGGGTAATGCTGCTGGTAATGCAGGTTTGGGTAATGCTGGTAACGCAGGTCTTGGTAATACTGTTAACTTGGGTTGTGGTAATGGTACTCATAATGCTGGGTTTGGACCTGGTGCTTCTGGTAACGCTGGGTATGGTTACACCGTCAATCGAAACGTCTATGGTCCGGAGGGTGCCTATGCTGAGTATGGCAATGGGGACCAACAATGGAATGAAGATCGTTAGGACGACGTGTTCTCTATGAGGGATGTGGGCGCTGAGCTGCCTGCTGAAGCTGATCGTAGATTCAGGATGCTGGAGGAACAGATGAGGAATATAACAAATCAGGACTCCATGGGGCTCGACATGGCCAATTTAGGGCTGATCCCTAATTTACGAGTACCGTACAAGTTCAAAGTTCCTACCTTCGATAAATACAAAGGTGTCACTTGCCCGAGGGTGCACATACGTTCATACTACAGAAAAATGTTAGCCTATTCAAATGATGAGAAGATGCTCATGCACTTTTTCCAGGATAGCCTGTCAGGGCCGTCGCTCAAATGGTATATGGGTTTGGAACCCTCTCAGGTTCGCAGTTGGAAGGGTTTGGGTGAAGCATTCGTGAAGCATTACCAGTACAATAGTGACCTTGCTCCCAACAGGGTCCAACTTCAGAATGTCGTCCAGAATAGCGGGGAATCTTTTAAAGAGTACGCCCAGAGGTGGCGTGAGCTTGCAGCCAGAGTGCAACCCCCAATGGTAGAGAGAGAGTTGATTGACTTGTTTGTATCGACGTTATCTAGGATGTACTATGAAAAGCTCATCAACTGTATGTCCGGTAGTTTCTCTGACCTTGTCACCACTGGTGAGCGTATAGAAAACGGCATCAAGATTGGGAAAATTCAGGCCGTAGAAGTACCTTCATCAGGTGGAGGAAAGAAAGTGTTCGGAAATAAGAAGTGTGAAGGCGACGCTAATTCTGTATCAAGCTCTCGGGGTAGAGGCAGAGGTAGATATCAAGATCAGTGTCATCATCATCAGGCTGCAAGTGTTATCATTCCGATACCACCACCAGAACAACAACCACAACAGCAGCAGAATCAACAGGGCTACAGGAAGTACCAGAATTCGAGAGGGGCAAACAGAGTATTTGATATGCCACCAATGCCGTACTCCCAGATGCTCCAGACGTTACTACAACTGCAGTTAATCCAGAAGAGAACCTTGGCCCCACTGACAGGCCAACCACCACCTGACTATGATGCAAACGCCCGCTGCGAATTCCACTCGGGGGCACCCGGGCACAGCATTGACGATTGTAAGGCTTTTAAGCACAAGCTGCAAGATTTAATTGATAGTAAAGCCATAAACTTCTCGCATGAAGTGCCCAACGTGGTACAAAATCCTCTGCCAAACCACGGACAAGCCGGAAGCGACTGAGTCGCCTATAAGTCAAGACACAAGAAGCCCAGTTCTCAGGAGCTGGCAATCTGCATTTTGCATGTCATTGCTTTACATTTGTAGTTTCTTTCCTGTTTAATTGCACATTTCACTTGTAAAGCTTGTTGTTTTCAATTGATATTGATAAATGAAATAAATATGCATGTTTTGAATTAATCCATTCGTGTTCACTTTATTGCTATCTTTTATTTCAAACGCTTGTTTAAGTGGAATCCGGGGAGGATGACGAAATCGAAGAATGCATGAGCTGCCGATTGTATGCTCTTGGATAGAAAAACCTGTTGACGATATACAGGCATTGTTACAAATCCATAAACACCGGAGATATAAGGAAGATAATCCCTTGTCAACCCCTTTGAGCCTTGTAGTAGGAGTTTATTTCTGAAAATGAAAAACCCTCAATCTTAACCTGGGGCAGGGCAGGCGTCAGTTAATTTGACCAAGCGTCCGAATTGCAAAAGAATGTTCGTTCAATGATAAATCACACGTGTACAGGTCGTGCCTAAAGGACCACAATGGTTAAACCTTTCCGATAAGGAGTGAAACAGTCACAATCTCTTTTAACAAGTCAAACAAGCCGGTGTCACATGATTTGTTCAAAAAAAATCAAAAGAAAAAGCCCGCTAAGTCGAATCTTGGGAACAAGCGACTTAGGCAAAAATTAGGGTATCCCGCTGGACTTCAAAATCAGAAACTCAAAAGAGTTAGTCCAGGCAAAAAATTAGGGAGCGAAAAAACGAAAAGGATTACGAGAGAAAAAATCCTCAAACAAGAACGAGATCGTGTGACCCAGGCACTACAAAGATGAAAAGGGAATGACTGTCACTTCATAAAGCAGGTGGTTTCCTGAACCATCAATCCTATCATTCAACCGTTGAAAGGTGAACGCTAAGGTCGAATTAGCTGAACATAGGATTGGAGAACATCAAGGAGAATGGGTGGGTTAAAATGAGTTTTGAGCCTTATATCCTTCCTTGTTAGCCGTGAACCTGACCACGTTACAACCTGAAAAAGTCCTAATTGAAACAGGTTTAGTTCGAGAGCATACTTCGGTAAAGATCGCATCGAAACTGACTCAAAAAAGGATTCCTCTTACAGCGTTGTATTAATTTTGACACTTTGATAATTGATTCGTTCATTATATGTCATAAATTTTTCCAGTGAACAGGATTGGGTTTTGAAAAAACTGTCATATGCATTGCATTTAATATATCTTTTATGCAGAACAACTTGTTTTACTTGCGAGTAAGCGCTCGACTGCAGGAAAGTTTCCACAGTGGAAAGTTTGATCAGGATAGAATGTAGAACGCCTGAATACTCTGTTGAGTTGTGGCCAGCTATTATCAAATAACCCCCAGTAAGGTCAGCCATCCAAGAATTAGTTAATCTGGGGCAATCAGGTCGAGATTCGGTAAATCTCTCGCAATCGGGGGTACCGCTCCGCAAACTAGTCAATCAGAGGCAAAGCCATTACAAGGCTGGGGCATGCCACCCTATGAGGAAAAGAATTTGTTCTTCTCCATACCTCTAGAGCTTATCCGAACTATTCAACCAAGGATCCTCTTACGGTCCAGATTCTGGGGCAAGCCATCTCGGGGTCGTCTCATGGCAAGCTATTTTCTTCTCAGCGTAGACCTTCCCAACAATCAGACTGGGGCAGGGGCATTACGCTTGGGGAAAATTCTCAGAGAGATTCGGATGAAGCTCATTTTTCCAAAAATCAAAGATCTTTCCCTAGCAGATGGAAGTTGCGTCTTTACCCCCTGCAGTTGGTCAGGTGTACCGCTAATCCCCACAGAGTACGAGTATGGGTTTGTTCCCCAGCGAGTCGAGACCAGATTTCTCTCCACCAGGCATGTGTGGAATATCCTCCGACAGGTCGTTCGTGACCCCAACAGTGTAACGTGTGTTCCAGGGAGGTCATGCATGACCTTTATTTCGTCCCTCAGCAAGAGTTGCTCATCACCAGCAGAGACTTGTTTATCTCTAGTAAAATTTGTAACTCCAGGTTTGTTGGTATGTCCCTCAGCAGAGTTGTGATCGTATCTTCCAAAGTTGTTCAAAGTTTTTCTCCCTAGCATGGAGATGTGGTATTCAGACATCAGTTTTTACGTTGAGTATTCAGGCTCCGGTCAGTACGTTGAGTGTTCAGACTCTGGCAAAATCAAGCAAGGGTCCAGACCCCTATTAGTGTTCGTGGCTATTCCGTCGAGTATCCAGGCTCCGGTAATCTCCAGTTTGTATTGATTCTTTCTCTCGTCGAGTATCCGGACTCCGGTAAAGATTTTGTAAGGTGATCTTGATAAGTATTTGTAGTATTCTCTTTCCGGTTTGTATCTTCGTCGAGTATTCAGGCTCCGGTGCGTATTCGTCTGTCGAGCATCCAGGCTCCGGTTTGCTACTTCATTGAGTGTTCAGACTCCGGTGTGTTTTTGTTGAGTATCTAGGCTCCGATTTGTTGCTTCGTTGAGTATCCAGGCTCCGATTTGTAGTTTCATCGAGTTGTCAGACTCCGGTATGTTTTCATTGAGTGTTTAGACTCCGGTGTGTTTTCGTCGAGCATCCAGGCTCCGATTTGTAGTTTCATTGCGTTTTCAGACTCCGGTGTGTTTTCGTCGATCATCCAGGCTCCGATTGGTAGCTTCGTTGAGTATCCAGGCTCCGGTGTGTTTTCGTTGAGTGTTCTGACTCCGGTTTGCTGCTTCGTTGAGTTTTCAGACTCCGATTTGTTGTTCCGTCGAGTATCCAGGCTCCGGTTTGTTGTTCCGTCGAGTATCCAGGCTCCGGTTTATTGTTCCTTCGAGTATCCATACTCCGGTTTATTGCTTCGTCGAGCATCCAGACTCCGATTTATGTGCTTCGTTGAGTGTTCAGACTCCGGTTTGTTGTGTTGAGTGTTTAGGCTCCGGTGTGTTTTCGTTGAGTTGTCAGACTCCGGTTTTTTGGCGTTGAGTGTTCAGACTCCGATGTGTTACGTTGAGCGTTCAAGCCCCGGTTCCTCCGTTGAATATCCAGATTCCGGTGAAATTTCCAATTTGTAACGTTTTTCTTTGTCCGTTGAGTGTTCGGACTCCGATAAAGGCAGTTGGGTATACAAATCTTAGTAAGTGTTGCGATAGTACTCTCTCTCTGTTGAATGTCCAGATTCTGGTGAATGTTCGGTTTGTGATATATTGCTTTGTCTGTCGAGTATCCAGGCTCCGGTAATTCCCCAATGAAATCACCAGTTACGTCGAGCATCCAGGCTCCGGTCAGTGCGTTGAGTATCCAGATTCCGACTGATTTTGATGTGGCCCTATCGTGCGTTGAGTATTCAGATCCCGACGATTCGAAAGATCGTTCTTTGGCCCATGTGGTGTTCAGACCATGTCTAGTTACGTGTTTCCTGAAGCAGAGTTACTTGATTAAGTTTCTCTTTCCCTTGGTGGGATGTTCAAGATGTTCATTATGTTCGGTTTCTCCGAAGATTCTATCCCAATCAGAGTTTGCATTTTATTTCTGCGGTTGGCAAATTTCCGAGTTCTTTTGGTATTCAACCGTCTTTTACCTTGACTGATTGAAAGCCGTTCGCTTTTCGCTCATTCAGGTCCAAGTCGCTTGAATAGGGGCAGCTGTTGCACCCCAAAAGTTGCCCAACCTTTTCCTTCTTGTTTTTGCATTAGCATAACATCATCATAGCATTGCATTAGCATTTATGCAGGGGATCAAGTGTGATATACATCGAGAGAGGCCTATCTAGAGGTTTTATTCGAGCTTGAGGAGTCACTAAAGTCACCAGGAAGTGGTTCACGCCCTTGAGAAGTTCAGATGCTTGTGTGGGGTTCATCCCCTGACTTAGAGGCCAACTGAAGGTTATCAATGAGTTGGGAAACTATGATTACAGGTCATAAGATTACAGGTCAAGTTCAATACTTTGCATAACTCAAATGGACTTTTTTCCAACATGAAAGTTGCTTCGAATGGGGTCATTTGGTCAACTAAACTTCAAGATTTTAATGGGCTAGCTCATGGTTGAAGATTGATGAAAGTGATTTTGGTGAAAACATGTGAAATGGCCTAGTTTGGTATTTTGTCAAAATTTAACCAAACAAGTCCATATTTGTGCTTATTTCGAATCGAAATCGTGTTTTAAGAACATTGACACTTTTACATTTTTCATTTGAGGATTTTATCATGAGCTATTTCGAGATTTCTTACAATTCAAGTAACATAATGGATCTTGGGCTTGGGCTTAGAAACAAGGAACTATTGTGGGCCTTAAACCTTCCTTATGATGCAAGGAATATAAAAACTAAAAATCAAGGCATTTGCATTCCCTTTCACCATTTTTTTTTTCCATTTTCCCACATTTTTCTACACTTGAAAACTCAAAATTTCAATTCCATTTTTCTCCCATTTTTTGTTCATTCCACCATTGCAAATCACTTCCATATCATTCTTACAATTGATTCATCCATTTTTGGCCATAATTGATGCATCAACCAAGCTACACAACTCCATTAAAGTGAGCTCCAAGTGGAAAATTGATTTTCTGTTTTACACCATTTCAAGGCTTTCTTCCCATCCAAACACCTTCCTCATCAATTATAGAACGTGTCCATATAGTTTTCTCAAAGAATTGGTGATTATTTGAAGCTCTAGAAGTCAAATTCCAGAGGTACATACTTTTCACCATAGCTCACGAATTACTAACCTTTCTTGCGCCATTTTCATACCATTGCATCACCCTTGAGTAGTACATCGTTTCTGGTAAAGAAAGATTCATTTTCATGGCAATTCCATGTTCTTGACATTCATGGATCCATACACGGGTTTTGAGCTAGAGCGCATATCAATGAAAAATAATGGTATATTTGGATTCCCCTCGAAAAACTACGCAATTTTCATCAAAGAAACGTGGGATTTGGTGGAGAAACGGAAGAGATAGGGGTCTATGAAGAATTCCGGCCGTAAGCCCTCCCACCGCCGGCCGAGCACTGCACCGTTCATGTCCAAGGAAAGCTCAATGAAGAAGATGATTGTCATGCCGTTGGATCCGCGCAAAGACTTTGACTTGGTCTACCATCACACGGCCAGGAATAATCCACATGCGCAACCACATCATCTCTCATTAAACCACATGGCACCACCTCAGCCCCAGGGTGTCCAAGAACCCCAGTTCGATTCCCCCTGGCCACAGTTTTGCTCATTCACAACATTTTCTTGTGTTATATTATTTTCTATGCATTTTTCTTTTGTTTTTCTGTTTTATAAGTTGACTTCAAATAATCATAAAAAATAGGAAAATTAGTCTTTTTGATCCCCATTTTTTTTGTGCTGAATCTTTAAGATGTCTAGGATTTAATAAAACTGGAATTAAAATTTTACCATTTTCTGACATTTTCTTTGGATTTTTTACATTTGGGTCGTCATAAAAAGGCCAATGTTGGTGTCATGATTTTGTTGAATTTCTTTGACCTACCAATACATCATTTAAATTCCACATATTTTGCAGGGTATTCATACACACATTGAGGTACCTATATATATTTTTACTTGATTTTTAATGTACCATTTTGAAGGGTTTTGAAGGTCTTTCTTCACCATGTGCTAGTTTGGCTTTCTTCTTGTGTACATGACATAGTTTCAACTCGTTTGACCATTTCTCTTTGGATATTTTTGTTGTATCTCTCACCCCTGGTTTTTGGATTGATGTAGGTCATGGGAGATTTTTATTTGAATTTTTTAGCACCTTTTGCTATTTTTCTTATATTTTTGTATTCGGACTTGTAATTTGGACATTCGAACGAACTTTGCTTTTCTTTCGGCTCCAACGGCCTCGATTTGTTTGTGTGGTGAACGCTAGGGTTCTTGTTGCTTGTTATAGACATTATATAGGATATGTAGATCATTGATTGGATGGTTTTATCATATATAATTGCTCATTAGGTTCCATATTTCCGTGATAGCGTGTTATGATTCCAAATTGTGGTATGCGTACGTCATTTGTAGGCCATTTTCCATTCATTATGGGCTTGAGGTTGAGATGACCTGCCTCCCTCACTTGCATTCCATGTTTACTGTTATGAATCTGCATTTCCTGTATGCTGTTACTTCATCTGTTTTCTGTTGCTTCCTTTGCCTTTCCCTTAGGATCTCCATTCTTCCTTGTTCAAGGTAGAATGCGATAGACATTAGGCTTTGCAACCATGTATGACAACATTAGGGTAGTTTTCCCCTTTGCAAACTTCAACCTTAGGACGAACTTGGCATGATAACGTTAGGATTAAACTAGTCTCCCCGTAGTAGTCCGAACTACGGCTGCTCTGATCTTTCATACCAGATGAAAGTACGTAGGCACAAGATGCGATATCTTGGCGAGCAAACTTTCCCCTTTTCTTAGGTCGTAGTTAGGCGAACTACGTTGACTCTAATTTCTCGTTTCAGACGGGAATACGTAGGCATAAAGTGCGACGCTTTGCCGAGTCATTTTCTTTCTTTTTTTAAGCCAACCTTGATAGGTAGATAGATAAAATCAAACCCTTTTAGATAAACAACAAGCGTGGATCCCATCGAGTACGATGGACATGAGGGGTGCTAATACCTTCCCCTTGCATAACCGACTCCCGAATCCAGGACTTGGTTGCGATGACCTCGTCTTTTCCCTCTTTTTGTTAGGTTTTCTCTGAGCGTTTCCTTTCCCTCCTTTGGGATAAATAACGCACGGTGGCGACTCTTCTGTTATGCCGGCGCCGATTTTTGCAGTAGCGACAGTATGGATGTTTGTGGTATGGTAAGTTGAGGAATGGAGGTGTCAGTATCAGATGGTGTTGATATAACAACATCAGATGAGGATGACATAAAATCTGTGAAGTTGAATTTGATGCGAAGAGGGTTGTCAGATTCAGGTAGATCAGATGATAAAGGTTTATAGGGATCAGGAATTTGTAAGCTAGTTGGTGAGGGGACTTCAGATTCATCAGAATCAGATGATTCAGTTGAATGAAATGAAGTTGAAGAGAGGACATACAAAGTTGCAAGTGGTGATATATCCAGAATGTTTTCAGATGGTTGTTGGACAGATGGTTGAGGATTTTTGATGGTTGGTTCTTGAGGTGGTTGAGTAGATGAGAGTGGTTCAGATTGTTTTTGTTGTTCTGATTGTGTTTGTTGTTCAGAGGATTGTTGTTTTTGTGATTGAGATGATGGTTGTTATTGTGGTTCAGATTTGTTTGGTTGATGAGGTTGATGTTCAGACGATTTCTGTTGAGGGGGTTTAGATGGTAGTTGAACAGAAGATGGTTTAGAATGTTTGTTAGGAGATGAAATGGGTTCAGATGAATGAGGTACAGATGATTTAGGTTCAGATGGTTTAATAGAAGATGGTGGAGGTGAGGGTGAGGATGAAGGTACTACGGTTTGGGATCAGATGTTAATACCTGGTGAATTGTTTCTCTAATTTCTTCCACAATAGCTTCTGGAGGATTTTCCTTTTGCTTCTTGTCCTTTTCAGGCTTGTCACCAACATCAGAGGCTTTCCTCTTGGGCTGTGCAAAAGATCCTTCCTCAGCCTTTCTTTTCCTGCGCCTTTCTCTCATAAGATTTGGCAATACTTCTCCTTCCTTCTGTACTATGTTAGCAGGCAGAGGAATACCATCTCTTAAACATTCAGCAATGAATGTCAGAATGATGTGCCTAGGTTCATCAACACTGAACATAGGAAAATCTACTAGAGGAATTCTCCTTGTGCTGACGTCTTCAGATTGAAATTTCTTGGGTTTTCCAGCAAGCTCTGAAATAACCTTCATTCTCTTTAGAGTGTTCCCATTTGTGACAAATCCTATAACATAGGACAGATCCTCTGTCACCCCATCATCAAACAGATGTTTCACAAGACCATTCTCTGTTAGAATGTCTGATATCAGTCTTCCCATAGGGATTCAATTTCTGATTTTTCCAGCTTTAACCCTAACTTCTTCTCCTGTTTCTTTGATATGGTTCAGAAGATGACTGAACATAAGATAAGGTAAATCTACATTCTTTCCTTTCCTCATACAGTACATGAAGTACATTTGTTCTGAATTTACATAATTTGGTGAGTTAGAAGATTTCCTATGAAATATTGAACTCATGAAGATCTTAGCCCAGATTCTGTAAATAGGTTTTAGATCTCTGACCTTGTTAGATGGCTCCCCAGAAACACAAACTTCTTAAAAGATGTCAGCCAAATCCATACGATCAATAGCCATACTTGTGATTCCCTCAGTTTCCTTATACTCAAGTAGTTGTCTGATTAATTTTTCAGTAATGACAATTTCCTTTCAAATAACAGATGAGTGAATAAACTTAGGGCATACTTGATCGCGTATCAAGAATTCTTTTACCAAAGCTGGATAAACAGGACCCATCATCCTGTCAAAGTACTTTTCCCAGTTCTGAGCTTTGATAGTTGAAAGGAGATCAAAACCATTTTCTTTGATGGATTCAAAATCCACAAAGTTCTCACACAGAACCTCAAGTTCTTTGATTGGAGTGAGAAGAGTTCTTACTGGTGGTTTGTACACAACAGCAGTTTGGGATGAACCAGCAGCATTAGGAGATGATGCAGCAACAGTTGAAGTTTTCATCTGAGCAGGTGTTGATGAAGGTGAAGCCATTGAAGTTCTTGAGATGCGTCCGAGTTTACGAGGATTTTTGGGTTTTGAAATAAGATGGAAACAATAGAGAAGGCAGAAATGCATATGAGAGATGATAAGTGTAAAGTGTGATTTGTGAAGAGTTGAGAGAATTTATAAGAGAAAATTTTTAGGGCATGCAAAAAGACACACATACTCAAGCGTGCACAAACATTGAATGAGGTGAACCATAATCAAATCAAGCAATTAATGCAAAGAATAAAATCATATCAAACATTTAAGATTCTGACAGAAGGGGGGAAATCAAGAGATTTTGGATATTCAAAGCAATACCTCAAATGTCACTTCAGTATGATGCACTCTACCTTTCCAGATTCTGAGCTACACGTGTTTGCTTGCATGTGCCTCTGAAACTCTTTGAGAAATGACACGTTAGGTAACGTTCAGATCCTCTGAGCCTTGTTAGTTCAGATTTACACACAAAGAAATAAACACAGAATTCAACAAAACGAAATACTTTAGAGTTTAGACATTTATCATCTGAAAGAAATTTCATCTGATGAATATTCTATTCTGGACAGAAGTCCATACTGATATTTTTCAGAATAAATTTAAATCTATCTTCAGCAAGGGGTTTTGTAAAGATATCAGCCCACTGATGATTTGTATCTACAAAGTTTAAATTGATAATTCCCTTCTGAACATAGTCTCTGATGAAATGATGTTTAATCTCTATATGCTTAGCTTTAGAATGTAAAATGGGGTTTTTAGATAAGCATATAGCAGAAGTATTATCACAGAAGATAGAAATGTTACTCTCAAAGATCTGATAATCTTCTAGTTGACTTTTCATCCAGAACATCTGAGTGCTACATCCAGCAGCAGCAATATATTCTGCCTCTGTTGTTGAAAGTGCAATTGTGGGTTGCTTCTTGCTGAACCAAGAGATCAGATGACTTCTAAGAAATTGACAACTTCCATAAGTACTTTTACATTCTACTCTGTCTCCAGCATAGTCATCATCACAGAATCTAACTAATTTATACTCATCAGATCTTCTGTAACACATACCCACATTAGTAGTACCTTTCAGATACCTTAGAATCCTCTTAACAGCTGTTAAGTGTGATTCTCTGGGATCTGATTGGAATCTAGCACACAAACACACACTGAATAAAATATCAGGTCTTGAAGCAGTCAAATATAAGAGAGATCCAATCATACCTCTGTAAAGTTTTTGATCAACTCTCTTACTTACCTCTTCCTTACCAAGTGTGCTTGTAGGATGCATTGGAGTCTTAGCCAATTTTCTTTCATTCAAATTGAATTTCTTCAAAAGCTCTTTGACATATTTAGTCTGGTGAATATATGTGCATTCTGGAGTCTGATTTACTTGGATTCCCAGAAAGAATCTAAGTTCTCCCATCATGCTCATTTCAAATTCAGCCTGCATAGACAAATCAAACTCCTTTCCCAGCATAATATTGGTAGATCCAAAAATAATATCATCCACATAAATTTGACAAACTAGTAAATATTTCTTAAATGTATTACAGAAAAGAGTTTTGTCCACTTTGCCTCTGATAAAGTTCTTTTCCAGAAGAAAATTACTTAATCTTTCATACCAAGCTCTGGGAGCTTGTTTCAAACCATAAAGAGATTTTTTGAGTTTGAAAACATGATCTGGAAATTTATTACTTTCAAAACCAGGAGGTTGATGGACATAAACTTCTTCTTCTATAATACCATTTAAGAAGGCACTCTTAACATCCATCTGATATAAAGTGATGTTATGTTGTGCAGCAAATGAAATAAGAAGACATATTGACTCTAACCTTGCCACTGGAGCATAAGTTTCAGTGTAATCAATACCTTCTTGTTGACTGTACCCTTGAGCTACCAGCCTTGCCTTGTTCCTAACAACTTCTCCTTGCTCATTTAGTTTAATTCTGAATACCCATTTTGTTCCAATAATGTTGAAACCTTTTGTTCTAGGAAACAGATCCCACACATCATTTCTTGTAAATTGATTTAGCTCATCTTGCATTGCAAGTATCCAATCATTGTGACTCAGAGCCTCATCCACAGATGTTGGTTCAATAATAGACACCAACCCAAGAAGTGATGTTCCAGATGATCTGATAAACGACCTTGTTCTTATAGGGTCATCTTTCTCCCCAATAATCATTTCTTCTGGATGAGAAGCCTTGATTCTGGATGATCCTTTAACTGTTGGTTCTTCAGAAATATTCATGTTATTCATCTGAACAGCTAATAGAGTTGCATCTGGCGTAGCTTCTTCTTGAGCTTTGTCTACCTCTGGTTTCTCAGATTCTATGTGAATAACTTCTCCATCTGTAGAGTTTTCAATCTGCTTTGGCTTTTGATTGCCAAGCTTATCATCAAATCTAACATGTATAGATTCCTCCACAATCTGTGTCTCAGTATTGTATACTCTTTAGCCTTTAGAGCGTTCAGAATATCCAAGCATGAAACACTTTTGTGCTTTAGAATCAAACTTGTTAAGATTCTCTTTAGTGTTTAGTATAAAACAAATACATCCAAAATGATGGAAATAAGAAATGTTTGGCTTTCTATTCCTCCACAATTCATAAGGAGTCTTTTCCAGAAGAGGTCTAATTGACACTCTGTTCTGAATGTAACATGTTGTGTTAATTGCCTCTGCCCAAAAATGTTTTGCCATGTTAGTCTCATTGATCATGGTTCTGGCCATCTCTTGCAAAGTTTTATTTTCCCTCTCTACAACTCCATTTTGTTGTGGAGTTCTAGGACAGGAGAAATTATGAGCAATGCCATTTTCATTAAAGTATTTTTCAAAATGTTTGTTTTCAAATTCACCACCATGATCACTTCTGACTTTAACAATTTTGAGATCTTTTTCAGTTTGGACTTGTTTGCAGAAGTCAAAGAACACAGAGTGTGACTCATCCTTGTGTTTTAGGAATTTTACCCATGTCCATCTGCTGTAGTCATCAACAATGACTAATCCATACTTCTTGCCTCTGATGGATGCAGTTTTCACTGGTCCAAACAGATCAATGTGAAGTAACTCTAATGGTTTTGAAGTTGAAACAACACTTTTGGATTTAAAAGATGATTTTGAAAATTTTCCTTTCTGACATGCTTCACAAAGAGAATCTGAGTTGAACTTCAGATTAGGAAGTCCTCTGACCAGATTAAGCTTATTAATCTGAGATATGCGTCTCATATTAATATGACCCAATCTTCTGTGCCCGTCCCATTGTACCTCATTAACAGACATAAGGCATTTAACATTCTGAACCTTAAGTTCTGAAAGACTAATTTTATAAATGTTGTTTTTCCTTTTACCATTAAAGAGGATTGAGCCATCCTTTTGACTAACAGCTTTGCAACACTTTTGATTAAAGATAATGTTATAATCATTGTCACTTAATTGACTTATGGACAATAGATTATGAGCTAACCCTTCAACAAGTAAGACATTAGTTATGGAAGGAAGTTTACCATTGCCTATGGTTCCAGAGCCAATTATTTTGCCCTTCTGATTCCCTCTAAACTTGACATCTCCTCCAGATCTAAGCTCCAGACTTTGGAACATAGACCTTTTTCTCGTCATATGTTGTGAGCATCCAGAGTCCAGGTACCATGACTGGAGTCTCGACTTTGCTGCTAAGGATGTCTGTAACATAGATTATCTTATCCTTAGGTACCCAGATTTTCTTGGGTCCTTTTTGGTTAGTTGCCTTAAAGCTTTTTCTGAACTTCTGTCTTTCAACATAAGACTTGTTCTGATTAGCTTTCGATTTATTAAACACAGATTTGTTCTGATTAGAACTTATGTGTTTAATATCATTTAAGTGACCAAATGTAAACTGAGAATATAAAGGAGGATACTTGATATTCAGTTTATCTACAGATTTTGGATTTGAATCTTCATAAGAGAAAGATTTATATCCAACACCTTTTCTATAGTTTCTGCTAATACCATAGATCATTGAAGCCATTTTGCTTCTATCTAGGCTTTTAGTTAAAAACTTTCTGAAATTATAGTCATACTCTTGTAAAATATTTTTAGAGCATGATTCAGATTTTGAATCAGAGTTTAGTTGAGCAGATTCTAAATTATTTTTCAATTTAAGATTTTCAGCTTTTAGTTCAGCTATTTCTGATTCAAACCTTTTACTCTCAAATTCAATATGCTTTAGAAGCGTTTTGTATTTGAGTTTAACTTTACTATAGTTTTCAAGAATATCAGATAAACTTTCAGCAAGTTCCTGTCTAGAAAGTTCAGCAAATACCTCCTCAGAATCAGATTCTGATTCTCATCCAGATGATTCAGCACTGTCCTTAATGTCAGCCATGAATGCTACATTTGCACATTCCTCTTCTGACTCTGATGACGAATCAGATGCATCTGAGTCATCCCAGGTAGCCATCAAAACTTTCTTTTTGTGATCTGACTTTCTTTTTGGGTTTTCCTTCTGAAGCTTTGGACAATCACTCTTGTAGTGCCCAGGTTCTTTGCATTCATATCAAACAACCTCTCTTTTTCCAGATCGTCTGTGTCCAGAGGATTCTCCAGATCTTCTGTATCCAGAGTGTTCTCCAGGTCTTCTGTGCCTAGAAGATTCTTTGTGTTGATCTGGTTTTCTAAAGTTCTTGAACTTCCTTTGCTTATTCTTCCAGAGTTTATTGATTCTTCTGGATAGCAAGGATAGTTCTTCTTCATCTTCAGAAGCAGACTCTTCAGAGCTTTCTTCTAATACTTGTAATGCTTTAACAACTTTATTAGATTTTAACGCAATTGACTTACCTTTCTTTAGAGGCTCATCTTCCTCTAGTTCAATCTCATGACTCCTTAGAGAACTGATTAGTTCCTCCAGCGTAATCTTGTTCAGATCCTTTACCAGCTTCAGAGCAGTGACCATGGGTCTCCATCTGGTTGGCAAGCTTCTGATTATTTTCTTGACATGATCACCTGTAGAGTAACCCTTGTCCAGAACCTTTAGGCCAGCAGTGAGAATCTGGAATCTGGAAAACATTGCTTTAATAGATTCAGATTCTTCCATCTTGAAAGCTTCATACTTCTGGATCAGCGCCAGAGCCTTGGTTTCTTTGACTTGAGAGTTCCCTTCATGAGTCATCTTCAGGGATTCAAATATATCAAAGGCAGTTTCTTTGTTGGTTATTTTCTCATATTCAGTATGAGATATAACATTTAGCAATATAGTTCTAGCCTTGTGGTGATTTCTGAATTCCTTCTTTTGCTCCTCAGTCATTGATTTTCTCTCAACTTTCTTGCCATTCCCATCAGTGGGATGAACATATCCATCAATAACTAAGTCCCAAAGATCAGCATCAAATCCTAGAAAAAAACTTTCTAGTCTATCTTTCTAATAATCAAATTTTTCTCCATCAAACATGGGAGGTTTTGTGCTGACTCTTTCTTCATATTTGTTGTTGTTGGATGTTGGAGTTTCAACAGCCATAATGTATATCAATCAAGAGTATCAAGATTTTTTCCCACTGGATCTTTTCTGGTCACGGTTAAGTGATAGCACAAACAGAACCGGAGCTCTGATGCAAATTGAAGGTGAGAAAAACACTTAGAAGGGGGGTTGAATAAGAGTTTTAAGAATTATGACAATAAAAACAACTCAAGATTTTTATCCTGGTTCGTTGAACTCAACTACTCCAGTCCACCTTATCAAAGATGATTTGCCTTTCTCTACAAGGACTTAATCCAATATTGATCAACTGATTACAATAGAAAGCACTAAGAACAATTGTCTTAGTCTTCTCAAGAACTATTGACCACACCTTGGTCTTCTTAAGGAACTTACAATTTAATGTAAACTAACAAGTGTTTGAATGCTTCTAATAAGCTGTATCACAACAATGATGTTTACACTTAAGATTAAGTACAACAAAAACTATATGGTTTTATGAAAGATCAAATGAGTAAGATCTTGTGAGATTTTCTCTTTTATGAATCAAGCGTGTATTTCTTTCTGAGTGATCTAGCAATGAGCAAAAGATGAGTAGTAAATTAGCAGCCTCAAAATGTTGAAGTAGTTCTCCTTTTATAGCTTTTTCAAATGCCTTGAGTGATGTGCAGCTGAATATAATATTTTGATTGTATGACTTTTCATTACCAAAAGTATGGGCAGAGATATGCTTTCTGCAGAAAGGTATGGTTGTAGAAGCCTTGGGATTTGCACCACGTCACTTCTTTAGACAAATTAGCCATTGGTTACTTTGGAAGTAGCACCACGTCTAATCAAGTTTACAGCTTCTTCAACAAGCTTCCTACAAGATGAAGTCTTCACAATCTGCACTTTAGAACTTGTAGTAAGCTTAAAAGGTATGAAATGCTTTATGATGATTAGACCTTAAGATGAATGATAAGTCCAGAGTCTTGATAGATGATCAGATCTTTGATGTATCAGAGTTTCAGTCTTGATCAGAGTCTTCATCAGAGTCTTCATCAGAGTATGCAGCAATATGTGCTTTGAGTGTGAATATTAATGATACGAGTCTGGTTATAAAATCCTCTGAGTTTATAGTGAAAGAACTTCAGAGTCTCATAAGATCAGAGCTTTCAGCTTTTGTATACTTCTTTCAGTAACGCTTCAGATCATTTTGTAGCTTCTGCTTCAGATCCTTCTGGCATCGCTTCAGAATTTTCTGATAGTCTTGCATCTGATGCTTCAGATCTTTGCATAGTTTCTTTGTACTTATTTGCTTCTTTTAAGAGTATTTAATTTTATACCTGAAACAATAATGAACAAATTTTAGAGTGTATATTTGTTCATTACAAAATTCCATAAAAGTTATCATCAAAACATAGAGATATAAGAAACACCAATCTGTGTTCTAACACTTGTTAGTTCTTTAAGAATTCATGAGAAAGAGCTAGAAGGAGATGAACCTCATAAGCGAGGTAAATATGTTTCCTTAAAGTTCAAACCTATAAAGGAAATGGCTTATCAAACGGAGGAAGAATCAGAAGATTTTGATGAAGACTCAAAATATGATGATGATGAGATGTCATTGATTTCCAGAAGGGTCAATAGACTCTGGTAACATAGGATGAATAGTCAAAGGAAGTTCAGAGGAACAAGGAAGACTGCTGGTCATTCTAACTCATCATCTCGACAGAAGAAGCAGGGTTCTTGAAAAGACGTTATCTGTTATGAATGCAAGGAGTTAAGTCACTACAAAAATGAGTGTCCTAAACTCAAGAAGGACAAGAAGCCTAAGAAGAAATTCTCCAAAGAAACTCGATCTTCATTTAACCTTCTGAAGAAACTCTTATGGGTTTGGTATCTTTGATAGAGACAACATCCATAGATAAAGCTCTTCTGGATTATGAATGGATTCTGGCTATGCAAGAAGAACTGAACCGATTCACCAGCAATAACATTCAGGATCTTGTTTAGAAACCAAAGGGTGTCCATGTTATTGGAACTAGATGGGTGTTCAGAAAAAATTTCAATGATAAAGGTGAGGTCATCAGAAATAAGGCTCGACTGGTAGCACAAGGTTATAGTCAACAAGAGGGGATAGGCAATACAAAAATCTTTGCACCCGTTTCTATGTTAAAATCTATTCATCTTTGAGTTTCATTTTCAGTCAATCATAACATCACTTTATATCATATGGATGTTAAAAGTGCATTCTTAACTGGGTATATTTCTAAAGAAGTGTATGTGAACCAACCCCTGGCTTTGAGAGTTCTAAAAACCCTGATTTTGTTTTCAAACTTAAAAAGTCGTTATACGGTCTAAAATAAGCTCTTAGAGCTTGGTATGAAAGACTAAGTAACTTCCTTTTTGAAAATGATTTCACCAGAGGGAAAATGGACATAATGCTCTTTTGCAAAACTTTTAAGAATGATATTCTGGCTGTGAAAATTTATGTTGGTGATATTATATTTGGTTTTGCTAATGCTTCCTTGTGGAAGGAATTTTCTAAGTTAATGCAGGCAGAATTTGAAATGAGTCTGATGGGAGAACTCAAATTGTTTCTAAGGATTCAAATTGATCAACATTCATAAGGAACGTACATTCACCAAAGCAAGTATACAAGAGAAGTTCTGAAGAAGTTTAATTTGTCAAAATGTAAGCTAGCAAAGACTCTAATGCATCCCACATGCATTCTGGAAAAGGAAGAGGTAAGTGGCAAGGTAGATCAGAAGTTATTTAGTGGTATGTTTGTGTGCTCGCTAATTGCTTCTAGACCTGATATTTTATTCAGTGTTTGTTTGTGTGCTAACTTCCAATTTGACCATAGAGAGAGTCATTTAATTGTTGTTAAGATGATATTTAGGTATCTGAAAGGTACTACTAATGTTAGTTTGTTTTATAGAAAATCAAGTGAATACAAATTAGTAGGCTATTGTGATGCTGACTATGTTGGAGACAAAATAGAAAGGAAAAGTACTTCTGGAAGTTGTCAATTTCTGGGAGACAATCTAATCTTGTGGTCTAGCAAAAGATAGTCTACAATTGCACTCTCAACAACTGAAGCTGAATATATTACAGCTTCTGGAAGTAGCACTCAGATACTCTGGATGAAGAGTCAGCTGGAAGATTATCAAATTTCTGAGAGTAACATTCCTATCTTCTGTGATAATAATTATGATATTTGTTTATGCAGGAATCCTATATTATATTCTAGGGCTAAACATATTGAAATTAAACATCACTTTTTACGTGACTATGTTCATAAGGGTATTTTTCATTTAAAATTTGTTGATACAGACTACCAGTAGACTGATATCTTCACTAAACCCCTTGCTGAAGATAGATTCATTTTCATTCTAAAAAAATATGTTTATAAAACCTTGTCCAAAGTGAAATGATGTTTCCATAATGTTCAGCTTATCAGAATTCTTAATTAAGATTCTGAGGTTGTGTTGTGGTTCGTTTGTTTCTGAAACATGAGCTTTCTGAAGTGGGATGCTTGAATTTCGAGGCTAGAATACTTTCTTTTAAAGACTTAAAGGTTATATTTTTCCAGTACTTGTTGAAGACTTCTGGACTCATGTTGTAGCAGATAAGGAAATAATCGTATCCTTTGTTCTTGGAAGAAGGATTATTATCACTGAGAAAACCATAGCGGATCCTATTTCATATGATGGTAGTGGCTTAAAGGTTTACAATGTTAAGCCCGATGAAAGAAGGGAAGCAAAGGTTGTGAGGGCAATTCTCATAGGTAGCTACACTTGTTTCAATGATGTCAAAACTTAGATTGATAGAAATATATACTTTGGACTATATCATTGTGTCACAAATGCATGTCTTATCCCTCGTGAGTCAAACATTCGTCAAAAACATTATTGATACATATAGAAATCGCTAAATCTATGCTTCATATAGGGTTGGTCAAGCTTGTCAAGCTTACTATGTAATAGAGTACCTCAAAAGTGGCTTGATACATGAAAATAATAATTTTTGCATATTTTAGGGCTTTGAGTCGACACAAACCTAGTTCCGGTCGACTTATACAGAAAGTTTTTTGAATGGTCTACTCTCAGGAGTGCTCACGTCGACCCTCCGGTCGACGCAAAGTTCTATTTTTTGAACAATCAGGAATTCGGGTAAGCTCAGGTCGACCCTCCTTTCTACATAGGTTGACCGCTCGTGTATGTTCAATTAAAAATTTGTTATGTGAAACTGTCTTTGTGTTTGTTATGTTTGTTAATCAGTTTTTTCTTGTATATAAAGTGATTTTTGCTCTTCCTTTTACATGTACTTGAAAAACAAGAAAAGTTAAAATAAGATACTGATTGTTCTCATCATTCTCATCTTCTTCCTTGCATTTTCTCAACAACTACACATAATCATTTTTGTTGTGCATTCTGCTTGTTAGAGGTGATAACGTCCAAACATAGAATTGGTGTAATCGGGTTTGGGTTGAGAAACCAGTAGGTTTTTCTTGAATAAAACATTTAGGGTTTTTTCCTCCAAGAATCATGGATTTTAGGGTTTTTTGCACGAATTGGTCCACCACAGATTCAGCCAAGCGAAGGTAATTGAAGAACGGGTTGTTATGTCGGTTTAGTAGCGGTAACTGGAGGATTGTGAGAGGAAGATTCGGGCTCGACATGTTGGTGATTGAAATCATCCGAGCAGGATTTGAAGACTGTGGGGTTGTTCAAATGGAGTGTCGTAGTCGAAGGTTTATTCACCGTGTTCGAAGGACTTGATTCAGCTTGAATCAAGGGAAGAGAAGAAATAGGCTCTGCATCAACAATTGTGTTTGATTATTTGATTTCTATTTGCTTCTCGTGTAAACATTGACCAACAAGTTATATCTATATACAGGTCTCAATTCTATTTTTAGAATTAAAGGCGGACGTACCCCGAGCGAGGACGACGGGGGAACTGCCTCAACAAATCGGTGTTCTCTCTTTAGTTTTAAATGACTTAAATTATGAGCTTGAGTGCAAACAATTGTGTTAATCAAAATTCTGATGTGAGTAGTGTTGAACCATTTTTAAAGCTTATTACAATCATTGATTGTAATTGAACACTTGAGCACTTTACTCTCATATTTGAATTCACTTGTGGTGCCTTACACTCCAAGTGTTTGAGCAATTATGTGAACAATAAACAATTGTGTTGTCTTTTCAAATTGACTATATTTTTAAAGCATTGGAAATAGTCAAACCTTATAGTGAATAAAATCTGATTGTAGTGTGATCAAATTATTGATTCTTAAATCTCGTTTTTATTGAATTCCATAGGCTTTGCGTATATCCGATTTTTCGGTAAAGGTTCATTTTAGACGAATATATTTCATCGGCCGCTTCCGCCTAAAACATTTTAAAAACCAAAAATTGGTAGCGCCGACTCTATTTTTAACAAGTGATCTATTCAACCCCCTACTAGATCTGCGCCATCGTCTAACAAAGGTTGTTGCAACCATCTTTAAAAAGGGAACCATTTTTTATGATGAAAAAGGACCATCTGCAAAGGATATGAAGGATTCTCTGAGAGTTTGGTTTAAGATAATTCTGGGATGTATTTATCATAGACATGGTATGCACTCAGCTGATTATATCAACCTTACTTAGAAATATATGATGTATTTCTTGATGAAGGGTGTCAAGTTGGCAATTATTCTTATTCTCTTTAGATGTTTTAGGGATTTCATATCTACATCCAGAATTGGGCCCGTCATAAAGGGTAAACATATTCTCTATGGAAGATTACTTTCAAACATCTTTATGGAGACTGATCTAATTGAAGAGCTTTTGGTTGTTGGTGTTACTGAAGAGCTAATGAAATATGTTGGCAATGTTTTATGGGGAATGAATCTCAAAAGTATGGGTCTTATTCCCAAAGTTATCCGACTAAGCAACTTGCCTACCAAGGATGAAATTTGTACCATGAGGATTCCGGTTAATAGCTTTCCACTGTTCTCTAAAAATGATCCACAAGAAGTGCTAGCACGCTACATAGCTAGTTGTGGTGTGTCGTAACCCGAAATTTTACCTCCCCTTTTTCCTTTTGCATAAGCATGTGCATTTGCATCGCTGGCATACGCATTCATACTTTTTCTCTGTGGTTTTTGTTGCAAGAATATTCAGGTTTTCCAAGCCCGATTAATCACATCCTCAAAAAGATATCACATCATCAACACAAGCAAAAAAAAGGGTTTCTATGTCTATTCATGAAAGCAAAAGGTCAAAAATCAGAACCGTGACCACAACATCATTTTTCAAGCAAATTAGGCAAAATTGGCCTGGTTGTTATACCCCAAAATTTGACCAACCCTCTTTCTTGTATCTAGTTTATGTTTCATTGCATTTTAGCATCTTGAATTTGAATAGCATAGTTCTTACAGGGGATTAAGTGATTTTTTGTGTGCCATCCAAGAGGAGAATCTTATTGGCTCCTAGATCAAGCAAATGCATTGGTAGAGGTCATCAAGTGTGTGTTATCATCATGAAGTTGTCCAAGCTCCTTGAGAGGAAAGGTGTGCTATAGCTTATTGTTTGAGAACCACCAGGGGATTTGTCAAGAGTTCATAAGGTCCTATCGTGGATGTGATCATGGGATAGAGGTTTGTTGAGTACCTCAGAGGCTATTGTGGAGTTGTGATGGTCATTCCAATCATCTGCAAAGGGCCTAGGCAAAAGAGCATGAAATTAGGGTTTCACATATAATCAGGATAAACTTGTTATTTGAGAAAAACTTGTTTCCATGACCCTCCATATGTCCCATGATGTTTGGAGGTAGAAGATTGATCATCAATTTCAATCAGAAGAGCTCCAATTGGTCAGTCAATAGCAAATCAGGAGATTTGGGGAAAAGTCAACTTTGTAGTGAAAAAAGTCAACTCTTGACTTTTTGAGGTCAAGATCATGTTCCTCAAGTTCAATGTGACCAATGGGTGAGATTTGATCAAGAAATGTCAAAGGAATCATGAAAAATCAAGAAATGTTGAAACTTACCATTTTGGGAAATTTAGGGTTTTAGAACCTTTCCATTTATGGAAAGTTTCACATGTGAATCAACCACATTCCAAGCCACTTTTCTTCATGATCAAGGTTTCAATTGAGCTTTTGTCTAACATCAAACTTTTTCCTTATATTCCAAGCTTTCTTTTGAGTATCAATTCATCATCATGTGATGCTTGAAGCTCAAGTTATAATGGTTCAAAGTTAGGGTTTTCAATGATCTCAAAGTTAGCAAGTTTGGACAAATTTTTAGAGCAACTTTCCAAGCCAATTTTCACCAAGTTCTTGTTGTCAAATGAACTTTGGTCCCACATGAAAGTTGTAGATCTTGTTCCAATATTTCCATCCATGACTAGAAGTCCTTCATATGATGTTTGAAGCTCAAGATATGGATGTCCAAAGTTAGGGTTTCAAATGGTTCAAAGTTCATAACTTAGAATTTTTCTAAGTTATCTCTAGGGAGCTTGCATGACATGATTTTCAACCTTATTTTCCATAGTCTTCCAAGATGCAAACCAAGATGGATTCAACATCAAAGTTATTCCATGCCATGCACTCTTCAATTAGAGCTCAAGTTCTAGGCAAGATGAGCTTTGTGCATCAAGATATCATGATTCAAAGATGGTGATTTCAAATTTGTTTCAAGGCATGATATTTGGTTCATTTGGGCGTGTTATTCACTCATTCATGCAACATACTTGTTTTTCTCATCCCATGCGCATAAATTGGTGAAATGCATACTCCAAACATTGCCAAATCAAGCCCAACCAAGCTCGTACCACTTTTGTGCAATTTTGAATTTTCTTACTCAAAAAAGGAAGGGACAAGTAACCCTTATTCTGTCCACCATGTAGTCCATCCAATTTGTTTTTCCCACTCAAACAAGACAGCCAAAAAGAAGCAGCTCGTGTACTACTCCATCATCAACCATTGTAGCCAAAAATCACCTTGATCACAACATCTGATCCACCCACTTTTTACCACTGTTAAACCCTCCAAAATCCTTTTTCACCTCATAGATAAGCTTAAAGAAACCCTAGAAAAAAGGAAGCCATCATTTGAGCAAAAACTCGAGCTTCACATTCTTGCTTCTCTCTGAAAATCTCTTCGAAGCTCACAAGTTATCGAGCCATTCAACAAGATTTCTTTCAATCTATCATCACCATAAACTCCTCTCCCAACTGCTTGCAAAAAGAAGCAACTGTGTGCACATTGTTCCTCAGCTGTTCAAAATCACTTGGAGGTTCAGAAGGAGATTCAAGGACATTCAAACCAAGCTCAAGCTCCTACATGTCTCAAGGATTCATTTTGCATCATTTGGATGGTTTTCAGCAAGTTTTGAAGAGGCAGTGGACCATTCTCCACTAGGTAATAACCTATGAACTTTCTCCATTTCTCCTATTTGTTTTCACTTGATTTATGATGTGAAGTCATGTTCATGCTTGGTGTTTGAAGTCCTAAGGGGCATCATCTTGTTTCTGTTTGTTATTTATTTGAGTTATATGATGAAAGTTCATTTGGACCTGTGACTTTGAGCTCACTTTTCTATGCCCCATAATGCTCTATTTTGAATATAATTGATATGGGGTTGTTCCTTGTGCTTTGGAGACCATTTTTGGTCTTTACACTTTTGCAAATCATGGAGGCAGTGAGGAGATATAAGGTTGGGAAGTTGTGGGTATCACACGGTTTTGTCTTCGTGCATGGCCTGGTTTTGAGATTTTTCATATGAGGAAGATAAAGAGGTGGCGAGTTTCTTGCTTGCGTGGCCAGTTAGGGCTGAGGTGGACGCTGACGCGTTTAATGAAACGCAACGTTCCACCTTGTATGTTTGTTTGTTTGATATGCTGATGGGTTTAAGTGACTAGGCTTTGTATTTTTGTTATTCACACACGCGTTTTGTTGGGCCCAAAGTGCATTATGACTGTTTCCAGTTCATTTCACTTTTGCTACTACACCTCCTTTCATGTGTTAGTTTATTTTATTTTCTTTTTGTTTGTCATTTACATTTAAGTCAATTCAAAAATAGTTTTACATTTCATAAAAATACAAAAGATAGTTTTTTGACATTTTGAGATGTTGACTTAATTTTCATATATTTTATTTTATTTTTCACTTTATTTTGTTATTTTATTTTGATTTTACAAAGTTATGTGTATATTGGTGTGCACCTTGTGATATCTTTTTCATGTGGACTCCAAATTTTGTCTCCAATGACCATGGCCTCTCCCTTACCTAGGTAAGGGATTGAGGCACTCTTGAGGAGGATTTTGGTCCATATTTGATCAATTTAAGGTTGACTTTGCTTGCCCCTCGATGAACCCTCGATAAGGTGGAGCACCTCTAACAATGGAATTGTTTGGTGATGCCTTGAGGTGAGTTTCCTCTTGAGACTTTGGCTTCTGTTTGCCATTGAACTTGGCTACTTTTTGTAATTTATTTGGTATTTATTGAGCAATCCTTCTATTTTTTCAAGTTAAGTCCTTTTGTGGAGTGTTACACATGCTAGTTTGACTTTTATCTTTGGGATATGATCTCAAGTTATCCCTTAACCACCTTTTGAGCCTTGTTACATTATTCTAACATGCTCAAGGTGTTGTTTTACATGGATTGGGTCATCTACATGTGTTGTTTGTATCTTAAGTTATCCTTTGAATCATGTGTCTCCACTTGTTCTAAGTGTTGAGTTTGTGCTTGAACTTTGGTTCATCACTTGTACATGATCTTGTTTGTGTCTCTTTCTTCTTATGACCTTAATTTTGAGGCATTCCTCTTATTGTTTTACTTCTACCTTAAGGGGTTTACCACTTGTCCATGTTGATTTGGTGTTATCATTTATGCTTTGGGCTTGCCATGGATATTTGTCTTTAATTTGCATTGTTGTTTGCATTGTTTTGTTTGCATTGCTTTGTGTGAACTTTAAGAATTGTATGGTTGAGATGTGCTTGTGGTGGTGGCTACCCCACACTTTTTCCTCCCTCTTTTATTTGTGTGTGCATCTTAAGATGGTATCATCCTCTTTTAGTGATTGATGTTTGAATGGTTGTAGGAGTTTACTTCTCCCATTTCATCTCACTCTTTTTGACTTGTTTAAGTCCTCTTGTTTGAACTTTTTGCTTCATCTTTAGTACATCTTTTGAGTCTTGCATCTCATCTTTACATTCTTATATGGCATGTTTGCTTTGCTTTTGACTTGTTTAAGTCAATTTCTTTTCATTCTCCACTTCATCTGTGAGTGAGTTATCTACTGTTTACTTGGCTTCTTGCCATGATCCCCCTAGGATTCCTAGTCCCTCTGTTTATGATGGGAGTAGGAGAGACATTAGGTGTTCAATCCTATGCATGATAACATTAAGACAATTTCTTCCCTTTCATCCCAACTTTAGGAGCATTGTGCATGACAGCATTAGGGTTCAGTTCCCCCTTAGTCTGTGTCTTCCTCTTCTCATCTCCTAAATAATTCAAAACACCTAATAAAGGATAACATGTGTTGTATGCTACGAGCCTTAAGTACTTGGGAAATGATGGTTGGGTGGCCTCCTCGCAACTGTCTAGAGTGTTTAGCGTATTCCCTTTATGCGATATGCGACGCATTCGCTCTCAAGTCAAATCTTAACTCAATTCACTTCTTTCATAAAAAACACAAAACAAAAACATCAAACCCTTTTATCCTTCAGGATTAATTGAAAACCATTTTCAGAAAGAGTGTGTTAACTCTTGGTTCTACCGCCAACAGGTAACGCCTAAGTCTCCAATGGTCGAGCAACAATACTTCAACCATGAGAACACTTGAGATAGCCTGAATGCTGCCTCCTGAGCTGAAAATAACCTGCAAAAAGAAATAAAATCGACCGCTTGATCGTCAGGCAAAATAAATGCCGAAGCTCCCGATGCTCTCTATTCAAACTCTTGCATTGAAAGAGAGCCCTGAGCCACATAAATTCCTTGATCCCATGCCTTAAGAACAGATGCTATGATATGTAGAAATGCAAAATGCAGAGAAATAAAAGCCAATCCAGATTAAAACAGAAGGGCAAATTTTGGGGTGCTACAGGTGCCCCTATTCAATTGACTTTGACCTGAAGGGATGAAAAGCATCGGCTTTTAAACATTCAAGGTAGAAGGCGATTGAATACCGAAAGAACCTGGAAATTTTCAACCTGCGGGGAGGCAAAACAGCGAATACCAACCAAAAGTTGGAATGTGACACGCTGAGGATAACAATCCACTATGAAACATCAACCAAACAATACCAACCAAGAGTTGGGATAACAAACCAAGGGTACCAACCAAAAGTTGGGATAAAACTTGAATCAAGAACCTGCAGGACGTACAATTAGCAAACGGACGACCTGAGGACAAGAAAAACTCCGCTGGAAAAATAAGATAGAATCTTATACCAGACCGCCTTGTGGGGACCAAGCGTCTACCAAATAACAATCAAAGGATACCATCCAAAAGATGGGATGACCAGCAAATGAGTACCAACCAAGAGTTGGGATAGAGGTCAGAGAATACCAACCAAGAGTTGGAATACCGACTCCGCCGGGGAGCAAAAGAGGGAAATACCCAAGCAGTCTTGTGGTGACTTCACTGGGCAAGAGTAGATTAACTAGACAACTCTGCACATCCACCAAAAGATAATAACCAAAGGATACCATCCAAAAGATGGGATAAGAATTACTCTCCGGGGATAAAACAAACACTACCAACCAAGAGTTGGAATCACTACAACACTGACCGAAGGTGAAATGGCGGGGCTATCTTGCTAGGAAATACACTGACCAAAAATTAGAATGCCAAAAAAGGGTAATGAACACAAGCTACCGACCAAAAGTTGGAATTGCCGCAATACCGAATAAAGTTGAACCCAAACTATCAACCAAAAGTTGAAAACACCCAATGAACCAAAGTTGAACCACAAGCTACCAACCAAACGTTGGAATCACTTCCACAAAATCTCACCAACCAAAAGTTGGAAACAGACAATGCTACAAACCAAAAGTTGGATTGACGACTCCATCGGGGAATAAAGGAGGACTACCAACCAAAAGTTGGGATAAAAATACTACCACCAAAGGATTACCAACCAAGAGTTGAAATAACAGAATCTAAGAAAGGAAGACTACCAACCAAAAGTTGGAATAACGTCGACAAAGCTTTGGACCCAGCTGGGAATACCAACCAAAAGTTGGGACGACATCCAACAAGCGACAGACTACCAACCAAAACTTGGGATAACGTCCAACAAGCCATAGACTACCAACCAAAAGTTGGGATAACGTCCAACAAGCAATAGACTACCAACCAAAAGTTAGGGTAACGTCCAACAAGCAATAGACTACCAACCAAAAGTTGGGATAACGTCTAACAAGTAATAGACTACCAACCAAAAGTTGGGATAACATCCAACAAGAAATATACTACCAACCAAAAGTTGGGATAACGTCCAACAAGAAATAGACTACCAACCGAAAGTTGGGATAACGTCCAACAAGCAATAGACTACCAACCAAAAGTTGGGATAATGACTGCAAGGGATAACATCCAACCAAAAGTTGGGACACTGGCTACTATTAAAAAGTTAGGATCGCTAGGAAAAGATCATCATCGACCAAAAGTCAGAACACAAACTACTAACCAAAAGCTAGGATCGCCAGGAAAAATCCTCATCGACCAAAAGTCGGAATAAAAGCTACTAACCAAAAGTTATGATCGGTGGGGACGCTGAATAATGCTGACTCCACCATAGAAGACTACCAACAAAAGTTGGGATGATCATCCAAGATTACCAACCAAAAGTTGAAATAAAAGGTTACTAACCAAAAGTTAGGATTACCGGAAACGCTAAACGAGAGTGAACTGACCACAACAAAGGTTACCAACCAAAAGTTGGATATCCAACTTTGCTGAAGAAAACGAGGATTACCAAGCAAAAGTTGGAATAACATCCAAACGCCAATTGGTCACCAACCAAAAGTTGGAATAAAGACTCTGCGAGAGGGAACCAGAGATTACCAAACAAAAGTTGGAATACCACCCTAGAATTACCAACCAAAAGTTGGAATACTAAACCCAGTAATCGGACTATGCTGGGGAGTACCAACCAAAAGTTGGTATAACGCACCCGGGATAGGCAAGCAATAGAATCAACAGACTCACAATTTGCAAAGAAAGCTCCGATAGGAAAAAAGAGAGGTTTAAACAAACGACTCTGCTGAGCGAAAGAACATTCACCAAACAACTCTGTCGGGGAAGATGTCTAAACAAACGACTTGGCCAAGGAGGAAAATGCTTACAGACGACTCGCCTGGGAAGAACAAAGACGTCTAACCCAATGACTCAGCTGAAGAGAGAGGACGTTTAACCAAACGACCAGCGGGGAAGAATCCGATAAAATGACCAACCCAAAGATCCACACCAACAGGGATAACACGTAAATCTTCTGAATCAAACAACCTCTAGCACCAAACCTGGCTTATGCTTCAGATGCATATGTTTGAAAATGGCGTAATGCTCCATTCGAAATGGAAATGCTACGCATTTAGGAAGATGCTATGCAAAAATGCAAATGCAAGGGAACCACCTGAGCAAAATAAATGCTGAAGAGAACAACCCTGCTGGGGAAAGATAGTATATGCCAATTACAAGCCCAGGATGGCCTCCAAGAAAAGAACTCTTCTGGGTTATACTGCTCTGATAAGAACAAAAATCCACTCTGCTAGGTATCAACACAAACTATGCTGAAGAAAGTGCCATGAATCATAATACAACCCTTCTGGGGAACAAAAGACTCGGCTGGGGAAATGCCCTGGATGGCCTTTCTTGAAAATATTCACCCTGCTGAGAAAACAACCAAACAACCCACTCAGTGGGGAATCAAGAATCACGTTGAAAGCTCCACTCTGCTTGGAAAGAAATTCCACCCTGCTGGGGATGCACCGGTAACAATCCACCCTGTTGAGGAATATCAGAGACCTCCACTGAGGACCTCACTCTACTGAGGAATGGGTTATGCTTCTATTTGAACGCTTGCCCTGTCGAGGGAATCAACACTAAATTCTGCTCGAGGAACAAAATCCTGAATACTGATATTACTGGAAAGACACCAGAACGTCGAATTTGTTGGGGAAAGGGCGTCAAAGACGTTGCCTTTGCTGGAGAACAATACTGAATTGCAATCTACGCTGTCGCCGAGGGAATATCCTTCTACCTTACTCTACTAGGAACATGCTGAGAATAAATCCACCCTACTGGGGATTATTGTAGGGAGACAAAACTCTGAACTCCCGTTAGGGGAAAAATGAATCATCCTATATTACAATTTCACCGTCGTGGAGAAACACTCTACTAGGGAGAGCTGCCATCCTGCAACAAACAAGAGCATGCCTTACATGCAAAATGGTTATTTTAGTTATCATTCATGATACCTATCGCCCAAGCAAAATCATTGCTTCGATTATGCTCTACAAAGCCTCATGTTTTCACCTGCAACGTTTACCAAAATAACAGACGTTCTTCGCAAACAAGATAATAGCAGTAAAAACAAGGAACACAAAATTCTTTGACTGAAGTGAATACTTTATTGATAAAAAGCCTGCAAATAGGCGAATTACAATTCAGATGCAATTCCTAAAAAGAGGTAATTGCATAAAAGAAAAAGAATATATACAAATGTTGGCAATGTGGCAACAGACAACCACCATGTGTCGACTCAGCTATGACCTGTATGTCTTCGATGTTCCCCATGTTTCTCCTTCTAAAAAGACTGACTGAACTGATTCCTTTCCTTCGGGATGACTGTTCGCATGCTTATAGATCGAGTGCAGACCGCATTTATTTGCTTTCTAATCCCTAACTTTTTCCTGGATTGCCCTTTCGGGTTTTCAATCCAACGGGATACCCATTTTTGCCAAAGTCGCCTTTCCAGGTTTTCAACTTTGCGGGTTTACATTTTTCTTTTTATCCCAAATTTTTTCCCGAACCTTTTTCCTTTTTTCTGGTTCGTCGGGATGCCCCATTTTTGCCTGGACTTTTTTTCTGTCCAGCGGGTCTCTTTTAAGCAAAGTATCTTTTAACCGCGTCTTCGTTCACAGGGGATGAAAAATCTTCACCATCCATGGTAGATAGTAATAAGGCTCCGCTAGAGAACACCTTTCTTACTACATACAGACCTTCATAATTAGGATTCCATTTTCCCCTGTGATCTGTATAAGGAGGAAAGATCCTTTTCAACACCAAGTTACCTATCTGGAAGCACCGAGGACACACTTTTTGATCAAAGGCTTTCTTCATCCTACTCTGGTACAATGGCCTTGAGCAATGGCTGCCAATTTCTTCTCGTCAATCAAGCTCAGCTGATTCAACCTGGTCTACACCCACTCAGCCTCTTCAAGCTTCACATTCGACAGTACCCTTAAAGAAGGAATCTCAACCTCTAATGGTAGGAAAACTTCCGTACCATACACCAGTGAGAAAGGAGTTGCCCCGGTTGACGTACGTACCGTGGTACGATAACCGTGAAGAGCGAAGGGCAACATCTCGTGCCAATCCTTATAAGTTACAACCATCTTCTGCACAATCTTCTTGATATTTTTGTTAGCTGCCTCGACAGTGCCATTCATCTTCGGACGATATGGAGAAGAGTTGTGATGCTCAATATTGAAACTCTGGCACAGTTCCTTCTTCATTTTGTTATTCAAATTCGACCCATTATCAATAATGATTCTCTCTGGAATTACATAACGACAAATGATGTCCTTCTTTATGAATCGGGCTACCACTTGCTTCGTGACATTGGCAAAGGAAGTTGTTTCTACCAACTTCGTAAAGTAATCAATCGCAACTAGAATGAAGTGATGTCCATTAGAAGCAGTAGGCTCAATCTTTCCAATCATATTGATTCCCTACATAGCAAAAGGCCACGGAGACATTAACACATTCAGAGGAGTTGGTGGCACATGCACCTTATCAGCATAAATCTGACATTTATGGCATTTTCTGGTGTATTTGAAGCAATCGGATTCCATGGTCATCCAATAATACCGAGCTCTCAACAATTTTCTAGCCATTGCATGTCCACCAGCATGAGTATTGAAAGAACCCTCGTGGACTTCCTCCATCAACAGGCTCGTTTCCAGTTCATCAACACAACACAGCAAGACCATGTCAAAGTTTCTCCTATAGAGCACATCATCTTTGTTCAGATAAAATTTACCGGCTAACCTCCTCAAAGTATTCTTATCTTCGTTGGATGACCCAAATGGGTACTCTTGAGTCTTGAGAAAATGCTTGATATCAAAATACCAAAGATTTCCATCTGATGCCTTCTCAATTGCAAACACAAAAGCGGGTCTATCAAGACGCATGATGGTGATAGTTGGAGCTTCATTCCAGTAATTCACTTTGTACATTGAGGATAGCGTGGCCAAGGCATCCGCCATCTAATTCTCGGCTATGGGCACATGATGGAACTCAATTCTATCAAAGAAAGGCAACAGTCTCCTTGCATAATCCTTGTAAGGCACCAGGTTGGCCTGACGACTTTCCCACTCTCGTTTGATTTGATTGACGACAAGTGCTGAATTGCCGTACACATCCAGATTCTTGATCCTTAGATCAGTGGCATCTTCTAAACCTATAATACAAGCTTCATACTCGGCTTCATTATTGGTGCATGCGAAAGTCAATCAGGCAGTGAACGGTAAGTGAGAACCGTGAGGAGTAGTAATGATCCCACCGATTCCATTACGATATGAATTAACCGCTCCATCAAAAACCATCTTCCACTGAGACCCAATCTCCGGACCCTCGTCAGGTAAAGGCTCATCACAGTCTTTCATCCTCAAAAACATGACGTCTTCATCTGGAAAATCAAACTTCATCGGCTGATAATCCTCAATCGGTTGTTCAGCAAGATATTCTGACAGAACATTTCCTTTAATGGCTTTTTGGGAAACATACTAAATATCATACTCTATTAAAACCATTTTCCATAGGGAAATCCTTCCGGAGAGTGCTTGTTTTTCAAAGATGTACTTGATCGGATCCATCTTCGAAATCAATAGGGTTGTATGGTTTAACATGTACTGTCTCAAACTCTTAGCAGCCCAAGCGAGTGCACAACATGTTTTTTCCAGCATTGAGTATCTCGACTCACAATCAGTGAATTTCTTACTCAGGTAGTAGATAGCATGCTCTTTTCTACCTGACTCTTCTTGTTGACTGAGCACACATCCCATTGAATTCTCAAGAACCGTGAGATATATAATCAGAGGTCTCCCTACAACTGGAGCCATGGGTATTGGAGGTTCCTGCAGATATTCTTGTATTCTTTCAAATGCCTTCTGGCAATTTTCATTCCACCTGACCGTTTGATCTTTTCTTAGCAATTTGAAAATTGGTTCACAAGTGGCTGTAAGATGAGATATGAACCTTGCAATGTAGTTCAATCTCCCCAGGAAACCACGGACCTTTTTTTCCGTTCTTGGCTCAAACATTTCTTGTATAGCTTTTATTTTGGCAGGATCTACCTCAATACCCTTCTCACTGACAATGAAACCCAGTAACTTTCTAGATCTCACTCCGAAGGTGCACTTGTTAGGATTCAGCCTCAACTTGAACTTCCTTAACCTTTCAAACAATTTCAGAAGATCGACCAGATGTCCTTCCTCCGTCTGTGACTTTGCAATCATGTCATCAACATATACTTCAACCTCATGAAGAATCATATCATGAAAGAGAGTCACCACTGCCTGCTGATAGGTTGCCCTTGCATTTTTCAATCCAAAAGGCATTGCCTTATAGCAAAAAGTTCCCCATGGTGTGATGAAAGTTGTTTTCTCCATGTCCTCTGGGGCCATCTTGATTTGGTTGTACCCAGAGAAGCCATCTATGAAGGAAAACACGGAATATTGAGCGGTGTTATCAACCAACACATCAATATGGGGAAGCGGGAAATCGTCTTTCGAGCTCGCTTTATTCAGATCTCTGTAGTCAATGCATATCCTACCCTTTCCATCTTTCTTAGGAAAAGGAACAATGTTAGCGACCCACGGAGGGTAATTCGTGACAGCAAGAAAACCAACATTCAACTACTTCTGAACTTCTTCTTTTATCTTGATTGCCATGTCAGACCTTGTCCGTCTCAACTTCTGCTTGACTGGTGAACATTCTTCTCTGAGAGGTAACCGGTGTACCACAATATCTGTATCTAGCCCAGGCATGTCTTGGTAAGACCAAGCGAAGATATCCTTATACTCATGGAGCATTTCAACCAATCTTCTCCTGATAGTATCTTCCAATGCAGCCCCCACTTTTACCTCTTTCCTGTCATCTTCGGTACCCAGATTGATAACTTCAATATCCTCCTGATGAGGCAAAATGACCCTTTCCTCTTGCTTGAAAAGTCTGGCTAACTCTTCGGGTAGTTCACAGTCTTCGTTAGTCTCTTCTTCAGCCTAATAAATGGGATTATCAAAGTTATACGAAGTCATAGCTGAACTTGAGTCGATGGGTCGATAGAAAAGACATGCATGATGATGTTTATGTTTATTATGCGATACAACAAACAAAACACATTGCCATTTTTCTGTTTAATATAAATGCAAAAGAAAAAACAAGAAAAACAGGGATCACAATATACGAAAAAAGTCCTTTATTTATGATAAAGTGAAAATAACAAGAGGGCCCCACAAATTGGGTCACTACATTTTGGGCAGAACGTAGGACTGAGCATAAACAAAACAATGAACATTACTCTGCAGTAGTAACATGAATGACTTCTTCTGTAGTCCAATTGCACAACTTTTGGCCAAGAGTACATGGACGAATCCAGGCATCCATATCACAATCAATGTCAACTTCATCATCTCCAACGACATTAAATCTATTAAATATCACACCACTGCTGGTGAGTTGCACAGGTCCCTTGTACCTTGGAATGCTTTGAGAAGAATTGGAAGGTTTGTAACCCAAGCTGAACTTGTCCTTCTTGACAGGCACATTAAGAACTTGGCCCCACTTATGTGACAAGCCGAATTCTACAATAGCACGAGCTTCTTTAAGCGACGGCATTGAAACCTCTGGGATCTCGGCTTCTACAGGAGACTTCCCCTGAATCCTAACTATTTCAAACGCCTGGCAAAGTGTTTCATGGATCTCCCCATCCACTTCCACATACTTGAAGGACGACAAATGGCTGACCATAATGTCCTCTTCACCGCATACTGTGACAATTTTCCCTTCCATCATGTGTTTCAGCTTTTGATGCAACGTTGAAGTAACTACTCCCGCATCATGTATCCAAGGTCGGCCAAGAAAACAAATGTAAACCGGATGGATATCCATGATGTAAAAAGTTGCATCAAAAGTCTCTGGCCCTACCTGAATAGGCATCGTAATCTCTCCAAACACATATCTCTTAGACCCATTGAAAGCCCTCACAACCAAATCACTTGGCGTGCATATCAAACCTCGAGTATCCAATTTCATCAACGCCTTCTTTGGAAGCACATTGAGGGATGATCATGTGTCGACCAAGACATGCGACTTCAAAGACCCTCTACACTCCATATATATGTGTGCAAAGCACGGTTATGGTTTCTCTGGGCAGGAGTCAAATCCAGATCAGTAAAACCAAGACCATTGCCGGCATTTACATGAGCTAATACCCCCTCTAACTGATTGACAGAAATATCCTGGGGTACGTATGCTGCATTCAAGATTCTCAATAAGGAATTGGGGTGTGCCTCCGAACACAACAATAATGACAAAATGGAAATCTTCGAAGGAGTCTGATTTAAGTGACCCACAATCTTGTAGTCACTTTTCCGAATGAGCCTCATAAATTCCTCTGCGTCTTTCGAAAAGACATCAGTACCAACCTGTTGCTGGATATTCTCCTTAATCAAGGCCTTACCATTGCCTTTTTCATTCTTATCAACGTTAACCTCGGGTGGAGAAAAGATCCTACCACTTCTGGTAATACCTCCAGGACCAACGATATTCTCAACTGACAAACTTCCACCTGTAGGTGTTGTCCATTCCTGTCTCTTCCCATTACAGAACACCTCTCCCCCATAGTTCCATGGGATGGCTTTAGTGCTCTCGTATGGCACCGGTCCAGGTACAGTAATGACAACCGGAGATGGCCTAGCAGGCGATGAAATATTGATTGTTTGGTATGGAATAGAGATCGTAGCAACTTCGCTTACGTCCTTACTCACCTTACTCTTAACATATTCCTTTACAACCTTGTCAAATTGTAAACGACCCTCATCAATCATTCTTTGAATACCCTTCCTCAAAAGATCACAACCCTCAGGTTGCACTTCACATTCTGAGCAGTCAGTAGAACATCCAGGAAACACTCCCTTTTCCGACAGCCTAGCCTTCACAAAGCTCAACGGAGTCTTCAAATCCCCAACATCAGTTATCAGATTTAATTTCTCTCCCTCAATACCAGCATTAACCCCTGCCGCCCCATGATTTGGCATCGGTTTTTGATTCACATTAGGCCCATCGTTGGTGAGGTTGATAGCCTTGGAGACAAGAAAATCCTAAGCTTTGTGCTTGAAGGCCTTGCAATTGTCAATACTATCGCCTGGGGCACCAGAATGGAACTCACACCTGGCATTTGCATCATAACCACGAGGTGGTGTACCAGTGAAAGGAGCCAAAGTTCTCTTCTGAACTAGTTGTAACTGCAGCAGATGTTGTAACAACTGAGAATATGACATCGAAGGATTCTCGAACTGTCTATCAATCATTCTGTGTCTAGCATTATAAAGTCGAGGAACATTAACTCGCTACTGACTTGCGGCTGGGATATCTATAGTAGCAACCTGTTGATTATAACAGGACTGAGCTCTACCTTTACCCTTGTGAGAAATAACATTTGCATCCCCTTCCCTAAAGAGGATCCACCACCATTTGGAATCTTTCTAGACTTAATCCCACTTTCGACTCTTTCACCAGCCATTACCAAATCAGAAAACCCTGTAGATATGCATCCTATCAACTTCTCAAAATAAACACCAGGCAAAGACGCCATGAACATGTCGATCAGCTCCCTTTCTATCATAGGGGGTTGCACTCTTGCAGCTAGATCCCGCCATCTCTAGGCATTTTCCTTTAAGCTCTCATTACTTTTCTGCGACAAACTCTGCAATTGTACCCTGTTTGGCACTAGATCACTATTATACTAATAGTGATGCACAAAAGCCTCAGCCAATTCTCTCCAACTGCGGATATGAGTTCTCTCAAGTCCCATATACCATTCCAAATATGCTCATGTCATACTATCTTGGAAGAAATACATTAGCAGCTTTTCATCATCGAAGTAAGCAGACATTTTCCTGAAATATGTCCGAATGTGCACTCTTGGACAGGCCGTCCCTTTATATTTTTCGAAATCTGGTACCTTGAATTTGGGAGGAATCCTGACCCCAAGAACTAGACCAAGATCTGACATATCGAGACCCAAAGAGTTCTGATTCTCAAAAGACTTCATCTTCTCCTCAATTAGTTTAAACCTTCGGTCAGCTTCAGTTGGTAAACCACCCTCCATATCTCTCATGGAAAAGACATTATCCTGGTTATCTTCCCAATGAGGGCCAGCAGCCCCGTGCACAACGCACACACATCCATTACAAACAACATTACCATTCTCATTCGCAGCACCTCTGCCCAGAGGTATGACAACAGTAGGAACACCCTGTGGAACAAATCCACTGATCGGTGGAGGAATGACACTAGCTCCTCCGTGAAAAACGCCTTCTTTGTCAACCCATGCTATCAATGGCTTGACCATAGTTCTTAATTGATCCTTCCCACTAGCAACAGTTTGCATTAGCTCCATGAATTGGGCCATGCGAGCCCCGACTTCCTGCAATTCAGCTTGAACCTGATCCATTACTCTTCGCTGATTCCCTCGAGTGAAATATCTGTGGAAACTGAACTCCTAAATCCTGTTACTGAAGAAAACCAAGCAGAGTTAGGAACAAAAGGCCATCGAGAACACCTGCGATGCAAATGAAAATGCAGACATGTCTGCGTATTTACAGGGAGATCTCCCCCTTGATTCTAGTTTCAATAAACAAGAACAACAGAGATGGATAAGAACAGTGTGATAATCTTCTCATATATCAATCAAAGCTGAGACAATACCACCAAATGAGAAATATCCGCACACAAATGGTATTGATCTCATCCAACATATCTGGTGATGATCAAGATACAAAAAACAAAGAAACTATAAAAGATAAGCCTCCCTAGTAGTCATGCTCTTTGCCCCAGGCCTGAGCCTCCCTAAGAATCTCCTTTGTATCTGGATGATCTGGTCTATCAACCAACTCTCTGATGAGGATATCCTTTCGCGTATCACATCCCGAAGAGAACAATAATGATCCTCCCAAGCATCTTCTCCGAAGACATCATCAAGCCTGGGTTTCTTCACCTCTACGCATATCTTGAGCTCTTCAAGTGCTAATAAAGTCTCCTGGTATTTCCGCTCAATCGTGCATCTGCGGAAAGATTCTAACAATACCTCTTTCTCCTTAGCCTTGAGTTGCGCCTTCAACTTATTGACCTGAGTACAAAGCTGATCCTCTCTACTCTTGTTGGCGGTCAAAATAGCATTCCACTGCTCATCGAACTTGGATATCTTCAGATATGCTCTATCTAAATCCTCCTTCTTGTGCTTTAGAATGTTGCAGGTGCTTTTTAAATCATAACTGACCCGCTTTCGTACTTGTACCTGATCAGTAAGTTCTTTCTTCAACTTGATCAATGACTCTGACTGCGTCTTGGCCAAATAAACAGCTTCACCTTTATCATGCTTCAGTTGATCGATCTCTTGTGTCAATTCTTCATTCTCTTTACACAACTTTTCCTTATCTACCCAAAGCTCGTTATACCTCAGGATGTCGACTGTAGTAGGTTGCTCAATGGCTAAAGGATACAATGGTTCTTCGACAAGAAACGAAAGTAGAACCTTCCCAACTCTCTTCTGGATCCACTCCAAGTAAAGGTCATAGGCTCTTTGCCCCAATAGTCATGCTCTTTTCCCCAGGCCTGAGCCTCCCTAAGAATCTCCTTTGTATCTGGATGATTTGGTCTATCAACCAACTCTCTGATGAGGATATCCTTTCGCGTATCACATCCCGAAGAGAATAATAATGATCCTCCCAAGCATCTTCGCCGAAGACATCTTTAAGCATGGGTTTCTTCACCTCTGCACATATCTTGAGCTCTTCAAGTGTTGGTAAAGTCTCCTGGTATATCCGCTCAATCGTGCCTCTGCGGAAAGATTCTATCAATACCTCTTTCTCCTTAGCCTTGAGTTGCGCCTTCAACTTATCGACCTGAGTACGAAGCTGATCCTCTCTACACCTCTTGGCGGTCAAAGTAGCATTCCACTACTCATCGAACTTGGATATCTTTAGATATGCTCTATCTAAATCCTCATTCTTGTGCTTTAGAATGCTGCAAGTGCTTTTTAAATCATAACCGACCCGTTTTCGTACTTGTACCTGATCAGTAAGTTCTTTCTCCAACTTGATCAATGACTCTGACTGCGTCTTGGCCAAATAAACAGCTTCACCTTTATCATGCTTCAGCTGACCCATCTCTTGTCTCAATTCTTCATTCTCTTTACGCATCTTTTCCTTCTCTACCCAAAGCTCGTTATACCTCAGGATGTCGACCGTAGTAGGTTGCTCAATGGCTAAAGGATACAATGGTTCTTCGACAGGAAACAAAAATAGAACCTTCCCAACTCTCTTCTGGATCTACTCCAAGTAAGGGTCATAGGCTCTTTGCCCAGTAGTCATGCTCTTTGCCCCAGGCCTGAGCCTCCCTAAGAATCTCCTTTGTATCTGGATGATCTGGTCTATCAACAAACTCTCTGATGAGGATATCCTCTCGCGTATTATATCCCGAAGAGAACAACAATGATCCTCCCAAGCATCTTCGCCGAAGACATCTTCAAGCCTGGGTTTCTTCACTTCTACGCATATCTTGAGCTCTTCAAGTGCTGATAAAGTCTCCTGGTATTTCCGCTCAATCGTGCATCTGCAGAAAGATTCTATCAATACCTCTTTCTTCTTAGCCTTGAGTTGCGTCTTCAACGTATCGACCTGAGTACGAAGTTGATCCTCTCTACTCTTGTTGGCGGTCAAAGTAGCATTCCACTGCTCATCGAACTTGGATATCTTCAAATATGCTCTATCTAAATCCTCCTTCTTGTGCTTTAGAATGCTGCAGGTGCTTTTTAAATCATAACCGACCCGCTTTCGTACTTGTACCTGATCAGTAAGTTCTTTCTCTAACTTGATCAATGACTCTGACTGCGTCTTGTCCAAATAAACAGCTTCACCTTTATTATGCTTCAGCTGACTGATCTCTTGTCTCAATTCTTCATTCTCTTTATGCAGCTTTTCCTTCTCTACACAAAGCTTGTTATACCTCAGGATGTCGACCGTAGTAGGTTGCTCAATGGCTAAAGGATACAATGGTTCTTCGACAGGAAACAACAATAGAACCTTCCCAACTCTCTTCTTGATCCACTCCAAGTAAGCATCATAGGCTCTACAATCGCCGTTGCCCAAAGAAAGCTTTCCCTTCTTGTGAATTTTACCCCATGCGTCCACGAATTTGGCCAAAATACAAGGATCCGCTACACCGGTGAAGCACAGAGATTCTTGCACTTCCTCTTCTTTCGGAGGTCCTCTCAAAGCAAAGATAAACTGTCTCACAGAAAGAGAAGGATTATAGTTGATGACGCCTTTCCTCCCCATCAAAGGCACATTAGGAAAGCCACCACAGCTAAAGATAAGCTCACGACTCAACAAGTCTCGATTGAACCAGACAATATCCTTTTCTGTTAAACCCATAAGGCTCTTTGACCATTCAGACGAGTTCTCTAAATCTATAAACGCTCCAGAGCGAGGAAGATGATCAACAATCCACTTGTGCAAAAGTGGTGCACAACAAGAAACCATTTTCCCTCTTCTTTTCTCATTCTTGTAGTGTACCAAATGATACAAATCCCCCAAAAGAGTAGGTACGAGATTCTTGGAAGCGAAGATATGAAAAGCATCAAGATCCATAAAATCCGGTACATTAGGGAACAACACAATGCCATAGACGCACAGAGCCAAGATAGCACTGAAAATCACCCAACAACCCTCTTCAGCATATTTTCGGGCCTTATCCACCAAGAAAGACAAATCAAAGTCGCAAACTCTGTTTCTGCTGATAACATGGTCTACCAACTCAGAGGCGCTCAAATAAAGAGCAACAAATAACTTCTCGAGATCATGTTTTTCTTTGGAACTGAAGAAAGGCACCTTATCTTGAACCGGAACACCTAAGATGAAAGTGAACTCCTCCAAAGTTGGAACCAACACATAGTCTGGGATCGTGAAACATCGCAGTGGTGGATCATAAATTGTAATAGGGTATGAATAGCTCCAAGCTCATAACTCGTGATCTTACGGACAGGATTCAGAATCTTCCCATGATCTTCCCTGAAGGTTGCCAGGACGCCAGGATCATCCATGGAAATTAGACCAAATAAAGGTCCCAACTCAGGTGTAGGAAACTTGTATACCACAATCCTTTTTTTGCAAGCTTCCATCTCTACAGAAGACCAGTACCAGCATCAAAGGAGAGACGAGAACCTGTAACATACACAGACATGCAATGTTAAATGCAGGATAATTATGCAGATGAAAACATGGGATCAAGGTATCCAGTGCTCAAATTTGCTGCTGTGCCGTTGACTGAATACAACCATAGCTCCGAGCTAATCAGAACACTGAGATAATAGAAAAACGGAGTACTCAGGATCAAAATTCGACATTGACGAGAAAACCGGGTTGGTTGGAGGTCAATTTTCCTGCAAAACCCATCTCCTCCCACATGTGGGTTCTAGTCTTGAAAGGTACGACATCCTATGCAGGTCATCAGTGTCACAGACTTTCGAGAAATGATGATACATTTACCATTTCTGGTTTGGCATCATGGTCTAACGAAGCGGCCTCACTTAGCTGACTTCCCAATGAACAGTCTCCAGAGTCGTTAGTCTTTCTAAGTTGATACTCCCTCAACTGTACCAGACGCGTCGGATAGAATATCTCCAAAGAAAAACCTCGTATGGACGTGAATTTCGCACGAGTTATTGCGTGTCCAAACGCCACACAAGCTCCCGCTACTCTCCACACTAATCTTGTGTGTACACTCAAGCCTGGGTATTGGGCTTATCCCTCAATGGAACAACCCACCCCACAACACAGCAGCAGCACAATATGATAACAAAATGCAAATGCAATAATATACAACATATAATGTACATAAATCAAAATAACTGCACAAAAGTAAACACCCAAAGACGCACAACAGACAAGCGCTAGGATTAACTCGCATAGGGAACCATCGCAGTCCCCAGCAGAGTCGCCAGCTGTGGCAACTGCGAAAAACACCCCGCGGAAAAATAGAAGAGTCGCCACTGTTTGTTATTCATCCCAAAGAGAGGGAAAGGAAACGATCAGAGAAAACCTGACGAAAAGGGAAAAGACAAGGTCATCGCAACCAAATCTTGAGTTCGGGAGTCGGTTACGCAAGGGGAAGGTATTAGCACCCCTCACGTCCGTTGTACTCAAAGGGGTCCACGCTTGTTGTCTAATCAAAGGGTGTGCTTATCTATCTAAGCTACAAGCTCACAGGACAAAAGAAAATAAAAGAGACTCGATAGAGCATCACTGCTCTATGCCTACATATTCCCTCGTGCAATGGAAAAGTCAGAGTCAACGTAGTTTAGAAAACTACGGGTGAAGGTGGGGGAAGGTTGCTCACCAAGACATCGCCCTCTTGTGCCTACCTATCCTCATCTGGTATGAGAAATCAGAGCAAACGTAGTTCAGGCTGAGACGACCACAGATCGGTTCAAGTGTTTTAATCGAGTAGGGTTAACCTTCGTTCCAGCAGTTAGGGACGATGCCTGTTTGCGGTAGAACCAATAGTTAACAACACTATTTCTAAAAATGGTTTTCAATTAATCCCGAAGGATAAAAAGGTTTGCGGTTTGTTTGTGTTTTTTAGTGAAGTGAATTAGTTTGATTCGTGATTCCCATTGCACTAAAGACTATGACATAGGAACGAATGCGTCGCATATCGCCCCCAAAGGGGACGTACACTAAACACTCTAGACAAGCGAGAGGATACCCCTCACTCATCATTTCCCATGTGCTTAAGGCTCGTAACGTATGAAGTTCGTCGTATTTATTAAATGAATTAGAATGTATTTTGAGATGAGAAGAGAGACGCACAGAAGGTCTAAGGGAAACTTGGCCCTAACGTTGTCATGAAAAGTGGTCCTAAAGTTGGGTTTGAATGGGAAATCTACCCTAATGTTAGCATGCTTGGATTGAACACCTAATGTTTGTCCTACTCCCATGTTAAACAAATGGGACTAGGAATCCAAAGGGATCATGGCAAAAGACCAAGAAAACACAAAGCAATTCAATCACAAGTAGAAAGAAATGGAAGATAAAATGCAACATGGAATGCAAACATGAAATAAAAGTGGGAGGAAAAAGTGTAGGACAGAAGCAACCACAAGCACATCTCAACCAAGCAAGGCAAGCGAAGGAAACAATTGTAAATGATCATCACTTTGAACCACATCCATAAGCATGCATTCAAGTGGAAATCGAACGCACGTGTCGAAGAAATCATGATTAAACAATTAAGGACAGAAACACATATCCAAAATATCTCACTCCTAATGCATCATACTGAATCATGAGGATTCGAAGTGGGATAGCACCAAAACAAGCTTGAAAAATAACAAATATGACATTTTGGTATAGTGTTAATCGGTTAACACATATGGTTAACCGATTAACCAGTTAAAGATGTTTGAAAATTTGAAAATTCGCACTGGTTAATCGATTAACCAGTTTGCACTGCAACTGGTTAACCGATTAACACTGTACCAGAGGCAGAAAACAGCAGCTCAAAAGCACTTTTCAGCAATTAATCACTTCTCCAATAATCCCGATGATCACATAATCAATTATGCATGAAATTAACTCCAGAAAACAGTGATTCAACAATATGTAAACACATTCAAATAGCAAGATCACAAATCACATGGATCAAAATTAACCAAATTAATCAAAAATGAAGATCCACATGATGATAATGCAAACAAGCTCAAAAATAGAATTGGATCTAGAATTTCCAACCAACAAAGCAGAGATTTGCTTTGGTGAATGTTGATTCACTTGAAATAAGCATATCCAAGCAAGAAACCCAGAGGTTCTTCAAGATCCAAGTGATTGCTTGTAGTAGAAATGAAGATCCACCTATATTAAGCAAGAATTATCCAAATAAGCTCCTCTAGATCAACTTCGAAATTCAGATCCAAACTAGCACGAAAATTGAATGGAGAATTGGAAATGATATGAATGAAGGATGAAGATTTTAGCTCTAGAATTCAATGATTCCAATGGAGAATCAAAGAATTCAAGGTGAGAAGAGCTTTGGTGGAGTTTGGGAGTAAAAGAGTTGAGAGAAAAATTCAAGACTGATCTTGAATTTTGAAAATGAAATGGAATTATGAGGATTGTATGTGTGAGGTTTGGAGCAAATCATTTAAATATGCTCTTGGTTAGGATCCAAATGTGGTTTGGAGTGTGGTTTGTGAAAATTGGTTTGGGATTATGAGTGGGAAATTGGAGGGAACTTGAATTAATTTGAAAGTTAATCAAAATTCAAAGTGGTTCTAGATCCTTCCTTTGGTGTAAAATAAATTTCTCAAGTGATCAAAATGGACCCCAAAGTTACCTCTATTGAAAATTCAAGTGCAGAGGAAAAATTTGCCTTGGTTAATCAGTTAACCATATGGTTTAATCGATTAACACCTTCAAAAATTCAAATTTGACCTGATTTTGACTTGGTTAATCGGTTAACACCTTAAAATTTGAATTTTGGCTCCTTTTGCAGGGAAACCTGCATATTTGTCCGTTTTCAACCCGATTCAGCCTCTGAAAGTTGCTCTTGAATACTACAACCATGAAAACACTTGAGATAGCCTGAATGCTGCCTCCTGAGCTGAAAATAACATGCAAAAAGAAATCAAATCGACCGCTCGATCGTCAGGAAAAATAAATGTCGGAGCTCCTAATGCTCGTTGTTCAAACTCTTGCACTGAAAGAGAGCCCTGAGCCACATAAATGCCTTGATCCCATGCCTCAAGAACATATGCTATGATATGCACAGAAATGAAAGCCAATCCAGGTTAAAACAGAAGGGCAAATTTTAGGGTGCTACACCAACCAGTGGTCGTGTCAGCCTGAACTACGTTTTCTCTAATTTCTCGTAATAGACGAGGATACGTAGGCACAAGACCGTGATGTCTTGGCGAGCAACGTTTCCCCCATCACCTGTAGTTTTCCAAACTACGTTGACTCTGACTTTCCCATTGCACGAGGGAATACATAGGTGTCGCAACTGCAAAAAACACCCGCGGAAAACAGAAGAGTCACCACCTTTCGTTATTTATCCCAAAGAGAGGGAAAGGAAACGATCGGAAAAACCTGACGAAAAAGGTAAAGACAAGGTCATCGCAACCAAGTCTGGATTCGGGAGTCGGTTACGCAAGGGGAAGGTATTAGCACCCCTCACGTCCATCGTACTCGACGGGATCCATGCATATGTTGTCTATCTAAAAGGGTGACCATCTATCTACGCTAAAGGTCAAGGGACAAAAGAAAAAGAAAATAGACTCGGTAGAGCATCGCCGCTCTACGCCTAGGTATTCCCTCGCGCAATGGGAAATTCAGAGTCAACGTAGTTCGACTAACTACGGGTGAAAAGGGGGAAGGTTGCTCGCCAAGACATCGCGTCTTGTGCCTACGTACTTTCATCTGGTATGAAATATCAGAGCAAACATAGTTCGGGCTAAAAAAGACCACAGGTTAATTCAAAAGTTTTTAGGCCCGAGTAGGGTTAACAAGTAGTTCTAGCAGTTGGTGTATGCAGCTCGACCATTGGAGACTTAGGCATTACCGTTTGCGGTAGAACTAAAAGTTAACAAAACTCTTTTATCTGAAAAGATTTTCCTTGATTAAGATCCCGAAGGAAGAAAAAGGTTTGAAGTCTTTTTGTGTTTTTAAGAGAAGAAATGTTTTGAATTTGATTTGTAACTCATGTTGCACTAAAGACTATGACTCAAGAGCGAATGCGTCGCATATCGTCCAAAGGACATATACTAACATTCTAGACAACTGAGAGGAAACCACCCAATCATCATTTCCCAAGTAGCTTAAGGCTCGTAGCGTACAACACTTGTCATTCTTTATTAGATGTTTTATGAGTGTTTGAAGAAGAGAAGAGAAGAAAGGACCACTAATGGGAGACTAATTCAAACCTAAAAGTTGTCATGCAAAGTGGACTTAAAGTTGGGATACATAAGGGAACTACCGAATGTTATCATGCATGGTTAAGCACCTAATGTATATCATAACCTCTCTTGAAGAAGAGAGATTGGAGGTCCTATGGGAAGGGAGACAAAAGAAGAAGAAGAAGAAGAAGAAGAAATAACATAAAAATGCAAGGATACAAACATAGAATGCACAAGTAAGATGAAAGTGAGGGAGTAAATATGTGTGGGGCAGTAGCCTCCACAAGCTCATCTCAACCTCAAGCATGCATATGAGAATGCAAAAGAAGAAGAGAGAAAGAAATACACAAGATGAGATCAAACAACAAAAGGAAACCACACAAAAGGTGCACCAAAAGTGAGATGAAATAACCTAAGTCAAACAACATCAACCACAAGTGCCAAAAGCCAAATCAAATGAAAGGAAAGCAAACTAAAAACGAAAGTGAGGATGGGAGGCTATATGAGGACATCAAGGAACTCATAATATGCACTCAACCATAAGCATCACAAACAAAGTGCAAAAGAAGCACAAAGGAGTCCTCAAGGATTCATCATTTTAGGTATACTTCAAGTACCTCCTCAGAAGGGACTAAGATACCTTAAATGAGACTCCAAAGTCATGGGACAGAAGAGGAGATGAGAGAAGAGAGATCAAAAGCAAAATCAGTCATATCACAAGAGAAAAGCAAGCTCATACACAAAAGGATGCAAGCATGCCACAAATGGAAAACCCTAAATGGAAGCAACAAAAGAAGCACACAAATGAACAAGCATAACACAATATCATGACCTAAATTTGAGCAACCAGCAACCTTAACATGTTAGTAACATGAATCAAAAGGAATCAAAGGCTCAAAGGATCCATCAAAGTCATATCCAAGGCAAACTAGGTCAATGTGTATGTATGAACCTCGCTTTGGGGTAACTTGACTTGCAAGTTACCTCAAAATTAGGAAAATGATTAAAAAATAACCAAATAAAATGCACAAAGTCCATAAACATGTTGGAAAACATAGGCCAAGAGATCATAATCAAAATCAATTCACAACACCACCAAAGAAATTGATTCACAAGGGTGTCCTATTGTGAATGAGGATTGTCAAGGGTCAAATGAAATGCAACAAAAGTCAAAACAAAAGTCAACCAAACAGGGGTAAAATGGTCCTCAAAAATTAATCAACTCACCATGGATATGAGGATTAATTTTTAGTCATTGGATCAAAAGGAGATGGAAGAAACAAATCAAGAACAAAGGCATGTCAAGAATTAAACCAAACAAAATACCTCCAATTAACAATTCCTTTTTTAAATGAAACAACAATCCAAAAAATAAAATAAAAATAAAATAAAAATTCTAAAAATAAAAGGGCATTTCAAATTGTCCAGAAAATATTTTTGGGGAATTGTATTTATTGGAGAACTATTTTATTTCGAATTAATTCTAAACAGTCACAAAAATAAAATGAAAAGAAAATGCAAAGAAAAAGAAAAAACAAGTGGTGCAGAAAGCAGCAGAATCACATGTAAAAAATGGGCTCAGGCGTGTAGGGGGTGTGGCTAGCAACAAAGCCCAAGTCCAATCAAAACAGTCAACCAAACAAGACTAAATCTCAGCAACACAAATCAATTACCTAGTCAAACATCCAAGGAGCCAGAACATGCTACGCGTGCCATCAGAATTAAAACAAAAACTAAATGAATCACAGCCACACAAACAAGTCCAGGTCAAGCAATCAAACGGCTGAGGGACGAGCTAGTGAAACACACTGTTTCACTTAAAGCTCAGTCAACCAATCCTAGCCTTACGTTGTGATTACCAGCCTACCATCCAAAGGCCCACACGCTGCCACGTAATTAATGAAATCCAGCACAAAAATGAAATCAAACAAGGACCGTCAAATTAGGTCCAGTCAAAAAATCAAACACGGACCCAAGGGGTAACAAGCACGCCACGTCTCATCTTTTTCAATTAAACACGGAAAACAAAAGGAAACACAGACGGTGATCGGATTCCCTCCAGTCACCTTCTCCGGCGTGCACAAAACGCAGGTGAACATCAACTTCACAAAAACATGCAAACAAACAGTCTAAAATTATCTACAAGTTACGTAGAACTCAAATCCACATCACACTAAAATCATCATGAACATGAACAAATATGCACCAGAATTTGTCTATGAACATATGACTTCAGCATTAACCAACAATGGCGCAAGATAAAGGCATAATGAGTGAGAATTTTTGATTTAAAGCTTACCTTACGGAGTCTCTCCGTTGGAGCTTCTACAAGTGCTCAAGCTTGCTGAAATGATCCAGAAACGTTCACTAAACTTCAAGGAAGGTAGTTATAGCTTTGAATTTCTCTGAAACTGCTCCAATTGTATTTCACGATTTTGAAATTTCCACTCTCTTCACCAACTGTGTTTTCTTCAATTCTCCATGAAAATGACCCTCTCTTGATCCAAAAATGACCTAATACTTATATATGATGGATATAGCAACTTATGGAGGCCCAATTGTGGCTCAATTGTGTGAATTATGAAATTGTCCAATTCTCACTTTCCATGCTCATGCACACGTACCAACAACCCCAATTTACCTTATTTTTTATTCAAAATCAATGTTGGGACTTCATTTTGATCATGTGGATTGAATTCACTCCTTAATTTGATCAAATGGTTGATATTGCATTGTTGAAGTTTCACTTGAAATGGCCATTGATTTGCACGTGAAAATGGTACCAAAATTAAAATCCAATACTTGAATCATGTTTGTTACATCTTCGACACTCAAAATATGTACAAGCATGACTTGTTTGGGTTCAAAATCAATTAATTGCAATTTCCCCCTTTTAAGCTTTCTTCATGGAAAAGTTTCACACCAATTCTTTAATCCAAGCCAAATTCATCACAAATGAGTGTTTCAAGATGAAATTGATACCATTTGGAGCAAGTTTCATGTTGGGAAAAGTTTCATTTGATGTATGCAAAGTGGTGAAATGGACCTGTAATGAAAATGACCTGTTTACTTTCCCAAAATACCCCTGCCTTGCAAGCTTCATAAATTGAGCTCTACAAATCAGATGAAAGACTTCTAGTACTCTTTGGAAGTCTAAGATCATGAGGAACAACTTTCATGTTTGGGTAAAAGTGAGGAGAAACATCCTTCTATGTCAAAGGTGGCTTGGAAGTTGGTTGAGTTTTTTTGACCGAAATCACATTCATCTGAGGACCTGTAACTTGTCATCATCATAACTTGAGTTCTAGAAATCAAATGAAAGAGTTCTAGTACTCAAACAAAAGCTACAAAGATGCTCTACAAGTTTCATGTTAGGGTCAAGATGAGATGGTACTTGTATCTTGAGATACGTGGTCTTGAAGTTAGGCACTAAACAGGGGATTTTACACTAAGAACCCTAATTTAGTAACTTCTCACACTATTGATTCTTCTTGATTTGATCTTGAAATAATATATTAGGCATCTCAACACAACATTCCATGATCACAAAGAATTGTAATTGAGTCTTAATCTCCTTCAATTTCACAGTTGACTGAGGGTTGACCAGATGAAAACCCTAACTGCAACACCTTTAGTTGTGGCTTCTTACACATGACACAACAACTTGAATAAACTCCAATATGGCTCTTAAAGAACTCAATGAGCTTTCTCAGCATCCAATATCCATAATCACGAATTCAAAATCCTCTGATGATCTTCAACTTGCCTCCAAGTTAGGAACTAATCCACATACACCCATCAATTCTTTCAAAGAGCATTGACCACTTCTTGATGACTTTGATGAGCACTCATGCTTGAGTAAAACCCCTTGCTTAGGCTCAACACTCATGCTATGCACAACCTCCTGATCCCCTGCTCAATGAACAATGCTATGCAATACAAATGAAATGAAACATAAACCAAGTTAAGAAGAAAAAAAAGGTTGGTCAAATTTTGGGGTGCAACAGCTGCCCCTATTCAAATGACTTGAACCTGAATGAGTGAAAAGCGAATGGCTTTCACGCCATCCAGGTAAAAGACGATTGAATACCAAAGAACTCGGAAATTTGCCAACCGCAGAAAAATAAAACTGCAAACAAAAACTTTGGAGACAACTACTCTGATTACAAACATACTCCGTTGGGAAGAGAGAAGCTTAAACAAGCAACTCTGGCAGGGAGAAAGGAGAAACTTAACCAAGTAACTCTGCTTGGGGAAATAATAAGATGAATTCTTCCATCAAGACTGTGCCATGGTCTGAATACCATACAGGTTAAAGGGGAACCTTTCAAATTGTCGGAATCTAGTATTCAACGAACAAAAATGAGTCAATAAAAAATGTCGGAGTCTGAACACTCAACGTAGGGACCGGAGCCTGGATGCTCAACGTAGTAAACCGGAATTCATTCTGAATTAGAGATTTAGCGGAGTATGAACATTCAACGTCGTAAATCGGAGCCTGAATGCTCAACGTAAACTCTACCGGAGCCTGGACGCTCAACGAAGATTGACCGGAGCCTGGATACTCAACGGAAAAAGTAGATCATCACCATATGAAGTCTACTGGAGTCTGGATACTCAACGGAACTAACCGGAGTTTGGATACTCCACAGACAAAACAATATACCACAAATTGGAAATTCACCAGAATCTGGATATTCAACGGAGAAGGAGTATAACCACAAAATTTATCACGGTCTGGATACCGAGCTGACTTTACCGGAGTCTGGAGACTCGACGGAAAAAGCAATACGTCATGGATGGAAGATTCACCGGAGTCTGAATACTCAATGGAAAATCCAGAGCCTTAATGCTTAGCGAAATAAGCCGGAGCCTGGATGCTCGACGAAGATTGACGGGAGCCTGGATACTCAACGAACAAAGAAGCACTCATTAGGGTCTGGATACCGCTGGAGTTTTAAGAATACTGTTTCAAGTTGCCGGAGTCTGGATACTCGACGAACAAAATGGACCGCATCACGAATTGACATGGTCTGGATACCATACAGGGCTAAGAAGTACATCACATATTGGAAATTTTCTAGAGTTTGAACACTCAACGACATTGACCGGAGTCTGGATACGCAAAGGACGAAAGGAAAATATCACAAATATACCCATCAAAATCTAAACACCAACTGTCTTCACCGGAGTCTGGATACTCGACGAAGAAACATAATAATACAAATCACAGTGGTCTGGATACCACAACCATCTTTACCGGAGTCTGGATACTCGATGGAAAAAGGAAAACCCTATCAATTGGGAAAGGACCGGAGTTTGGATACTCGACGGACTAAAGATTTCATCATAAACATTCATCAAGATCTGGACGCCAAATGAGTTTAAACCAACATGAACCACTGAGATCCGAAGACACTGCTGGGGAATGATATGAGCCAGGGTCTGGATATTGCGCGGGCTTCCGGAAATTTCCATGGTCTGGATACCAAGGAAAGAGATCAAACCTCTGAAGATACACCTGAAACAAAGAGATAACAACCTGGCTTAAGTTTCACATGCACATGTTTGAAATGGCGTAATGCTCCATACGAAATGGAAATGCTACGCATTTTGGTAGATGCTATTCACGCATGCAGGTGCAACGGAACTGAATCAGAAAAAAAATGCTAGTGATACAGAAACCACCCTTCTGGGGAAACAACCTACTCATGCCAATAACAATTGAACTAATGCCGAGGAAACGGGCCCTTGCTGGCCTCCTGCAAAGAAAATATTGGGGTAATAACATTCCTCTATCTTGCTAGGGGGAAGAGAACAAATCTGATGGGGAAACCATCTTCCTCCCACTTGTTAGGGATTGCTCCGCTAGGGGACGAACCTACCCAGGCTGTAGATTACTTAGTGGGGAGAAAAATCTAACCACAACTCACTGGGGAGTGCATCCGAACATGCACCTTGCGGGGATTAAATGTGCATCAACTGCTGAGGGAAAGCGTACACGCTACCTGCTTGCTCAAACCGCAAACAAACTCCACCGGGGATAAAGATGCAAACTTCAGTTACTAGGGAAACAGACTCCGGCTGGAGATAAAACGAATTTCATCCACACCTCTTTGCCTCAAGGATAACGACCCTGCAAAACTGAACAAATAGATAAGATATCCTACGCAAACGGAACTATCTCGGCCATCATTCGTGACGTTGTTCAATTAATTCAAAGTTTTAACAATTATTGGCCAAGGCCTACAAGTTTATGTATGTGCAAGTTTATCAAACATTGGGTGTTTTTCACAAACAAAATAGTAAAATTTAAAACAAAACAAACGATATACTGAATAGTATATGTTTATTAATAAATAGCCTGTAAATAGGCAAAGTTTAGAACAGATGCAACCCCTGAAAAGAGGAAGTTGCGCAAAAACAATACAAATATACACAAAATATACAAAAGTGTACAAAAATGTCGGCAATGTGGCACAGACAAACACCATGAGCTGATCCCTCTATGACTCGCCTGACCCTGATGCTTTCTTGACGCTTCGTCTTCATAAGAGATTGATTCGGATAAACGGCCCTCAGGTCCTCCCAATCCACTAACCAATGAAATTCCAACACAGACCACAGTCATTTGCTTTTCAATCCCTAACTTTTTCCTGAACCGCCCTTTCGGGTTTTCGATTCACCGGGATACCTATTTTTGCCAAAGTCGCCTTTTCCGGTTTTCGACTTTGCGGGTTTACATCTTTTCATTTTTATCCCTAATTTTTGCCCGAACCCATTCTCTTTTTTTTTGGTTGCCGGGATGCCCCTTTTTTGCCTGGATATTCTTTTTTTTCTTCCAGCGGGTCTCTTTTAAGCAAAGTATTTTTTAACTACGTCTGCGTTCACAGGGGATGTAAAATCCTCACCATCCATGGTGGATAACAACAAGGCTCCTCCGGAGAATACCTTTCGAACGACATATGGACCTTCATAGTTGGGATTCCATTTGCCTCTGTGATCTGATTGTGTTGGGAGAATCTTTTTCTACACAAGACCGCCCGTCTGAAAGCTTCGGGGGCGCACCTTCTTGTCAAAAGCTTTCTTCATCCTGCTCTGATACAACCGACCGTATGCGATAGACTCTAGCCTCTTCTCATCCATCAGGCTAAGCTGATTCAATATGTTCTTTATCCATTCTGCCTCATCGAGCTTGACGTCGACCAGAACTCATAAAGAAGGAATCTCGACCTCCAATGGTAGGACAACTTCCATACCATATAGTAGCGAGAAAGGAGTTTCCCCGGTTGATATGCGTACCATAGTACGATAACCGTGAAGAGCAAAGGGCAACATCGCATGCCAATCCTTGTAAGTAACAACCATCTTTTGCACTATCTTCTTAATAGTTTTGTTGTCCGCTTCAACATCGCCATTCATCTTCGGACGATAGGGCGATGAGTTGTGATGCTCGATTTTGAAATTCTGGCACAATTCCTTCATCATCTTATTGTTCAGATTCAAACCATTGTCAGTAATGATTCGCTTGGGTATTCCATATCTACAAATGATGTCCTTCTTTATGAACCGGGATACGACTTGCTTTGTGACATTGGCGTACGAGGCTGCTTCAACCCATTTGGTGAAGTAATCAATGGCAACCAAGATGAAACAATGTCCTTTGGATGCGGTTGGCTCAATCTTGCAAATCATATCAATGCCCCACATGGAGAAAGGCCACGGGGACGCCATAACATTAAATGGGCACGACGGTACATGGATCTTGTCTGCATAAATCTGGCATTTATGGCATTTCTTCGCAAATTTGAAACAATCTGACTCCATGGTTAGCCAATAATACCCTGCTCGCAACAGCTTCCGAGGCATAGCATGCCCGTCAGCGTGTGTACCAAAAGTACCTTCGTGGACCTCTTCCATAAGCAATGTTGCTTCTTTTTCATCCACGCATATCAACAACACCAAATCATAGTTCCTTCTGTAAAGCACACCATCTGGGTTTAGATAAAAGTTGTCAGACAACCTCCTCAGTGTCTTCTTATCCTGGGCCGAAGCCCCTGGCGGATACTCCTGCTTCTTGAGGAAGTTCTGTATATCGTAAAACCATGGCTTGCCATCAGCAGCCTCTTCAATGGCGAATACAAAAACGGGCCTATCCAGGCGAGAAATGACTATTCTTGGAGCATCATTCCAAAAATTCACTTTATACATCGAGGATAGCGTTGCCAAAGCATCTGCCATTTGATTCTCTGCTCGCGGCACATGGGGAAACTCTACTCTGTCAAACAAAGGCAACAACCTCCTTGCATAATCTTTGTAAGGAATTAGATTTGACTGACGAGTTTCCCACTCTCCCATGATCTGATTAACCACTAGCGCTGAATCGCCATATACATCCAAATTCTTGATTCTCAAATCAATAGCCTCTTCCAGACCCATGATGCACGTTTCGTACTCGGCTTCGTTATTAGTGCAAGAGAATGTCAACCTGGCGGTGAACGGGATGTGAGTGCCATGAGGAGTTGAAATAATTGCCCCGATTCCACTACCACAGGAGTTGACAACGTCGTCGAATATCATCTGCCATTGAGAACCTTTCTCTGGACCTTCGTCAGGCAACGGCTCTTCACAGTCTTTCGCTTTGAGGAACATGATGTCTTCATCAGGAAATTCAAACTTCATTGGTTGATAGTCTTCGATTGGCTGTTCAGCGAGGTACTCTGACAGAACACTTCCCTTGATGGCTTTTTGGGAAACATATTGTATATCGTACTCTGTCAGTACCATCTGCCACCTGGCAATTCTTCCTGAGAGTGCTTGCTTCTCGAAGACATACTTGATCAGATCCATCTTCAAAATCAGCATGGTTGTATGATTAAACATATATTGTCTCAAACGTTTGGCAGCCCAAGCGAGTGCGCAACACGTTTTCTCAAGCATTGAGTAACGGGACTCACAATCTGTGAACTTTTTACTCAGATAATAGATTGCATGCTCTTTTCTTCCAGTCTCATCATGTTTACCGAGAAAACAACCTATATTGTTCTCAAGAACTGTTAAGTACATGATTAAAGGCCTTCCAACTACTGGGGGTATCAATATCGGAGGCTCCTGCAAGTATTCTTTTATCTTATCAAATGCCTTTTGACAATTTCCATTCCATACGACTGCCTGATCTTTCTTTAGCAATTTAAACATTGGTTCACACGTGGCCGTAAGATGAGATATGAACCGAGCCATGTAGTTCAATCTCCCCAGGAAACCACAAACCTCCTTTTCTGTTTTTGGCACTGGCATATCTTGTATAGCTTTTATCTTTGCAGGATCGACCTTGATTCCTTTTTCACTGACAATGAACCCCAATAACTTTTCGGACCGAACCCCAAAAGTGCACTTATTTGGATTCAACATCAATCTAAACTTCCTGAGCCTCTCAAACAGCTTCAACAAGTTAACCAGATGCTCTTCCTCCGTTTGTGACTTTGCTATCATGTCATCAACATAGACTTCAATCTCATGATGAATCATATCATGAAACAAAGTGACCATAGCCCGCTGGTAGGTTTCCCCTGCGTTTTTCAACCCAAACGACATTACCTTATAGAAAAAAGTCCCCCACGACATGATGAACGTCATTTTCTCCATATCTTCTAGTGCCATCTTTATCTGATTATAACCGGAAAAACCATCCATGAAGGAAAATACGGAGTATTGAGCAGTATTGTCAACCAATATGTCAATGTGAGGGAGCGGGAAGTCATCCTTTGGGCTCTCCTTATTCAAATCTCTGTAATCTACACACATCCGTACCTTCCCATCCTTCTTAGGTACATGCACGATATTGGAAACCCACGGAGGGTAAGTCGTTATGGCTAAAAATCCAGCGTCCAACTGCTTCTGGACTTCTTCTTTTATTTTTACAGCCATATCTGGTCTTGTCCTTCTTAGTTTATGCTTGACCAGCGGGCATTCCTCATGCAATGGCAAGCGATGAACCACCATATTAGGGTCAAGCCCGGACATATCTTCGTACGACCAAGAAAAGATGTCAATATACTCTCGAAGCATCTTGATCAGTCTTTGCTTGATGTCACTCTGTAGCGCAGCCCTTATCCGAACATTTCTGACAACTTCTTCAGAACCCAGATTGATAACCTCGATTTCCTCCTGATGAGGCAAAATGATCTTCTCTTCTTGTTTCAAGAGTCTAGCTAGCTCTTCAGGCAAGTCTTCATCTTCATCGATCTCTTCTTCAGCTTGATATATCGGTTGATCGAAGTCGAAGCGAGTCATAGGAGGTTCTGAATTGGTGTCATCTGCAATACGAATCCTGCAATAAAAATGGTTAAATGTTTCAAACAATATGCAAACAAGTACAAACCACATTGCCATTTTATTGTGAAAAATAAAAATAAGAAAGACAAAGATCACAAAATTTGAATGAGAAAACGCCCTTTGATTAATTGATAAAGCAATGTTCAAACATAAACAATAAGGCCCTGAAACAAAATATCGCTATGCTCCTTGTAGAACATGAGGTAGTACAATAATCGGAAAAAACAAAGCATTATTGTTTTGTCGTCACTTGAACGAATTCTTCAATAGACCAGTTGTGCATGCTCTGTCCTGGAGTGCAAGGCTTGATCCAAGCATCCATATCATAATCACTATCTCCCTCTTCGTCTGACACAACATTGATTCTTTCGAAGATAACTCCCCCTTAGTGAACTGCACAGGTCCTTTATAGTGCAACACGCTTTGCGAGGATGAAGAAAATGACGGGCGGTACCCTAAACCAAACTTGTCTTGCACTGCCCCAGTTTGTACTACTGCTTGGGCCTCTTTAAAAGAAGACATGGCCACCTCCGACACTTTGCTCACAACAGGAGATTTGTCTTTAATCTTGACTGTTTCAAAAGCTTGAAAAAGGGTTTCATGTATTTCTCCATCCACCGTGACATACTTGAAGGATGATAAGTGACTGACCATTATATCCTCCTCCCCGCATACTGTAACAACACTACCGCCAACCATATACTTTAGCTTTTGATGCAACGTGGAGGTCACAGCTCCTGCTGAATGAATCCATGGGCGGCCTAATAAACAATTGTAGGCTGGCTGGATATCCATAATGTAAAACACTGCATCAAACACTTCTGGTCCCACCTGAATGGGCAATGTCACTTCTCCGAACACGGATCTTCGGGTACCATCAAAAGCGCGCACCACCAAATCACTTGGTGTGCAAATCAATCCCTGCATGTCCAACTTCATTAGGGATTTCTTTGGAAGTACGTTAAAGGATGATCCTGTATCCACGAGTACATGAGACATAACATCCCCTCGGTATTCTAATGATATGTGCAACGCACAGTTATGGTTTCTTCCCCTTGGCGTCAAATCCAAGTCTGTAAACCCCACGTCGTTCCCTGCAGTTACGTGCGCAACAACCCCTTCGAGTTGATTAACCAAAATTTCTTGTGGCACGTAAGCAATGTTCAGTATTCTCAACAGTGAATTCCTATGCGCTTCAGAACATAGTAACAAAAACAAGATAGATATCTTAGAAGGAGTTTGCTGCAAATGATCAACTACCTTGTAGTCCCTTTTCCGTATCAGCCTCATAAACTCATCTGCGTCCTTTAACAAAAATTCCTTCTCCCCAGACTGAGAAGTTTCCTCTACCACTGGTCTCTTCCCCTTGTCAACCTTATCAACAATCACTTTAGGTGACAAAAAGACCCGACCACTACGGGTAATGCCTCTTGCTCCCACAAGATTATCTACTGAATCCGCAGGGGGACCATTCAAATCTATTTTCTGTCCGTTGCAATACACTTCAGCTCCGTAATTCCACGGAATAGCCTTGGTGCTTTCAAACGGTACGGGACCTGCTTTAGTTATGGTTATTGTTGGTGGTTTTGGCGCACAAATGGTAACAGTTTTGTATGGAATGGAAATTGTTGCAATCTCATCCCTTTCCTCGGCCACCAACTCTTCAGGCTTTCTTTCAACAGACCGGTCAAACTGCAAGACTCCCTTATCCATCATATCTTAAATATATCTTTTCAACTGCCCACATCCCTCAGGATTAACCAGACACTCAGCACAACCTGGGAAAACACCCCCCTCAACAATCTGGCTTTCATAAATGTCAAAGGCGTCTTCAGCTCATTAACATCTGTTACCAAATCCAAAACATCCTCCTCGATAATTGCATTAACCCCAGCTTCCCATGATTCGGCATGGGATTTTGTACCATATTAGGAACATCATTGGAGAAGTTAATTTCTTTACTGTCAATCATGTTCTGCACCTTATGCTTAAAAGCCTTACAATTATCGATGTTATGCCCTAGAGCACCTGAATGAAACTCACAGTGAGCGTTTGCGTCATACCCGGGTGGAGGAAGCCCAGTCAGAGGATCCAAAGTTCTCTTCTGAATCAGTTGCAGCTGCAACAAAGCTTGCAATAGCTGAGAATACGGCATGGAAGGCACATCAAAATGCCTATTTGTCGCCCGACCTCAGTCTTGATATCTTTTGTACCCCTGCCGATTCTACTGCGGTTGTTGTTGTTGTTGCCAACGCTGTTGTTGTTGTGGTTGCTGCTGAACTGCGAGAATTGTAATACTGGCAATCTGCTGTTGGTGACGATTCTGACCTCTACCTCTCCCGCGAGAACTAGACACTGAGTTGGTATCTCCTTCTCGTCTCTTGTTACCGAATACCTTCCTACCTCTTCTAGCTGAGGGCATTTCACCAGCACTTATCTTCCCTAACTTGATACCATTTTCCACCCTCTCTCCGGTGATGATTAAGTCAGAGAAACTACCCGACATGCTGCTAATGAGCTTCACATAATAAACGTCAGGAAGAGTGGCGACAAACATATCAACAAGCTCACGTTCCACCATAGGCGGCTGCACCCTGGCTGCTAACTCCCGCCGTCTTTGAGCATATTCTTTGAAACATTCATTGTTCTTTTGTGAAAGATTTTGAAGCTGGACCCTTTTGGGAGCAAGGTCGTTGTTATATTAATAATGTTTCACAAAGGCCTCGGCCAAATCCCTCCAACTACAGACATTCACCGGTTCCTGACTCATGTACCATTCCAACGAAGGACCAGACAGGCTATCTTGGAAGAAATGCATGAGCAATTTCTCATTGTCTGAGTAGGCAAACATCTTATGGTAGTAAGATCTCAGATGAACTCTCGGGCAGGCGGTACCCTTGTATTTATCAATGTCTGGGACTTTGAACTTCGGTGGCACTCTCAAGTCCGGGATCAGTCCCAGGTTAGCCATATCAAGGCCCATAGAGTTTTGACTTTCAAGGGACTTCATTTTCTCTTCAATCATCTTAATCCTCTTATTAGCTTCAGAGGGTAACTCAGCAACCACAACCCTTGCCTATAACACATCCTCTTGCCTGTCTTCATTCCATAGGTGATCCATATTACCATGTATAGCACAAGTAGTGTTAGAACCATAACCATTCCCATTACCATTACCACCAAAACTAGTGTTGCTGAAACCCGCAGCATTACCGGCACCAGCAGCATTACCACTCCCTCCAGCAGTAGGGATGACTAAAGTAGGCATGGAAATATCAGCTCTAGGAGTCTCAACATGTGGAGGGTTAGCAGCATTCCCACCATGCAACACACCGTTGCCATCAACACGTGCAATCAAGGGCTGCACTAGAGTCCGAAGTTGCTCTTGTCCATTAGCCACTCCTTGCAATACCTCCATGAACTGGGCCATCCGGTCCCTCATTTCCTGCATCTCTGCTTGCATCTGCTCCATTACTCTCTTTTGATTCCCCCTAGTTGCGTACCGGTGAGTCGTTAGATCAGCAATCCTGAAACACTAACGGAGTACAGGAAAATAAGATTAACAGTTCTGATGCACCTGTAATGCGAAAAATGCAAAAACGTAGACATGTATGTATGCAACAGGGAAATTTCCCCCTCGATTCTAGTTTCCGGGAAAAACACAACAATGGAGAACCCTACGGACAAGCATAGAAAAGAAACTCCCCATATATAATCACCGGCCAACAGGCAATGTACAAGTTACAACTAAGTACAATAAGGAAAAGACCTCAACCAACAAGCCTGGTGATGGTCAATACAACAAACAACAAGCATCAAACTACAACAGAGATAAACAAGATAGTCAAGCAGGATGACGTGACCGGAAGTCCTCTAGTAGCTTCAGCGTCTCAGGATTATCTGGCCTAGCAAGTAGTCCCTGAATAAGCGACTCTTGCTGGCTGACAGTATGTTGTAGACTAATAACATGGTCTTCCGAAGCTCCTTCCCCGAAACACGCCTCGAGCTTGCATCTCTTGGAATCAGCTCTCAACCTGAAATCCTTCAAGTTTGCAATCACTTCATTCAACCTGTATTCACTATTTCGTCTGAGTGACGCCTCCGCTGCAATCTCCCCGTATTTGGCATTGAGCTGCGTCTTCAACCTACTGATCTGTAGCTTTAACCTGTCTTCGCGCTCTTTGTTGTTGGTGAGTGTAGCACTCCATTGGTTCTCAAACTTAGAAATCCTTAAGTAAGCCATATCCAACTCTTCCTTCTTAGTAGCAAAAACACTATTGACAGCCTTGAAATCCAAACCCAAACGCTCCCTAGAATTGGTCTCCTTGGTCAGATCCGTACCCAATTTTTTTACAAGCTCAGTTTGTTTCTTAAAGGAATGAACAACATCAATCTTCTCACTTCGAAGCTGAATGATTTCTTTCTCCAATTCCTCATCAAATTTTCTCAACTCTTCCTTCTCAAACAACAACTTATTGTATTTCTGAATGTCTACTGTAGTGGGTTCTTCAATCTCAAGAGGGCACACAGGCTTAGCAGATGGGTATGGCATCATCAGCTTCTCGGCTCTTCTCTAAATCCAAACCAAATAGGGGTCGTAGGCTCGACTATTGCTCTTTCCTAAGGTAACCTTCCCTCTTCTGTGGACATTGCTCCCGACATGTTCAACTCTAGCTAAGGTATCCCCCTCCAATAAACCGGTGAGATACAGAGATTCCTGTATCTCTTCATCCTTCGGAGGACTTCTCAATGCATACCCAAATTGTCTGATTGCAATGGACGGGTTATAGTTTATGCAACCCTTCCTTCCAATCAGCGGGACGTTAGGAAAGCTTCCACAACTATAAATAATCTCGATACCCAGTATATCCCTATCAAATCAGACAATATCTTCAGCAGACAATCTCATCAAACGTTCGGACCATTCAGATGTACCCGCAGTATCAGAGAACGGACCAGTCTTCGGAAGGTGGCTTACGAACCATAGATAGAGTAAAGGTGCGCAAAAAGATACACTTTTCCCCCTTCTGTTCTCATTCTTATAGTGTACGGAATGATAAACATCACCTAACAGCATGGGTATGGGATTCCTCGAAGCAAAGATATGGAATGTATCCACATCTACAATGTCCGGAATATTAGGGAACAACAGAATACCATAAATACATAGGGCCAAGATAGCACTGAATACCACCCAACAACCTTCCTTAGCAAAATGTTGAGCTTTATCCACAAGAAAAGGTAATGGAAACCCAAACATTCCATTCCTATTAGCTACCTTCCCTGCCAACTCAGAGGCATCTAAATGTAAAGCTTCATCAAGTTTAGCCAGATTCGGCTCATCCACAGTATGATATAATGGTATCTGGTTAAGAATAGGCACTCCTAGCAGTGCAGAGAATTCCTTTAACATTGGCGCCAGCACATAACTCTGAAAAGTAAAGCCTCTCAACTGAGGATCATAAAACTGCAACAGCGTCTGAAGACCATTCAACTCATTCAAAGAAGGTTTACATACAACGCTCAAAAGCCTCCCATAGGACTGTCTGAAGTCTTCCATAACTTTCTTGCCGGCTAAAGAAATCAAACTTCGCAGAGCTCTAATATCAGGTGTTGGAAATTTGTAGGCCAATGTTTTCCTTAAGGACTCCATGTCAGCAATAAGGGAACAAGATCACTAGAATCGGAGAGGAAATATACACCTGCAACATAAATAAATGTTAATGAAATGTAATATGAAAATGCACATGCAAATGCAAACAAGGGATCAAGATTGTCGTGTTGTTGATTGAGAAGAACCAGCGCTCCACTTTAGCAAGAACAAAGTACCGACAATAGGACCCACTGATATCATGAACACAGATTCACACTGTAAAGAACCGGGGTATTCTAAAAGCCAAGATTTCCTACATAACCCAATCCCTCTTATAGGTATGGACCTATCCACTGACAAGGTTCGGCATCCTATGCGTCCATCAGCGTCACAGACTTTCAAGAAACGATGATACATTCACCATTTATGGTTTTGCATCATCATCTTGCGAAGAGGCCTCACTTAGCTGAATCACATATGATCGGTTCCCAAAGTCGACAACCCTCAGGTCTGAAATCCTCTCAACGGCCCACTGGGCTGGAAAGAAAGTCATCAAAGAGAATCTCGTCTGAGCGCGAATTTCATGGGAACTAGTGCATGCCTAATATACAGGTTCACCACAACTTTCCACTTCTAATGATATATTTGTACTCAAGCCCAGGTCCGACTTATCTCTCAATGGAACATTCCCTCCCCACAGCACATCAATAATGATATATGATGCTGAAAATAAATGCGAGAAAGTAAAATGCGAAAGTAAATAAAGCACATATATACAACACCCAAAAATAAACAAACAAGCGCTAAGATTGACTCGCATAGGGAACCAGAGTCCCCAGTAGAGTCGCCAGCTGTCGCAACTGCGAAAAACACCCGACAGAAAACAGAAGAGTCGCCACCTTTCGTTATTTATCCCAAAGAGAGGGAAAGGAAACGATCGGAAAAACCTGACGAAAAAGGGAAAGACAAGGTCATCGCAACCAAGTCTGGTATCGGGAGTCAGTTACACAGCGGGAAGGTATTAACACCTCTCACGTCCGTCGTACTCGACCGAATCCATGCATATATTGTCTATCTAAAAGGGTGATCATCTATCTACGCTAAAGGTCAAGGGACAAAAGAAAAAGAAAAGACACTCGGCAGAGCATCACCGCTCTGTGCCTACGTATTCTCTCGTGCAATGGGAAAGTCAGAGTCAACGTAGTTCGGCTAACTACGGGTGAAAAGGGGGAAGGTTGCTCGCCAAGACATCGCGTCTTGTGCCTACGTACTTTCATCTGGTATGAAAGATCAGAGCAAACGTAGTTCGGGCTAAAAAAGACCACAGGTTAATTCAAAAGTTTTTAGGCCCGAGTAGGGTTAACAAGTAGTTCTAGCAGTTGGTGTATGCAGCTCGACCATTAGAGACTTAGGCATTACCGTTTGCGGTAGAACTAAAAGTTAACAACACTCTTTTATCTGAAACGATTTTCCTTGATTAAGATCCCGAAGGATGAAAAAGGTTTGAAGTGTTTTTGTGTTTTTTAGAGAAGAAATGTTTTGAATTTGATTTGTAACTCATGTTGCACTAAAGACTATGACTCAAGAACGAATGCGTCGCATATCGTCCAAATGACATATACTAACATTCTAGACAATTGAGAGGCAACCACCCAATCATCATTTCCCAAGTAGCTTAAGGCTCGTAGTGTACAACACTTGTCATTCTTTATTAGATGTTTTATGAGTGTTTGAAGAAGAGAAGAGAAGAAAGGACCACTAATGGGAGACTAATTCAAACCTAAAAGTTGTCATGCAAAGTGGACTTAAAGTTAGGATACAAAAGGGAACTACCTAATGTTATCATGCATGGTTAAGCACTTAATGTCTATCATACCCTCTCTTGAAGAAGAGAGATTAAAGGTCCTATGGGAAGGAAGACAAAAGAAGAAGAAGAAGAAGAAGAAATAACATAAAAATGCAAGAATGCAAACATAGAATGCACAAGTAAGATGAAAGTGAGGGAGGAAATATGTGTGGGCCAGTAGCCTCCACAAGATCATCTCAACCTCAAGCATGCATATGATAATGCAAAAGAACAAGAGATAAAGAAATACACAAGATGAGATTAAACAACAAAAGGAAACCACACAAAAAGTGCACAAAAAGTGGGATGAAATGACCTAAGTCAAACAACATCAACCATAAGTGCCAAAAGCCAAATCAAATGAAAGGAAAGCAAACTCAAAACAAAATTGAGGATGGGAGGCTATATGAGGACAACAAGGAACTCATAATATGCACTCAACCATAAGAATCACAAACAAAGTGTAAAAGAAGCACAAAGGAGTCCTCAAGGATTCATCATTTTAGGTATACTTCAAGTACCTCTTCAGGAGGGACTAAGATACCTTAAATGAGACTCCAAAGTCATGGGACAGAAGAGGAGATAAGAGAAGAGAGATCAAAAGCAAAAGAAATCACATCACAAGAGAAAAGCAAGCTCATACACAAAAGGATGCAAGCATGCCACAAATGGAAAACCCTAAATGGAAGCAACAAAAGAAGCTCACAAATGAACAAGCATAACACAATATCATGACCTAAAATTGAGCAACCAGCAACCTTAACATGTTAGCAACATGAATCAAAAGGAATGAAAGGCTCAAAGGATCCATCAAAGTCATATCCAAGGCAAACTAGGTCAATGTGTATGTATGAACCTCCCTTTGGGGTAACTTGACTTGCAAGTTTCCTCAAAATTAGGAAAATGATTCAAAAATAACCAAATAAAATGCACAAAGTACATAAACAGTTTAGAAAACAGAGGCCTAGAGATCACAATCAAAATCAATTCACAACACCACCAAAGAAATTGATTCACAAGGGTGTCCTATTGTGAATGAGGATTGTCAAGGGTCAAATGAAATGCCACAAAAGTCAAACCAAAAGTTAACCAAACAGGGGTAAAATGGTCCTCAAAAATTAATCAACTCAACATGGATATGAGGATTAATTTTTAGTCATTGGATCAAAAGGAGATGGAAGAAACAAATCAAGAACAAAGGCATGTCTAGAATTAAACCAAACAAAATACCTCCAATTAATATTTCTTTTTTTAAATGAAATAACAATCCAAAAAATAAAATAAAAATTCTAAAAATAAAAGGACATTTCAAATTGTCCAGAAAATATTTTTGGTGAATTGTATTTATTGGAGAACTATTTTATTTTGAATTAATTCTAAACAGTCTCAAAAATAAAATGAAAAGAAAATACAAAGAAAAAGAAAAAACAAGTGGTGCAGAAAGCAGCAAAATCACATGTAAAAAATGGGCTCAGGCGTGTAGGGGGTGTGGCTAGCAACAAAGCCCAAGTCCAATCAAAACAGTCAACCAAACAAGACTCAATCTCAGCCACACGAATCAATTACCCAATCAAACATCCAAGGAGCCAGAACATGCCACGCGTGCCATCAGAATTAAAACAACAACTAAATGAATCACAGCCACACAAACAAGTCTAGGTCAAGCAATCAAACGGCTGAGGGACGAGCTAGTGAAATGCACCATTTCACTTAAAGCTCAGTCAACCAATCCTGGCCTTACATTGTGATTACCAGCCTACCATCCAAAGGCCCACACGCTGCCACGTAATTAATGAAATCCAGCACAAAAATGAAATCAAACAAGGACCATCATATTAGGTCCAGTAAAAAAATAAAACACGGATCCAAGGGCTAACAAGCACGCCACGTCTCATCTTCTTCAATTAAACATGGAAAACAAAAGGAAACATATACGGTGGCCGGATTCCCTCCGGTCACCTTCTCCGGCGAGCACAAAACGCAGGTGAACATCAACTTCTCCAAAACATGCAAACAAACAGTCTAAAATCATCTACAAGTTACGTAGAACTCAAATCCACAATCCATCTTCAAAAATCATGCATAAAACAGGCAAATCGAAGAGAAAAAGAAAATACACATATGCACCAAAATTTTCCTATGAACATAGGACTTCAGTATTAACCAACAATGGCGCAAGATGAAGGGGTAGTGAGTGTGAATTTTTGATTTGAAGCTTACCTAACGGAATCTCTCCGTTGGAGCTTCTACAAGTGCTCAAGCTTGCTGAAATGATCCAGAACATTCACTAAACTTTAAGGAAGGTAGTTGTAGCTTTGAATTGCTCTGAAACTGCTCCAATTGTATTTCACAATTTTGAAATTTCCACTCTCTTCACCAACTGTTTTTTCTTCAATTCTCCATGAAAATGACCCTCTCTTGATCCAAAAATGACTTAAGACTTATATATGATGGATATAGCAACTTATTGAGGCCCAATTGTGGCTCAATTGTATGAATTATGAAATTTCCCAATTCTCACTTTCCATGCTCATGCACACGTACCAACAGCCCCAATTTACCTTATTTTTTATTCAAAATCAATGTTGGGACTTCATTCTGATCATGTGGATTGAATTCACTCCTTAATTTGATCAAATGGTTGGTATTGCATTGTTGAAATTTCACTTGAAATGGCCATTGATTTGCACGTGAAAATGGTACCAAAATTAAAATCTAATACTTGCATCATGTTTGTTACATCTTTGGCACTCAAAATATGTACGAGCATGACTGGTTTGGGTTCAAAATCAATTAATTGCAATTCCCCCTTTTAAGCTTTCTTCATGGAAAAGTTTCACACCAATTCTTTAATCCAAGCCAAATTCATCACGAGTGTTTCAAGATGAAATTGGTACCATTTGGAGCAAGTTTCATGTTGGGAAAATTTTCATTTGAAGTATGCAAAGTGGTGAAATGAACCTATAATGAAAATGACCTGTAATCCTACTTTCCCAAAATACCCCTGCCTTGCAAGCTTCATAACTTGAGCTTTACAAATCAGATGAAAGACTTCTAGTACTCTTTGGAAAGCTAAGAACATGAGGAAAAACTCTGATGTTTGGGTCAAAGTTAGGAGAAAAATCCTTCTAGGTCAAAAGTGGCTTGGAAGTTGGTTGACTTTTGTTGAACAAAATCACATTCATCTAAGGACCTGTAACTTGTCAGCATCATAATTTGAGTTCTAGAAGTCAGATGAAAGACTTCTAGTACTCAAAAGAAAGTTAGAAACATGCTCTACAAGTTTCATGTTAGGGTCAAGATGATATGGGACTTGTATCTTGAGATATGTGGTCTTAAAGTTAGGCACTAAATAGGGGATTTTACATTGAAAACCCTAATTTAGTAACTTCTCACACTCTTGATACTTCTTGATTTGATCTTGAAATGATATATTAGGCATCTCAACACAACATTCCATGATCACAAAGACTTGGAATTGAGTCTTAATCTCCTTCAATTTCACAGTTGACTAAGGGTTGACCAGATGAAAACCCTAACTGCAACACCTTTAGTTGTGGCTTCTTACACATGACACAACAACTTGAATAAACTCCAATATGGCTCTCAAAGCACTCAATGAGATTTCTCAGCATCCCACATCCATAGTCATGAATTCAAAATCATCTGATGAACTTCAACTGGCCTCCAAGTTAGGAACTAATCCACATACACCCATCAATTCTGTCAAAGAGCATTGACCACTTCTTGATGACTTTGATGAGCACTCATGCTTGAGTAAAATCCCTTGCTTAGGATCAACACTCTTGGTGAACTTCTCTTGCTATGCACAACCTCTTGATCCCCTGCTCAATGAACAACGCTATGCAATGCAAATGAAATGAAACATAAACCAAGTTAAGATAAAAAAAAAGGTTGGTCAAATTTTGGGGTGCAACAGTAGGCATAGAGCGGCGATGGTCTATTGAGTCTCTTTTCTTTTCTCTGCCCCGGTGAGTCTGTAGTTTAGATAGTTTTACACCCTTTTAGATAGACAACAAGCGTGGATCCCGTTGAGTACAATGGACGTGAGGGGTGCTCATACCTTCCCCTTGCGTAACCGACTCCCGAACCCAAGATTTGGTTGCGATGACCTGTCTTTTCCCTTTTTCGTAGGTTTTCTCTAATCGTTTCCTTTCCCTCTTTTGGGATAAATAATGAGCGGTGGCGACTCTTTGTCTTCTGCCGGCTCCTCTTTTGCAGCAATGCGAGAGCTGGCGATTTTGCTGGGGACTTTTCCCATCCCCTCTGCGAGTCAATCCCAACACTTGTGTATTTTATCTTTGGGTGTGTATATATGTGCAGTATATGTTGCATTTTCATTTTTATTGCGTTATTTCATTTTACTTTCAGCATTGTTATATATCAATATTGTTGTGCTGTGGGGGGGGGGGGATGTTCCGTTGTGTGATAAGCCAAAACCCAAGCTTGAGAATAACCATAACATTAGAGTGGAGAGTAGTGGGGACCTGCATGTTAAGCGTGCACTAGTCCTCATGAAATTCGCGTTCAGACGAGGTTTTCTATTGAAGACATCCTATCCCGTACATTGGTCGGGAGGGGGTGTTGGATCGGAAAGCTGTCGACTCTGGAGACCGATCATTTGGGAGTCAGCTAAGTGAGGCCGCCTCGTTAGACTATGATGCCAAACCAGAAATGGTGAACGTATCATCGTTTCTCGAAAGCCTGTGACACTGATGACCACATAGGATGCCAGACCTTATTGGAGATATGTTCATACCTGTGAGTGGGAGGGTTTTGCAGGAAACTTTGATCTCCATCCTACCCGGTTACCTTGTCAGTATGAACAGTTACAATGGGATCCTTTTACTAGTGTTGTATGGTCTTCTTGCCAAAGCGAAGCGCTGGTTCATCTTCGTCAACAACACAACAATCTTGATCCTATGTTGCATTTGCATATTCATTTACATTTTACATTGACATGCATTTGTGTTTCAGGTGAATACTTTCTCCTCTTGATTCTAGTCCTTTGATCCACTGTCGTCATGGAGCTTAGTTTTAAGAAGGTTGTTATCTACAAGTTCCCAATACCAGATGTGAGATCTTTGGTTGGCCTTAGGTCTGGGGTAGAGCATGGAGTTATGGAAGATTTCAAGAAGGAATATGGGAGGATTTTAGGCCTTGTCTGTAGAGTTTCTAAGCATGAGTTAGAGGGTCTCAACACGCTGCTACAATTTTATAACCTTCAGTTGCGCTGTTTAACCTTCCATGGGTATGTTCTGTTGCCCACTTTGGCAGAATTTGCTCAGTTGTTGGGAGTTCCAGTGTTGAAGGAGATGCCCTTTTATGCATTTAGAAGAAGAGCCCAATTTGACCAAACTTGCCAGCTCTCTGCATGTGGATGTCTTTGAGTTAGATGGGAAAATGGTACATAGGATTAGAGTGTTTGGTTTCCCATTTCCCTTCTTGGTGGACAGAGCTCAACATTTTGCAAAGGAAGGATGTTGGAGTGTCTTTAGTGCATTTCTAGCACTCTCCATCTATGGGATAGTCCTGTTCCCTAATTTTCCTGATTTTGTTGACTTGGACGCTTGCTACATATTCGCCTCCAAAAACCCAGTACCAACTCTTTTAGGTGATGTCTATCATTCCACCCATTACAAGAACGAGAACCGGAGAGGGAGGAATGTCTCCTGTTGTACCTCGTTGTTGTACAAGTGGTTTATTTCATATCTACCAAAGTCTGGACCTTTGTTGACCTTGCAAGTACTGTTGGTTTGCCAGAAAGGCTCATGGGGTTAAGATCAGAGAATATTGTATGGTTTGATAGAGACCTTTTGGGTGCAGAGATTGTTTATAGTTGTGGGGGTTTCCCTAATGTCCCTCTGATTGGGAGGAAAGGAGGCATTAATTACAACCCATCTCTCGTTGTTAGGCAGTTTGGTTATGCTTTAAGAGAACCCCCGAAGGAGGAAGAAGTACGAGAATCTCTATACTTCACAGTCTTATCTGATACCATTACCCTGATTAGTCTGCAACAGGCTTGGAATGGCATTCATCGAAGAGGAAAACTATATTTGGGAAAGGGTGATTGCAGAGCTTATGGGCCATACGTGGAATGGATCCAAGAAAGAGTTGACAGATTGTTTCTACCCTTTCCAATCAGAGAACCTTTATACCTCGTGGTAGTTGAAGAACCAACGACAGTTGATGTGCATAAATACAATCAACTATGGGCCAAGAAGGAAAAACTACGCAGGGCGAATGAAGAATTGGAGAAGGAAATCATCCAACTTAGGAGCGAGAAAAGTGAAGCCATCTTCTTATCTAAGAAGCAGACAGAGGTAATGAACAAGATGGGTAGGGAATTTACAGAAGAGATTAGTGCCCGAGAACGAGTAGGTCGAGGTTTAAAGAGTGTTAGTGATGTCCTCAAGAGTAAGAAGAAGGAATTGGAGAAAGCACATTTAGAGATATCCAAGTTCAACACCTAATGAAATGCTATCCTAACTAACAACAAAGAAAGGGAAGATAAACTTCGTCAGCATATTGATAGTTTGAGAACTCAGCTTCGAGGCAGAATTGATAAAACTCCAGGTGAATCTATGCGGCAGTTTGAAAACGAACGCAAACTCCGTGAAGCTCTTGTGACGTTGGAAGAATACAAGTTGAGAATAGACTTGAAGAAACCCAGACTTGAAGATGCTTTTGGGGAGGATGCTTGGGAAGACTATGTTCAAGAAGCGACCATCAGCAAAAGGGATTTACTCATTCAGGGATTGATTAGCAGACCAGATCATCTGGACACGAAGGAGTTACTAGAAGGGTTCCAGACTCGATGTCGTATCTGATGTATTTTCTCTTATTTGTTGTTGTTATGTTGTATTTCGACCATCACCAGGATTGTTGGATGAGGTCGTGATGACTCTGTTGTATATCCACTGTGATGTCTATTGATACTTTGTGCCTCATTGTATTTATGAGAAGGTTTTCTGGCTACCTCTGTTGGGTTTTCATCTTCTTATCTTGCTCGTGGAACTAGAATCAAGGGGAGAATCTCCCTTAAACTTATTTGCATGTCTGCATTTTGCATCATTTTTCACTTGCATTGCAGGTGTCCTGATTCTGTTGACCTTACTTCTTCTTGTGGTATTCTCCACTAGTTTGTTTCAGGATTGAAGACCAGGCAATGCATTGCTATTCTACGTGGGGAAATCAAGAAAGAGCTACGGACCAAATTCAGAACGAGCTTCAGGAGTACCGTGATCGTATGGCCCAGTTTATGGACATGATGCAAGGGGTCGCCAATGGCCAAGAACAATTGAGGACGCTAGTCCAGCCTCTGGTAGCAAGGGTTGACGGAAAGAGAGTTCTACATGGTGGGACTGCTGATATCCCTCCTATAACAGACGATGGCATTCCTCATGCACTTTCCATCCCAACAACTGTTATTCCTTCGGGCGGAGGTAATCATACCAGAATTTAGATTCCAGGAGCGGCGTGTGTTGTGCACGGTAATACTAGTCCTCAGTGGGAGGAGGACGAACAAGAGGACATCTCTTCCATGGAAGATCTTGGTGCAGGTATGCAGTATGACGCAGACAGAAGGTTCAAGGAAATAGAAGAATAGATGAAGAGCCTTGAGAATCAGAATTCTATGGGTCTTGATATGTCAAATCTGGGATTGATTCCAGGGTTGAGGATCCCACCAAATTTTAAGGTTTCAGATTTCGACAAGTATAAGGGGACAACGTGTCCTAGGGTGCATCTCTGTTCCTATTATAGAAAAATGTCAGCATACTCCGACGATGAGAAGTTACTCATGCATTTCTTCCAAGATAGCTTGTCAGGTCCATCCCTAGAATGGTATATGGGCTTAGAGCCAGTAAACATCAGAAGTTAGAGGGATTTGGTAGAGGCTTTTGTTAAGCATTATCAGTATAATAGCGACTTGGCACCAAACCGAGTACAGCTGCAGAACTTATCTCAGAGGAGTAATGAATGTTTCAAGGAGTATGCCAAGAGATGGCGTGGACTTGCCGCAAGGGTTCAACCTCCCATGGTGGAGAGAGAACTTATTGACTTATTTGTGGGTACGTTGCTCAGAATTTACTATGAAAAGTTAGTAGGCAACATGTCTGGTAGCTTTTCGGATTTGATCATTACCGACGAAAGGGTCGAAAATGGGATTATGTTAGGGAAGATACAGGCAGGAGAAGGGACCTCATTTGGAGGAGGTAGGAAGAACTTTGGTGCTAAGAAAAGGGAGAATGAAAAAAATGCAGTGTCAAGTTTTAAGAACCGGAATAGAAATCAAAATCAGCGTCAACAACAACCATACTATCAACAACAACCACAAGTGGCTAGTATTTCCATCACGGCAGTACAACCCCAGCAACAACAACCACGTCAGTAACAACAACAACAACAACAACAACAGAACTATGCGCCTCAGCAGTTTCAGGATCGCAGAAGGACGGTGAATAGGCACTTTGACGCACCACCAATGCCTTACATACAATTACTACAACATTTGATGCAGCTACAGTTGGCCCAGAAAAAGACGTTAGCACCTTTAACAGGCCCACCACCTCTGAGATACGATGCTAATGCTAGATGTGACTTTCACTCTGGTGCTCCCGGCCACTATATCGATAATTGCAAAGCCTTCAAGCATAAGGTACAAGACCTTATCGACAGTAAAGCTATCAAATTTACTCATGATGTGCCCAATGTTGTCCAGAATCTCATGCCTAATCATGGAGCGGCTGGGCTGAACGTTATTGTTAGTGAAGAAGGTTTAAATCTAGTGTCTGATGTGGAAGATTTGAAGACTCCCTTGAGTTTTGTGAAGAGATAGTTGGTGGAGGGCGGGGTGTTCCCTGGTTGTGGAAGAGACTGTGAAGATTGTTTAGTTCGTCCTGAGGGATGTAAAAATCTGAAAAGTCATGTGCAGCGTATGATGGATGAAGGTATTCTACAGTTTGATAGGATTGATAAAAAGAATGACGAAAGGGTAATCAGTAAAGAGAAGAATGAGGTGGTCACCATATCCATTCCTTACAAAACAATCAACATTTTTGCGCCTCCAAGGCCACCCACTATCATAATTACTAAGGCGGGACCTATACCCTATGAAAGCACCAAGGCGATCCCATGGAATTATGGGGTTGAGGTCTTTTGCAATGGTCAGAAGCAGGAGCTGAAGAGTTCACTGTTTGATTCTGTTGATAACCTGGTAGGAACCGATGGGGTAACCAGAAGTGGGAGGGTATTTGCATCTCCAAAAGCGAATGTGGAAAGATCGGACAAGGGTAAAGGGAAGGATGTAGTTGGAGAAGGTTCTCAGCATGGTGAGAAAGAAACTTTGTTGAAAGATGCAGAAGAATTTATGCGCTTAATCAGGAAAAGTGACTATAAGATTGTAGAACACTTGCAACAAACTCCGTTGAAGATTTCCATCTTATCACTATTATTATGCTCTGAGGCACATCAGAATGCCTTGCTGAGGATTCTGAATAATGCTTATGTACCACAGGAAATCTCTGTGAATCAATTTGAAGGGGTGGTGGCCCATGTTAATGCTGGAAACAGGCTTGGATTTACAGATCTTGATTTGACCTCCAAAGGAAGAGACCATAATCACGCTCTGCATATTTCCATTGAATGCAGAGGGGCTGTGTTGTCGCATGTGCTGGTAGACACTAGGTCTTCACTTAATGTGTTACCCAAGAAAGCCCTGATGCAGTTGGACACACAGGGAGTAATTTGTACCCCAAGTGATTTAAGTGCAAGCATTTGATGGGACAAGAAGGTCCGTTTTTAGAGAAGTGACTCTTCCAATCATGGTTGGTCCAGAAGTTTTTGATGTTGTGTTTTACATCATGGATATTCAGCCGGCGTATAGCTGTCTGTTGGGACGACCTTGGATCCATTCGGCGGGAGCTGTGACGTCAACCCTACACCAGAAACTGAAGTACATGGTGGATGGAAACATTGTGACTGTTTGCGGTGAAGAGGATATCATGGTGAGCCATCTTTCCTCGTTTAAATATGTAGAGGTAGACATGGATATTTATGAAACGCTGTGTCAAGCCTTTGAGACCGTTCAAATCAAGGAGAAGGCGCCCGTCGAGGTTAGAGTGCCAGAGGTTGCTATATCGTCCTACAAGGAAGCACAAGCCGTGGTGAAGTCCAGATCAACACAAGGGTGGAGGCAAGTTGTGAGCGTCCCCAACAAACAAGACAAGTTCGGATTGGGATACAGCTCATACTCATCTTCTTCACATAGCGCTCCGTGCTACAAGGGACCCGTCCAATTCACAAGCGGTGGGGTGATATTTGAGCGAATCAATGTCGTGTCTGACGAGGAAGGTGACAGCGACTGCGACATGGATGCATGGATCCAGCCATGTATTCCTGGCCAGAGATTGAAGAATTGAACCATTGAAGAAGTTATCTCAGTGACTTATGAAGAGTAATTGTTTTGTTTTGATTAATGTATTGCCCTATGTTCTGTCCGGAGCATAGTGGTCTTTATTTGCAGGGCCTTATCGTTTATGTCTGAACAATTGTTTTAATCATTAATTAAAAAGGCATCTTGGCATCCAAAAAAATTTGTGATCCTTGTTTTTCATGTTTTTATTTCTAACAATAAAATGGCAATGTGGTTTTGTGTTTGTTTGTTTGCATATCATTTAAGCATTAAATCATCATCATTTCAGGTTTCACATTTCAGATGCCCCGACTCAGACTCGTCTGTGACTCGGTGTGACTTTGATAATCCGATCTTTCAAGCGGAAGAAGAGATTGGAGAAGACGAAGACCTGCCGGAAGAGCTTGCCAGATTGTTAAGACAAGAGGAGAAGGTCATTCTGCCTCATCAGGAGGAAGTTGAAGTCGTCAACCTGGAAACAGAAGAGGCTAAGAACGAGATCAGAATAGGGGCTGCATTGAAGGACGATGTCAAACAAAGACTGGTTGAATTTCTCCGAGAGTATAAGGATGTCTTTGCTTGGTCATACGAGGATATGCCTAGACTCGACACAGATATTGTGGTTCATCACCTACCTCTTCGAGAAGAGTGTCCTCCTGTCAAGCAGAAATTGAGAAGAACCAGGCCAGATATGGCAGTAAAGATTAAAGAAGAGGACCAGAGGCAATTGGACGATGGATTTCTTGCTATGACAAACTACCCTCCTTGGGTCGCTAATATTGTTCTTGTACCCAAGAAGGATGGTAAGGTACGAATGTGTGTAGATTACCATGATCTAAACCGAGCGAGTCCAAAAGATGATTTCCCGCTCCCCCACATCGATGTACTTGTTGATAATATTGCACAATACTCCGTGTTTTCCTTCATGGATGGTTTCTCCGGCTATAATCAGATTAATATGGCACTAGAGGACATGGAGAAAACAAAGTTTATCACACTGTGGGGGATGCTTTGCTATAAGGTGATGCCTTTTGGGTTGAAGAACGCATGGGAAACCTATCAACGGGCAATGATGACTCTCTTTCATGACATGATTCATCACGAGATCGAAGTCTATGTTGATGATATAATTGTGAAGTCACAAACAAAGGAAGACCATCTGGTGAATCTTCTAAAGTTGTTTGAAAGGTTAAGGAAGTTCAAACTAAGGTTGAATCCAAACAAGTGTACCTTTGGTGTACGGTCAAGAAAGCTGTTGGGGTTCATCGTCAGTGAGAAAAGGATTAAGGTTGATCCTGCGAAAATAAAGGCAATTCAAGAAATACCAGTGTCGAAGACAGAGAAAGAGGTTTGTGGTTTCCTGGGTAGGTTGAACTACAGTGCTAGGTTCATATCTCACCTCACAGCCACCTGTGAACCAATGTTTAAACTGTTGAAGAAAGATCAGGCGGTCGTCTGGAACGAAAATTTCCAGAGGGCATTCGAGAAAATAAAGGAGTATTTGCAGGAACCTCCAATACTGATGCCCCTAGTGGCTGAAAGACTGTTGATAATGTATTTAACGGTTCTTGACAATTCCATGGGTTGTGTTCTCGGTCAACACGACAAGACCAGAAGAAAAGAGCATGCCATTTACTACTTGAGTAAAAAGTTCACATATTGTGAGTCCATACACTCAATGTTGGAAAAGACTTGTTGCGCACTTGCCTGGGCCGCCAAACGCCTAAGAAAGTATATGCTAAACCACACAACCATGTTAATTTCGAAGATGGATCCGATTAAGTACATGTTTGAGAAGCAAGCACTTTCGGGAAGGATTTCCAGGTGGCAGATGGTTTTGACAGAATACGACATTCAATATGTCTCCCAGAAGGCCATTAAAGGGAGTGTTTTGTCAGAATATCTTGCAGAGCAACCAATTGACGACTATCAGCCAATGAAGTTTGAGTTTCCTGATGAGGATATCATGTTCTTAAAGTTGATGGACTGTGATGAGCTGTTTCCAGACAAAGGTCCTGAGTTGGGTTCCTAGTGGAAATTGATCTTTGACGGTGCTGTTAACTCATACGATAGCGGAATTGGGGCAATCATTATGACTCCCCATGGTTTGCACATACCATTCACTGTCAGGTTAACATTTTTGTGCACCAAAAACGAGGCCGAATATGAAGCATGTATCATGGGTATCGAAGAAGCGATAGACTTGCGAATCAAGAACCTTGATATTTATGGTGATTCAGCTTTGGTGATTAATCAGATCAAAGGAGAGTGGGAGACCCAGCAGCCTAATCTGATTCCTTATATGAACTACGCGAGAAGGTTGCTACCTTTCTTTGACCGGGTAGAGTTTCATCACATGCCGAGAGCGGAGAATCAGATTGCAGATGCTTTGGCTACATTATCTTCAATGTATAAAGTGAACTTTTAGAACTATGCTCTGAGAATCGTCATCTCGCGCCTTGATAGGCCAGCATTCGTTTTTGCAATAGATGAGGCCTCTGAAGGAAAGCCATGGTATTTTGACATCCAGAACTTTCTCAAGAACCCATAATATCCGCCTGGGGCATTGGTCTAAGATAAGAAGACCTTGAGGAAGTTGGCTGGGAATTTCTATCTGAACCAAGATGGTGTGCTCTATCGGAGAAACTTTGACTTGGTGCTGCTAAGATGTATGGACGAAAAAGAAGCGAGTTTGCCTATGGAAGAGGTCCACGAAGGTGCTTTTGGAACACATGCAGGCGGACATGCCATGTCTCGAAAGCCGTTGAGGGCAGGGTATTACTGGTTGACTATGGAGTCTGATTGCTTCATGCAAAGAAATGCCATAAGTGTCAGATTTATGCCGATAAGATTCATGTGCCTCCGAATCCTTTGAACGTTATGGCGTCCCCATGGCCCTTCTCCATGTGGGGCATTGATATGATAGGCAAGATCGAGTCGATCGCATCCAATGGACATCGCTTCATCTTAGTGGCAATCGACTATTTCACTAAGTGGGTCGAAGCAGCTTCCTATGCCAATGTCACCAAACAAGTTGTAGCCCGATTCATCAAGAGGGACATCATCTGCCGTTATGGAGTGCCTGAAAGAATCATTATTGATAATGGTTCAAATTTGAATAACAATATGATGAAGGAACTGTGCCAGAGTTTCAAGATTGAGTATCACAACTCTTCTCCCTATCATTCGAAGATGAATGGAGCTGTCGAGGCGGCCAATAAAAATATCAAGAAGATAATGCAAAAGATGGTTATGAACTATAAATATTGGCATGAGATGTTGCCCTTCGCATTACACGGATATCGTACTTCGGTACGCACTTCAACTGGGACAACTCCTTTCTCGCTGGTGTATGGTATGGAAGTTGTCCTACCATTAGAAGTTGAGATTCCTTCTTTGAGAGTTCTGGTTGACGTCAAGCTTGATGAGGCAGAATGGGTGAGGAACAGATTGAATCAGCTCAGCCTGATGGATGAGAAGAGGCTGGAATCCATTGCATGCGGTCTTCTATATCAGAGCAGAATGAAAAAAGCCTTTGACAAGATACGTCCTCGAAGCTTTCAGGCAGGTAACTTGGTGTTGAAGCGGATTCTCCCACCACATACGGATCACATGGGCAAATGGACTCCTAATTATGAAGGTCCATATGTTGTAAGGAAAGTCTTCTCAGGAGGAGCCTTACTAGTGTCAACCATGGACGGTGAAGGTTTCAAGTCGCCTGTGAATGCAGACACAATTAAAAGATACTTTGCTTAAGATAGACCCGTTGGAAAGAAAAGAAAAATCCAGGAAAAAATGGGGCATCCCAGCAAACCATAAAAGGATGGGTTCGAGCAAAAGTTTGGGATAAAAAGAAAAATGTAAACCCGCAAAGTTGAAAACCTGAAAGGGAAACTTTGGCAAAAATGGGTATCCCGGTGAATCAAAAACCCGCAAGGGAGATTCCGGCAAAAGTTAGGGATTTGAAAAGCAAATGACTGCAGTTTGTGTATTGATCTTCAGAGTATAGTGGATTATGGGAGGACCCGAGGGTCAACTGTTCAAATCAATCTCTTCAGAAGACAAAGCATCAGAGAAGCATCAAAGTCATGCGAGTCATAGTTGAGTCGTCCCATGGTGGTTGTCTATACCACATTGCAGACATTTTGTATATCTTTGTGCAATTCTGTATATTTCTTGCGCGACTTTCTCATTTCAGGAGTTGCATTTGTTGTATTTTTGCCTATTTACAGGTCGTCATTCAATTAAATATACTATTCAGAAAACCTTTGTTGTTGTTTTAGCTTTTTACCGTTTTGTTTGCAAAAGACGCCTGGTGTTTTTGATAAAACTTTGCATACATAAACTTGTGGGCTCTGCCAACTATAATCGAAATAATGTTTTTGCTTGAATAATGTCACAAGTGATGATTAAGATGGTGCCTGCTACACAAAACATGTTTGTTTGTTTATCATTTGCAGGACTCTCATCCTCGAGACTTTTCCAGAAAGCCCCCACCTGAAGAAGGTGTGCAGGTTAACACCGTTTTCATCCCTAACAGGTTGGAATTATATGCAGTCAAGGTTATCTTCAGTAGGTATTTGGGATTATTCTCCCAGCAGTGGGACGAGTGCAGTGTTGTTACCCCTACAGAGTCTCGGGCTTTGACTCCTTTCCCCTCAGAGTTCAAGTCGGGGACTCATTTCTCTAAGCAGAGGTTTATATGGTTAAGTTTGTTTCTCATTTCCCCAAGCAGAGGTAGATGTTGATTCCCTCATTGGGAAATCCCCAGCGGAGTTGTGGCCCATAGCAGAATCCATTTGGTCATTGGTACTCGTCAGAGCGAGTTTCCTTCGGGATATTTCCCCAGATAATTCTCATCTCCTGCAGGTCCCCAGAGAAGTCAGTGGAATGTTTCCTTCCCCACAGAATGGGATTGACTCAGAGATTGTTTTTTTCATCCTCAGCAGATAGAGTGTGAGATAATCTCCAGTAAATTTTATTCAATATCCCTAGTAGATAGCGGATTCAATCTCCAGCAGAGCGGAATCTCTGGCAAAATCGAGCTATTCCTCAGCAGTTTGCTTTGCTTCCCCAGTAGAGTTGTCAGTTCCCCAAAATGTTATATTCTGACAGGCCATCCATGGCTGATTTCCCGGGTAGAGTGGAGACGTTGGCTCCAGTCGAGTTGTTTGTTCCCCAGAAGATTTATATTCGAGTAGGCCATCCAGGGTGTTTTCCTCATCAGATTTTGGTTTGATCCCCGACGGAGTGGATTTGCTCTTAGCAAAGCAGTTTTACCCAGAAGTTTTCATAGAGGCCATCCAGGGCTTTTTTTCCCCAGCATGAGTCCGTTTGTACTAGCCGTGACTAGTCTTTCCCCCAGCGGAGTTTGGTTTCCCCTCTTTAGCATTTATTTTACTAGAGCGGTTCCTTTGCATTTGCGTCATGCATAGCATCCTCCCAAACGCGTATCATTTCCATTTCGTATGGAACATTACACCATATTCAAACATGTGCATTTGAAACATAAGCCAGGTTGTTCCCTTCTGTTTTCAGGTGTATCTACAGCAGACAACCGTAGTGGCTCAAGCTTGTGTGGTATCCAGACCCCATCTTCCTCCGGTTATTTCAGTAAGCCCATGAGCTATCCAGACCCCAGCTTCTTCCGTTCCATTCCAGCAAGCCCGTGTGGTATCCAGACCCCGGCTCCCATCGATGTATCTTTTCTCCCGTGCGGTATCCAGACCTTGGTAATTCATGATGTTCTCCCTAGCCCGTGTGGTATCCAGACCCCGGCTTTTACTAGTTTTATTGGCTCAAGCCCGTGCGGTATCCAAACCCCGGCTTCCACCGGTTTACCTTCTTAGCCCGTGCGGTATCCAGACACCGGTTTTCACCGGTTTATCTTCTTAGCTCGTGCGGTATCCAGACCCCGGATTTCACCGGTTTTATTGGCTCAAGCCCGTGCGATATCCAGACCCCGGCTTCCATCTGTTTATCTCCTGAGCCTATGCGGTATCTAGACCCCGACCAGTGATTTGTTTTGCCGGTGAAGTGTCCATACCCTGATGTGGTATCATGATGTTCCCTCTAACCCGTGTGGTATCCAAACCCCGGTTGACATCATTTTATCCCGTTAAGCTCGAGCGGTATCCAGACCCTAACTTACAGTGTGTGGTTTCTGAGCCTGTGTGGTATCCAGACCCCAGCTGATGGTTTATCTTGCCTATGTGGTATCCAGGCCCTGGCAGATTATAAAATTTTCTCTCGCATGTATGGTATCCAGACCCTGGCAGATGATGATCTTCGATGGATGCATCCATCTTATCTTTATCTCTCCACAACAGTGTTTTCAGTTACTATTTCTTTTTACAGTTGGCAAATTTCTGGGTTCTTTGGTATCCAACCATCTTTTACCTTGACTGTTTGAAAGTCGTTCGCTTTTCATCCCTTCAAGTCCAAGTCGCTTGAATAGGGGAAGTTGTTGTACCCCAAAATTTGACCAACCCTCTTTCTTGTATCTAGCTTATGTTTCATTTCATTTTAGCATCTTGCATTTGCATAGCATAGTTCTTATAGGGGATCAAGTGATTGTTTGTGTGCCATCCAAGAGGAGAATCTTATTGGCTCCTAGCCCAAGCAAAGGCATTGGTAGAGGTCATCAAGTGTGTGTTATAATCATGAAGTTGTCCAAGCTCCTTGAGAGGAAAGGTGTGCTATAGCTCATTGTTTGAGAACCACCAGGGGATTTGTCAAGAGTTCATAAGGTCCTATCGTGGTTGTCAGCATGGGATAAAGGTTTGTTGAGTACCTCAGAGGCTATTGTGGAATGGTGATGGTCATTCAATTCATCTGCAATGGGCTTAGGAAGAAGAGCATGAAATTAGGGTTTCACATATAATCAGGATAGACTTGTTATTGGAGCAAAACTTTTTTCCATGATCCTCCATATATCCCAAGATGTTTGGAGGTAGAAGATTGATCATCAATTTCAATCAGAAGAGCTCTAGTTGGTCAGTCAATTGCAAATCAGGAGATTTTGGGAAAAGCCAACTGTGCATTGAAAAAAGTCAACTCCTGACTTTTTGAGGTCAGGATCATCTTCCTCAAGTTCAATGTGACCAATGGGTGAGATTTGATCTAGAAATGTCAAAGGAATCATGAAAAATCAAGAAATGTTGAAACTTACCATTTTGGGAAAATTAGGGTTTTAGAACCTTTCCATTTATGGAAAGTTTCACATGTGAATCAGCCACTTCCCAAGCCACTTTTCTTCATGATCAAGGTTTCAATTGAGCTTTTGTCCAACATCAAACTTGTTCCTTATATTCAAAGCTTTCTTTTGATTACCAATTCATCATCATGTGATGCTTGAAGCTTAAGTTATGATGGTTCAAAGTTAGGGTTTTCAATGGTCTCAAAGTTAGCAAGTTTAGATAGATTTCTAGAGCAACTTTCCAAGCCAATTTTCACCAAGTTCTTGTTGCCAAATGAACTTTTGTCCCACATGAATATAATTATGATGTCGTTTATGCATTAATTGTTATACATTGATTATTATGAACTGTTTTACTCACCCTGTCTGTTTGAATGTTACCTCCACGTGGGTAACATGCAGATGATCCAGTTTATCCGTGGATGCCGTCGAGGAGTATTTTGAAGTTTTGAGTCTTTAGCCTTTATGGTTAACTTAGAGGGTCTTGCTCTGATATGTAACATCGGGTTGGGCTCTTTGAGTTAAACTTTATTACCGTTGAGTTATTTTGCTAACTTTCCCTTTTTGAGGAAAACTTTGATTTATGTTTTGAGTTCCGTTGTTTATGATGTTTTGATGTACGTCCTTTTGGTGGCTTTTTATTGAGATATATTTATTTACTCTGAAATTTGTGTAATTTTTCCATGATAATTGTGGGGTAGAAAAGGGTGTTACATTAGTGGTATCAGAGTAGGTCGGTCCGTCCGGTCAAGTTTTTATGTTGTTAATCCCCTATCAGTCTATAGTGTGACAACACTATTGATGAGTTGTTTTATTTTAACCTTGTTGGTGGTTGTAAATGGCCGGAAGGAATGATCGTGTTATTGCTGATGCGCTGGAATCACTTGCCCAAGTGATGGCTCATAATCGTGGACCTCCATATGAGTTTCGTGCTTTGGGAAAGTTTCCGAGCAATAATCCGCCGACTTTTGTGAGCACTCATGATCCTGATGGTGCGCAGAAGTGGCTGAAAGTGATTGAGAAGATTTTCCGAGTTATGGCGTGCACTGATGCGCAGCAAGTACAGTTTGGTACGCATATGCTGGCAGAGGAAGCTGATGACTGGTAGGATAACACTCGTCAAAGATTGGGAGATGCTAGCATTGCAGTAACTTGGGCTGTATTCAAGGAAGAGTTTTTGAGGAAGTATTTTCCTGAAGATGTTCGGGGAAAGAAAGAAGTGGAGTTTCTTGAGCTGAAACAAGTTAGTATGACTGTGGCTAAGTACGCGGAAAAGTTTGAGTCTTTGATCAAGTTTTGTCCGCATTACAATTGTGCTGACGCAGAGATGTCGAAGTGTCTCAAGTTTGAGAATGGTTAGAGACCAGAGATTAAGCAGGGAATTGGGTATCAGCAGATTCGCCGGTTTTCGAAACTGGTGGACAAGAGAAGAATTTATGATGAGGATAGTCGAGCTCGATCTACTCACTACAAACAGCTGAGTGAGAAGAAAGAGAAAGGTCAGTTCAGAGGAAAACCATATGTGACTTCTGGTGATAAAGGGAAGCAGAAGGCTTCTAATGGGAAAAAGCCAAGTGGGGGAGCGGCTACTGCTCCAGGTAAGTGTTATAAGTGTGGCGAGCAAGGCCACCGTGCGGAGAATTGTAAAGCGTTGAGATGTCACTGTTGTGGCAAAAGGGGTCATAAAGCTACTGATTGAAAAGATAAATCTCCGACTTGCTTCAACTGTGGAGAGAAGGGTCATATTAGTACCCAGTGTCACCAGCCGAAGAAGACTGCTACTGCTGCTCAGACAAGTGGCAGAGTGTTTGCTTTGAGCGGTGCAGAAGAAGCCAAAACAAATAACTTGATCAGAGGTACTTTTTTTATAATGATGTTGTATTGATTGCTATAATTGATACTGGTTCTACTCATTCATTTATTTCGCTTGAATGTGCTGAGAAGTTGAATTTGAAATTATCTGCTATGGTTGGGAGTATGGTTATTGATGCCCTGGCTAATGATTCTATGACTACTGCGTTAGTCTGTTTGAGATGCCCTTTGATTCTTTATGATAATAATTTTGTGATGGACTTGGTCTGTCTACCTTTGCATCAAATTGATGTTATCCTTGGAATGAAGTAGTTAGAGTACAACTATGTTCATATTGATTGTTATAGCAAGACTGTGAGATTTCCTGAGTTTGGCGATGGTGGAGAACTGAAGTTAGTATCCTCCAAGCAAGTTGAAGAACTCTTGAAAGATGAGGCTCAGATATTTGCTTTGTTTGCATCGCTTCAAGTTGATTGTGAAGCAGTGGGCGTAGAACTACCAGTGGTTCGGGAATTTCCAGAGGTGTTCCCAAAAGACATGAGTGACTTACCTCATGAGCGTGAGGTAGAGTTTACTATTAATGTGATATTGGGCACTAGTCCTGTGTCAATGGGTCCTTATCGGATGTGTGCATATGAGTTAGGAGAATTGAAGAAACAATTGGAAGATTTGCTTGAGAAGAAGTTTATTAGGTCGAGTGTTTCTCCGTGGGGTGCTCCTGTGTTGTTGGTGAAGAAGAAAGATGGTAGTATGAGATTGTGTGTGGATTATCGGCAATTGAGTAAAGTGACGATTAAGAATAAGAATCCACTTCCGAGGATTGATGATTTGATGGATCAATTGGTGGGTGCTTGTGTGTTTAGCAAGATTGATTTGAGGTCTGGTTATCATCAGATTCGCGTTAAGCCTGATGATATTCCGAAGACAGCTTTCAGAACGAGGTATGGGCACTATTAGTATACTGTGATGTTGTTTGGTGTGTCTAATGTTCCTGGCATATTCATGGAGTATATGAATAGGATTTTCCATCCTTATTTGGATCAATTTGTGGTGGTGTTTATTGATGATATTTTGATATATTTTAAGTCGGAAGAAGAGCATGCGCAACATCTAAGAGTAGTATTGCAAGTTTTGAAGGACAAAAAGCTTTATGCCAAGTTGTCTAAGTGCGCATTTTGGTTAAAGGAAGTGAGTTTCCTTGGCCATGTGATTTCTGGTGAAGGTATTATTGTTGATCCATCGAAGATTGATGCTGTGTTGCAGTGGGAGACTCCAATGTCTGCTACTGAGATTCGAAGCTTCCTTGGGTTGGCTGGTTATTGTCGCAGGTTTATAGAAGGTACTTATAAGTTGGAACTACCTTTGAATCAGTTGACTCGAAAGGGTCAAGCTTATGTATGCGATGTAGCTTGTGAGAAGAGTTTTATAGAACTCAAGAAGAAGTTGACGACTGCTCCGGTGTTGATTTTGCCGAATCTAAGTGAGTTTTTTGTTGTGTATTGTGATGCGTCGAAGATGGGTCTTGGAGGTGTACTGATGCATAATGGTCAGGTTATCGCTTGCGCTTCCAAACAATTGAAGATTCATGAAAGGAATTATCCTACACATGACTTAGAGTTGGCCGTTGTGGTGTTTGTGTTGAAAACTTGGCGACATTATCTTTTTGGATCCAGATTTGAAGTGTTCAGTGATCACAAGAGTCTGAAGTATTTGTTTGATCAGAAGGAGTTGAACATGAGGCAGTGAAGATGGCTTGAACTTCTGAAGGACTATGATTTTGAATTGAGTTACCATCCAGGTAAGGCTAATGTTGTGGCTTATGCGTTAAGTAGGAAGTCCTTGCATATGTCGATGCTTATGGTTCGAGAGTTAGAACTGATTGAGCAATTCAGAGATTTAAGTTTGGTTTATGAAGAGACTCCTAACAGTGTGAAGTTGGGTATGCTGAAGTTGACTAGTAGTATTCTCCAAGAGATCGGAGAAGGTCAAAAATATTATTTGAGTTTGGTGGATTGTCTCACGTTAATTAATCAAGGTAACAGAGGTGATTTCCGAATCGATGAGAATGGTATGATGAGGTTCCGAGATAGAATATGTGTTCCCGATGTGCCAAAAATCAAGAAGAGCATTCTTGAAGAAGGTCATAAAAGCGGGTTGAGTATTCATCCTGGTGCGACAAAGATGTATCAAGATTTGAAGAAGTTGTTTTGGTGGCCGAGTATGAAGAAGGAATTGCAGAATTTGTCTATGCTTGTTTGACTTGGCAGAAGTCGAAGATTGAACATCAGAGACCGTCGGGTCTGATGCAACTGTTGAGTATTCCAGAATGGAAATGGGATGGCATTTCTATGGATTTTGTGACAAGTTTGTCGAAGACTTTGAAAGGATATGATTCGATTTGGGTAATTATGGATAGATTGACTAAATCGACTCATTTTATACCGATAAGGATCAATTACTCATTGCAGAAGCTTGCCAAATTATATATTGAACAGATTGTGAAGTTGCATGGTGTTCTGTCGAGTATTGTGTGGGATAGAGATCTGAGATTTATGTCGAGATTCTGGGAAAGTTTGCAGACAGCGTTGGGTACTAAGTTGAGGTTGAGTTCTGCCTATCATCCGCAGACGGATGGACAGACAGAGAGAACTATTCAGTCTTTAGAGGATTTGCTGAGAGCTTGTGTGTTGGATTAAGGTGGATCGTGGGATAGTCATTTACCGTTGACTGAGTTTACCTACAATAACAGCTACTATTCTAGTATCGGAATGGCACCGTATGAGGCTTTGTATGGTAGGAGGTGTAGAACTCCTTTGTGTTGGTATGAGTCCGGCGAGAGTGTTGTGCTCGGACCTGAAATTATGTAAGAGATGACCGAGAAAATCAAGATGATCCAAGAAAAGATGAAAGCGTCGCAGAGTCGTCAAAAGAGTTATCATGATAAGAGGAAGAAAGCACTTGAGTTCCAAGAGGGAGATCACGTGTTTCTGAGAGTTACGCCGATAACTGGTGTTGGTTGAGCTTTGAAGTCTCGAAAGCTCACATTGTGTTTTGTTGGTCCGTATCAGATTTCTCAAAGGGTGGGGGAAGTAGCCTATCGAATTGCTTTACCGTTGTTACTTGCAAATTTACATGATGTGTTTCATGTATCTCAGTTGAGGAAGTACATTCCACATCCGTCGCATGTGATTCAGATGGATGATGTACAAGTGCGGGATGATTTGAGTGTTGAGGTGTTTCCTGGTCGGATTGACGAATGAGAAGTGAAGCACCTACGAGGTAAAGAGATTGCATTAATGAAGGTATTTTGGGGAGAACCAGCTGGAGAAAGTTGGACTTGAGAACTTGAAAATCAGATGGAGGAGTCGTATCCGACTCTGTTTTCTTGAAGTAATTTTCGAGGACGAAAATTATTTTAAGTGGGGGGGAGTTGTAACACCCCAAATTTTATCGGAATATTTTAATCAATTATTTAATTGAGAATATTCATGTTTCTGTGAATTTTCGGTGGTTTTGTGAAGTATTGGAAAAATGTGCATTTTTGGGTATTTATTTGATTAATAGCATATAATATTAATTTATTAGTATTATTATTGATTAAAATGAATATAAGTGAAATAAGGGTAATTTGGGCATTTGAGGGAGTTAGTAAGGGTAATGAGGAAAAGCCCAATTTGTGAGGCCCAATACTAGGTTGGACAAAATTGAGTTCTGAAGGGAAAATAGAATTCATTTGTGTTAACCGTGAAAGTTTGGTGGCCAGAGCTCTAAAGGAAAGGTTGGTGGCAGAAGATCCCAAAGTTAATTGTGAAAGCTACGAATCGACTAAGGTATGGAGAGTATCGCTTTTCATGATTTTTTTATGTATGCCATTCGATGTGTTTATGGTGATGTTAAGATTTAAGGTATTTTGGGTTGATTGTGGGAAAATTAGGGAAATTGATGATAAGACTCTGAGATTATGGCTTGTGATATGTATCATTGAGTATTTGAATATTTGATATGAGGATTAGAGAACCTTAGGCCTTTGTGGCCAAAGCCTTACAATGTTATAAGTCTGACCCTGAAGGGATTTGATATGGGAAATTATAATGCCTTGGGTAATTGTAGGGAAATAGTGTTTTAGGACGTAAATATGTCCCGAAATTGGCCTAATAAACCATAGTTTTTGTGTCGCTATCGCCGTAGGACCTTAGGGATGATTTAGGTATGTTTTAGGGGCATTGGGTAAGTGAATCGTATGAGTATTTGAGTGAAAATCAATTCTGGTGCGTAGCAGTTTTTTGCTGTCATCCCACTGTTCGCCTAGCAAACGATTGTGTTCATAGACTCGCCTAGCGAAGAAAGCTTTGCAAATCGAAGAAACTTGCCCCGACTCGCCTAGCGAGCATGCCAGCGAACGTAGTAGAGTTTCACAAAATTTGATCGTGTGCAGCGATGTCGTGATGTTTGAATCTGTGATTTCTGTGATGAGTTACCATGAGTATGACAGTGGGTTTTGGGTGATATGTACATGACGACATGATGGTTTCTATGATGTATTGATTGAATTAACATGATGAAAGTACCATGATTCGATGAATTATGTGATAACATGAGATATGATGATTTATGTGATGATGATGAATATGATGAATGATGATGCACCATATGTTGTATTATGAGGATTATTATTGTGATGTGTGCATCATGCATTCATGTGCATCCGGACTTTGGTTCAGGACCTCGATTACTTTGGCTTCAATCCCAATGTGTGGATGTGAAGTGTTTTGATGTACTCCATCGAGTATAATCGATCCTATTGATGAGGATCTATGGAGGGTTGATGGCCCAGTGTCCATCGAGCTGTGATGATTGGTACCACATGCATTGAGTAGTGTCGCATTGCATTTATGAGTCTTTTTGTATAAATTATGACGTTGTGGCCTTTAAGGCATATTTGAGGAATATGAATGTGTTGAATATAATTATGATGCGGTTTATGCATTAATTGTTATACATTGATTATTGTGAACTGTTTTACACACCCTGCCTGTTTGAATGTTACCTCCACATGGGTAACGTGCAGATGATCCAATTTAGCTGTGGATGCCGTCGAGGAGTATTTTGAAGTTTTGAGTCGTTAGCCTTTATGGTTAACTTAGAGGGTCTTGCTCTGATATGTAACATCGGGTTGGGTTCTTTGAGTTAAACTTTATTACCGTTGAGTTATTTTGCTAACTTTCCCTTTTTGAGGAAAACTTTGATTTATGTTTTGAGTTCCGCTGTTTATGATGTTTTGATGTATTTTGGGGAAAACCCGTAGTTACAGAGTATCGACCTATTTTGATGACATTGAGAAATGTACGCCCTTTTGGTGGCTTTTTATTGATATTTATTTATTTACTCTGAAATCTGTGTAATTTTGCCGTGATGATTGCGGGGTAGAAAAGGGTGTTACAAGTGCTCATTGTGATTTCCATTCTGGGGCACCGGGGAATAATTTAAAGAACTGCAAAGCTTTTAAGCACCAAGTTCAGGATTTAATCGATTCAAAAGCATTTGAGTTCGCGCCGAGCGGTGGGCTTATTCCAGTTATTGCGAAGGAGAGGGATATTCCTGTTTTTTCCCCTGAAGTTGCATCGGATCAGGAGTGTATCATACAAACTATGATTTTAGAATCTCCATGCCCACAGCTATTGCCTGTTCCTGGGCCAAGTCTGAGAATGAAAGTGTTTGAGTGTAAGGAACGTCCTAATCAGCGCCAACAACCTCCTGATGCTCGACAACGACACAATCAGCACCAAAATAAGAAGATGTTTCGTAACAATGCTCCTCGTCACTTGGTTCCTATGTCGTACAATCAGCTTCTGCCACATTTGATTCAACACTCATTGGTGGAGCCCAAGACTCCCAAGCCGGTGCCAGAGCCATACCCTCCTGGGTATGATTCCAATGCACAATGTGGATATCATGGAGGATCTGTAGGACATTCAACTGAAGATTGCAGACCTCTTTGAGCAAAAGTGCAACAATTGATTAACGAAAAGTGCATATCCTTTTCGGAAGGAAAGTTGGTGGTGCGCGTCAACCTCTCAGCTGTTTAAGTTTGAAGATTTCAAAAGTCGTCTCTTCAGTCATGACATTTTTAATTTTTGTACTGCATTGTCGTTTTTATTTTTCATTGTTTGTTAATGTTTTGTTTGCATGTAAGACTTGTTAGTTTTTGAATGATGATCATAATGCAATGAGTATGTTTCTCTTGAAGTAATCCATTCATGTTCACTCATACATATCTCTGTGTAGTGCAATACCAACTTTCTTGCTTAAACTCCTTGAGGGAGGATGATGAAGCGGAAACACAAACTTTCTGGTTATATGCTTTCGAATAAACACTTGCTGATGATATACAGGCATTGTTTCAAATTCCTAAACACCGGAGATATAAGGATGATAATCCCTTGTCAACCCCTTTTGAGCCTAGTTGTAGGAGTTTCTTTCTGAAAACGAAAAAACCGCAATCTTAACCTGGGGCAGGGTAGGTGTCAGTTAATTCGATTGAACATCCAAATTACAGAAGGAGTGTCCCCGTTCGAGGATCAATCACACCTGTAGAGATCGTACCTAAATAAACCACAGTGGTTATCCCTCACCGACCAAGGAGTGAAACAGTCACAATCCTTTCAACAAGTCAAAAAAGCGGTGTCACATGATTTGTTCTAGAAAAAAAGAGAAAAGAACAGAAAAAGAAAAATAAGAAGCCCGCTAAGTCGATAACTTGAAAACAAGTGGCTTAGGCAAAATTAAGGCATCACGCTGGACTTCGAAATCAAAAGATGTACTCAAAAGAGTCAGTCCAGGCAAAAATAGGGGAATCAGAAAAATGACGAAGAACAAGTCGTGTGACTCTAGGCACCAAAGACGAAAAGCGAGTGACTACCACTCCAAAATCTTGTGGTTTCCTGAACCATTACTTCTGTCATTCAACCTTTGAGAGGTGAGCTCTTGTGTCGAGTTATCTTAACATAGGATTGAAGAACATCAAGGAGAGTGGGTGGGTTAAAACAAACTTTGAGCCTTGTATCCTTTCTTTCAGATCGTGAGCCTGGCCATGTTAAAACCCTCAAAAGTCCTAATTGAAGCAGGGTTTATTTTGAAGGCGTACTTCAACCAGATAGAGTTCCTGACTCCCATGAGTTTTGCTAAAAGACTTTGTTGGTATCACACGTGCATGGTTTCATTTCAAAAAATCAGTGTTGCATTTTAACTAATGACTTGTTCACCAAGTTTGGCAATATCTTTTCGACAAAAACTTCAAGAGTAGCTTGTGCATTGCATTAGAATTTTCATTCTCAGAATAAAAATTTTATGCTTGCATACAAGTATTTGGCATCAATGAGGTTTACATAATGGATGTCAGTCAAGAACTCTTATCCTGTCAAGAGGAAATTCTTGGACAAATATTTTGAGGAGCATGAGGTTAATAAGCTCAGTTAGAAGTTGCCAATCTGGGGCAGCTATGTTAGGAGGTTCCCCAAAATTCAGTTGATATGGGGTGGTTATGTCGAGAAGTCTCTCTAAGGATCGGTTAGTCTGGCGCAATCAAGTCGAGATTCGGCAAATCTTTTCGAAGACCAATCGGACAAGGGCAAAGTTACTTCGAAGGCTCATTTTGAAACAGATCATCTCAAGAAAGCAAAGTCTCAAGCAAGCTGGAATATTTGGTCATGGCCCCAATAGAAAAGAGGCTGACATTATCCCTTAGTGGAGTGGGTATCATCTTAGGTTATTATTTTTCCTCGCCCTGCTGAAGTCGCCAGTGGTAGTTGGTTTCCCTTGCAGGTCACAGCCTGATTGTCCTTGGTATTTCCCCAACAAAAGTAATTCCTCATGGAGAGGCAGAACATCAAATCTCGGTGATCTTCCTCAGAATTTGTCTATTGTTCCTATTGTCCCGCAGAATGGAAGTTTGTTGGGATATTGAGTAGAGTTGTGATCCCAGGGACAGTTCAGTTTGTCATCCCCAGCGGAGTTGGCTTCACCTCTTCAGCGTTTATTTTGTTGGAATGGTACTTGGCACATCCGGTTATCCCCAGTGGAGTTGGCTTCACCTCTTCAGCATTTATTTTGCTGGAGTGGTACTTGGCACATCCGGTTATCCCCAGTGGAATTGGCTTCACCTCTTCAGCATTTATTTTGCTGGAGTGGTTATTTTGCGTCCAGCTTTCCCCAGCAGCCTGGGCCTGCATCTGCATCTGCATATAGTTATCATATTTGCATTTCATCCTCAAATGCGTAGCATTTCTATTTAGTATGGAGCATTACGCCATAGAAAAATTCAAACATATGCATGCGAAGCATAAGCCAGTTTTTGTTAGCCTTCCATGGCAACCTGAATCAACTCTTCAATCAAGACAGTGATATATCAACGGCCTGGTTCAGTCAGATCATCTGCTTACTTCCTTTTGGGTTTCAGATCGTACGTCGGTCGTACTTTGTCCGTCAGCCCTCTGATGTTGACATCTCCAAGCAGATTTTTTGTCCGTCAGACCTCTGATGTTGACATCTCCAAGCAGTTTTTTTTTGTCTGTCAACCCTCTGATGTTGACATCTCCAAGCAGATTTTTTGTCCGTCAGCCCTCTGATGTTGACATCTCCAAGCAGATTTTCTTTGTCCGTCAGCCCTCTGATGTTGACATCTCCAAGCAGATTTTTTGTCCGTCAGCCCTCTGATGTTGACACCTCCAAGCAGATTTTTTATCCATCAGCCCTTTGATGTTTACATCTCCAAGCAGTTTTTCTTTGTCCGTCAGCCCTCTGATGATGACATCCTCAGCAAAATTTTGTCCGTCAGCCCTCTGATGATGACATCCCTAACAATTATTTTTCTCTCCATCTGTCCTTAGACGATGTGAGATTTGGATATGGTTTTCTCTCCGTTTATCCTTAGATGATGCGAGATTTGGATATGGGTTTCTCTCCGTCTATCCTTAGACGATGCGAGATTTGGATATGGTTTTCTCCTCGTCTATCCTTAGACGATGTGTCATTTGGATAAGATGTTCTCAACTTCGTATTGAGCCGGCCTTCAGGATCGATGCTCGCTTTTATTTAGCGAATGCCTGCTTAGATTAGAAAATGTCTCTTCCGCCTGCGTGTCGATGCTTTCTGTATTGTTGATGAGTTAGCTCATTTTCCTGCAACTTTCAGATACATTTCTCAGGCGAGCCTGATTGATAGATTCTACAGTTTACATCCTAAGCAGATTGCATATTTTCGGGTTCTTTTATATTCAATCACCTTCTACCTTGAATGTCTAAAGGCGGTTGCTTTTCATCCCTTCAGGTCCAAGCTGTTTGAATAGGGGCAGCTGTTGCACCCTAAAATTTTCCCACCATTTTCCGACTTTGACTAGCTTTTGCTTCATTTTCATCTGCATATCATTTAGGTCGCATTTTGTTCGTGTTATTGGTCAGATTGAATTTATCAGGACTTTAGCCGCTTTACTCGCGTTTCAGGCGATTCAAATCAATTCAAACGAGAAGTTCAATGTCGAAATCAAGCGAAAGTCGCTTTCTTCCTGATGATTCAATCTGTGCCGATAATTTGGCGCATTTCGATGCTCTCTCATTTTTCCATGGCAGTTTGCATTTTTATTGATATTTTTGCTTCATTATTTATTTATTTAGAATATAGCTTAATAGGTTTTAATATTTGCTTTTAGAATAGATTTTTAGTAATTTCTAGAAATAGTGATTTTAGAATTTATTTATTTTTAAGAATAGATAGTAGAGTTGTTTTATTAGGATCAATTAAGTCTTGGTTTAGAATTTAATTAGATTTAGATTGTTTTTTATTAGTATTATTTAATTAGCTATTAGGATAGATTATATTAATTAGGTTTAGAATTATTGTTAATAGAATTAATTTATTTTATAGTCAGTATTATTAGTTTAGTTTATTTCATTAGTTAATTAGTTATAGGTTTTATTCAGCATTTTAGTCAGGAAACTAATCATTAATCATTTCAATTAAGTCAAAACATTTAATCAACAAACATGCCACGTGTCAGCTTTGGGACTATATAGTCCACTATTCATCATCTCTTACCCTCAGACAATCCTAGCCGCACCGTTCATCCTTCATCCATCTTCTGGAAAACGCAGAAATCACTCACCAACATCTCATCTTCGTAGCAACCACCCTTACTCTTCAGCTCATCATCAACACCATATCCCACCTTCATCAATGGCTGCGTGAAACTACACCATCTTCATCTCGCAAAACCTCCATTTCTGGCGAACACACCACTAAACTCACTGCTGCTCACAAACAACCCACCATTAAACATCTTATTCTTCGAACCAACTAACCCAGAAAACCACTCTTCAGCTCACCTTCCAAAACCCATTCGCACCTCCATTATTCTTCGAATTCCTTTCAAACCTAGATTCTCAAGCTCAAAAAACACCAAACCACTTCAATCTTTATTAAACATCCACCATCGAACCTTCAACCATGTTCTTCGCCAGATACCCAGAAATTTCATCAAAACCAAACCCACGATCTTTATCAAAAACCACAAACCCATCTCACACAACAACATTTGAATTCACCAGCGCACCTCATTCAAAATCTCCCTAGAAAGCTTCCGAGAACAACCCATAAGCTTCCATGTCTTCCATTTTCGCACGACCCATTTCCCAGAAAACACAATCCACTGAAACCACTTCCATTTTTGAACTTCACTCTAAACCCATTTCACCATTTGTTTTCTGAAACCTAACGGAAGCAAATCTTCAAACCTCAACCCAAAACTCCATTAACGACCTACAAACCAACTGTCATCTCCATTTCTGAAACAAACCGCTACCCATAAAACAACCATAAACCCATTCAAATCTTCAAAATCATAGCTCGGATCTCATACTCACATCAGAAAACAGGAGAAGAAGTGATTGACATTAGATCTTGAAACCCGTGAAAAACTGGAAAGAACAGATTGAAAGACAGAGGACCATGCGACACGAACTGAAGCGTGGAGATTGTGGCTTCAGCCTTTTTTTTTTATTTTAATACTTTTTTGGATTTCTGTTTATGTTGGTGTTGGTATCACGGGCCACAAGACCATTTGGTTCATACCCCCGTTTCTATTCCAAACCCCCTCCCTGTTTTTTTTCTCTTATTTTCTTAACATTTATATATATATATATATATATATATATATATATATATATATATATATATATATATATATATATATATATATATATATATATATATATATATATATATATATATATATATATATATATATATATATATATATATATATATATATATATATATATATATATATATATATATATATATATATATATATATATATATATATATATATATATATATATATATATATATATATATATATATATATATATATATATATATATATATATATATATATATATATATATATATATATATATATATATATATATATATATATATATATATATATATATATATATATATATATATATATATATATATATATATATATATATATATATATATATATATATATATATATATATATATATATATATATATATATATATATATATATATATATATATATATATATATATATATATATATATATATATATATATATATATATATATATATATATATATATATATTATAGTTTCTCTAGATTTAATTTCTTTTAGAATATATTATATTAGTTTTATTAATATTCTTTTAGAATTTTATATATTTCTTTTAAAAGCTCTTATATAGTTTACCTTAGAATTTTGTAAACATTTTCTAATTTCATTTTCTTTTAGAATTTTTTATTCATATTTTCTATTTTAGAAGTTAGATTTTATTTCTCTTTTGTTATCGGGCATTTTGTCTCATTTTCTATTTTGGTCGATGACGAGACCTCTAAGTTGTTATACGTCAAATTATTGATGAAAATGAAAAGTCCAAGACCGAATTTCTTTCTCGTTTTCATTTTCGACCGTTTATCCATCTTTGTTTATTTTCACCGTTTTTTGGTCGATGATGAGACCTTCACAATCCATTACCAGTCAAATTATTGATGAATAATGTTGGATCCAAGACCACCTCTTTTATCTCCTTATTTCTTTTCATCTTTATGATTTTATTTTGACTTTCTTGGATCAATGAATTCTTGTATCCGTAAGACGAGATCCCACTTCTCTTTTTGGTCTGTGCGACATGATTCAATTGGAGAATGATCCTCAATATCATTTCTCCATCTTGTCCATGGCACGAATATTAATACGCGACCTCATATAGTTTGACTTCCCTTATAAGTTGAGCTACGATGGTTTAGCATCACATTAATCCCGATTCAAAGCGTCATCGCCAAGGATCAAAGAGGAAGAGAAGCTTGGAAAGGAAGCTAGCACACATTGTAAAGGATCAATGGAACCACTCCGTTCGGTAACATTGTTTTAATTTCATCTTTTATTCAACCGCCGAGTGTTGTGAGTAAGCGATAAATACGTGGGAAATGATGAGTTAGAGGCCTTCTCTCACTTCGTCTAAAGTGTTTAGCATATGCCCTTTGGGCGATATGCGACGCATTCGCTCCAACATCTTAGGATTTAGCGTGTGCGTCCCGTTCCGAAGCTTTTCTCTCACATCCTTGCGATTGAGATTCCGTTTCTCTTACCCTCGTGCGATCGAGACTCCCTCTCTCTCACCCCGTGCGATTGAGACCCCTTTTTTCTCTCGCCCCTGTGCGATCGAGACCTCCTTTTCTCTCGCCTCTGTGTGATCAAGAACTCCCCGTCTTTTCCGTACTTAGCCGAACTACGGCTACTGTGATCTCTCATATCTTTTGAGAGTACGTTGGCATCAGATTATGATAATCCTAGCGATCACTTTTCCCTCTTCCCTATAGTTAGCTGAACTACAGCGGCTCTGATTTCTCATATCAGATGAGAATATGTAGGCACAAGACGTGATGTCTTGGCGAGCACGCTAACAACTAACTTCTCTTTTCTCTCGCACCCATGTGATCGAGACCTTCCCGTTAGCCACTAATCACCCCTTCTCTTGCCCCCGTGCAATCGAGACCAGCCTGTTACCCAGAACCTTTCTCTCGCACCCGTGCGATCGAGATTTTGTCCCGTAGTTAACCTGAACTACGTTTTGCTCTGATTTCTCATACCAAATGAGAATACGTAGGCACAAGACCCGATGTCTTGGCGAGCAACCTCCCCCAGTAATTTTCCCAAACCACGTTGACTCTGACTTTCCCATTGCACGAGGGAATACGTAGGCATAGGGCGGCGATGTCCTATCGAGTCAGTTCTTTCTGTTAGCAGTAGCAGTCATAGATAGTTTATTTTTCACCCATAGACTAGACCACAAGTGTGGATCCCATTGAGTACAACGGACGTGAGGGGTGATCATACCTTCCCCTTGCGTAACCGGCTCCCGACCCCAAGATTTGGTTGCGATGACCTGTCTTCTCCCTTTTTCGTAGGTTTTCTCTGATCGTTTCCTTTCCCTCTCTCTAGGATAAATAATGAACGGTGGTGACTCTTCTGTCCTTGCCGGACCCTCCTTCGCAGCGATGCGACACTGCCACACACTTTTTCCTCCCTCTTTTCTTTGTATGGGCATCTTAGGATGGTATCATCCTCTTTAGTGATTGATGTTTGAATGGTTGTAGGAGTTTACTTCTCCCATTTCATCTCACTCTTTTTGACTTGTTTAAGTCCTCTTGTTTGAACTTTTTGCTTCATCTTTAGTACATCTTTTGGGTCTTGCGTCTCATCTTTAAATTCTTATATGGCATGTTTGCTTTCCTTTTGACATGTTTAAGTCAATTTCTATTCATTCTCCACTTCATCTGTGAGTGAGTTATCTACTGTTTACTTGGCTTCTTGCCATGATCCCCCTAGGATTCCTAGTTCCTCTGTTTAAGATGGGAATAGGAGAGACATTAGGTGTTCAATCCTATGCATGATAACATTAGGACAGTTTCTTGCCTTTCATCCCAACTTTAGGAGCATTGTGCATGACAACATTAGGGTTCAATTCCCCCTTAGTTTGTGTCTTCCTCTTCTCATCTCCTAAACAATTCAAAACACCTAATAAAGGATAACATGTGTTGTACACTACGAGCCTTAAGTACTTGAGAAATGATGGTTGGGTGGCCTCCTCTCAACTGTGTAGAGTGTTTAGTGTATGCCCTTTGGGCGATATGCGACGCATTCACTCTCAAGTCATAGTCTTTAGTGCAACATGAGTTACAAATCTTAACTCAATTCACTTTTTTCATAAAAAACACAAAACAAAAATATCAAACCCTTTTATCCTTTGGGATTAATTGAAAACCTTTTTCAGAAAGAGTGTGTTAACTCTTGGTTCTACCGCAAATAGGTAACGCCTAAGTCTACAATGGTCGAGCAGCAATACACCTAACTGCTAGAACGAAGGTTTAACCCTACTCAGTTAAAACACTTGAACCAACTAGTGGTCGTGTCAGCCTGAACTATGTTTGCTCTGATTTCTCGTACCAGACGAGGATACATAGGCATAAGACGGTGATATCTTGGCGAGCAACCTTTCCCCCATCACCCGTAGTTTTCCGAACTACGTTGACTCTGACTTTCCCATTGCACGAGGGAATACGTAGGCATAGAACGGTGATGCTATATCGAGTCTCTTTTCTTTTCTTTTCGCCGGTGAGCTTGTAGTTTAGATAGTTTTACACCTTTTTAGATAGACAACAAGCGTGGATCTCGTTGAGTACAACGTACGTGAGTGGTGCTTATACCTTCCAGTTACGTAACCGACTCCCGAACCCAAGATTTGGTTGCGATGACCTGTCTTTTCCCTTTTCCGTAGGTTTTCTCTGATCGTTTCCTTTCCCTCTTTTGGGATGATAATGAGCGGTGGCGACTCTTCTGTCTTTCGCCGACTCCTCTTTCGCAGCGATGCGACACTGGTTAATCGATTAACCATTTTCTAGTGCTAATGGGTTAATCAATTAACCCTTGTAAAAATTAATGATTCTGCTGTATTTTCAGGACATCAACTTGCACTCTACTATTTTGGGGTCTACTTGGTTCTAGCAATATGTGGAACATTTTAGACATCTCTAGAAACTTCATGACATTTCAAGACACTTCACTTACATTTATTCCAATATATTAACTTGAATTAAGACCACCATGTTGCTTCATTCCAAGCATGAGAACCCTTTTGATTTGAACTTGCATTGGGATTGCTACCGAGTCAACTACCTAACTAATTGAGTTAACTTTTAACTCAGTGAGTTGAGTCCAACTGACTCCAAGTATAGTTCCAAAGCTAGTTCCAAAGCACATTCCAAACCTAGTAACTCCAAAGAAAAACTCTATATAAATAAAACTCCACCATTTCACATAGACCCTCAATCATTTTCTCAATTTCTACATTCTTCACTCTCAATTCTCTCACATTCTCTCTGAATTTTCTGCAACTTTTTCTCACATTCATCTTCACTTTCTTCCCAAACCACACTAGATATCAAATTCACCATTAAAGAGTAGTAACTTCCATATTGGAAGTGATTTTCCCTTGAGCTTAACCATTGTCACTTTGCTATTCTACTTGGTTTTCTGGAGTTTTATTGGCTTTTGATTCATCTCAAGTGATTGCTTCAAGCTTCTTTGGTGCAAAATCGTATTTGGAGATTTCGTCGTAAATTGCTCTATTTCGCTACGGTTTTGTTGCAAATTCTGATTTCTCTGGTTTTCTTTGATTATCTTCATCATAATTCACTTGCAATAACATTCAAGGAAAATCTCAGACTTGTAGGTTGGTGTCATACCCCAAATTTTACCCTTAGATCATTAGGTTCATTTCGCATTTCATTTCATCCTACATTGCATTTTAACTAACCGCTAACCGGTTTTCCCATTCCGTTGGTTTTTGTAGGAAAATCACACTGTGTGCGATTCAATTTATGAAGGGCAAAAGGGTCATTAATTTGTAGCCTGCCAACTATTCATGAAGTCAAGTCATCATCAGGAACTCCTCAAACGATTAGGGTTTCAATACCCGGGTCATTGTAATTTTCTTTGAGCATGAGCCAAATTTTATGGCAGTTTTGACGTCAGATCTCTCGTGACACAGTACATTTTATTCAAGAGCCAAGATTTAGTCGTCAGGTGGATTTCATAAGTGCTTGTTGATTCATAAACTGTATGGAGCTGAGCGTGTTGCAATATAAGTGAATTGAGGTTAAATCGGTGCGAGAATTTGCTTTGAAGAATTTATTTTAACAGACGCACGTTTTCATGCTTTCTGCTACCTACCAGTCGATTTTAAAGGAATAATGGAATTTTGGTTCATGTTGAATTTATAATGAATATTTGTTGGTTTGATCATGATTGGCAGTCGAGTTGATTTGAGTTACGGAGTTATTTGAGATACGATTTGAATTTTAAATGCAGCAGGAAGTTCATTTCACCGTTTAATTGAATTTCTCTGCTTATCTGTCCAAGGCCATACTCACCGATTTTATTAGCGGGTACGAATTAATTTGCAAAGGGATTTGTTGGAACTCAGCAGTTACGTCGGATTTAAATCGTGCAAGATGACCAGTTGTCACATTCGGAGTTTGGAACGTCAAAGGCTAATTAGATGAATTTAGTTGAACGAACTTAGTCAGATGAATTTATCTGAATGAACTTAATTAGACCAATTTATTTAGAGGAACTTAGTTAGTTGAATTTAGTTGGATGAACTTAATTAAATAAATTTATTCAATTGAGTTTAATCGGAGAAATTTATTCAGAGAAATTTAATCGGAGAAATAAATTCAATTTGTTAAGAAAAATAGAATTTATTTATTCTATATTTTTTTATTAATACAGATGATTACAATTTTAAACCCATTCCTAAAAAGTCTTAATTTTTCTAAGATGGTCTTCGTGCCGATCTTCATCTTCGACTTTTTTTCTGGACCTGCATAAATACCGACAACAGATGGAAATAATGTTTAAGTGGTTAGAATCGATAAAAATGGTTTGTTTACTGATTATTCTGATACCCTCAGTTAATTTTCATCATTGGGTATGTCGGGAGGGCAACAACGACAAAGTCGTCGTCAGCTCCCGACTTTTTATTTGTCCGACCACCGACCCGACATCATCTGTTCAATTTAGTCCTGGCGAGAGAAAAAGTGATTTTGGAAAAAGTGATTTCGGGAAAAAGTGCTTTTTGAAAAAGCACTTATTCTAAAAATGATATTTTTGCCAAACAGGTCACAAACAACTTTCCCAAAAATTCTTGCAACAAAACGGATCCAACAAACTTCATGAAACGAAGCATCCTGGGAAAACGCCACAAATTCCTCAGCCACCATGAAAAACACAACAACATTTCCTCTGGGTCCAAAAGAAACTCATCAAATAATATCAGAAATCCTCAGAAATAGGACCTGTAACCACATTAGAAACAAATTCGCCAACATTTCTGCTCCAAAGCTGGGATCAAAACAAACCATCAGAAAATCATGAAAAATTGCAACAACATCAAAATCGAAAGCTCGTGAAAAACCCAACAATTGCTGGAGAAACACAACAAATTCATTCCCCAAATCGTAACAATAATCATGCCCAGGCCCATCAAGAACCAATATAAAAACCATATTTTCAAACTTAATCCAAAAAATTATTTTCAAACCAAAAAAAGAGTTGTAAGTAAAGCCTAATTAAAAACCATATTTTCAAACTTAATCCAAAACTTATTTTTTAAATCAAATTAAAACCATTTTTAAAAATCACAATTAAATTTTATTTTTTTAACAATAAAAACCATTCTTACATTAAACCCCCTTTTTGTAAAACTTATTGAACAAAAATTCAAATAAAAATTAATTTTTTAAAACATAAAAATTATAAACTTTTTTTTAAACAAAAACTTAAGGTTAAAATTTAATTGAACTTAATTTAAAACTAATTTTGAAATTTAATCTCCTAATTAAGGGATTTAATCTTATATGTTAAAATTAATATTTTAGTTATTTGCTTATTTTGTAAATATTAATCGCTAACTTTCTTTTTAAAAAGTAAAATTTATTTTGGATAAGTTAGTATTAAACTTGTTAATAACAAACATTTTCTAAAGACCTTTAAAAACCCTTTAATTCTTAAAAATTTTGTAAAAATATGTTTAACCAAGTTTTCTAATGTTGCGCTTGTAATTCAAATTGAACCGTCGAATTTCGTCTAACGTTTATGCCGACGTTCGTGTTTCTCAGTTGTACAGTTATTAATCTTTTTATTTTTGTATTTCATTTTGATTGTAATTTATGCGAGGCGATCGTCGGTTGTATTTCGTTCTTGCTCTTGCACATTTCCCGTATTTTCATACTGCCGCTTGCTTATTTTGCATTGCATTATTTACCGTTATCGCCCTCCGAAGGAATAGGTCTAGCTGTTTGACCGCCGCGTCAATAGTCCTCACCTTTGAATCTTTCACTTTCCAAACCTTAAGTGCATAGGCTTCCCGCCGTGTACCAAATTACCCTTTACCCTAGCATTAGGATAGGGAGTCGCCATACTCCGTATTAGCTTTCTCGCTGTGCAATACCTGTTTTACCCTTTTTAATTCAATTCAATTTCAACGTAGAAATAGGAGTCGCCGCACTCCACGTAAGCGCTTTCATATGAATGCTTATTCCCCATTGAAACCTTGACCACAGTCAAGAAGTTTCTCTTCCTCCATTTCGAGGGGAACTATGATTACTCTAATTCCATCCCCTACCCAAGATACGTAGGCACAAGATGCGAGTCTTGGAGAGTAAACTTAGTGTCGCTACTGCGAAAATAAGGTGTCGACAAAATAGAAGAGTCGCCATCTTTTGTTATTTATCCCACAGGAAGAGAAAAGGAAACGATCAGAAAAACCTGACGAAAAGGTATAAGACAAGGTCATCGCAACCAAGTCTGGGTTCGGGAGTCGGTTATGCAAGGGGAAGGTATTAGCACCCCTCACGTCCATCGTACTCGATGGGATCCATGCTTGTTGTGTTTATCTAACGGGTTGGTTTAACTATCTACCTATCAAGGCTGGTCTGAAAAGAAAAGAAAAATGAATCGGCAAAGCATCGCGCTCCGTGCCTACGTATTCTCATCAGAGAACGAGAAATCAGAGTCAACGTAGTTCGGCTAACTACAGGTAACGGGGGAAGGTTGCTCGCCAAGATATCGCATCTTGTGCCTACGTATTCTGGTCAGAGAAATCAGAGCGAACGTAGTTCGGGTCACTATGCACAGGGGTTTGATTCATCTATTTTTCCGAGTAGGGTTAACAAACAGTTCCAGCAGTTTGGTGTATGCAGCTCACTTGTCGGAGACTCGTGTGTTACCGTTTGCGGTAGAACCGGGAGTTAACGACACTCTTTTCATCAGAAACGTTTTCCTTGAATTAGGGAATGAACCTAGATATCAATCTAAAACACTTGATTAATGTGCATCAGCACAGTTGATTAATGTGCATCAGCACAGGAGTCCATCATAGGCTCCACCTCTTGAGGAATGCAAATAGAACTTCCTAAGGAAGGCCAGGCTCTCCCAAGAGGGATCCTATGTCAATAGGACAAAGATAGATGGGTAAAGAGCCTAGATGTCAATCTAAGGTTTCAAACTTAATGTGCATCAGCACAGGAGTCCATCACAGGCTCCACCTCTTGAGGAATGCACAGAGCACTTCCTAAGGAAGGCCAGGCTCTCCCAAGAGGGATCCTATGTCGATAGGACAAAGAGAAGATTGTAGATGATGGGAGGCATGGTAAAAACCTAAGGAATTCACCAAGGCACTCAACCAAATTCATTTGATTAAGAAATGATGGGAAGCATGGTGTATACCTAAGGTATCCACCATGACACTCAACCAATCATGGGAGAATATGAGCAATGCAAAGCAAAGCTAGAAGGAGAATCATCCTCCTAAAGGTTTTAACTGGAAACCCTAATGATTAGCTACAAGGATCACCTAACCAAATGGATTTAGAAGCTCTATCAAGGCTTAACAATTATTCTAAATAGGTATCAACCTAAGCTCTATTCTATCAAGAAGGGATTTGAAGCCTAAGGTTAGCTAAAGTTCACTTTAGAGGCTAAACTATGAGGTAGGCTAAATTAGGATCCACCTAAACACAATCAACTTGAAAATTCTAGGAAAAATACCAAAATCAATCCTAAAAGGCTAGGAAAAATCCTAAGGCTTCCTAGGTGTGTTAAGGAACCATGGTAGAAAATCCAGGGCCATGACCTAAATCAAAAGGGCATAAACAATTTCTACACTTAAAGGTATGCTCAAAGAAATCCACAAGGGAAAGGTCCTAGAAATCTATCTCAAACCTACACCTAAAAGCATCTAAAAAATGTAAGAAAAATCATAAAATATTATACAATATATCAACATTCATCATACCAAAAATCAGACATTAAATCTAAGCATTGATATGGAAACAAAAATCTAGAAGTTAACATGGCATGATTTCTATTTATTGAAAAGCACATAAAAGAAAAATACCAAAGTAATTGAAAAAAGGAATTAAAATTGCAATTAAAAATGTGACAAATTAAAGAACATGATAAAGTACATTCATGATTTTATCCAAGATTTTCCAACGATTATTTCTATTTTCTATGAATTAAAAACAAACAAGTAATTAAAAGAAAATAAAGAAAAATGAAATTAAAAAGGAACAGAAAGGTGGTGCAGTTAGTAATTTTTCTGTGTGTTATCCGTTTGGGCCTTGCGTGCTAGGGGTGCGGTTAGCAAAATGGATGCTAGGCCCAGCTGAGATTCTTAATGAAACTCAGCGTTTCATGCCATGGGGAGAGTCTATTCGCGAGATCAAATCTGGGCCGTACGCACGAGATACCAAGTCTAGCTAAGCACGCGATCGGACGGTTGGAACTAAAGATGGCGTTTTAAATGGAAACGGAGGGAAGAAAGCACACGCGGTGGCTGGGAATTTCCAGACGGTGGCAGGCCTTGCGCCGGTCATCTTCTTCATCATGTCAAAAATGGCACTTCTTCATTTCTTTACCAAAATAAGTTTTTCTTGAACCAAAACTATGTGATTTTTCATGTAGAATCTAAATATGAAATTTATTTCTACTTTCCTCCATTAAAACTCAAAAATCGTGAACCTCCAAGAATCTCTCAAGAATTCTCAACTTTCTCAAAAGCCAAAATTGAAGGCACTAATCTCTTCCTCTCACTTCCTACATCAACATTCCATGTTTCTTTTCCATTTTCATCCAATATTTAGGGAGAAATTCAAACTACAACCTAAGGTGCTCTGTCAAGAATTATCACGAAACTTAACCATTCTAATCCTAAAACGTTCTACATACTCTAAGGATCACAATCATGTGAAAATAACATAGCAATTCATCAAGAACAGAGCGTATGGATGAAAGATGGGAACCTGTTAATAAGCTTCGACCGAGGCTTGAATTGTGGATGAAGCTTCAAGCAAATCGTCCAGAATCCATCAACGAACCTCACTGAAGCTTTTTGCAATGATAATTTGGACTGAAAATGGCTCTATCTTCAAAATCGATTTTCCACTTTTTTCCACTTTTTCTCAACTCAATTTTCTGTTATCTTCCACCAAATTCTGTTATGGCAGTTGGGAATCATCCAAGAGGTTATATGCAATGGACCTAGAGTGATTAGAAGCCCAAGTGAAGCTTATGGCAGCCAAATTACAAATCCAATTTTCCATGTTTGAAGCTTTGTGAAACTCATCAAAACAGGGTTGTCCAACTTGTTAATTGATAACGCGAAATCGTATATATATAATGACATACTTTTTTACTAATCAGTGACCGTTTTCACTTCGATTTCGGATATTTCCACAGTATTTGTCCAGTATATTGCAGGTATTCAAAGTCCAGGCTCAAATGGAGCAAGATGAAGAAAACAAGCAATTACAGATGAAAACCAGATGAAAAACAGGCCAAAAACAGCAGAAAACGAGTTATGCTAATGTGACGACCGTCACAAGGGTGTGACGACCGTCATACGTGTTACGACCGTCACAGGTCCATGACGACCGTCATGGAATTAAAATGCAGAAATGCTGCACGTGCTGTGAAGTGCTTGAAAATGCTAAAAAGGAGTGGACCACTAACTCCTATATTTTCTGAGATCAATCCCACTCTCTAAGGAAATTAACCGTTGGAAATTTCATCTATAAAGGAGAGGGAGCTGGTACCAAGAAGGGGAGCTGCATTGAAGAGACGAAGTGCTGCCAATTTACTTTTAGAGCAATTTTCAGTTTTCCATTTTCTTATCGTTATATTGTTTCCTTTTTCTTTCTTTCCTTGCAATTGTTGTTTTACTTTTCCAAATTCTATTCTATACGAGTAATTGGCATAAAGACTAAATTCTGCCGACATTTTGGAGGATTTCCCAAAAGCCAATCGAATTGTTTACAGGTTTTTATTTTAATCGTTAATTTATTTCCATTTCCCATTATAATGCATATTATTATTTTCTGCCATTATTTACGTGTTCTTAATTTACATTCCATATCTGGCTAAATTTAAGTAATCGGTATGTAATAAGTTGTCAGATGGAATTTGATAATTAACCGGTGTATATCTTCCTTTTCAAAACTTATTTATGGCTTCAGTTTTTAAATCGATTTTTCTAAAATAAATGTTCGTCGCGACATCGAGAATTTATTTTAAAAGCAGTTTTGCACGACAGTGGGAAATTCATAAAGGTACGAACCAACAAGCGACAGCTGAGGTTAAGTCCAGATAGTAAAAACTAAGCATTCATTTTAAAAACAGCGACAACGCTTTAAAAAGAATTAGAGCTTAATGGTTTTCAAAAAGGAATTTTAACCCCGAACGGGATAGCGACAGCATACATTCCGCCTTAGAGTTGCGATTAGCGTCAACAACCATAGTGAGACAAAGGTCTTTAAACCGTCATTTTATTCTTAAACTATTTTTGAAAACATAAAAACACCGGTAACTTGTCGAATCCTTGAAGAACCAACATATTGCATACCGATTCAAGCATTTATACCTCAAGTAACATTTTAGTTCCCCTATAGTTTACGCACTTATTTTGCTTTTATTCCCCTAAAACCTTACCAATCTTGCTAAACAAAGTAACACCCGAAAATACTAGCTTGATTACGAGTCCCTGTGGGATCGATATCTTTTATTATTACGCGATAGACTGTGCACTTGCAGTTAGTTCAATCATACATAGAAAGTCGCGATCAAGTTTTTGGCGCCGTTGTCGGGGACCCGTTTAGTCAGTAGTGTAATCCTTTGTTACACAGTATAGACTAGGTTAACTACTCTTTCTCCCTCTACTCGTTCTTTGATTGTATTCCAAGTACTCGCTCACAAGGCGACATCTTACAACCTACAATCGCCGAACTAGAGCGCTTCTTACCTTTAAGAAGGCGCATCCTCGAATATCAACGAAAACACAATATTCTTGATCTTCTAGCTCATCCTCCTGTTGAAGAATCAAAGATGGCTGACGGACCTCAGAACAAACCGCTGAAGGACTACGCTACCCCCTCTCAGCTGGAACCTCGAAGTAGTATTGTTGCCCCAGATATCAATCGAAACGATTTCGAAATGAAATCGTCATTGCTTTCAGCTGTACAACAAAATCAATTCTCAGGAAATGCAACTGAGGATCCGAACAAACACTTAACGAAGTTTGTGCAATACGCAGACACAGTGAAGGCAAATGGAGTAACTCCATACGCAATAAGACTTCGTCTCTTTCCTTTCTCTCTTAGAGATAGAGCTTGGACTTGGTTACAATCCTTACCATCCAACTACGTTACGACGTGGGAACAGTTGAAGAACGTTTTCTTAGCGAGATACTTTCCGCCAAGCAAAATTGTTATGCTTAGAGCTCAAATCAACGGATTTCGACAAAAAAATACTGAGTCTCTCTACGAAGCATGGGAAAGATTCAAGTATATGATAAGAGCATGCCCTCACCATGGTTTAAAAGACTGGGTGATGATCCATACTTTCTACAATGGGTTTCTATACAACACCAGATTAACGGTAGAAGTCGCCGCTGGCGGTGCACTTATGGATAAGCCATACGACGAAGCCTATCAACTTATTGAAAACATGTCTCAGAACCACTGCTAGTGGGGAGGTGAAAGAACTCCAGCAGAGAAAGTTGGGATGTACGAGATCAGCAGTCTTGAAAAGTTCAACGCTAAGGTAGATGTTCTAGTGCAGAAAATTGACAGTCTGACCGTTACCCCAACTGCAACCGTAGCTGTTGTAACTCCAAATTGTGAGTTATGTGGAATTGCCACTCATAATCCGCCCGAGTGCCCATTATTGGTAGGAATCCCACTAGACCAATTAACTACGCCCAAGGAAATCCTTACGCAAATACTTATAACCCAGGATGGAGGAACCACCCAAACTTTTCCTACAAGAACGATAATGCCTTGCAAGCACCCGCTGCTCCGCCAGGATATCAGAAACCAGCCGCTGCTGCTCAGACTACCCCTACGAAATCAAACCTCGAAGTGATGTGATGATGGAAAAATTCATAGCTACTCAAGCTCAAACAAATAAAGAATTCTTGAATCAAAACATACACACTAGCGAGCAAATTAAACAGCTGATCGGAAAAGTAGACGCTTTAGCCACCGACAATAAAATGCTCGAGACGCAGATATCACAAGTGGCTCAACAACAAGCCTCTGCAGCCGCACCAGCTGGAACATTTCCAGGCCAGCCAGAACCTAATCCGAAAGGTCATGCAAACGCTATCATATTGTGAAGTGGAAACGAATTGGAAGGTCCAACAGATCCTAGGAATGAAGATTTAGTCATGCATCAGAAATATGATAAACCAACAGAAGAGGAGTTTGAAACAGAAAAGAAGGAATGTGACGAGCAAAAGGCCGCCAAAGATGAAAATTCATATGTGCCTCCAGCGCCATATAAACCACCTATCCCTTATCCTCAAAGATTAATAAACTCCAAAACTTCAGGACAATTTAAGAAATTTGTTGAACTTCTGAAACAACTAAATATCACTATTCCATTCGCAGAAGCTATAATTAAAAGGTCGTCATACGCTAAGTTTCTTAAAGAAATCTTGTCTAATAAAAGGAAAATAGAGGATAACGAAACAATTACACTTACTACCGAATGTAGCGCAATCATCCAAAACAACATGCCTCCTAAACTAAAAGACCCATGTAGTTTCTCCATACCTTACGTCATAGGAAAGTTCGTTATAGACAAAGATCTATGCGATCTAGGAGCCAGTATAAGTGTCATGCCTTTATCTATATGCAAAAAGATGAATATGGGAGAACTAAGACCAACTAAAATGTTCGTGCAATTGGCTGACCGATCAGTCAAATATCCTGTCGGTGTGCTGGAAAACGTTCCAGTACGCATAGGCCAATTCTATATCCCAACCGACTTCATAATCATGGACATCAAAGAGGACTCTGTTACCCCAATTATCCTAGGAAGACCGTTCCTAGCGACAGCCGGAGCTATCATAGACGTAAAGAAAGGAAGGCTAACATTCGAAGTAGGAGAAGAAAAGATAGAGTTCATCCTTACTAAGTTCTTGAAGGCACCCGCTATAGATGATACATGCTATATAGTAGATGTCATTAACGAATGCATACGAGAATTAGAGAAGGAAGAAATTACATATTCTGATATCATGAAGATCCAAATCCCTGCTATTCATGAAGACGACAACTGGCGTGCACCATACAAAGATGATAGTCTAAGCGAGATCTTAGCACTAACTCCAAATCACATGCCAGGTCCAAAAAACCCAGCTTTAGAACTTAAAGAACTACCTAAAACCCTCAGATACGAATTCTTAGATACATAATTCAAAAGACCAGTAATAGTCAACGCTAATTTAGGACAGTCCGAAACTGAACAGTTACTAGAAGTCCTAAGGAAATATCCAACTGCGTTAGGCTATAATATAAGCGATCTAAAAGGCATAAGTCCTTCCATCTGTATGCACTGTATCATGCTAGAGGAAGACTGCAAAACTTCAAGAGAACATCGGAGAAGGATAAACCCGATCCTAAGCACTATAGTCAAAGACGAGGTGAAAAAGTTACTAGACGCAGGAATCATATACCCGATCTCCGACAGCCAATGGGTCAGCCCAGTACACGTAGTACAAAAGAAAGGAGGTGTTACTGTAGTGAAAATGCGAAATGTGAGTTGATAACCCAAAGAGTTGTGACCGGAAACAGGATGTGTATCGATTACAGAAAATTGAATAAGGCGACTCGGAAAGATCACTTCCTTTTACCTTTCATAGACCAGATGTTGGAAAGACTAGCAAAACATTTGTACTTCTGCTATCTAGATGGTTATCCGAGATTCTTTCAAATTCCTATTCACCCCGATGACCAAGAAAAGACAACATTCACCTGTCCTTATGGTACTTTTGCTTATCCCCGAATGTCGTTCGGACTATGCAATGCTCCAGCAACCTTCCAAAGATGTATGATGGCAATCTTTGCAGATTTCATAGATGACATCATGGATGTGTTCATGGATGACTTCTCTGTATGCGGACAAAGCTTTGAAAGCTGCCTATCAAATTTAGAAACGGTACTCAAAAAATGCGCTAAAGTGAACCTTGTCCTTAATTGGGAGAAATGCCATTTCATGGTCTGACAAGGCATCATTTTAGGATACGTCATATCTGAAAAAGGGATTGAAGTTGACAAAGCCAAAATAGAGATCATAAAGGATCTTCAACAACCGAAAATCGTACGAGAAATACGAAGCTTCTTAGGACACGCTGGATTCTACCGAAGATTCATAAAAGATTTCTCGAAAATCACAAAACCTCTTACAGGTTTGTTAATGAAAGATGTCGAGTTCGTTTTCGACAAAGAATGCTTAGAAGCATTCGAAACTCTAAAGACAACACTCATCACCGCACCAATCATGCAACCCCCAGATTGGCGACTACCATTCGATATCATGTGCGATGCAAGTGATTATGCTGTAGGCGCAGTTCTAGGACAAAGGAAAGACAAGAAGCTTCACGCTATCTACTACGCCAGTAGAACTTTAGACCCTGCCCAAATGAACTACGCCATAACGGAAAAGGAACTTCTAGCAGTTGTGTTTGCACTTGACAAATTTCGTTCCTACTTGGTAAGAGCCAAAATAATCATATACACAGATCATGCTGCCATTAGGTACCTAATAAGCAAAAAGGAAGCCAAACCAAGATTATTGAGATGGATCCTATTATTACAAGAGTTTGACTTAGAAATTAAAGATAAGAAGGGGACCGAGAACGTAGTTGCAGATCACTTATCCCGTATAGAGGGCATTAAACAAGAATCAGTGCTTATCAATGATGACTTTCCCTACGAACGTCTAATAGCCAAATTGGAAAGCGATATGTCCAACTCAACCTCAGAAGAACCAGAATTTGAGAAAGCCGTGGAAGCTGTCTATGCCCAAGCCACTTTGTCGTGGTTTACCGACATCGTTAATTACTTGGTTGCAGGCGTGCTTCCACCGGACCTAACTTATCAACAAAAGAAGAAATTCTTCCTCGACTTAAAGCATTACTATTGGGACGAACCTCTACTCTTCAAACGAGGCGCCGACAACTTATACCGTCGCTGTGTCCCAGAGGAAGAAATAGAAGACATCATTTCCTAATACCATTCAGCACCTTATGGTGGTCATGCTAGTACTTCGAAGACGTGCGCTAAAATTCTACAATTTGGCCTATTTTGGCCCAGCCTCTGGAAGGATGTCCATATCGCTGTACTCAAATGCGACCGGTGCCAACGCACCGGCAACATCTCACGACAGGATGAAATGCCTCAGAACGGAATTTTAGAAGTAGAAATCTTTGACGTCTGGGGAATAGACTTCATGGGACCTTTTTCGTCTTCTTTTGGAAACAAATATATACTCATCGATGTCGACTATGTATCTAAATGGATAGAGGTCATTGCCGCTCCAACAAATGACACGCGAGTAGTCGTCAAACTCTTTAGAAACACAATCTTTCCTAGATTCGGTGTGCCCAGACTCGTAATTAGTGACGGTGGTTCGCACTTCATATCGCGAATCATTGACAAACTCCTCTCCAAATACGGAGTCAAACACCGCGTAGCTACACCGTATCATCCACAAACTAGTGGACAAGTAGAGGTTTCGAACAGAGAAATAAAGCAAATTTTGGAAAAGACTGTCGCAACCTCCAGGAAAGATTGGTCATCAAAGCTGAACGAAGCTTTATGGGCTTATAGGACCGCCTTTAAGACACTAATAGGTACCACACCATTTAAACAAGTTTACGGAAAATCATGTCACCTGCCGGTAGAATTAGAGCATAAAGCCTTCTGGGCTATTAAGACGTTGAACTTCAACTACACTGCTACAGGAGAGAAACGAATCTTGAACCTTCATGAATTGGAAGAGCTCAGATTGGACGCATACGAGAATGCCCGTATCTACAAAGAAAGAACCAAGAAATGGCATGATAAACGTTCGATCCGGAAACAATTCAGTGTGGGAGACATCGTGCTCCTATTCAACTCAAGATTAAAACTTTTCCCTGGAAAATTAAAATCTAGATGGTCTAGACCTTTTGAGGTCACCAAAGTCCTTAAGAGTGGAGTTGTTGAAATCAGAAATCAAATCAACGCACTGTTTATAGTAAACGGACAGCGTTTGAAGCATTATAATCAAAATGAACACAACTACCACGTGAGCAATATGAAATTGCTCGAGCTTCCCGAATAGCTGGCAGCCAAGCTACCGTCAGGCTTTTGACGTTAAAAACAGCGCTGATTGGGAGGCAACCCAATTTTTCCCGTTTTTCCCTTCTAAATTTATTAAAACTATGTTTTGCATCTTAACTTATAATTTCCATAAATTTCTATTTTCTTATTTTCTACTATTTACTTTATTTTATTTTTCTTTCTTTTATCACCCTTTGCTTCTTAAAAATCTAATCTCAGTGAATGTGATTTTAACTTTTCCAGGATTTTTAAAGTCGTTCTACTTTTCTCCTGTTTTTATTCGACTAACCTCCGAGTATCGCCGACATCGACGTTACGACTGTTGTATTTAGAGGACTAGCTCACAAGGCCAGATTTGAGGCACTGACTCAAAGAAGTTTTGCTTCGACTCTGTACTACGATAGACCCATCATGGACAAGCTAGGAATCCAGGATAGCATTCAGTATTTATTTAACCAATTAGGCTGGGAGCAAACTGCTCTAAAGACCCGATTTGCTACCTACCGCGAACTCACGTTCAAATTCCTTAGCTTTTTAAGCTACTTACCCGAACATGGCTACGTATCCACCAAAGAGCTGATAACCTTTAGAATGTTTGGAATGGACCAAACCCACAACCGTACGTCGTTAGCTAACATCCTAGGCTTCCCTAGCGGACCTTTTGTGTTTACCAACATTGAAGAGGATATTGATTTCGAGTTAGAACAATTATGGGGTACCATCACAGGTAACTATCACCCTGAACCGAATGACATGCACAACAACGAGATACACAATCCAGCCTTCCGATATTTTCATAGGATTTTAGCCCATACCCTCTTTGGGAAGGAGGAAAACATTACAACGGTCTCAAAGGAAGAGTTGTTCATCCTTCTCTGTGCTTCACAAGGCCGCCCTGTAAATGTTGTCCCTTTTATGATAAGGGCATTCACACGCCTTAATCAGGAACCTCACTCACCCATTTTAATAGGAGGCCTAGTCACCATGATTGCCCACGAAATTGGCCTGAGTTATTACCTGAACAAAGCCATTCTTTTCGGCAACCTCAGATCAATGGACATCCAGTTCTGCTTCAACAGACGTATCTTAGGTACCTTAAGACCAGGAACCTACGAATACCTCATAGTTGATCAACATGTCCACCTTTTCACATTGCCCAACCACGAGCTAACAAGTATTCACAACAGAAATAATTGGCTTTATGAATTGGACGAGCCTATGGGACCTCCATCACCTCATTCCACACCCCAGGCTTACATGTATGACAGTGATCAAATATCCGAAGCACATGACTATCTGTACTACCAAGATTATGAGTCAGAAGTGGAGATAGATCCTGAGACCCCTCCTAACTACCATAACTTTCCTGACCCCACTCCTGAACAAGACATAGACAAGTTGGACACTGTTCTGAGAACTATGGACGACCTCAGGCTGGAAGTAACCACTATCAAAGATGAATCAACGTAACTTCACATGGATTTCATTACCTACATGGACGTAGTTAGCGACCAATTTGATGACGTTATTCAGCAGATCAACAACTTGAAGCAACCAAAGGCATGATATTTTCGTTTTCTTTTTAAGTCTAGTTTACTGCATTTCACATTATTTAATTTTGCAATTATTTCTTTTTGGATATTGTATTATTTTAAACTCGTTTTTGATTCAATGTTATTTTATTTTCATTCTGGTATCTCCCTTAATTATGTTTCATGTTATTTTTTATTTTGTAATCAGTCTATCATACTGCAAAAGAATTCAAAAAATCACATATCCCACTGTTAAAATGCCCCCAAGCGAACTTCTGCAATTCTGCAGAATTTGCTGGTGTGACGGTCGTCACACTCCCCTGACGGTCGTCACGCGTATTACGACCGTCACACACCCCTGACGGTCATCACGCGAATAAAACCCCAATTCTGTCAAAATAGAGGTTGCGCAACTCTCCACCTTCACTCTCCTAATTCCCCACTTTCACACATTTAAACCCCACTACAAACCTTCTGAATCCCCCATTAACCCTCCACCATTTCAACTTCTAATTCACCATTCTATATTAACCTCTGCATTCCCATACCTCTCCATCCACAGAAACTTTCTATTCTCAATCTCTGCACCTCTATCACGAAAAATGGCCAGACAAAATCGTGCAAACCCCGACCTGAGCAATATCACTTTCCAAGAAGGCGAGGCCAGCAAAAGGCAGCAGACCAACTACATCGCTTTCCATCAACGGTCGCTTCAGCCGACTCGGTATGCTCACCTAGATTCTCTAACAGAACTGGGAATTCTGGATGGCGTAACTTGGATGTTATAGAGAGTCGGCATCTGGCATCTCTGCACCAATCCCCAACCCACCTACGAGCAACTCACACTGGAGTTTCTCAGTTCCTTTGCGTACGTAACTTCACCCGGCGATACCAATCAGCTTACCGGCGCCGCTTGCTTCCGCTTGTTTGGCACCGAATATCAAGTCCCCCAAGACCGCATCACCGTCATGTTACAGTTTCCTCACGGCGACGACGCTCATCGTCGCCCCTCCGATCAGTTCTACCAAGAAGCTTTCCCTCTATGGAACGAACTGACCAGCACCACTCCAGAAAGTTGGGACACTCTGAATGCCACTCACATCCACAACCCAACAATCCGCTACTTTCATCGTGTGTTGAGCAACACCATCTTCACTCGTGACAGTAACCATAAGGTCAATTCAAAGGAGCTGTTTTATCTTCGTTGCGTGTTTGCTTCGGAACCTGTTAACGCCGCCCCATTCCTCTTGGCTCACATTCGAGCCAATTGCAACTGTGGCTCAAAACCATTCTATTTTGGTGGCATCATCACATCTATTGCCATAGGCCTCGGTCTTGGCGACCGCCTCCACACCCTCCGCCAGATGCCCCCTGTCTTCCTAGACACCAACCACTGCCACGCCTCTCACCTAATCAGATCCTGCGCAGATGGGAAATATCATCCAGTAGTGCAAGGCCGCATTATCCAGAGCATCGTCATGCCTTCTCGCACCCGAATGCATCCGCAGGACAGAGCCAACTGGCTCTTCGATCCAACTGCCCCTGCTGCCCCAACTCAGGATACTGCTCAAGAGCCCAGGGATGAAGTTCAAGAGGAGTTAGGCAGAGCCGACCAGGCCGAGCCATCACAAGCAACTACTTCCGAAGGCCCCTCTTCGCGCCACTGATGACACATCCGAGGCCCTCCTCCGCTGCATCGAATAGCAGAATCAGATGATGCTTATGATGGAACAACAGAACCTACGGACTGAAGAATTCGAAGCGTGACAGAGAGAACAAACCAGTCACATGAGGAAAACTATGCAGCAGATCCAGGACGTCCATTCCGGCCTGGCTGATGACATGGCCAACCTCACTGTGCGAGTCGATGGCCTCCGCGATTACATCTTCCACACCGGAGCTTTGAATCTCAAGGCACGCGACGGCAGAGCCAGAGGTAGAGGTAGAGATTGAGGAAGAGGAAGGGACTAGTAGTATTTTTCATTTCTTTTATTTTGTTTTTTCTTTCCTTTGTATTTCTCCCTTCCGCATTCTTTCAAATCAGTGAGGACACTGATTGAGATAGTGTGGAGCGGACCGTTATTTCCCTTTTCCCTGTTATTTCCCATTTCCGATTGTACTTTTTCTTTCGAATTTTCAATTTAAGGTATTTTTAATTTTGGAAAATAAAGCTCTTATATATATATCCATCCATTACGTGAACTCCCCGCGCTTTATCCAACATATACAAAGAAACTTTTATCCTCTCCAAAGCATCACGTGACACGCCTAAACTTTACCAAGTTGGAAGTCCCGAGAAGAAAATTTTAACAAAGCCACTACCGCCCTGACACCTTAGACCTCTGGTTTATGCGAGTCAGTATCACTACTTACTCGTACCAAAGCCTCAAGTTTCGACTCAAACGGAGCCCCCAGTAGTTTATACGAGCAGTCAGCACCATCCTAAACACTTCTAAGCAAGAAACCGATGCAAATAAGTGTGTGATCTCTAGTATGAAACGAATAATCTTGAAAGAAAATAAAAGCCATATAGCCTGAATATAGAGACATATCCCTTCTAAGTTAGGTGCTCCTTGCCCGAGCATTTAGCCCAACGGTACGAAACTCTTGCAGATTTATAGCAGAATGAGCATATGTGCAAAGAAAAATCAAACTAGTAAAGAGATCATAGTCACCAACAGGTTTGCTTGCCATGAACGTGTATGGACAACGAGCTTAATGTGATTGCGCCAGAACGAAACCGGGTAAAATTTGTTGCGAGAAACATGAAGCCGAGCTGCAGTAACATGATTGGGACTGGCTTGCATAAAAGAGAGGCCTTCGAAGACTTACAATCCAGTGTCATTTTCGTATATGTTTTGTTTCCATTGGACCCCCGGTTTTTCCTAACTTGACATCTGAGAAATCTTATCGAAGGAAGAGCGTGCCGGTGCTTGCCGAACTTTAAATTTTTCCTACCTTTACTTGAGGACAAGCAAGGATTCAAGTTTTGGGGAGTTTGATAACGCGAAATCGTATATATATAATGACGAACTTTTTTACTAATCAGTGACCGTTTTCACTCTGATTTTGGATATTTCCACAGTATTTGTCCAGTATTTGTCCAGTATTTTGCAGGTATTCAAAGTCCAGGCTCAAATGGAGCAAGATGAAGAAAACAAGCAATTACAGATGAAAACCAGATGAAAAACAGGCCAAAAACAGCAGAAAACGAGTTCTGGTGATGTGACGACCGTCACAAGGGTGTGACGACTGTCATACGTGTTACGACCGTCACAAGTCCATGACGACCGTCATGGAATTAAAATGCAGAAATGTTGCACGTGCTGTGAAGTGCTTGAAAATGCCAAAAAGGAGTGGACCACTAACTCCTATATTTTTTGAGATCAATCCCACTCTCTGAGGAAATTAACCGTTGGAAATTTCATCTATAAAAGAGAGGGAGCTGGTACCAAGAAGGGGAGCTGCATTGAAGAGACGAAGTGCTTCCAATTTACTTTCAGAGCAATTTTCAGTTTCCCATTTTCTTATCGTTATATTGTTTCCTTTTTCTTTCTTTCCTTGCAATTGTTGTTTTACTTTCCCAAATTCTATTCTGTACGAGTAATTGGCATAAAGACTAAATCCTGCCGACATTTTGGAGGATTTCCCAAAAGCCAATCGAATTGTTTACAGGTTTTTATTTTAATTGTTAATTTATTTCCATTTCCCATTATAATGCATATTATTATTTTCTGCCATTATTTACGTGTTCTTAATTTACATTCCATGTCCGGCTAAATTTAAGTAATCGGTATGTAATAAGTGGTCAGATGGGATTTGATAATTAACTGGTGTATATCTTCCTTTTCAAAACTTATTTATGGCTTCAGTTTTTAAATCGATTTTTCTAAAATAAATGTTCGTCGCGACAGCGAGAACTTATTTTAAAAGCAGTTTTGCCACGACAGTGGGAAATTCATAAAGGTACGAACCAACAAGCGACAGCTGAGGTTAAGTCCAAATAGTAAAAACTAAGCATTCATTTTAAAAACAGCAACAGCGCTTTAAAAAGGATTAGAGCTTAATGGTTTTCAAAAAGTAATTTTAACCCCGAACGGGATAGCGACAGCATACGTTCCGCCTTAGAGTTGCAACTAGCGTCAACAACCATAGTGAGACAAAGGTCTTTAAACCGTCATTTTCTTCTTAAACTATTTTTGAAAACATAAAAACACCGGTAACTTATCGAATCCTTGAAGAACCAACATATTGCATACCGATTCAAGCATTTATACCTCAAGTAACATTTTAGTTACCCTATAGTTTACGCACTTATTTTGCTTTTATTCCCCTAAAACCTTACCAACCTAGCTAAACACAGTAACACCCGAAAATACTAGCTTGATTACGAGTCCTTGTGGGATCAATATCTTTTATTACTACGCGATAGACTGTACACTTGCAGTTAGTTCTACCAGACATAGAAAGTCGCGATCACTAATGGATCCAATTGCCTTACTTGTGATGTAAGGAAGATGTGTGGATAGGATTGAGGCCTTGGAAATGAATGGATGGTTGATTTTGCATTTGTTGCTTAAAGATGAAGAAACCATGAATTTCCACATGTAAATGGCTTCAAACTTGATTTGTAATTTTTCCAATGTTCTTAAAACATCAATTGGACTCAAAACAAGCACAAATATGACATGAATTGGTTCAAAAATGAATTGATTTAAATTAGCCCTTTTCAAGCTTCCTTTAATGATTCATTCATGAATTTTTCTTCAAGCATTTCTCATTCTAACCCATATCAATGGATTCTTGGTGCATTGTTGGACAAATAACATCATTTTGAACAACTTTCAAGTTGGCCAAAATTCCATTTGAGGTGTGTAAGATGGTGAACTTGACCCATAATCAAAAATGGCCTATAATCTCAACTTCCCAAAATACCCTTGCCTTGCAAAGCTCATATCTTGAGTTCTACAAATCCAATCATGGACTTCTAGTACTTTTTGGAAAGATAAGAAGATAAGGAACAACATTCATTTTGGCCAAAAGTTCATGAGAATCATCTCTCTAGGGTAAAAGTGTCATGCAAGTTTGTTGACTTTCAAGCTCCAAATTCACATTCATCTGATGACCTGTAACTTGTCTGACTCATAACTTGAGTTCTATAAACCCTACCAAGGACTTATAGTACTCAAACTAAAGCTATGATCATGCTCTACAACAATCATGTTGGGGTCAAGGTGAGATGAAAATCATATCTGGAGTTATGTGGTCTTGAAGTTAGGCACTAAACTAGGGGATTTTACACTGTCAAGCTTAGAAACCCTAGCCTAGGAACTCCTCACACTCTTGATTCATGATGAGTTGACCTTGAAATCATCCCTTGGGCATCTTAATACATCAATCCATGATCACATGGCTTTGAAATTAGGTCTCAAACTTCTTCAAATCATCTGTTAACCTAGGGTTGACCAGATGAAACCCTAGTTGAACCAATCTTGGTTGTAGCTTCATATACTTCACATGATGACCTGTCTAGGCTTCAAAATTACTTTCAATACTTATCATAAGAGCTCTCAAGGTCTCAAGTCCAAATTCATGGATTCCACATCATCAGATGACTTCCCCATAACTTTCAAGTTAGGAGACATACACTCTTATATCCAACCCTTTCTCTGAGGCACTTTGTGGCTTCTTTGATGAGGATATCAATCCTTGAATACTTGAATAACCTCTTAGATGGCTTCACAACCTTGGTAGCCCTTTGTTGGTAGTCATGCCTCTTGATCTCCTGCACACATGTCAATGCAATGCAGATGATAATGCTAGAATGAATGCAATGAAACACAAGCTAAGTACAAAAAAAGGTTAGGCAAATTTTGGGGTGCAACAGCTGCCCCTATTCAAACGGCTTGGACCTGACTGGGTGAGAAACGAACGGCTCTCAAACAATCAAGGTAAAAGACGGTTGAATACCAATAAACCCGGAAATTTTCCAATCGCACAAGTGAACGTTACTCTGATGGGGACAAATTCTCTGGAAACTGAAATGACAGTTGCACGGCAACTTGCTGGTGAGTGATTAACTTCAAATCATCATCGGGATGATCATCTGATTTTACTGTAGAACTTTGTCTTCATGTCATCAAGGGATCACCAGTTACACAGTAACTGGTGAAGGATAGCTGATATTGATAGTTGCACGGCAACTTGCTGGTGAATGCTTAATCTCAAATCTCCGTCAGGATGATCATCTAATTTCACTGTAGATCTTCGTCCTCAAGTCATCAAGGGACCACCGGTTACACAGTAACTTGTGAAGGATGGTCGATTATGTCGTCGGGCATTCTGCGCCACAGCAGAAGAATTCCTTATCATCACCTATGGACTCGTCAGGTCGCTAGGAACGTTCGACAATCTTTGTCGGACTCCGTCAGTAAGTCAATAAGGAGAATCCTTAGTCAATCATGAACCAATAAGGATATCTAATCTCTTGCCGTCAGGCACTCTGCGTTAGTCAGAGGAACTCTTCGACATCACGGTCGAACTTCATCAGTAAGTCAGGGAATAGAATCCTTAATCAATCATGAACCAATAAGGATATCCAATCTTTTGTCGTCAGGAACTCCGCGTCAGCTAGGGGAACTCTTCAACATCACGGTTGGACTTCATCAGTAAGTCAGGGAATAGAATCCTTAATCAATCATGAACCGATAAGGATATCCAATCTTTTATCGTCAGGAACTCCGCGTCAGCTAGGGGTTTGGCACTACTGCCGAACTTCAATCATCAAGTCTTCAAGGGAAATCTCAACTTCTTTGTTCGAAACCTGTTGGGGATGACACATCTCCGCTGGGGATTCTGGATAACTATCAAGTAACTCTGCTCTGGGGATTCAGGAATCATTCTGGACAAAAATAAACTCTGCTGAGGAATTCAAGAATCATCCTGAACAAACAACTCCACTGAGGAACTCAAGAATCATCCTGAACAAACAACTCTGCTGAGGAACTCAAGAATCATCCTGAACAAACAACTCTGCTGAGGAACTCAAGAATCATCCTGAACAAACAACTCCGCTGAGGACCACCTGCACACAAGGAGGGTAACGACCTAGCTCATGTTTCACATGCGTATGTTTGACAATGGCGGAATGCTCTACACGGTGGAAATGCTACGCGTTTAGGGTAAATGCTATGCAATCATGCAAAATGCTACGTCCAAATCAGCAAAATAAATGCTGAAGAGAACACCCTCCTGCCAAGGAACCTTTCTGATGGGAAGAAGGAATCATCCTACTGAGGAGAATTAATCACACCAATCTCAATTGGACTTAATATGGGAAACGAACCTCAGACGACTTTCTGCAGGGGACGAAGTTCTACGAGAACCTTTACTCGCTCAACTAAGTATACGAACCACAAACTGCTAAGGAAACGATGTCAATCGCAGAAATAAACTGCACGGCCTTTGCAGATAGAATCTTCCTGGAGACACGGACTCCGATAGGGAAGTATGGAAACAGCTATTCAAACGTTCTACTAGGGAAAAGCAATAACGGCTTGAACGGATTCCAAGGACTCGACTCTCTTGGAGGACTGCAAACTCGAATGGGGATATGCAACCAGACGCTGGAATAACTCCTATCAACCGGGGAGAACACAACTGTGGGGGATTCAACTCTGCTGGAGACTTCAGTCTGGACTATCGAGAGCAGAACACTTACGGATAGTTTTCCACGTGAAAACTGCCTGTTGACCCACTGCTGGGAACGAGTATACACCTCTTCGCATGACTCAGCTGGGGATATGGTGATCCCTCCTAGGATGCATCTGGTTGGGGAGAATCTATCTCCGCTTGGGGAGACACATCAATGGTCATTGCCTCATGTTCAGACTCTGTAGGGAAACACAACTAAACCTGCGGAGGAGGAAGGAACCATTCTGCTTGGAAAAACATGCCATGAAACGAACTCGAGATGGCTTGCCCCAGAATCTATAGCAACTTCTGACAAATTCTGTAGATATGGAGAGGAACGGTTCCTTCGCTTTCAACTTTTTCCCCAGCCTGTGGGATCTTCATAACATCTTTTTGAAAGGAAACCTGAGATCTCTGTACTCTAGCGGTTTGATACGAATGGTCTCAGCACTTTGGACCTCACAAAGGTGCTTCAAGTTAATCACCTTCCGGATAAGGATAGCTTCGGCGGTCTCGGGGTGACCTGCCCCAGCCTTGTCATGACTTTGCCCCTCAGAGGCAGATCTGTGGGGAAATGATCCTTGGCTGTGAGAGATTCATCAAATCTCGACCTGATTTCCCCGGATTACTGACTTTTGAAATGGCTGACTCCCATGCTGTGATCATTCGATATCGCTTGCCCCGGTTCACCGGAATATTCTGGCATTCTGTATTCTGTCCTGATCAAATCTTTCCATCGTGGAAACTTTCCTGTGGTCAAGCACTTACTCACTAGTAAAACAAATTGTTCTGCATAAAAGACATATCAAATGCAATGCATATGGCAGTTTTCAAAATCTGATTCCTATTCACTGGAAAAAAATTTATGACATAAAATGTATGAAATCATTCGTCAAAATGTCAACATCAATACAACACTATAAAGGGAATCCTTTCTAGGAGTCAGTTCCGATGTGATCTTCATCAAAGTATGCTTTTGAAACAAACCTATTTCAATTAGGACTTTTAAAGGTTGTAACATGGTCAGGTTCACGGTTTAAGAAAGAAAGGATAAAGGCTCAAAATTCATTTTAACCCACCCATTCTCCTTGATATTCTCCGATCCTACGTTCAGCTAATTCGACCTTAGCGTTCACCATTCAAAGATTGAGCGATAGTTCAAGAGATCACCCTTTTTTGAAGTGACAATCACACTCTTTTCGTCTTTCGGCGTCCAGAGCCACACGATTTGCTTTGTTCGAGGATTTTCTTTTGTAATCCTTTTTCGCTTTTTGTTTTTTCATTTTCCCCTAACTTTTGCCTGGACTAACTCTTTTGAGTTTCTTCGATTTTGAAGTCCAGCGGGTGATCGGTGGATTTCAGTTGTGTTTTCAAACGCTGTTTGTGGTTAATTTCACAATGTTTTTATCTAGTTTTAGAAGCTTTAGTTGTTATTATCTGCATTACTCGTAGTTGTGTGTCTTCGAGTCTTATTTTTAAGTTTATGTTGCTTTTGCCGCTGGTGCGTTTGATTTGGTTTCTTTTAGTGTGTTTTTGGCAGGAATGGATAGCACGACAATCGCACCGCATTCGGAGGCAAAGAAAAGGCGAAAAAGGGAACTCAGAGCTACAACACGGCCCGTGTCATGAAGGACACGGCTGGCAGACACAGGTGGACCAAAGCAAAAGAAAAAAGAAGACTCAGACTTGCAACACGGGTGCCCGTGTCATGCAACACGGCCCGTGTTGCAGCCCTTGGAGAGGAACACGCCCTGAAGAAGCCAGCAGCCTGACACGGCCACCCGTGTTGCACAACACGGCCCGTGTCAGGGCCACCGAACGTGAAATTTCTCTGTTTTCTGATTTTTTGTTGTCTGACCTATTTCGAAGGGCATTTGAGACATTTCGCTATGTAATTTGAATTTAGATATAAGAGGCACATTTTAGAAAGGAAAAAAGACTTTTGAATTGAGATTAGGATTGACAACTGAGAGGAGAGTTCGGCTGGAACCAGGAGGATCGATCAAAAGCGGAAGCGATTGATGATCCAAGGATTTCAACTTGCATTGTAATGATCTTCTCCTTTTTAATTCTAATTACTTCTATGTTTCCCAAGAACATGAGCAGCTAAACCCCAAGTTGTTAGGGGGTGGTTCTAAGTGCGATGTAATGACTTGTGTTTAGTTATTCTATGAGAACTATGTTTTTACCTTGATTTATTTTATTTTGCATTAATCGTAATCGTATTCATATTGGAAAGTAGAATTCGAATCGTGCTTAGGCTTTAGTCTGGAAAGTCAACCTGACACTTTTGCAAAATAGTATCACGGTCGATATTGCTTAGGAATGAGGATATCCCGTATCACGTATTTTATGGTCGAAACTATTGCTTGATGCTTTTCAGGGACACTGAGGAATTAGTGTACAGGAAAATCATCAAAGGGTTTTCCTTAAGGAATTAAGGCAACTAAAGTGGCCAACTGATAAATTAAGGTTAATAACGAGGATAGTAGAATAATCATACATGGTCTTTACTCGCATCGACTCCACTCCCCTAACACTGTTCTTAGATTGATTAATTAAGTCCGTATTTACCTATTATATTACTCTGCTACCAAACAAACCACTAGACCTTTTGTTCATTTGAATCCTGAAAATTCCGTTAATTACTACGCAGTCCTTGAGATCGATACTTGGGACTTTTCCCTTATTACTACAATTGGTAAAAATAGTACACTTGCTATTTTCCCGATCAAGTTTTTGGCGCCGTTGCCGGGGACTGCCAAATTAACATTGTTTTTAGAATCCAAAAGAAATTTTGTTGCTCTGCGACTAAAATTTTATTGTTTACTGCATAACTTTTATCCGCTTATTATCTAACGCTTGTCTAATTGTGTATGCGAGGTCAGGCCTCAGCTAAATATTCTTTTGATACAGAACCAGAACGAGCATTACACGAAAGACGGAGATTAACTAAAGTTAAAAGACTGGAAGAAATAGAGGAAATTATATCTGTGCAGAGCGACTCCGAAGAGAGAGAGAGAGACAACACCTGAAACTGCTCAAATGGCTGGAAATCCACCTCAGCCTGAAAGACTGCTAGGAGACTATGGAGGGGCCAATGCTCAACCAAACCGAATGACCATTGTGAATCAACCGGTGAATGCTGCGCATTTTCAGCTACACCCTTCCACCATCCGTCAGTTGGAGAGCAAGCCGTTCGCCGGAAGAATCAACGAAGATGCAAATAAACATCTTCAGAGATTCCTCACAACCACCACCTCGCTGAAAATATAAGGACATTCCGAAGAGGCCAAGAGATTAGTTATGTTCCCGTTCACACTCACTGATGATGCGGAAGAATGATTTTACTCGCTTCCCGCTGGGAGTATCACAACATGGCAAGAGATGGAAACTGCGTTCCTGAATGAGTATTTCCCTGCCTCAGTGTTCATCCGAAAAAGATACGACATTGTCAACTTCAAGCAAAAAGAAGGAGAATCTTTAGGGGGTGCATATAAGCGGTTTAAGAGGTGTCTTACAGCATGTCCTACTCATAACATGGACGCCACGGAGCAGATGCAAAACTTTGTGAATGGATTACGACTCAAAACGAAACAGCTCATAGATACTGCTGCCGGTGGCTCAACAAACTTCTCAACGGCCACAGGTATCAGAAGGATCATAGAAGCAATCGCCGCGAACGAGCACCTTGATTTGTATGATCGCACGGTTAACCAACCGGAAGGTAAGATTGATCTGAAGCTGGCAGACCAGGTTGTTAAAATGGAGGATCAGATCACCGCTGAGGTAGAGAGAAGGTTAAAGAAAATGAATGTTGAAACTCAGGTAGTGGCACAGGTTGAGCCAGTTCAAGCAGCACCTTGTGAAATATGCGGTGGGCCACACTTTACAATGCATTGTGTAGCAACTCAAGAGCAAGTGGAACAGATTAATATGTTGAGGCAGAACAATCCTTACGCCAACACATATAATCCTGGTTGGAAGAATCACCCAAACTTTTCATGGAAAGATCAACAAGGTAATGTGCAAAAACCTGTTCAAGGCCAACAACCGTATCAACCTCAGCCACAGCAGTACCAACAGACACCGTACCAACCTCAATATCAACCACAAGCGCCTCGAAAAGCTGATTGGGAAGTGGCCATTGAGAAAATGGCCGCCCAAAGTTCTCAATTTCAAGAAGAGACAAGGAGTAACTTCAGGAATGCTGGAGCATCCATAAAGAATCTTGAAGTACAAATGAGTCAAATTGCCCAACAGCTAGCAAGTTCACAAGCGCCGGGTACACTTCCAAGTGCCACAGTACCAAATCCAAAGGATCACCACCAAATTAAGGCGGTAGTAACAAGAAGTGGAAAAGCCAAGGAAGTAGGAGAAGAGGAAACGAAACTGAATGATCAGATGATTGAAGTGGAGCTGGAAATTAAAGAGAATGAAATAATCGAGGAAGAAGTGGTGACACCGGTACCGGTAACTAAAGAAAAAGTGGTAGAACCGAAACCGGTGATCAAGCTGCCATACCCCTCAAGAAATAAGAAGAAAGGACAGCAAGAGAAGAATTTCGAGAAGTTCCTGGAGCTGTTTAAAAAGTTGGAGCTGAACATTCCGTTGTTGGAGGCACTAGAACAAATGCCCACCTATGCAAAATTCATGAAGGACATCATTTCTAAGAAGCGGACGAGTGAGTCCGAACCTGTTATTCTAACGGAAACTTGTAGTGTTATTTTGCAGGGTCTGAAGATTCCGGTCAAGAAGAAAGACAGTGGAGTTGTTACTATCCCGTGCACTATTGGCGATAGGTCATTCAACAGAGCTTTAATTGATTTGGGAGCAAGTATTAGCCTCATGCCCTTGTCCATTTACAAAAAATTGGATATTGGTGCGGTTCAAGACACTCGGATGACACTCTAGTTTGCTGATCATTCAGTTAAGCGGCCATATGGAGTGGTTCAAGATGTACTAGTTAAGGTAGATAAATTTGTGTTTCCGGTTGATTTTGTGATCCTAGAGATGCCGGAAGATGAAGAAATGCCGTTAATTTTGGGCCGACCATTCTTGGAAACCGGGAGAGTCATGATAGATATGGAAGGCGGCACCCTGACCTTGAAAGTATATGACGAGGAGTTAAAAATTGACGTTAGTAATACCATGAAGCATAAACAGGATCGGGGCACTAGTAGCAACATACAAGTGCTAGAATAGGTCGTAGAGAGCGAACATTTGGAGAGTGTGACCCAACTACCCCTGGAGAGAGTGCTAAGCATGTCAATCTTTAAGGAAGACACAGAAGTAGATGAGAATGACAGAGAGGTAGTCGAAATGTTGGACACTCGACCATTCCAAAGGGGATCCCGACCACACCGATGGGAGGACTTACGGCAACCTATAGCGCTGGAGGGTAATGACGAAAAACCTAAAGGTTCGGAATTGAAACAACTGCCGGAAAATCTCAAATATGTGTTTCTAGACACCGAGGAAAAGTGTCCCGCCATTATCAGCTCTAGTTTGAAAAGTGTCCAAGAGAAACAACTGATTGGGGTTCTTAAAAAATTTAAGAGTGCTATTGGTTGGAAAATCGAAGACTTAAAGGGTATAAGTCCTACAGTTTGCATGCACAAAATCCTTATGGAGAAGGACCATAAACCGGTTGTGCAGCCCCAACGAAGACTGAACCCCGTTATGAAGGAGGTCGTAAGAAAGGAAGTGGTAAAATTATTGGATGTTGGGCTTATCTATCCTATATCAGACAGTTCATGGGTGAGCCCTGTTCACGTGGTGCCTAAGAAAGGAGGTACAACTGTGGTGACTAATGACAAGAATGAGTTGATTCCTACGCGTACCGTCACTGGTTGGAGGGTATGCATTGATTATAGGAGACTTAATTTAGCCACCAGAAAAGATCACTTTCCGTTGCCCTTTATTGATCAGATGTTAGAAAGATTGGCTGGTCACGATTACTATTGCTTTCTCGATGGATACTCCGGATATAACCAAATCGCGGTTGCGCCGGAGGATCAAGAGAAGACAGCTTTCACATGCCCGTACGGAGTTTTTGCGTATAGGAGGATGCCATTCGGGTTATGTAATGCTCCAGCCACATTTCAAAGATGCATGACTTCCATTTTTGCGGATATGCTCGAGAAACATATGGAAGTCTTCATGGATGATTTTTCGGTTTTCGGGTCATCATTTGATGATTGTTTAACTAACCTGTCACTTGTTTTGCAGAGATGTCAGGAAAGTAACTTGATCCTGAATTGGGAAAAATGTCATTTCATGGTGAGAGAGGGCATCGTCCTTGGTCACAAAATCTCACACAAAGGGGTCGAAGTTGATCAAGCAAAAGTGGAAGTAATATCCAAGTTACCACCACCTATAAATGAGAAAGGTATCCGAAGCTTCTTGGGTCACGCAGGGTTCTACCGCAGGTTCATAAGAGACTTCTCCAAGATAGCTAAACCGTTGACGTCCTTGTTAGTCAAGGAAACGGCGTTTGTGTTCAATAAGGAATGTGCTGATACATTCGAGAACCTGAAAAATAAGCTAGTGTCAGCACCAATTGTGATAGCCCCAGACTGGTCGCTGCCGTTTGAGATCATGTGTGACGCCAGTGACATCGCAGTAGGGGTTGTATTGGGGCAGCGGAAAGAGAAGCTTTTGCATGTTATTTACTATGCGAGTCACGTTTTGAACCCGGCACAGATGAATTATGCAACTACCAAGAAAGAGTTGCTAGCGGTGGTGTATGCCTTTGACAAATTTAGGCAATATCTGTTGGGTTCTAAAGTGATTGTTTATACTGACCACGCTGCGTTAAAATATCTTTTTGCTAAACACGAGTCGAAGCCCAGGCTGCTGAGATGGATCCTTCTTCTCCAAGAATTCGATGTGGAGATTCGGGATAAGAAAGGATGTGAAAATACTGTAGCTGATCACCTCTCGCGAATGTCACCGATTGAAGAAAACGAGGAAAAGCGCCCGATAAAGGATGAGTTTGCTGATGAACACATCCTGGTTATTCATGGTGTTCCTTGGTTTGCGGATTACACCAACTATTTAGTCGGGGGTCTCATACCCGACGATTTTGATTCTAACAGAAGGAAAAAGTTTGTTCATGATTGCAGGTTCTACTTATGGGATGACCCGTTTCTTTACAAGAAAGGGGTGGATGGACTGATCAGACGATGCGTTCCGGAAAACGAGCAAAGGAAGGTGCTGGAAGCATGTCATAATTCAAACTATGGAGGGCATTTCAGTGGCGACCGCACCGCAGCCAAAGTCCTCCAATCAGGGTTGTATTGGCCATCTTTGTTCAAGGATGCCCAGAACATAGTTAAGGAATGCGACAGATGTCAACGGACTGGAAATATCTCGAAAAGAAATCAGATGCCGCAGAATTCCATGTTAGAAGTAGAATTGTTTGATGTTTGGGGGATTGATTTTATGGGACCATTCCCACCATCATTTGGAAAACACTATATACTGGTAGCAGTTGACTATGTTTCGAAATGGGTAGAAGCAGTGGCACTACCAACAAATGATGCTAAAGTAGTGGTCAGATTTCTGAAGGAGAACATATTTTCGCGGTTTGGAGTACCAAGGGCCCTTATAAGTGATGAAGGAACTCACTTCCTAAATCATCTCATGGAAAAGCTACTCCTTAAGTATAATGTGAAGCATAAAATATCTACTCCGTACCATCCTCAAACCAACGGGCTAGCCGAGGTGTCAAATCGACAACTCAAACCGATATTAGAGAAAACGGTGCGTGCATCCCGTAAGGACTGGGCAGTAAAGCTGGACGACGCTCTCTGGGCGTATCGCACTGCATACAAAACACCCATTGGTATGTCCCCTTACCAACTGGTCTATGGTAAAGCTTGCCATCTTCCTCTAGAGTTAGAACACAAGGCATTATGGGCATCAAAATTTCTTAACCTAGACCTCACCAGAGCAGGAGAGTCCAGAACCCTCCAACTCCATGAGCTAGAGGAATTCAGGAACCGGGCATATGAGAATGCAAAAATGTACAAGGATCAAGCAAAGAAATGGCATGATTGACGTATTCAGAAGAAAGAATTTCGGGAAGGACAATTAGTACTGTTGTACAACTCCCGCCTGAAACTATTTCCGGGAAAGCTTAAATCAAAATGGTCGGGACCATTTGTAGTACACAAGACATTTCCGCACGGAGCAGTCGAGCTAAAAAATCCAGCAAATGGAGACATTTTTAAAGTAAATGGTCAGCGTCTGAAACCTTACTACGAGGGACAACAGAAGGATCGCAACGATGTCGTTCATCTCACATGATACGATGACGGACCGTCGAGCCAGGCGACGTAAAACGAAGCGCTACGTGGGAGGCAACCCACGTATTTCATATGCACGCTTTCATTTTGTTTTTGTTTTAACAGGTTTTGCTAAACTCGCAATTCATCGGTGAAAGAAAATGTTGGAGACCAGAGGAGAAGAAAAATGTGAAAAAGAGCACCCTGACACGGGTGCCCGTGTTGTACAACACGGGCCGTGTCAGGCCCAGCATGACAGAAATGAGGAAGTTGGAAAAACAGGTGGAGCAGTGGAGCAACACGGGTGCCCGTGTTGTGCAACACGGCCCGTGTTGCAGAGGCGTGACTTTGAAAAAAATATATGCTACAGGAGGAGCAACACGGGTGCCCGTGTTGTGCAACACGGCCCGTGTTGCAAGGCGCGGTCAGATTTTTCAAATTTTAACCCGTGGGGCCCACCATTTTAACCCCCACTTATCATTACCCACCACACAATTCATATCATTTTTCATCTTCCTCCTTCTTCTCCCTCACAAAACCCTTAACCTCCATAACCCTCTCTACACAAAAGCTTCATTATCTACCACACCCAATCACCGGAACCACTTCCGTCCTTCACAAAAAACACTCTACTCATCATTGTGATTAATTCTACGGTTGCGTTTTTCACTAACAGGGATTTCAAAATTTTTTCGAACCATCTGTGTTGTTTGTGTTTTGCAGGTTCAGAATGCCTCCTCGTAGAGATACCGGTAAAGCAGTGGCGGAAACTTCACGCCCCAGAAAGAGAGCACAATGTATGGCAAACCCTCACGGCATACTCTTTGAAGACCCGGATCATCAGAAAAAGTACTCTAACATCATCAAGCGTAAGCTCACGCCCACAAGGTATATCTGTAACATTACGCTTGATAATCTAGGGCTGAGAGTAGAGGTCCATAGGATGTTTCACACTCTGGGGATGTTAGAATTTATGCAATTAGAAGCGCCGACGTATGAGCGCATAACTGTTGAATTCTTGAGCACTTTAGAATTTCAGTTGAAGCACAGGTGGACGGGGGTGGAGGAAGAATATTATGGTACACTGAGGTTTAGGTTATTTGACACTAACCATAGCCTGACCATAGCCGAATTGGGAGATATTCTGAATCTCCCCAATTTTGGTCCCGGAGCCCCTCCGGGAAATTTTAGTGCAGGGGACTTCTGGAAGGCTATTACAGGCAGAACTGATTATGTCGCGAAAGCGGCAAAAGCCTCTTGTATCCATAACCCTTGTTTCAGGTACGCTCAAAAGGGATTGGCATATACACTGTTCGGCAGGGGTGACAGCACAGGGGTGGCGACTCAGAGGGAGTTGTACTTCATGTACGGCATGGCCAATCACAAGCTCATTAATGTAGCTGCCTTTACAGCTGATCACCTGAAGAGGGTTGCGAATGCACCTTCAGGCGAAATAAGTGTAGGTGGTATGATTACTCAAATCGCAAATCACTTTGGCCACGGTGCTCTCTTGAGAGAGGAACCCACTGTTGCAGGTAAGACAAAAATAGATCTTGCCACACTGACTGCCCAAGGTATGATTCGAGTCTTTGATAATTACTACTCTTTGGTAAGCCGAAACAGTCATCTCCTTGCTTTACCTGCCCCTGACTTTATTAGTATTCAAAATGTGAATAACTGGCTATATGAGAGCCCCCTGCAGGATGAAGAAGACCAATTTTATGATGGTACAGGTGCAGAATTCTTTGAGGATGAAGGCGATCAGGTAGAAGAAGCGCCTATACCGCCTACTCGATTTTCACCCCATCAGGAATCAGGCTCAGGCTCGTGGAGCTTATCTAAAAAAGAATGGGATTGGATGGAGAATGAGATGTGCCATCTCCGAAGTGAGCAGACGAGGCAAGGCGAGGACGAGACAAGACAAGGGAACGAACAAATCCGACAAGGCAGGTTGATCGGTGAGATGCATGAATGGATGCGGCAGATGATGCTGCGCGACCAACCTCCGCAACTATGAACTCTGTGAGCCCCCTGCTACTAGTGTTCTAACAGTGAGGACACTGTTGAATTCTAGTGTGGGGGTATTTTATTTGTGTTTTATTTTATTTGTGTTTTTATGTTATTTGTGTGTTTTCAATTATGTTGCAGTTATTTGTTTATTTAATTTCCAGTGTTAGTTTGAGAACATGATAGCGATCCACAGGAAGACCCCCCTGACATTGAGCTAATAAAATTAAAAAAATTGTTGGTTGGGGAACTGTTTAGTGAAGATGTCGAGTGAGGTGATGAGAAAGTATATAGAATACTCAGAAAAGAACCGTGAGGATGAAATCGGGATAATCTTGAGAGATAGGTAAAAGGCCAACACCCGGGGTTTCCCAAATAGGAACGAGTTCGACGTGTAGATTTGTACCATAGTGCTTTGATCTGAGAAGTACCCCTGAGTAGTTTATTTTGACAATCAGGCTCCATCAAAAATAATCGTGTGTGCAAGGGTAATGAAAAATATGGAATTAAGGCACAGAGAAAAAACAAACAAACAAAAAGGGGCAATTAGGCGACTAATCCTTCTAAGTTGGGTAAACCTCACCCGGTTATTCAGCCCAACGGCGGTCGAACCTGAAAGCCATTCAAAAAGAACAACAGTGCCAGAAAAAGAAAAATGTCATTGATAAATCTTGTGCACACGAGGAAAATCATAAAAGCCATATAGTGATTGTCCGAATGAAAGGGAGGAAAATCTAAAAAGAAGACTTAAGTACAAAGCATAGTCGGAGAGGTTACCTATAGGGAGACTGAGGTCTGTGGTTTACCGCAGTCTAGTGTTTGCATGTTACCTGTTTTGAGGGAAAAGCCGAGATTAATCCTAGGGGACTTGGAATGAGAAGTTCAAGTATGAGTATTATCACCGTAACTCACAATTCTATGGACGGTTCCGTTATGAAGAAAAAAAAAGAGATATTAAGTTCGGGTTGGTGAGCTTGTTGCTTGAGGACAAGCAAAAGTTCAAGTTCGGGGGAGTTTGATCGGTGGATTTCAGTTGTGTTTTCAAACGCTGTTTGTGGTTAATTTCGCAATGTTTTTATCTAGTTTTAGAAGCTTTAGTTGTTATTATCTGCATTACTCGTAGTTGTGTGTCTTCGAGTCTTATTTTTAAGTTTATGTTGCTTTTGCCGCTGGTGCGTTTGATTTGGTTTCTTTTAGTGTGTTTTTGGCAGGAATGGATAGCACGACAATCGCACCGCATTCGGAGGCAAAGAAAAGGCAAAAAAGGGAACTCAGAGCTGCAACACGGGTACCCGTGTTGCACAACACGGCCCGTGTCATGAAGGACACGGCTGGCAGACATAGGTGGACCAAAGCAGAAGAAAAAAGAAGACTCAGACTTGCAACACGGGTTCCCGTGTCATGCAACACGGCCCGTGTTGCAGCCCTTGGAGAGGAACACGCCCTGAAGAAGCCAGCAGCCTGACACGGCCACCCGTGTTGCACAACACGGCCCGTGTCAGGGCCACTGAACGTGAAATTTCTCTGTTTTCTGATTTTTTGCTGTCTGACCTATTTCGAAGGGCATTTGAGACATTTCGCTATGTAATTTGAATTTAGATATAAGAGGCACATTTTAGAAAGGAAAAAAGACTTTTGAATTGAGATTAGGATTGACAACTGAGAGGAGAGTTCGGCTGGAACCAGGAGGATCGATCAAAAGCAGAAGCGATTGATGATCCAAGGATTTCAACTTGCATTGTAATGATCTTCTCCTTTTTAATTCTAATTACTTCTATGTTTCCAAAGAACATGAGCAGCTAAACCCCAAGTTGTTAGGGGGTGGTTCTAAGTGCGATGTAATGACTTGTGTTTAATTATTCTATGAGAACTATGTTTTTACCTTGATTTATTTTATTTTGCATTAATCGTAATCGTATTCATATTGGAAAGTAGAATTCGAATCGTGCTTAGGCTTTAGTCTGGAAAGTCAACCTGACACTTTTGCAAAATAGTACCACGGTCGATATTGCTTAGGAATGAGGATATCCCGTATCACGTATTTTATGGTCGAAACTATTGCTTGATGCTTTTCAGGGACACTGAGGAATTAGTGTACAGGAAAATCATCAAAGGGTTTTCCTTAAGGAATTAAGGCAACTAAAGTGGCCAACTGATAAATTAAGGTTAATAACGAGGATAGTAGAATAATCATACATGGTCTTTACTCGCATCGACTCCACTCCCCTAACACTGTTCTTAGATTGATTAATTAAGTCCGTATTTACCTATTATATTACTCTGCTACCAAACAAACCACTAGACCTTTTGTTCATTTGAATCCTGAAAATTCCGTTAATTACTACGCAGTCCTCGAGATCGATACTTGGGACTTTTCCCTTATTACTACAATTGGTAAAAATAGTACACTTGCTATTTTCCCGATCAGCGGGATACCCTAATTTTTGCCTAAGTCGCTTGTTCTCAAGTTTCGAATTAGCGGGCTTTTTTCCTTTTGATTCCTTTTTTTTGAACGAATCGTATGACAACGGCTCGCCTAACTTGTTTAAAGATATTGTGACTATTTCACTCCTGATCGACCAGGTTTAACCATCATGGTTTTTTAGGTACGACCTATAGCGGTGTGATTGATCCTCGAACGGACACTCCTTTTGTAATTTGAACGTTTGGTCAAATTAACTGACACCTACCCTGCCCCGGGTTAAGATTGAGGGTTTTCTCTCTTCAGAAAGAAACTCCTACAACTAGGCTCAAAGGGGTTAACAAGGGATTATCTTCCTTATATCTCCGGTGTTTGTGGATTGAAATAATGTATGTACATCATCAATAGGTTTTTATTCAAAAACATAGCATCGGAAGCTTACGCATCGTTGGATTTCGTCATCCTCCTCGGATTCCACTTAAACAAGCGTTTGAAATAAAAGAAAGCAATAGAGTGAACACGAATGGATTAGTTCAAAAACATGCATATTTATTTCATTATCAATATCAATTAAAAAACAACATGCTTTACAAACGAAATTTGCATTCTAACAGGAAAGAAACTACAAATGTAAAGGAATGCCATGATAAAATGCAGATTGCCAACTTCTGAGAACTAGGCTTTCACACTTATTTGCTGCTGTGGTGACCCTTGAAGTCCTCAAACTTGATCAGATGAAAGGTCGACATGTACAACCAGCTTTCCTTCAGGAAAGGAAATGTATTCTTGGTCCATCAAGCGTTGCACTTTGGCTTGAAAAGCCTCGCAATCTTTAGTCGTGTGCCCCTTGGATCCTGCATGATAATCACATTGAGCACTGGGGTCGTATCCCGAAGGATAGGGCTCTGGGCTTGGTTTGAGATCCTTAGGCTCCACCAAAGAATACTGAATTAGATGCAGTAGCAGCTGACTAGGCGTCATAGGCACTGGATGCAGGGGAGCATTCCTTCTTTTCAGATTGCTGTCGTGAGGCCTATTTTGATTATGGTGTTGACGATAATCTTGATGTTGAGAAACATGAGACTGCTGGTATTGGTCGAGATATTCCTTATGCTCAGGCATTGTCATCCTCAGATTTGGCCCAGGAACTGGCAACTGCTACGGACAAGGGGATTCAGACTCCAACGATTCCCCGATGTACCTTGGACCTCTTACAGCTTCAGGTGGGGGAATAGGAATATCAATTCCTGATACCTTCATGCCGCCCGACACAAATTCAATAGCTTTCGAGTCTAGCAGGTCTTGAACATGATGCTTAAAAGCTCTACAGTTCGCTATGTTATGCCTTGGTGCCCCAGAGTGGAATTCACAATGGGCGCCCGCATCGTAGCCTGGTGGTGGCTGTCCAGTCAATGGAGCCACAGTTCGGGGTTCAACCACTTGAAGTTGGAGCAAGAGCTGCACCAACTGAGCATAATCCATCGGGATTTCATCGAAGATTCTGTCAGGTAGCTTCATCCTTTTACCATACCTTCTAAGATTATCCTGAGAAACCAGACGTGGTTGGTGACGGGAAAAATCCTAAGCTTCAAGCTGTGCAGAGGATCTTTTAGGCCTATCATGCCTTGGCACGGGTTCTTCAGACACCTGTGGAGCAAGTATGCTGGCTGCAGCTTCGGGCATTTGCTCACATTCTCTTCTGAGTATGTTCCTTAACACTTCTGCCATTAGACCCACCTGACTCTTCAGCTTGTTGTTCTCCTCTTTGAGCGCCTCTTGATTCCAGCGCAACGCTTGCATGTCCTTCATAACCTGCCTCAGCTGGCTCTGAACGTTCTTTAGTTCCGCTTGTACCTGTTCCATTGCTCGGATCAACCTGCGATCAATCCTGAAACAACCTGTAAACATAGAGGGTTAGGTAAATAAGCCAGAGGCCCATGCTATGCAAAATGATCATGCAAGTGCAAACGTGTGTCTGTGCCTAGGGAGAGATTCCCCCTGATTCTAGTTTCCAAGACAAATAAAGTCTGACATCCAATCATGGAAAGAAAACCTCATATATATCTGAAAAACCCACGCGGGCAGCGTACAACTGTAATCGAATACAACTGAAGCAACAAGTGTGACCCCAAACAACAAGCCTGGTGGTGGTCAGCATATCAATGCATAAAAGATACAAAGAAATCAAGTGCGACTACGGGAACGAAAATCTTCCAATAACTTCTTTGTAGTGGGATGGTCAGGCTGGGTGAGCAGACCCCGGATCAGCAGATCCCTCTGCTTGATGGTATCCTGGAGATCCTTGGAAACGTCCCCACAAGCACCTTTTCCAGAGCAGTCTTCCACTCTACACCTCTTAGCATCAACTCTGAGTTGACAATCTTGCAGGTTTGCCTTGGTTTCAACCAATCTGTACTGAACGTCTCGTCGAAGTGATGCTTCAGCCTCAATCTTCTTGTCCTTGATCTCAATTCGGGCCTCTAGCTTGGCTATTTATTGCTTCAGCTTTTCCTCTCGCTCTTTGTGGTTGGTCAAAGCGTTGTTCCACCATGTCTCGAATTTGGATATCTTCAGATATGCCTTATCTAATTCTTGCTTTTTAGTGGCGAGGACACCGTTAACAACTTTGAAATCCAACCCTAAGCGTTCACGCTCAGCCCTCTTTTTGGTCAAGTCTGTGCCTAGCCGGTTCACCAGCTCGGTCTGCTTTTTGAAGGAATAGACGGCTTCATTCCTCTCGCTTCTAAGCTGAACAAGTTCTTTTTCCAACTCCTCGTTGGCCTTCTTCAACTCTTTCTTTTTAGCCATGACCTGCTCATACTTCTGGATCTCCACTGTGGTTGGTTCCTCATTCATGAGGGGAGCTGGAGGAGCCACTGGAGGAAACGGCATCAAAGACTATTTTGCTCTATCCCGAACCCAACTCACATAAGGCTCATAAGCCTGGCTGTTGCTCTTACCCAATAGTGTCTTTCCTTGTTTGTGGATGTTAGTCCAAGCATGCCCCAGCTTGGTCAGCATGTCACTATCAAGCAACCCGTTGAGGTACAGAGATTCTTGCACCTCCTTACCCTTCGGTGGACCTCTTAAGGCGTACCCGGACTGTCTGATTAGCAAGGTCGGGTTATAGTTAATACATCCCTTACATCCAATCAATGGAACATTAGGGAGTCCACTGTAGCTATAAGCAATCTCAGTCCCAAGCGTACCCCGGTCAAACCAGGTGATGTCTTCGGCTGATAAAGCCACCAGGCGTTCAAACCACTCGACTGTGCTGGCAGAAGAAACGAAAGGACCCCTCTTGAGCATGTGGCTATCAAACCACCTGTATAACAAAGGAGTGCAGCAGGACACTATTTTCCCTCTCCTGTTCTCATTTTTGTAGTGGACAGAATGACACAGGTCACCAAGCAAAGTGGGAACTGGATTCCCCGAGGCGAGCAAGTAGAAAGCATCTACATCTACAAAGTCAGGAAGATTCGGGAACAACACAATCCCGTATATGCGCAAAGCCAGAATAGCGTTGAACACATCCCAACGACCTTTCTTAGCAAACCTCTGAGCTTTTTCCACCATAAAAGACAAAGGGAAGCCATACATCTTGTTCCTTCGAGTGAACTCTCTTCTCAATTCAGTCTCCTCCAATTGCAAGATAGCAGCAAGGTCAGCTAACTTAGGCTTAGTGTCAACATGGTGAAAAGGCATTTGATCCTTAACATGAATGCCTATCAAGTCAGCATACTCCTCCAGAGTAGGGGCCAAAACAAAGTCAGGAAACTGGAAGCATCTCAGCGGAGCCTCATAAAACTGTAGCAACGTGTACAAACCACTGATCTCGTGGGCGGAGGGCTTGCAAACATACTTCAACAACCTCCCATATGTCTGCCTGAAACTGGCCAAAACTGTCTCATCAGCCAGGGTCTTCAAACTCAGGATGGCACTAACATCTGGTGTAGGAAATTTGTATGCAATAGTTCTCTTCAGAGTCTCCATAATGGCAAGGGAAGCAAGATCACTAGAATCAGGGATGAAGTATGCACCTGCAACACAGACACACGTTAATGATATGCAAATGAGAATGCAAAAATGCAAAAAAATGCAAACATGCTGCAGGAGATCAAGAGTGCGTTGTTGATTGGGAAAGACCAAAACTCTGCTCTATCAAGAAAAAACACATCTCTGATGATAAGAACCCTCTGATACCAACAATACTGATTCATTGTCAAGAAAACCAGGTTGTCTGAAGGTCAAGGTTGCCTGCAATAACCCGACCCTTCTCACAAGTATGGACCTAATCACAGACAAGGTTTGGCATCCTATGTGTTTCCCAGCGTCACACACTTTCACGAAATGATGATACGTTCACCATTTTTGGTTTGGCATCATCACTCCCTAAAGAGGCATCACTTAGCTGAGTCACAAATGATCGGTCCCCAGAGTCGACAAACCTCAGATCCAACCTCCCGTCGAGCCCTAAGGGCCAGAAGAGAAGTCATCAAAGAGAATCTCGTCTGAGCGTGAATTTCATGGGAACTGGTGCATGCTAAGCATACAGGTCCACCACTAATCTCCACTATAATGCTAGGTATATGCTCTCCAGCTTGGGTTTTGGCTTATCGCTTATCAGAATCTCCCTCCCACAACAACACAACAAATAATCATATTATACTGAAAGTAAAGTGCGGAAAGTAAAGTGCAATAAATAAATGCAAACCCAACAGATAAACACACAAGCGCTAGGATTGACTCGCATAGGGAACCAGAGTCCCCAGCAGATTCGCCAGCTGTCGCTACTGCAAAAATAAGGTGCTGGCAAAACAGAAGAGTCGCCACCTTTCGTTATTTATCCCACAGGAAGGGGAAAGGAAACGACCGGAAAAACCTGACGAAAAGGTATAAGACAAGGTCATTGCAACCAAGTCTAGGTTCGGGAGTCGGTTACGCAAGGGGAAGGTATAGCACCCCTCACGTCCATCGTACTCGATGGAATCCATGCTTGTTGTGTTTATCTGACTGGTTGGTTTAACTATCTACCTATCAAGGCTGGTCTGAAAAGAAAAGAAAAATGACTCGACAAAGCATCGCGCTCCGTGCCTACTTATTCTTGTCAGAGAACGAGAAATCAGAGTCAACGTAGTTCGGCTAACTACGGGTAACGGGGGAAGGTTTCTCGCCAAGATATCGCATCTTGTGCCTACGTATTCTCGTCAGAGAAATCAGAGCAAACGTAGTTTGGGTCACTACGCTTAGGGGTTTGATTCATCTGTTTTTCCAAGTAGGGTTAACAAACAGTTCTAGTAGTTTGGTGTATGCAGCTTGCTTGTCAGAGACTCGTGCGTTACCGTTTGCGGTAGAACCAGGAGTTAACGACACTCCTTCCATCAGAAAAGTTTTCCTTGAATTAGGGAATGAACCTAGATATCAATCTAAAACACTTGATTAATGTGCATCAACACAGTTGATTAATGTGCATCAACACAAGAGTCCATCATAGGCTCTACCTCTTGAGGAATGCACATAGCACTTCCTAAGGAAGGCCAGGCTCTCCCAAGAGGGATCCTATGTCAATAGGACAAAGATAGATGGGTAAAGAGCCTAGATGTCAATCTAAGGTTTCAAACTTAATGTGCCTCAGCACATGAGTCCATCACAGGCTCCACCTCTTGAGGAATGCACAGAGCACTTCCTAAGGAAGGCCAGGCTCTCCCAAGAGGGATCTTATGTCAATAGGACAAAGAGAAGATTGTAGATGATGGGAGGCATGGTGAAAACCTAAGGAATTCACCAAGGCACTCAACCAAATTCATTTGATTAAGAAATGATGGGAAGCATGGTGTATACCTAATGTATCCACCATGACACTCAACCAATCATGGGAGAATATGAGCAATGCAGAGCAAAGATAGAAGGAGAATCATCCTCCTAATGGTTTTAACTGGAAACTCTAATGATTAGCTACAAGGATCACCTAACCAAATGGATTTAGAAGCTCTATCAAGGCTTAACAATTTTTATAAATAGGTATCAACCTAAGCTCTATTCTATCAAGAATGGATTTGAAGCCTAAGGTTAGCTAAAGTTCACTTTAGAGGCTAAACTATGAGGTAAGCTGAATTAGGATCCACCTAAACACAATCAACTTGCAAATTCTAGGAAAAATACCAAAATCAATCCTAAAAGGCTAGGAAAAATCATAAGGCTTCCTAAGTGTGTTAAGGAACCATGGTAGAAAATCCAGGGCCAAGACCTAAATCAAAAGGCTCTAAACAATTTCTACACTTAAAGGTATGCTCAAAGGAATCCACAAGGGAAAGGTCCTAGAAATCTATCTCAAACCTACACCTAAAAGCATCTAAAAAATGCAAGAAAAATCATAAAATATTCTACAATGTATCAACATTCATCATACCAAAAATCAGACATTAAATCCAAGCATTGGTATGGAAACAAAAATCTAGAAGTTATCATGGCATGATTTCTGTTTATTGAAAAGCACATAAAAGAAAAATAAAAAATTAATTGAAAAAAAGAATTAAAATTGCAATTAAAAATGTGACAAATTAAATAACTTGTTAAAGTACATTCATGATTTTTTTCCAATATTTTCCAACTATTATTTCTATTTTCTATGAATTAAAAACAAACAAGTAATTAAAAGAAAATAAAGAAAAATGAAATTAAAAAGGAACAGAAAGGTGGTGCAGTTAGTAATTTTTCTGTGTGTTATCCGTTTGGGCCTTGCGTGTTAGGGGTGCGGTTAGCGAAATGGATGCTAGGCCCATCTGAGTTTCTTAATGAAACTCTGTTTCATGCCATGGGGAGAGTCTATTCGCGAGATCAAATCTGGGTCGTACGCACGGGTAACCAAGTCAAGCTAAGCACGCGATCCGACGGCTGGCACTAAAGATGGAGTTTTAAATGGAAACGGAGGGAAGAAAGCACACGCGGTGGCTGGGAATTTCCAGACGGTGGCCGGCCTTGCGCCGGCCATCTTCTTCATCATGTCAAAAATGGAACTTCTTCATTTCTTCACCAAAATACGTTTTTCTTGAACCAAAACTATGTGATTTTTCATGTAGAATCTAAATATGAAATTTATTTCTACTTTCCTCCATTAAAACTCAAAAATCGTAAACCTCCAAGAATCTCTCAAGAATTCTCAACTTTCTCAAAAGCCAAAATGGAAGGCGTTAATCTCTTCCTCTCACTTCCTACATCAACATTCCATGTTTCTTTTCCATTTTCATTCAATATTTAGGGAGAAATTCAAACTACAACCTAAGGTGCTCTGTCAAGAATTATCACGAAACTTAACCATTCTAATCCTAAAACGTTCTACACACACTAAGGATCACAATCATGTGAAAATAACATAGCAATTCATCAAGAACAGAGCGTATGGATGAAAGATAGGAACCTGTTAATAAGCTTCGACCGAGGCTTGAATTGTGGATGAAGCTTCAAGCAAATCGTCCAGAATCCATCAATGAACCTCACTGAATCTTTTTGCAATGATAATTTGGACTAAAAATGGCTCTATCTTCAAAATCGATTTTCCACTTTTTTCCACTTTTTCTCAACTCAATTTTCTGTTATCTTCCACCAAATTCTATTATGGCAGTTGGGAATCATCCAAGAGGTTATATGCAATGGACCTAGAGTGATTAGAAGCCCAATTGAAGCTTATGGCAGCCCAATTCAAAATCCAATTTTCCATGTTTGAAGCTTTGTGAAACTCATCAAAACAGGGTTGTCCAGCTTGCTAATGGATCCAATTGCCTTACTTGTGATGTAAGGAAGATGTGTGGATAGGATTGAGGCCTTGGAAATGAATGGATGGTTGGTTTTGCATTTGTTGCTTAAAGATGAAGAAACCATGAATTTCCACATGTAAATGGCTTCAAACTTGATTTGTAATTTTTCCAATGTTCTTAAAACATAAATTGGACTCAAAACAAGCACAAATATGACATGAATTGGTTCAAAAATAAATTGATTTGAATTATCCCTTTTCAAGCTTCCTTTAATGATTCATTCATGAATTTTTCTTCAAGCATTTCTCATTCTAACCCATATCAATGGATTTTTGGTGCATGGTTGGACAAATGACATCATTTTGAACAACTTTCAAGTTGGAAAAAATTCCATTTGAGGTGTGTAAGATGGTGAACTTGACCTATAATCAAAAATGCCCTATAATCTCAACTTCCCAAAATACCCTTACCTTGCAAAGCTCATATCTTGAGTTCTACAAATCCAATCATGGACTTCTAGTACTTTCTGGAAAGCTAAGAAGATAAGGAACAACATTCATGTTAGCCAAAAGTTCGTGAGAATCAGCTTTCTAGGGCAAAAGTGTCATGCAAGTTGGTTGACTTTCAAGCTCCAAATTCACATTCATCTGATGACTTGTAACTTGTCTAACTCATAACTTGAGTTCTATAAACCCTATCAAGGACTTCTAGTACTCAAATTAAATCTATGATCATGCTCTATAACAATCATGTTGGGTTCAAGGTGAGATGAAAATCACATCTTGATTTATGTGGTCTTGAAGTTAGGCACTAAACCAGGGGATTTTAAACTGTCAAGCTTAGAAACCCTAGCCTAGGAACTCCTCACACTCTTGATTCATGATGAGTTGACCTTGAAATCATCCCTTGGGCATCTTAATACATCAATCCATGATCACATGGCTTTGAAATTAGGTCTCAACCTTCTTCAAATCATCTGTTAACCTAGGGTTGACCAGATGAAACCCTAGTTGAACCAATCTTGGTTGTAGCTTCATATACTTCACATGATGACCTGTCTAGGCTTCAAAATGACTTTCAATACTTCTCATGAGCTCTCTCAAGGTCTCAAGTCCAACTATATGGATTCCACATCATCAGATGACTTCCCCATAACTTTCAAGTTAGGAGACATACACTCTTATATCCAACTCTTTCTCTGAGGCACTTTGTGGCTTCTTTGATGAGGATATCAACCCTTGAATACTTGAATAACCTCTTAGATGGCTTCATAACCTTGGTAGCCATTTGTTGGTAGTTATGCCTCTTGATCTCCTGTACACATGTCAATGCAATGCAGATGATAATGCTAGAATGAATGCAATGAAACACAAGCTAAGTACAAAAAAAGGTTAGGCAAATTTTGGGGTGCAACACTTAGGACTAACCCTTAGGTCTTGCTTTCACCTTCTAACTCTTAGCATATACCCTTAAGCAAATAATATAGCAAAATAGAAAACATTAAAACAAGAGGTTCATGTAGAGTACTACATAAGTTTAGAGTGTTAATACCTTCCCTAAGCTTAACCAACCCCCGAACCCTAGATTTTTCCCCGCATTGCGTTTATGATGCAAAATTAGGTTTTTACTTTCTTTGACATTTCCTTCGGATAAATCAAAGAACGGTTGTGAACTAAATATGTGATTCAAATTAATTAATAATTTGATATCCTATTCTAACCGCAACATAAAATGGCGACTTCACTGGGGAAACGATATCTTTTTAGGGTTATCCCTATCTTGTTTGTATGCTTGTTATTTGCTTTATTATTTGCTTGTATATATCTATTGTACCTTGCTTGGGGTACCATTGTTGTGAGATAAGTTCTACACCAGGACTTGAGTGAACTTATAATAGGAAGGTGATATATTCGACGAGGCTTATAGGGAGGCGAATCCCGACCAAGCTGACTTGAGAATCACCGCTCAGTTGAGGCCCTTTCGAAAATGGTATTGTTGATCGAGTACTCGTGAAAACATTCACTATTTTCGATTCGAGCCTGTGATACTGAGGACCGTAGTTACCTTTAACCCCACTTTGGCCTTTTTTAGGACGTAGTGCAAGGACTATGAGGGAGTATTCCCAAAATAGTTGCTACGCGATACTACACTCAAAAGAGGTTCTCTTGAGAATATTATTAACCGCCGAGTCAGTCGGGAAATTGATAATTAGCATGTGGATCTTCATCTTCGATTGATTTTGCTAATTTGATTCATATGATATGTGATCGTGCTGGTTTAATGTGATTACATGTTGATTGGATCAATGTTTGCAGGTTTAAATTTGTGCATAATTGATTATGTGATAATCCGGATCATTGGATAAGTGCTTATGTGCTGAAAATGTTATTCTGTTGTTGTTTTTCTACTGCTGGTACAGGGTTGACCGATTAACCCAGGGTGTTAACCGATTATGTTAAACTATGGCACGGATCTAGAAGGGGGGGTTGAATAGATCCCCAATTAAAATTTGAGTCGGCGCTACCAATTTGAAATTGGTTTTAAAAAGGTTTTATGTGCGGAAGCGGCCGAGGAAAATTATAGTCTAAAACGAACGGTTATTGGAAAACCGGATATACGTAAGCCTATGGATTTATGACAATTCGGAAAAATAGAATCACAACACAAACTATGGTTATCAATTATTTACTTCAATTTGCAAGGTTACCTAGTTCCAATGAAAAACAAGGCACACAAAAACTAGAAGCAAAATAAGACAATTTTAGTTCAGGACTTTTGTCGAACAGTTTGTGTGCACAAATATCTCAAAGGATATTTATGTTGAGTAAGAGATTGGAAATGCCTTAGTAAAATATTCTTATTGTACTTAGTATTTAAAACAGAGTTTCAACACCTTACTCAATTTGTATCACAGTTTGACAATAATCACTTAAGCTATAATCACTTATTTTATAAGCTGAATTGAAAATGACAGAAAATGAAGAACACACGATTTGATGAGGCAGTTCCCCCGTCGTCCTCGCTTCAGGGTACGTCTGCCCTCAATTCTAAAATTAGAATTGAGATATATTGAATATATATCACCTGTTGGAATGAACAGTTTACACAAGAGTTGATAGACAATGATACAAACAATCTCAAATGTTGTTGATGCTTGCTATCACTTCTTGCACCTTGATTCAAGATGAATCAAGCCCTTCAATTTGTTGTGAATGACCTCCGATTCCAGCCACCTTAATGAAAAACCTTCTGTTGTTCAAACCTTCAGCTCGGCTGATCTTAGACACCAACAAATCAAACCCGGAAAGTCTTCAACACTTCAACACCCTCGCTACTAAATTGATGAACCTTCCGTTGATCAATTACCTTCGCACCTGCTTGAATGTTGAACGAACTATTCCGTAGCAAAAACCCTCAAAACCTTCAAGTCTTGATGGGTAAAACCCTCAAGGTTTTTCTGCAAGAAACACCTGCCCCAATTTCCACTCGAACCGGATCTTCAATCAACGCGTTCGAACCTTATCACTCTTGAACAATACACCAATCGCAGCAAAAATGATTGTGTATATTTGTGGATTTATGTGTTGTTTAAAGGATGAAGATGAAGAAATATGTTGCAACTATTTCACGTTTCTTGCCCTGAAAATTTACTCAAGATTTCAATTGTTAGTTGTTAAAATTTAGCAAAACTCTATTTATAGTAATAACCAAAACAGTCAACTGAACAGAATTTTAAACACAGCAAGAAAAACAGCACAATGCGCGAACGGTCGACCATAGGGTCGGCGTGCGCTGACCCGTGGGGAATCCTCAGCTCCATGCGCTGAGTGGCATGGTCGACGCATGTCTTCATGCGCTGATCCGTGGAAAATCAAAACACTCATGCGCCGACTGTACGGTCGATGCATAGCTTCCATGCGCTGAGCCGTGAGAAATGCCAGGCTTCATGCGCCGACTGTATGGTCGACTCACTGCTTAGAAACCTGCAAAGTCTTGACGGATTAACATGATGCTTCTAATTTTTCCAAGGTTGTGTTTTGTCATCATCGAAAACTCGGAGGCCTGTATTGTGAGACAACTTGCCCTCACATTCTCCCCCTTTTTGATGATGACAACCTGTTGCACACAACATACGATGTCTTTAATCATAGTTGTACGCTCTCCCCCTTTCTTTTTCAGTCAAAGCATTTGTGGTGGTTGACGCTTTCCTCCCCCTTTGACAACATCAAAAAGAAACCTAGAACTATAAAGTCTTGACGGATTAACAATATAACTAACATAAAATCAAGAAAAAAGCCATACAATATAGCCAACAGATAATAATTAAGGATACACCCATATTAATACATAATATTGATAAAAAAAACATAAAGTAGCAGCACATAAAGTCTTGACAGAATTTAGGAATTTAACAAAACACCATAACAAAGTTTGCAACCAAAAACAACGAAAGAGACTATGATGCATGCAATCAAAATAGCAAATGAAACCATAATAAGACGAACACAAACGAATAACCCCGTCCACATCCACGACCACGCCCACGCCTCTCATAGAAATGGGGATGACGTTGAGGATGAGCCAAATCAGTGAACTCTTCAGTGATGTTGTTCAGGAAGTCGAGACTCTCAGTAACTGCCCGTTCTTCAGCATGATGGGAGTGAACGAGAATCTCAAAGCGAGCATCCAGCTGTGTGGAGATTCCACTGATCCGCTCATTTTGAGTTTGCAGCTCAGAGCGAACTTGTTCCATCCGTTCATCCTGACTTCTCATAAAATTCTGCTGCTGTTCCTGCATAGTGGTCATGAAATTACGTTGGTCTAATTGCATGGACTGCATCATTTCCAGAATGTCGGAGTTGTTGGATGGCTGTTGAGGAGAAGGAGGTGCCTTAGAGCTATGTTGATAGGGCTAATAGAATCTCCCAAGTGTGGTCCACCCAGTGTATTGCCATTCACCCCAGCCTTGGTTATTTTCCTCACTGTCAGTTTCTTGTTGACCCGTGTAAGCAGTCCAGTCATTATTGAGGTTGGAATTTGGTGGCGGCTCTTGATAGTTGAGGTTGAAATTTGGTGGCGGCTCTTGATAGTTGTCTGGAGGCTCATATGTTTGACGCTCTGTATGATCAGCTCGGTCTGGTTGCATTGTGTCAGCAGCCTGTGTATCCTGTTCTTGTTCTTCTTCACTTTCATCTGAACCATCTGCACTTGCTTCATTCTCTTCACCTTCGGACTCATCTGCACTCTCTTCACTTGATGATTCGGACTGAGGCATATTTGCGCGGCGATAGAATTTGTACTTCTGGTATTTATGAATCCAGACATATCCCATCATTGAGAAAACTTTTGGACTGATTTCTTTGTCAGCGGAAATGGAAGTGTATGCAAAGGAGGGGTAGTTCACATTTGCAGAATTGAGGACTTCTTGGATGAAGGATCCATAGGCAAGTGCCGTACTTCGTTTGGAGTCACGCAATTCATACATACGACTCGCAATGTAATATGGCCAGTTGATTTTGATGCCGTGACCCAGGATATGTATGAGATGAACTTCAGCCTGTTCCACCCTTGATAATCCACCCTGTTTGGGCCGCAGAATGCGCGCCACAATCCACTGAAGAATTCTTGCGGAAGTTTTGAGTTTTCCGGAAGTGACAGATCGTGGGAAAGCAGCACTGTTCACAATGTGGTCAGGATAGGGTCGCTTAAGCATACCATTCAGTGCAGTTTTGAACTCATAACCTTCAATTGTGCGTGAATCAGTTACTTCAGCCAGAGGAGGTTCATTTTCCTCCACAGTCATATCAAAATACTTGGTCCAAATTTCAGAATTTAGAGATACCTGAGTGGGCCCGATAACGGAGTGGAAATTTTCACCATGAAATTTATCATTGAGACCAATATAGAATATATGTACCAGGTCTTCACTGTACTTGGCATTGCATTCAAGAAATCTATCAATGTCGTGATATGTGAGATAGGTCATGATTTCTCCAAGATGCATGCGTTCGGCGACAAGTTCGTAGAATGCATGTTATCGTACAACCTTTCTTCGACCAATATCCTTGTTGAAGTTCTCTCGGAGGGATGGATGAACAAGTGATTCAGGGGTAATGGGTATTGAGGCAGATGTTGACCCTCTTGACCTCTTTTTGGTGGGTCTATGAGAAGATGAAGCCATGGGTAGAGATTTTGGTGGGTGATGAGAGATAGGAGTATTCTGAAATGAGAGGATTTTGCTGTGGGTTCAGAACACTAGTTTCCCCCTTTTTAAGAGAAACTTAGGGTTTGTTGGAGAGTGGAAGAGACAAGAAGAAGTAGTGGAGAGTAGTAGATGCAACTCCCTAGGAATATGAGTGGATGCATGTAACTACCTTTAATGAGGAGACCTGAAACGAACAGGCAGAAAAATAAAACTGAATTTTTCAGCGAGCCGTCGACCATAGCTCTGCATGCGTCGACGCATGCTGTAAAAATTTCAATAATTTTAAAAGTTAAACAGAGTGCGTCGACCTCTGTTCTGGTATGGTCGACTCAAGACCTGAAAATGCAGAATTTTGCCTGGTTTCATATGACATGATGCTTAATAAATGCAGACAATAATGCCACAACAAAAATGTTCAATTAAGCAAGTTAAATACACAACAGATGATTTACATATGCACCACAGTTAACATATTTTACTTTGAGATCACAAATAAAATTTGTATGTAGAGAGAAGGAAGAGGAACAATATCACCTCAATGTCGGATAAGCTTGATAAACAACATACTTGTACTTGCAAAAACATCAAATTTGTTAGAAGTACAAAATATAGATGTGAATGACATAAGCTGAAATAAGCAAATTATGACTCCCGCTCCGAAATGTCGAGAATACCGAGTTCTCGGCGAATATGAAAGAAAGGTTCGGTGGCTAGCGGCTTAGTAAAAATATCCGCTAGTTGATTCTTAGTATCAATATGTTCAAATACCACGTCGCCTTTCTCAACATGATCACAAAGAAAATGGTGTCGAATTTCGATATGTTTAGTGCGAGAGTGCAATACCGGATTCTTTGTGAGATTAATAGCACTGGTATTGTCACATAGGATTGGGATACGTTCAAGTTTAAGGTTAAAGTCCAATAGTTGTTGCTTAATCCACAGGATTTGAGCACAGCAACTACCGGCGGCAACGTATTCCGCTTCGGCAGTTGACAAAGCAACTGAAACTTGCTTTTTGCTATGCCAACTAACCAAAGAATTTGAAAACAAGTGACACGTACCACTAGTGCTTTTCCTATCCAACTTGCAACCCGCAAAGTCGGAGTCAGAATAACCTAACAACGAACAATCACTACCTTTGGAATACCACAAGCCATACTTTGGAGTACCGGATAGGTACCGAAGTATTCTTTTAACAGCTTTTAGGTGGAATTCCTTAGGACATGATTGGTATCTTGCACACATACACACGCTAAACATAATATCAGGACGCGACGCAGTGAGATAGAGAAGTGATCCAATCATACCTCTATACCTTTTTACCTCTACGTCCTTACCGCTTTCATCCTTATTCAAATTTGCACATGTAGGCATGGGGGTGTCTATGGCCTTGGATTTTGCCATGTCAAATCTCTTTGCATAAGTTTGAAGAATGATTCGGTTGAGACGCGCTTGTGGTGGCTGTTGTCCCACACTTTTTCCTCCCGTTTTTCTTCGGTGATTGATGCTTGAATGGTTGTAGGGGTCATGACTTCTCCCATTGCATCTCACTTTTGGCTTGAACTTGTTTGAGCTCGTTTTGTTTGCTCATGTGTGCATTTTCCTTTGGTCTTTACATTTCCATTTGCATGCTTGAGGTTGAGATGTGCTTGTGGTGGTGTTTACCCCACACCTTGTTCCTCCCTCACTTTCATTCTAATTGTGCATTACATGTTTGCATATTGCATTTTTTATTTCTTCTTCTTCTTCTTATTTTGTCTTCCTTTACCATGTTCCCTTAGGAACTCTAATCTTCCTTGTTCAAGGTTGATTATGATAGACCTTAGGCTTGAACCCATGAATGATAACATTAGGTAGCATTCCCTTTTATCCCAATCTTAGGTGGACTTTGTATGACAACTTTAGGTTGATTCTTAGTCTCCCTTTAGTGTGTCTCTCTCTTCTCATCTTCAAACATCTTCAAAACACATAATAAAGGCTAAGGAGTGTTTTGTGTTACGAGCCTTAAGTATTTGGGAAATGGTGATTGGGGGTTTCTCCTCAATTGCTTAGAGTGTTTAGTGTACGTCCTTTGGACGATATGCGATGCATTCGCTCCTAAGTCATAGTCTTTAGTGCAACATGAAATACAAACAATAATCAATGCACTTCTTCTCTAAAAAACACAAAAACAAACTTCAAACCTTTTGATCCTTCGGGATCTTAATTTGGAAAACTTTTTTCATAAGGAGAGTTTTGTTAACTCTTGGTTCTACTGCAAACGGGTAACGCCTAATTCTCCAATGGTCGAGCTGCATACACCTAACTGTTAGAATTAGGTTTTAACCCTACTCGGGCCTAAATCATTTTAAACCAACCGGTGTTCTTTTTAGCCCGAACTACGTTTGCTCTGATTTCTCGTACCAGACGAGGAAACGTAGGCACAAGATGGCGATGTCTTGGCGAGCAACCTTTCCCCACTTTCACCCGTAGTTTGCCGAACTACGTTGACTCTGACTTTCCCATTGCACGAGGGAATACGTAGGCATAGAGCAGCGATGCTCTATCGAGTCTCTTTTATTTTCTTTTGTCCCTGAGTCGTAGCTTAGATAGTAAAAACCCTTTCAGATAGACAACAAGTGTGGATCCCGTCGAGTGCGACGGACGTGAGGGGTGTTAACACCTTCCCCTCGCGTAACCGACTCCTGAATCCGAGATATGGTTGCGATGACCTGTCTTCTCCCTTTTTGTTAGGTTTTCTCTGATCGTTTCCTTTCCCTCTTTTGGGATAAATAACAAACGGTGGCGACTCTTTTGTCCTTGTCGGCCCCTCTTCGCAGCGATGCGACAGCTGGCGACTCTGCTGGGGACATCTTCCCATCCCATATGTGAGTCAATCCTAGCGCTTGGTTGTTTATTTTGGGTGTATGTATATTTGCGTTGTACTTTACTTTTCCACATTTACTTTCAGCATTGTATATATCAGTTTTGTTGTGCTATTGGGGGGGAATGTTCCATTGAGAGATGAGTCGGACCCGGGTATGAGTACAAACATAGCATTAGAAGTGGAAAGTATTGGTGGACCTGTATGCTTTGCATGCACAAGTTCCCATGAAATTCACGCTCAGACAAGATTCTCTTTGATGATTTCTTTTCTGGCCCTTTGGGCTCGAGGGATTTTGGATCTGAGGATTGTCGACTCTGGGGACCGATCATTTGTGATTCAGCTAAGTGAGGCCGCTTCGGGAGATTATGATGCCAAACCAAAAATGGTGAACGTATCATCGTTTCTCGAAAGTCTATGGCGCTGATAAACGCATAGGATGTCGAACCTTGTTAGTGATAGGTCCATACCTGTGAGAGGGATTGGGTTATGCAGGAAACTTTGACTTTCAGACTACCCAGTTTTCTTTGCAATATGAATAGTTGTTCTTGATATAAGGGGTTCGTATCAGTGACAGTGTTATGTTCTTGTCAAAGTGGAGCGCTGGTTCTTCTCAATCAACAACACAACAATCTTGATCCGCTGTTTGCATTTGCATTCGCATCCTCATTTGCATTTTCATTAACATGTATTTATGTTGCAGGTGCATATTTCCTCCTCGATTCTAGTGGTCTCATTATTTTTGCCAGACATGGAGCCTTTGAAGAAGACAGTGGCATATAAGCTCCCAATTCCTAATGTTGGATCTTTATTGAGCTTGATCTCTGTGGCTGACAAGAAAGTGTTGGAAGACTTCAAGGAATCCTATGGGAAAATTCTGAGGGTCGTTTGCAAACTTTCAGTATATGAGATGAATGGTCTTTATGATCTACTGCAATTCCATGACCCACAGCTAAGGTGTTTTGCTTTTCCGGATTATGTTTTGGCGCCTACCTTAGAGGAGTATTTTGTGTTGTTGAGGGTATCACTCTGATGTTGAGCCTGATCTGGCTAAGCTCGTTGTTGCCTTGCATCTTGATGTTTCTGAGCTGAAAGATGGAATGACCGAGAGGAGTGGCATGTCTGGGTTCCCCTTATCTTTTCTGGTTGAGAAAGCTCGACAATTTTCCAAAGATGGTTGTTGGGTGGTGTTTAATACTATTTTAGCTCTTTGTATTTATGGTATTGTGCTATTCCCTAATCTCCCAGATTTTGTAGACATAGATGCTTTCTGCGTATTTGCTTTAGGGAATCCGGTACCTACGCTTATGGGTGACATCTATCATTCTGTTCCCTACAAGAATGAGAACCGAAGGGGAAAGAACGTATCTTGTTGTGTTCCTTTGCTGTATAGGTGGTTTGCTGATCACCTCCCCAAATCTAGTCCTTTCGTTACTGCTGCAGGTACTTTAAAATGGTCTGAGAGGTTGATGGGGTTGTCTGCTGAGAATATTATCTGGTTTGATAGAGATATGCTTGGTACAGAGATTGTTTATAGTTACGGAGATTTTCCTAACGTCCCATGGTTGGAAGGAAAGGATGCATCAACTATAACCCAGCATTGTTAGTCAGATAGTTTGGGTATGCCTTGAGAGATCCTCCTAAGGAAGAGGAGATACAGGAATCTATGTATCTCACCGGGTTGTTGGAGGGTGATACCTTAGCTAGAGTCCAGCAGACTTAGAGCAATATCCACCAGAAATGGAAGGCTTTTTTGGGAAAGAGCAATAGTAGAGCCTACGACCCTTATATAACTTGGATCTATAAGAGAGCTGCAAAGTTTCTGATGCCTTTTCCTTCTGTTGAGCCTCTATATCCTCTTATGATTGAAGAGCCTACCACCATGGATATCCAAAAGTACAATCAGTTGTGGTTTGAGAAAGAGGAGTTGCGGAAGGCTAATGAACAGTTGGAGAAAGAGATCATTTAGCTCCGGAGTGAGAAGATTGAAGCGATGCACTCTTTCAAGATGCAGACTAAGCTTGTGAACAGGTTGGGTACATATTTGACCAAGAAAACTAGTGCTCGGGAATGTTTGGGTTTAGATCTGAAAGTTTTCGGTGATGTTCTCGCTTCTAAGAAGAAGGACTTGGATAGGGCTTATCTGGAGATTTCCAAGTTCAATGAGCAGTGGAATGCTACTCTTTCCAACAACAAGGAGCGTGAGGATAAGTTAAAGCAGTAGATTGTTAGAATGAAGACGCATCTCAAAGTGAAGGATGAGAGAATTGCAGATGAAGCTTCACTTAGACGTGATAGTGATTGCAGACTGAATGAAGCTCTTGCAACCTTAGAGGATTGCAAGATGAGGGCTGATTCGAAGAGGTGCAAACTAGAGGAAGTCTTTGGTGAGGGAACCTGGGAGGACTATGTTGAGGGTTTACAGACCATTATCAAACAGAGAGAGGTGCTCATTCAGGGATTACTTATCAGACCAAACCATCTTGAGACACGGGAGCTGTTGGAGGAGTTTCATGCTCGTTGTCGTACCTGACGTCTTTCATTTCCTTTGTAGCTTGTTGCTTATGTTTGTATTGACCATCACCAGACCTGTTGGCTGAGGTCTTTCTGTTGATTCTTTATACTCAGTTGTATACTTGTACATTGCCTGTTGGGCCTTTTCTTGTATGTATGAGGTGTTTGGCTCTATGCTTGGCTATGGGTTTCCTATGTCTCATTGTTTGCACAGGAACTAGAATCAAGGGGAAATTTCCCTGTTGCATATATACATATCTGCATTTTGCATAGCATATTTGCATAGTAGGTGCAGCGGAACCATTTTTCTTACCCCTGTTGGTTTGTTAGATTGTTTCAGGATACACAGCCAGACTACTCACCGGTATGCCACAAGAGGGAATCAACACAGAGTCATGGAACAAGTGCAAGCTGAGATGCATGAGATGAGGGACATGATGGCTCAGTTTATGGAGCTAATGCAGGGTGTGGAAAATGGCTAGGAGCAACTAAGAACCTTGGTGCAGTCTTTGATTTCCAGAGTTGACAACAATGATGTGCTCCACAGAGGAACTGCTACTAATCCTCCTCGTGGTGATGGTACGCCACGTGCTCACGCTATTCCTACAACACTTATCCCTCCGGGCGGAGGCAACATAGGTGGAATCCCTGAAGTGGTGTGTGCTATGCATGGCAACAATGTTCCTCAATGGGATGAGGACCAGCACGAAGACGCATTTTCTATGCGAGATATCGGTGTTGGACTACCATATGAGGCTGATAAAAGGTTTAGGCTGATTGAAGAAAATATGAGATCTTTTGAAAATCCGAACTCCATCGGACTAGACATGGCCAATCTGAGGTTGATCCCAAATTTGAAGGTTCCGCTGAAATTCAAATTCCCTGACTTTGACAAGTATAAGGAAACTACTTGCCCAAGGGTCCATTTGCGTTCTTATTACCGCAAAATTTCTGTTTACTCAGAGGACGAAAATTTGCTCATGCACTTTTTTCAAGACAGCTTGTCAGTTCCCCTCGCTTTAGTGGTATATGGGACTAAAGCCTGTTAATATCCACAGTTGGAGAGACTTAGCTGAAGCCTTCGTGAAGCACTATCAATATAATAGTGACCTTGCTCCTAACAGGGTCCAACTTCAGAATCTGTCCCAAAAGACTGGTGAATGCTTTAAGGAGTACGCCCAGAGGTGGCGCAAACTTGCAGCTAGAGTGCAGCCTCCGATGGTGGAGCATGAATTGATTGATATTTTTGTGGCCACTTTGCTTGGTGTCTATTATGAGAAGCTTATCAGTAGCATGTCTAGTAGCTTTTCCGACTTGATTATCACCGGAGAGAGGGTAGAGAATGGTATAAAGATGGGAAATATCCAATCTGGTGAGGTGCCCTCTGCTAGAGGAGAAGGTAAGAAGGTGTTTGGAAATAAGAAGCGTGAAAGCGAGACTAATACCGTGTCTAGCTCTCGTGGTAGAGGTAGAAATCAATGTTCATCTTATCGTCAGCAGCAGCAGGTTGCTAGTATCACAATTCCAGTCGTTCCTCAACAGCAACAACAACCACAACAACAACAGAATCAACAGGGTTATAGAAGGTTTCAGGATCGAGGTCGTGTGAATAGACAATTTGACGCCCCTCCGATGCCGTATGCTTAACTACTTCAGCATTTGTTACAACTACAGTTAGTCCAAAAGAGGACTATGGCTCCTCTAACAGGTGCGCCTCCGCCCGGTTATGATGCGAATGCTCGTTGTAAGTTCCATTCTGGGGCACCTAGGAACAACATTGACAACTGTAAGGCCTTTAAACACAAATTTCAGGATTTTGTGGATAGCAAGGCAATAAATTTTTCTCACGACACTCCCAATGTCGTGCAGAACCCCATGCTCAATCATGGGGCAGCCGAAGTCAGTGCAATCATTGAAGATGAGAGTTTAGATCTGATAACTGATGTCAATGATTTGAAGACACCGTTGGGCTTTGTGAAGGAAAAGTTGTTGAAGGGAAGGATATTCCCGGGCTATAATGAATCGTGCGCTGAATGTTTGAGTCATCCCGAGGGATGTGTAGAGCTGAAGAGCTGTATTCAGGGTATGATGAATGATGGAATGTTGCAGTTTGACCGAATTTCCAAGAAGAAGTCTGAAGAGATAATGGTTGAGGAAAGGAATGAGGTAGCGACAATCTCAAATTCCATACAAAACTGTAACTATTTCTGCGTCGAGGCCGCCAACCATTATCATCACCAAAGCTGGTCCTGTGCCATATGAGAGTACCAAAGCAATTTCGTGGAACTACTGAGTAGAGGTATATTGTAATGGGTAGAAATAGGAATTGAAAAGCTTGTCGGCTGATTCTGTGGATAATCTAGTTGGAGCTGGGGGAATCACTCGAAGCGGGAGAGTGTTCTCATCACCTGAAGTGGTCGCTGACATAGTTGATAAGGGTAAGAAATTTGTCGTTGAAGAAACTTCTCAAGCTGTTGAGAGGTGTTCTTTGGAGAAGGAAGCGGAGGAGTTCATGAGACTTATAAGAAAAAGTGACTACAAGATAGTTGATCACTTGCAATAGACTCCCTCCAAAATCTCTATTTTGTCGTTGTTGCTATGTTTGGAAGCGCACCGAAACTCTTTGTTGAGGATATTGAATACTGCTTACGTGCCATGAGAGATATCGATTAACCAACTTGAAGAGGTTGTAGCGCACGTCAACGCAGGAAATAGGCTAGGTTTCACGGATTTGGACTTGACTCCGAAGGGCAGGAATCATAATTGTGTGTTGCATATTTCAATTGAATGTCGGGGAGCCATCCTGTCTCATGTTCTGGTAGATACAGGATCGTCTTTGAATGTGCTTCCGAAGAAGGCCCTGATGAAGTTGGACATGAGAAGGTTAATCTGTACACCAAGTGACTTGGTAGTACGTGCTTTTGATGGGACTCGTAGGTCCGGATTCGGGGAGGTAACGTTGCCTATTCAGGTGGGTCCCGAAGTATTTGATGCGGTATTCTATATTATGGACATTCAGCCTTCCTATAGCTGTTTGTTGGGTCGTCCATGGATTCACTCGGTGGGAGCCGTAACTTCCACGATGCACCAGAAGCTCAAGTACATGGTGGATGGCAGCGTTGTCATTGTATACGAAGAGGGAGATATAATGATTAGTCATTTGTCTTTGTTTAAATACGTTGAGGTGGATGGTGAAATCCATGAGACTCTTTGTCAAGCTTTTGAGACGGTACAAATTAAAGACAAAGTGTCTGCTGTGAGCAAAGTGCCCGAAGTGGCCATGTCATCCTTCAAAGAAGCCCAAGCAGAGGTACAGGCTGGGACAGCACCAAGTTGGGGTCAAGTGCTGGATATACCCCACAACCAGGATAAGTTTGGTTTGGGATACTGCCCATCTTCTTCGTCATCCTCACAGAGCGCGCCGTGCTACAAAGGGCCGGTACAGTTTACCAAAGGCGGGGTTATCTTCGAACGGATCAACGTTGTTTCAGATGAAGACGGGGATAGCGACTACGATATGGACTCGTGGATTAGGTCATGCATTCCAGGACAAAGCCTCAACAATTGGTCTATCGAGGAATTCATTCAAGTGACAACGGAAGAGTAATACTTTGTTTTTCTGATTATTGTACAAACCTATGTTCTACCTGGAGCATAGTGGTTCTTATCTTCAGAGCCTTATTATTTATGCTTGCACAACCTTTTTCAATTAATCAAAGGGCGTTTTTCTGCATTCAAATATTGTGATCCTTGTTTTTCATGCTTTATGTTTAACAATAAAATGGCAATGTGGCTTTTTGCTTGTTTTGCATATCATTTTAAGTATTTAACCATTATCATTGCAGGATTCACATTGCAGATGACACCGCGCCAGAGACATCTATGACTCGCTTCGACTTCGACAATCTGATATTTCAAGCCGAAGAAGAGATTGATGGAGATGAAGATTTTCCAGAAGAGTTAGCTAGACTTTTGACAAAGGGAGAAAAGGTTATTCTGCCTCATCAGGAGGAGATCGAGGTTACTAACTTGGGTTCTGAGAAAGTTTTGAGGAATGTTCGGATAGGGGCTGCATTGCAGAGTGACATCAAGCAAAGATTGGTTGAGATGCTCCGTGAGTATAGTGATATCTTTGCTTGATCATACAAAGACATTCCCGAGCTTGACACATACATTGTGGTTCATCGCTTGCCGTTGCGTGAAGAGTGTCCGCCAGTCAAATAGAAGCTCAGGCGTACAAGACCAGATATGGCTGTGAAAATCAAAGAGGAAGTCCAGAAGCAGTTGGATGCAGGATTTTTAGCCGTTACAACTTACCCTTCGTGGGTCGCCAACATCGTGCATGTGTCAAAGAAGGATGGCAAGGTACGGATGTGTGTTAATTACAGAGATCTGAACAAGGCGAGCCCGAAGGACGATTTCTCGCTCCCATACATTGATGTATTGGTTGATAATACTGCTTAATATTCCGTGTTTTCCTTCATGGACGATTTTTCCGATTATAACCAGATCAAGATGGCACCGGAGGATATGGAGAAAACAACATTTATCACGCCATGGGGGACTTTCTGTTATAAGGTAATGCCTTTTGGGTTGAAAAATGCAGGGACAACCTATCAGCGGGCTATGGTCACTTTGTTTCATGATATGATTCATCATGAGATCGAGATCTATGTTAATGACATGATAGCAAAGTCGCAAATGGAGGAGGAACATCTGGTCAATTTGTTGAAGTTGTTTGAGAGGCTCGGGAAATTTAGGTTGAGGTTGAATCCTAACAAGTGTACTTTCGGGGTCAGATCAGGAAAGTTGTTGGGGTTCATTGTCAGTGAAAAAGGAATCGAGGTCGATCCTGCAAAAATAAAAGCTATTCAAGATATGCCAGCACCGAAAGCGGAAAAAGAGGATTGTGGTTTCTTGGGTAGATTGAACTACATTGCTCAGTTCATATCTCATCTCACAGCCATGTGTGAACCCATGTTCAAATTGCTAAAGAAAGATCAGGCGGTCGTCTGGAATGAAAATTTCTAAAGGGCATTTGATAAGATAAAAGAATATCTACAGGAACCTCTGATATTGATACCCCCAGTCGCTTGAAGACCTTTGATAATGTATCTAACGGTTCTTGAGAATAGTATGGGTTGTGTTCTTAGTCAGCATGACGAGACAGGAAGAAAAGAGCATGCAATATACTATCTGAGTAAAAAGTTCACAGATTGTGAGTCTCGGTACTCGATGTTGGAGAAAACATGTTGCGCACTCGCGTGGGCTGCCAAACGTTTGAGACAGTATATGCTTAATCATATAACCATGTTGATTTCAAAGATGGATCCGATTAAATATGTCTTTGAAAAGCAAGCACTTTCCGGAAGAATTGCCAGGTGGCAGATGGTACTGACAGAGTATGATATCCAATATGTTTCCCAGAAAGCTATAAAGGGGAGTGTTCTGTCAGAGTATCTCGCCGAATAGCCGATCAAAGACTATCAACCTATGAAATATGAATTTCCTGACGAAGACATCATGTATCTGAAGACGAAAGATTATGATGAACTGTTGCCTAACGAAGGTCCTGAGTGTGGCTCCCAGTGGCAGATGATATTTGATGGTGTTGTTAACTCGTACGGTAGTGGAATTGGGGCAATCATCACGACTCCCCATGGTTCTCATATACCATTCACTGCCAAGTTGACATTTCCTTGCACCAAGAATGAAGCGGAATATGAAGCGTGCATCATGGGGTTGGAAGAACTCATTGATCTGAGGATCAAAAGCCTAGATGTGTATGGCTATTCAGCACTAGTTGTAAATCAAATCAAAGGAGAATGGGAGACTAGGTAACCCAATCTGATTCCTTACATGAACTATGCCAGGAGGCTATTTCCATTCTTTGATCGTGTAGAGTTACATCACATGCCGAGAGTAGAGAACCAGATGGCAGATGCTCTGGAAATGTTATCCTTAATGTACAAGGTGAACTATTGGAATGATGCTCCAAGAATAGTCATCTCGCGCCTTGACAGTCCGGCGTTTGTATTTGCCATTGAGGAAGCCTCTGATGGAAAGCCATGGTTTTATGACATCCAAAACTTTCTTAAGAAGCAAGAGTATCCACCAGGGGCGTCGACCCGGGATAAGAAGACTCTGAGAAGGTTGTCTGGCCACTTTTATCTGAATCAGGATATTGTATTCTACAGGAGGAACTATGATCTGGTGTTATTATGGTGCGTGGACGAGAAAGAAGCAAGCTTGCTCATGGAAGAGGTCTGTGAAGGAGCCTTTGGTATGCATGCCGGTGGGCACACCATGTCTCGAAAGTTGTTATGAGCAGGGTATTATTGACTGACGATGGAGTCTGATTGTTTCAAATATGCGAAGAAATGCCATAAATGCCAAATTTATGTAGACAAGATTCATGTGCCACCGTGTCCTCTGAACGCCGTGGCATCTCCTTGGCCCTTTTCCATGTGGGGCATTGACATGATTGGCAAGATTGATCCAACCGCGTCCAATGGACATTGTTTCATTTTGGTTGCTATTTACTACTTTACCAAGTGGGTGGAAGCAGCCTTCTATGCGAATGTCACGAAGCAAGTCGTAGCCATATTTATCAAGAAGGACATCATCTGTAGATACAGAGTGCCTGAGAGAATCATTACTGATAATGGTTCGAACTTGAACAACAAGATGATGAAGGAAATGTACCAGAGTTTCAAAATCGAGCATCATAACTCATCGTCCAAAGATGAACGGCGCTGTCGAAGCGGCCAACAAAAACATCAAGAAGATAGTGTAGAAGATGGTTGTAACCTATAAAGATTGGCATGAGATGTTGCCCTTTGCGTTGCATGGATATCGTACTACGGTACGCACTTCAACCGGGGCAACTCCTTTCTCGCTGGTGTATGGTATGGAAGTTGTCCTACAATTAGAAGTCGAGATTCCTTCTTTGAGAGTTCTGGTCAACGTCAAGCTCAATGAGGCAGAATGGGTAAAGAACATATTGAATTAGCTTAGCCTGATGGATGAGAAAAGGCTAGCATCTATTGCATATGGTTGGTTGTATCAGAGTCGGATGAAGAAAGCTTTCGACAAGAAGGTGAGTCCTCGAAGCTTTTAGACGGGCGATCTTGTGCTGAAAAAGATTCTCCCTCCACAAACAGATCACAGGGGCAAATGGACTCCCAACTATGAAGGTCCATACATCATGTGAAAGGTCTTCTCTGGAGGAGCCTTGCTGTTATCCCCCATGGATGGTGAGGATTTTACATCCCCTGTGAACGCAGACGCAGTTAAAAAATACTTTGCTTAAAGAGACCTGCTGGAAAGAAAAAGGAATATCTAGGCAAAAATGGGGCATCCCGGCGAACCATAAAAAGATTGGGTTCGGGAAAAAAGTTAGGGATATAAAGAAAAATATGTAAGCCCGCAAAGTTGAAAACTTGAAAAGGCGACTTTGGAAAAATGGATATCCCAGTGAATTGAAAACCCGAAAGGGCGATTCATGCAAAAGTTAAGGATTTAAAAATCAAATGACTGCGGTGTGCGTGTAATCTTCAGAGCCTAGTGGATTGAGGGAGGACCTGAGGGTCGTTTATCTGAATCAATCTCTTCTGAGGACCAAGCATCGGTGAAGCATCGGAGTCATGCAAGTCATAGATGGATCAACTTATGGTGTTCGTCTGTGCCGTATTGCCGACATTCTGTATATTTATGTGCATTTCGGTATATTTTTGCGCAGCTTCCTCTTTTCAAGGGTTGCATCTGTTGTAAAATCTTGCCTATTTACAGGCCCATCTGTCAATAAAACTTACTATTCAGTAATTGTTAGTTTTGCTTTAGCCTTACTGTTTTTTTTGCAAAAAACGCCTGATGTTTTGATAAACTGTGCATACATAAACTTGCAGGCTTTGCCAATAATCGTTAAAACTTCGATTTATTTGAACAATGTCACGAATGATGACTGAGATAGTCCTTTGTACAGGATATCTTGTTTGTTTGTTCATTTTTGCAGGGTCGTAACCCTTGGGGCAGTTAATCAAAGGTGTATCTCCGGTATGATCACCATTCCCCCGGCTATTGAAGTTTGAACATCTCTATCCCTGTTAGAGTTGTATGAAGGGGGACCAAGCAGTTAAGTATGTTCCCCAGCAGTTGGTCGGTACACATTTAGCCCTTCGCAGTTCGAGACCGAAGTCTCCATTAGAGTAAGGTTATCCCTCTATAGGGTCGGGATTGATATTCCGGGCAGATTAAGTGTGCACGTTTATTCCCAGCAGTTGGTCCGCACACATTTAATCCTCACAGGTTGTAGGTATGTATTTACTCCACAGCGAGTCGAGATGGGATTTCTCCCCACAGAGTCTGAACAGGTGATTGTGTATCCCCTCGAAGTTCAGTTTGTGAACTCATCCCCAAGCAGAGGTCGATGTTGTTTCCCTCATTGGGCGATGCCCAGTAGAGTTGGTTTTTATCCCTTGCAGATTAGCAGAGGCGTCTCTCTATCCTCAGCAAAGTCAGCATGAAGTAGTCCTATTTCCCCGCGGAGGTAGACTATTTCCCAGCAAGTTCGGTAAGTTTATGATTCCATGGCAGAGTGGATCTATAGCAGAGACAGATTATTCCTCAGGTGAGTAATTCCCGGCAGGTTGGATTTTGATTATTCCCCGATAAGTCGTCACTTTCAGGTGAGTATTGGCGAGCCACTCAGGGCTATTTTCTTCAGCAGGGCGTGTTGTGAATCTCGGTGGTTGATTCTGGATCCCCCGCAGAGTTGTTGATTCCCCGGTAAGGTGGATTTTGTTTTCAATGTCTGGTTGCTTAGCCGGAAGTGTCGTCTTTTCCCCAAGAAGAGTCGTATTCTGGAAGGTCGTTCAGGGCATTTTCCTCAGCAGGCTTTGGTATGAATCCCCAGTTGAGTTTGAACTTCTTGTTCTCATAAGAATTTTGTTCCCCAGTAGAGAAGTCGTCCAAGTCTTGTTTCCCAGTTTAAGTCTAGTTGTGATTGGCATGGGTTAACCTTTTCCCCAGCAGGGTGGACTTTGGGTTTTCTTCAGCATTTATTTTGCTGGTTCGGTTCCGTTGCATTTTGCATTCTGTGCATAGCATCCTCCAAATGCGTAGCATATCCATTTTGTATGGAGCCTTACGCCATTTTCCAACATACGCATGTGAAACATAGACCAGGTGGTTACCTCTTTGTTTGCAGGTATATCTCCAATAGATGATTGATATCTTTGCCGAATAGTATCCAGACTATACTGCAATTTTTGATGGACGAGTTTATCCCATCATATCTTTCTCCCTGCCAGAGTTACTTGGTTAAGTTTCTCTCTTCCCTAGCAGAGTAGTCTTATGATTTATCAAGATGTTTATCAGCTTCGATTGGTCCGGCCTTTGGGTTTGTTGCTCGCTTTTATTTAGCGAATGTTTGGCGGCAATGTCAGAAGTCCTCACCTTTGGGTTTTGTTGCTCGCTTTTATTTAGCGAACTCCTGGCAGCGATGTCAGAAGTCCTTACCTTTAGGTTTGGTGCTCACTATTATTTAGCGCATGTCTGACGGTGATGTAAGAAATCTCTATCTTTGGATTTGGTGTTGGTGTTTTATCAAGCAAAGTACCTGACGGTGAGGTCAGATGTGTTTTTCAACTTGATGCAGACGCCTGGCGGCGATGTCAGGTGTATCAACTTTGTAGATTCCTGACGGCGATGTCGAATGTTTCTCAACTGCGTGGATGCTTGACGGCAAGGTCAGATGTTTCATCCCCTACAGGTACCTGACGGTGATGTCAAATGTGTATCAACTTCACAGATTCCTGTCGGCGATGTCAGATGTGTATCAACTGTGTGGATACTTGACGACGATGTCAAATGTTTTAGTCCCCATAGATTTATGGCGGCGATGTCAGATGTGTATCAATTTCGTGTATTCTTGGCGGCGATGTCAGATGTCTTCATCAACTCAATAGATGCCTGGAGGCAATGTCAGATGCTCTGGGTTGATCCGATTTTCAGATTTGTTACTCGCTTTTATTTAGCGAACTCCTGGCGGCGATGTCAGAAGTCCCTGTATCTGGATTCGATACCTGTCTTTATTTAACAGATGTCTGGCGGCGATGTCAAACGTTTCTTCTCAACTGTGTGTTGAGCCGATCGATTTATTGCTTATTCGGTTCAATGGTTCTGATGGCGATGTCAGATGCTTTTACCGACTTGATGTCGAGGCCTGACGGCGATGTCAGATGCTTTATCATCTTGATGTCGAGGTCTGATGGTGAGGTCAGGTGGGTTGTACTGAATTAATGTCGATGTCAAGCGGCGAGGTCAGAGGCCTGACAGCGAAGTCAGAGTTATCTTCTTTTAAAATGGATGTTATTACTTGACGGCGAGGTCAGATGTTTTTCTAAATTGGTGCAAAGGCCTGACGGTGAAGTCAGAGGTTCATTATTCGCCGTATGATAGCAGATGTTTTCCCGACTTAGTGTCGATGTATGACGACGATGTCAGGTGATCTTTCCGACTTAGTGTCGTTGTCTGGCGGCGATGTCAAATGATTCTTCCGACTGCGTGTCGATGTTGCAACCATCAGTTCAATTATTTCCGGAGATGTTCATCCCTAATCAGAGTTTGCAGTTTATTTCTGCGGTTGGCAAATTTCCGATTTCTTTAGTATTCAACCGTCTTTTACCTTGATTGTTTGAAAGCCGTTCACTTTTCACTCATTCAGGTCCAAGCCGCTTGAATAGGGGCAGTTGTTGTACCCCAAAATTTGCCTAACCTTTTCTTTACATAGCTTATGTTTTCACTGCATTGTTCTAGCATTTGCATTTGCATATCATAGCATTTGTTCTTGAGGCAGGGGATCAAGGTTTTCCTGTGGCTCAAAGTTTTTTTTTAGCGCAAAAGACTGAACAACGAGCATCGGAGGCTCGGGTAATTATTTTTCCCGGCAATTGAGCGGTCGATTTTATTTTATTTTGCAGGACATTTTCATATCAGAAGGTAGCATTCAGGCTATATCGAGCATTTTCACGGTTATAATATTCAAGAACAAGTTTCAAAGGCTGAACAAGGCTTAAAACGATTGAAAACGGGCAAATGTGCAGATTTCCCTCTAAAAGGCGCCAAATTCAAAATTTTAAAGGTGTTAATCGATTAACTAATTGGTTAATCGATTAACCAAGTCAAAAACGGGTCAAATTCAAATATTCAAGGGTGTTAATCAATTAACCCATATGGTTAATCAATTAACCAGTGCAAATTTCAGCTCTGCACGTGATTTTCAAGTGAAGTCACTTTAGGGTCCAATTTTGATCACTTGTGGGTTGATTTTACACCAAGAGAGGAATCTAGAACCATTTTGAATTTTGGTTAACTTTCAAATCATTTCAAATTCCCTCCGAATTTCCATTCCTAATCCTAAACCAACTTTCACATACCACACTCCAAGCCTCATTTGGATCCAAGCCTAAGGGGTATTTAATTGATCTACTCCAAACCTCACACATCTAATCCTCATAATTTCATTCTCATTTCAGAATTTACTCTCATTTCTCTCAATTTGCTCTCAACTTTCCATCTCCCAAAACCCTCACCTAATCTCTTCTCACATTGAAATCCTTGATTCTCCATTGGAATCATTGATTTCTAAGAGCTAAGCCTTCATGCTTGATAATCATCATCTTAATTTCTTCATCCAATTTTCGTGCAAGCTTGGATCTGAATTTTGAAGTTGCTTTGAAGGAGCTTATTTGGACTATTTTGGCTTAATTGTGGTGGATCTTCACTCCTACAACAAGAACACACTTGGATCTTGAAGGATCTCCGAGTTTCTTGCTTGGATCTACATAATTGGAGTAAATTAACACTAACCGAAGCAATTCTCTGCTTCGTAGGTTGGAATTCTTGATCCGATTTTGATTTTGAACTTATTTGCCTAATTAGCATGTGGATCTTCATCTTCGATTGATTTTGATAATATGATTCATATGATCTGTGATCATGCTGGTTTAATGCGATTACATGTTGATTGGATCAATGTTTGCAGGTTTAAATTCATGCATAATTGATTATGTGATAATCCGGATCATTGGATAAGTGCTTATATGCTGAAAATGTTATTCTGTTGCTGTTTTTCTGCTACTGGTACAGGGTTAACCGATTAACCGTTGCGCAATTTCAAATTTTCAAGCATTTTTCAATGGTTAACCGATTAAACCTAGTGTTAATCGATTAGCATTGTGCCAGCAGGCCTGTTTTGCTATTTTTCTTGCATGTTTTGGTGCTCACACACTTCGAATCTTCATAGATCAATATGACGCATTAGGAGTGAGTTGTTTCGGATATATGTCGTTGTTCTTGATTGTTTAGTCATGATTTTGACGACATGTGTTTCGTTTTCCACTTGAATGATTACTCTCGTATATGGCGTTCAGTGTGATGTTTATCATTTGGTCTTTGCATAAGTTTGAAGAACGATTCGGTTGAGACGCGCTTGTGGTGGCTGTTGTCCCACACTTTTTCCTCCCGTTTATCTTCGGTGATTGATGCTTGAATGGTTGTAGGGTTCATGACTTCTCCCATTGCATCTCACTTTTTGCTTGAACTTGTTTGAGCTCGTTTTGTTTACTCATGTGTGCATTTTCCTTTGGTTCTTGCATTTCCATTTGCATGCTTGAGGTTGAGATGTGCTTGTGGTGGTGTTTACCCCACACCTTGTTCCTCCCTCACTTTCATTCTAATTGTGCATTACATGTTTGCATATTGCATTTTTCTTTTTCTTCTTCTTCTTCTTCTTCTTCTTCTTCTTTTGTCTTTCTTTGCCATGTTCCCTTAGGACCTCTAATCTTCCTTGTTCAAAGTTGATTATGATAGACCTTAGGCTTGAACCCATGCATGATAACATTAGGTAGCATTCCCTTTAATCCTAGCCATAGGTGCACTTTGTATGACAACTTTAGGTTGAGTCTTAGTCTCCCTTTAGAGTGTCTCTCTCTTCTCATCTTCAAAACACTTAATAAAGGTTAAGGATTGTTGTGCGTTATGAACCTTAAGTATTTGGGAAATGGTGATTGGGGGGTTTCTCCTCAATTGCTTAGAGTGTTTAGTATACGTCCTTTAGACGATTTGCGACGCATTCGCTCCTAAGTCATAGTCTTTACTGCAACATGAATTACAAACAATAATCAATGCACTTCTTCTCTAAAAAACACAAAAACAAACTTCAAACCTTTTTATCCTTCGGGATCTTAATTTGGAAAACCTTTTTCATAAGGGGAGTTTTGTTAAATCTTGGTTCTACCACAAACGGGTAACGCCTAAGTCTCCAATGGTCGAGCAGCATACACCTAACTGCTAGAACTAGGTTTTAACCCTACTCGGGCCTAAATTATTTTGAATCAACCGGTGTTCTTGTTAGCCTGAACTACGTTTGCTTTGATTTCTCGTACCATACAGGGATACGTAGGCACAAGACGGAGATGTTTTAGCGAGCAACCTTTCCCCACTTTCACCTGTAGTTTGTCAAACTACGTTGACTCTGACTTTCCCATTGCACGAGGGAATACGTAGGCATAGAGCGGCGATGCTCTATCGAGTCTCTTTTCTTTTCTTTTGTCCCTGAGTCGTAGCTTAGACAGTAAACACCCTTTTAGATAGACAACAAGCGTGGATCTCGTCGAGTACGACGGACGTGAGGGGTGCTAAGACCTTTCCCTCGCGTAACCGACTCCCGAACCCGAGATATGGTTGCGATGACCTATCTTCCCCCTTTTCGTTAGGTTTTCTCTGATTGTTTCCTTTCCCTCTTTTGAGATAAATAACGAACGGTGGCGACTCTTATTTCCTTGCCGGCCCCTCTTCGCAGCGATTCGACAATTGCCCCTCTAACCTAGGACTTTTTTTATGTTTGTGTGTGCTTGTGCATTGAATCCATAAAGCATCATACTGCATTGGATTTCATGGAACTCAAGTTTGTTTATGAACATTGTAGGACCTCATGGATTATAAAAGAAGACATACTTTAAAGTATACCTTTAAGAGTCTTAAGTTGGATGACCTAAGGAAGTTAGGAACTTTGATTGAAGACCAAGAAAGATTCAAGAACAAGTATGGAAATTTGTTGTCTTTGTTGAGACTCCGAGTGGACGAGGGACTTCTTTCTACTTTGTTACAGTTCTATGATCCGGATTATCATTGTTTTACCTTCCCCGACTATCAGCTGTTGCCTACTTTAGAAGAGTACTCTTATTTGGTTTGCTTACCTATTCTGGATGACTCTCCTTTCCCTTTCTTAGAAGGGAACCCTAAAGAATAAGACATTGTTAGAGCCATCTATTTGAAGTCATCCAACATCAAAGGCAATATGATTACCAAAGGTGGAACTTTTGGGTTACCTACGGACTTCTTAATCAAGAAAGCCCGATACTACGATGATCATATGAGCATGGATACATTTGAGGCAATTTTCGCCTTGCTCATTTATGGAGTGCTACTCTTCCCAAGTTTTGAAGGATTCGTCGACCTTAACACCAATAAAATCTTCATGAAGAACAATCTGGTACCAACTTTATTGGGTAACACTTACCATTCTGTGCATCTCCGAAACTTTCATGGTGGAGGGATGATTGCCTGATGTGTGCCTTTATTATACAAGTGATTTATTTTGCACTTGCCCAAGTCTGTTTCTTTTTTGGATCTTGACAAAGGACTTTGGTCACCAAGGATTATGGCGCTAACACACTCGGACATTGATTGGTATAGTCGTGTGTATGATGGGATATTGATCATTGATAGTTGTGGATACTTTGCTAACATACCCTTACTTAGCTTTAATGGAGGGATCAGTTACAATCCTGTTCTAGCTCGCCGACAGTTAGGGTATCCATTGAAGGAGCCACCCAAGAGTGTTCATGTGGAAAGTATTTTCTTCAAGGATGACAAAGAACTTCAAGATAAGATTGTGGCTGTTGGGCGTCACTTGCATAAATAAAGGAAAGGAAAGTCTGGGAAAGCCTAATTATGTGTCTTTGGAACCCTATCTTCATTGGGTCAGAGAAAGAGCAATCAAGCTGAAGATGCCTTATCCTCGTCAAGATCCTGTACCTCCAAGAAGAAAACCCATTCTGGTTTTTATGTATGAAGCTAAAGAGTTGAAGATTGCTTTGAGAAAAGCACAGCATGAGCCGAAAGCATGGAAGAACAAGTATCAAGTGGTTGTCGAAGAGAATGTTGAACTTCAGAAGTAACTTCAGGCGAAGAATGAGGAATCACTTTCCTACAAGAGAAGAAAAGTCTACGAGGATTTATTTTCCTCCAAACCTCAGCCTACCCTTTGAAGTTGATTGTGGAGAATGATTCCTTAGGACTTTATCAGCTTTATTTAGTTATTATGTTAAGACTTCTTTTAAAAATATTTACTTGTAATCCATTTTCAAAATTAATAAAAGCTTTCTTTGGTATCCCACGATGTTCATAAATACTTGAATTCCATGAAATCCTTCATTTGCATTCTCATTCTAGCATCATATTTTTGCATTGCATTTGTCTCCCAGTTTCTCATTCTCGGTTCTTTCACCTTCCAGTTTCGTCACCCTGAGTTCTCTGCATCGGTACAACACTAGAGCCCAAGCTCGAAAAAGGATGGAAGAACAAATTCAAGAGGTGGATCGTATCAACAATGAACTCGAAGACCTTCGAGGAAATGTGGAACGGATTATGGAATTGCTACAAGTCATCAATGCAAAGATGGATACTCAGCCTACTATTGTCTCTGAGATTGCCACTACTGTTGTGGATCCTCCATCGGCAGTTACCGTTGCGAATGTACCTCCGTATGGTCTTCAACCCGGTTATGTGCCTCCTCCAGTTGATGTTCCTACTGTCCAACCAGTTCAACCAATTGTTCCTGTTGTTCAACCAATTCAACAAGCTATTCCTTTAGTTTCCGAAGCTCCTCAAGTGGTTCCTACTTTTGCACCAGCTACTGTTCACACCCGCGTGCAACCTTATTTCAATGAGCCTGTTTATGAGATCCTTGATGATAATGATGAGGGATACGAACGACGTGACAAGCTTTGTGAGGAGGTTGATACTATTGACAAGAGATTGAGGAAGATGGAAGGTGACCAAATCTTTGGTGCTGCTGCCAGAGATGTCTGTTTGGTTTCCGGTTTGGTTATTCCTCCAAAGTTCAAAACTCTGAACTTTGATCGTTATGAGGGTACTACTTGTCCAAAGAATCATCTGATAATGTATTACCATAGGATGTCTGCTCATGTGGAAAACGATAAATTGATGATTCACTGTTTCCAAGACAGGTTGAAGGGTGCTTCCTCAAAATGGTACCTAACTTTAGATCAGTCTCACGTCAAGAGTTTTCAAGACTTATCTGACGCCTTCATCAAACATTACAAGTACAATATGGATCTGGCCCCTGATAGAAGAAAATTGTTGAGTATGTCACAGAGGAGTTCTGAATCATTTAAAGAATATGCTCAGAGGTGGAGAGAGATTGCTTCGCAAGTAGAACCTCCCTTGACCGAGAAGGAGTTAGATGATTGGTTCGTTGATACTGTTCGACCAGAATTCTATGAAAGAATGGTTGGTAGTGCGACTACGAATTTCTCTAACATCGTTGTTGTAGGTGTTAAAGTTGAATTGGGCCTGAAGAGTGGAAGAATGTCAAATAGTTCTGGTAGTTCAAGCTCTAAAGACCAAGCAAAGAAATCCTCCTTTAACTCTCAGAAGAGGAAGGAAGGTGAGACCAATGTTGTATCTTCGGGTAGACGAGATATCAACAATATCAACATCCACAGAATTATGCCCAATCTTAGGGCTACCCGGTTCAGTATGCTCAACAGCCATATGTAGCTGTTGTTGCACCTTCCTTCAATCAACAAGTTCAATAAGCTCCTACTTATCCGTCTGTGTAACCGGCTCTTGTTTATCAGCCTCCGGCCTGCCAAGCTCCTCCTAATTATCAACAAGCGCCCAACGCTCCGGCCCGTCAACAACCCAAGAATTAGGCACCCCATCAAAATGGTCCGAATAGGAGACAGTACAAGCCTTGTCCTCCGATTCCGATGACTTTCACCGAGTTGTACCCTTCATTAGTGCAACAAGGTATGATTGTTACCCGGGCTTTGGGTCTACCTCCTAATTTGTTGCCAGCCAATTACAATCCTGCCACTCATTGTTTATTTCATGAGGGCGTGCCCGACCATGATTTGGAGAATTGTTATGCTCTCAAGTCCATTGTCAGGGATTTGTTGGAAAAGAAGATTTTGTCTTTCGATGATCCTCAGCCAAATGTCAAGAACAACCCTCTGCCTAACCATGGGGTTGTCAATGCTATTGACGACTCATATGAGGAAAGCCTTATCCTTGATGTTGCTCAGATCAAGACTCCTCTCAAGGTATTCCATTCGAAGTTGTTTGAAGCCGGTTTAGTATCTACTTCTCATGCTAACTGTACAAGTTGTGATGTATGTGCTAAGGGTTATTCATTGGTTCAGAATGACGTTCAGAAATTAATCAATGACGGTTTTCTACAAGTGGTTAACCAGGTAAAGAAGGATGAAGTTGTTGCGATTGAGCCTGTCTTTAACTTGCTAGACCTGGAAGTTAAGGTGCCAGTATTTAATTTGCCAGGGGTAAGTTCTGCCAAGCAGTGTTCAATATGTCAAAACCTGTTACTCCTATGGTGGATCAGCCGAAGCCAATAATTATTCAGAAGCCGAGTCTGTTTCCTTTCAGTGATCCTAAAGTTGTACCCTGGAAGTATGACATGACCATGATTGACAAAGAATCTGGGAAGGTCATTCTGAGGGAAGAAATGAAGGTTGATAACAAAACTGTGACCAATATAGTTGAGGCAAGCAGGATGACTTGCAGTGGTCGTGTTTATACTCCCCGCTTCAATGAGGCTCCGCCTAAGGAAACGACTACCACTATTGTTGTGCCTGCCAAAGACAAGGGTAAAGAAGCAGTTACTAGCAAGGAAGACGCTAAATTCTTGAGGATCATCAAGAAGAGTGATTACAAAGTTATAGATCAACTTCACCAGACTCCCTCAAAGATCTCTATCTTGTCTCTGCTGATGAGCTCACCCGCTCATAGAAGTGCTTTACAGAAGGTATTGACCCAAGCTCATGTCACTCAGCACATTACTATCGGTCAGTTTGAAAATGTGATTGCCAATATTACCGCCTGCAATACTCTCAGTTTCAGTAATGAATAGCTACCAAGAGAGGGTTTGAATCACAACCGTGCTTTACACATATCTGTAAAGTGCCAAGAGGATAACTTATCAATGGTGCTTATGGATACTGGTTCATCGTTGAAAGTCCTACCCAAGAGATTTATTAGCAAGTTAGCTTACAAGAAGACTGTGGTGAAGCCTACTTCCCTAATTGTCAAAGCTTTTGATGATTCTTGCAGATCTGTGATTGGAGAAGTGGAACTTCCGATTCTGATTGGTCCACATGTTTTCAATATTACTTTCTAAGTCATGGACATTAATCCCAATTACAGTTGTCTACTTGGAAGACCTTGGATCCACGTCGTTGGGGCAGTAACTTCAACTCTACATCAAAAGATGAAGTTTGGGGTCGATGAAAAGCTGGTTATCATACATGGTGATGAGGATTTGATGGTCAGTAACCTATCTTTGTTCTGTTATATTGAGACCGATGAAGACGCTTTGGAAACTTCTTTCCAAGCACTTGAGATCACTAATGTTGTTCTATTGGAAGTCGAAGAGACTGTGGAGGGCCAGAGTAATCCATCTTTTGCATCCTTGAAGAGTACTAAATCAACGATCAACAAGGGCATTCCTGAAGGTTGGGGAGAGGTAATTGATATAAAGACCAAGACTGATCGCCACGAGTTGGGTTATAGACCAACTAATGATAAAGCTTCAACTGTCAAAGAACGTCCGAAGATTATTCAAGAAGTATTTGTCAGTGGATGTTTCCATATCAATGCTATCGACGACTATGATGAAGATGAAGACCTGAGCAACCTGGTATTCAAAAGCAGTGTAGCTTTGAGCAACTGGGAGGCCATAGAGATTCCTGTTGTTTTTCTCATTTCAAAGTAATTTAACATTTTCATTTATGTTTTCAAATCCATAGCTCTGCCCAAGGCTATTGGATCACCTTGTAGGGTCACCTTTCACTTTTAAAACAGTTATTAATAAATGCATTTTGTTCAAATTCCACTTTGTTTGCTTAGCGTTTTTCGTTTTCACCTTTTAAAATGAAATTGGCAATCTTTTCAAAAATTACAAAAAAAGCATTTTCGTTCTTTTGCATTTTTCTTTGAGAATTTAATAAACTAATCCTTCCAACATGCAGTGACATTACAAACCTTGTTGAATCCAATGACTCTCCTGTCACTCCTGACTGGGATTCACCCATTTATCAAGCCGAAGATGAGGGTAAAGAAGATTTTGAAGTACCCACTAAACTGGCAAAGTTAGTTGAGTATGAGTGCACAGAACTTCAACCATACAAGGAGCAGGTGGATTTGATTAATCTTGTCATATATGAAGACAAGAAAGAGGTCAAGGTTGGTACGATACTTGGGGCCGACGTCAAGCAGAGATTGATAAAGCTTCTGAAGAAATATATTGATGTGTTTGCATGGTCGTATCAAGATATGCGCGGTTTAGACACAGATATTGTAGTTCACAAGTTGCCACTTAAGCCAGAATGTCCATCTATCAAGCAAAAACTTCGAAGAACGAGACCTGACATGGCTTTGAAGATTCGAGATGAGGTTAAGAAACAGTTGGATGTAGGTTTCCTTGCAGTTGCAAAGTATCCTGATTGGGTTGCCAATATTGTGCTAGTGCCAAAAAAGGATGGTAAAGTCAGAATGTGTGTAGATTACAGAGATTCGAACAAAGCTAGTACGAAAGACGACTTCCCTCTGCCACATATTGATACACTTGTCAACAATACAGCTAGTTTTGCAGTCTTTTCCTTTATGGATGGTTTCTCTAGTTACAATCAGATCAAGATGGATCCAGCCGACAGAGAGAAGACCACATTCATTACTCCTTGGGGAACCTTCTGTTACAAAGTTATGCCCTTTGGTTTGAAAAACGCAGGGGCAACGTATCAACGCGCCATGACAACTCTCTTTCATGACATCATTGCCAAATCTCAAAACAAAGAGGACCATTTGGACCATCTGTTGAAACTGTTTGAAGGACTCATGAAATACCAGTTGAAACTGAATCCTGCTAAGTGTACTTTTGGTGTTAGATCCGAAAGACTACTTGGTTTTATCATCAGCCAACGAGGAATCTAAGTAGATCCTGACAAAGTCCAAGCCATTCAAGACATGCCTGTTCCGCAGACTGAAACACAAGTTAGAGGTTTTCTTGGACGTTTGAACTATATTTCCTGGTTCATCTCTAACATGACTGCTACTTGTGAGCCGATATTCAAGTTGCTTTGCAAAGGTCCGACCGTTGATTGGAATTCCGAATGTCAGCAAGCCTTTGACAAGATTAAGGATTATTTACAAGAGCCTCCTATCTTGATCTCTCCTGTTCCGGGGAGACCACTCTTCATGTATCTTGCTATTCTTGAGAAGTGTATGGGTTGCGTACTTGGGCAACACGATGAGACTTGAAGAAAAGAACATGTCATTTACTATTTGAGCAAGAAGTTTACCGATTGTGAAAACAGATATTCGCTCTTGGAGAAGACTTGTTGTGCGCTAGCATGGGCTGCTAGGCGTCTCAGGAAGTACATGATCTGTCACACTACTTTGTTGATCTCGAAAATGGACCAAATAAAGTACATTTTCAAAAAGCCTGCTCATATTGGAAGACTTTCCCGTTGGCACATGTTGTTATCAGAATACGACATCCAGTACGTACCTCAGAAAGCTGTCAAAGGAAGTATCTTGTTAGATTATCTTGCAGACCATCCAGTCAAAGATTATGAGCCTTTCAAGTTTGACTTTCTTGACGAAGATATCATGTTGATAAAGAAGGATTGCAAAGAGCCAGATCCCGATGAAGGTCCCGAGCCAGGTCTCTGGTGGAAGATGATGTTTGATGGTTCCTCAAATTACAATGGGCATGGCATAGGCGCCATTTTGATGAATCCAAAAGGTGGCTATACCCCATTTACAGCAAGGTTATACTTTGAGTGTACGAATAATATCGCCGAATATGAAGCATACATTCTTGGCCTTGAAGCAGCTATTCACCTCAGGATCAAACTTCTCGACGTGAGTGGAGATTCATCTTTGGTTATCTATCAAGTGAAAGGGGAATGGGAGACCAAGCATGAGAAGTTAATCCATTACAGAGTCTACATCGTTGAAATGAATGAATACTTAGATGAGATCAAGTTCAAACATGTTCCGAGATCTGAGAATCATATCGCCGATGCTTTAGCCATGTTAGCGTCAATACGGAAAGTCAAACTAGTCAAAGAAGCACCACTTATTAGAACGAGCGTAAAACTGAACTCGCTTACTGTCAGGTGATCGAAGACGAGACTGATGAAAAGCCTTGGTTTCATGACATTAAGAATTATCTGCTCAAGAAAGAGTATCCGGCTGATGCTACCAACCTTGACAAGAAGACTCTGAGAAGACTGGCAACCAGGTTCTTCATCAGTAACGACGTATTATACAAGAGAAATTACGACATGGTCTTGCTCAGATGTGTTAACCGACATGAAGCAGACATGTTACTTCAAGAGATTCACGAGGGAACCTTTGGAACTCATGCCAACGGTTATGCTATGTCCAAGAAGATCTTGAGGGCCGGATATTACTGGTTAATCATGGAATCCGACTGTATCCAGTATGCCAAGAAATGTCACAAGTGCCAAATCTATGCTGACAAGATGCATGTACCTCCGGTGCCGTTGAACGTTCTAACTTCTTCGTGGCCTTTCTCAATGTGGGGCATCGACATGATTGGGGCAATTGAGGCGAAATCTTCCAACGGCCATCGATTCATTCTAGTTGCTATTGATTACTTCACCAAATGGATAGAAGCTGCTTCCTACGCCAACGTGACCAAGCAAGTAGTTGCCCGCTTCATCAAGAAAGAGATTATCTGCCGTTATGGAATTCCAAGCCGAATCATAACTGACAAAGGTACCAATATGAATAACAAGACTATGAAGGAGTTTGTGATAGCTTTAAGATTGCACATCACAATTCTTCTCCGTACCATCCTAAGATGAATGGAGTTGTTGAAGCTGCGAACAAAAATATCAAGAAAATCCTGCAAAAGATGATCAAGACTTACAAAGATTGGCGTGAAATATTACCATTTGCCTTGCACGAATACAGAACTTCAGTACGCACTTCAATAGGGGAAACCCCTTTCTCATTGGTATGGAATAGACGTCGTCCTCCCCATCGAAGTGGAGCTACCTTCCTTAAGGGTGTTGATGGAAGCCAAGCTTAATGAAGCCGATTGGGTTAATGATAGATTTGACCAGCTGAATCTAATAGATGAGAAGCGCTTGACAGCTATGTGCCACCATCAATTACATCAGAACCAGATGAAGAGAGCCTTTGATAAGAAAGTCTGAATCCGTGAGTTCCGCCAAGGAGAACTTGTACTCAAGAAGATCCTGCCAGTTCACAAAGACATGCGTGGGAAATGGATGCCCAACTACAAAGGCCCATTTGTTGTGAAGACAGTCTTCTCCGGAGGATCGCTAATTCTTACAACAATGGATGGTGAAGAGCTCGCACATCCTGTGAACTCTGATGCGGTCCGAAAATATTATGCCTAAAAAAGAAAAAATATATAGCTCGCTAAGTTGAAAACCCGAAAGGGCGACTTAGGCAAAAATGAGCGTCCCGGTGGATTGAAAACCCGAAAGGGCGGTCCAGGAAAAAATTAGGGACAAAGGCATTTCACTGCATCGGATGACACCGAGCATTGCAAATACATTTTACAAATGAGATCCATTCCAATCTAATTGCTCTTGTCAGAAGCAGGATTTCGGGTAGTCTTAGTCATTAGGGTCAGTAGGGGTCGCTGGTTTTAATGTAACATTTTCATATTGCCAATTTCAATTGTAATTTTCCATGGAGCTAGGCCTTTAGCAAGCTACCATTCTTTTAATAAAATTAAACCTTTTGCTATTCAATCTCTTTGTTCATAATATCTCTGTTTCATTTTTGTTAATACAATTTTGAAAGTGAGAAGTGTTTTCAAAATTTAAAACTGTTTTTGAAAATGCATTTGAAAAATAAAAGTTGCTTTGACTTGTGGAAATCTCTGAAGGATTTCTTCATTCCCCAGTAAGTCTCATCGTTGCAAAAACACTTCTAAACAATTGCTTCATCGCAGTCCCCAACGAGACTATAAGCTGACAACACTTACGGAACGATCCAGAGATCTCCCTAGCACCTTCCAAGTCGTACATAGTTATTTGGGGACCCACTCTCAGTGGAATCATCTTTTTCTCATTGAAGCTGCCATGCTTTCCTCAGGGGAATCATCTTTTGCTATATTCTCCCCCAAGAAGTCAGGATACTTTCCCCATGCAAGTCTGATGAAATCTCCCCAAGGAAGTCTGGTGAATTCTCCCCAAGGAAGTTTGATGTACCTTTCTTCCAAGAAATTGATGTATTATTCCCAGGAAGTCGCTACACTTTTCTCCAAGAAGTTTCTTAGCTCCACATTTTCCCCCATGAAGCGGATATTTATATTTTATCCCCAAAAGTCTCTACTCCCGAGATGACTCTTCCCAGGGAACAGGTCTTCTGCGACCAGAATTCAGATTCATGATAGCAATTCCTCCAGTGAAGTCATGATATCGTATCCCCATGTGGAGGACATGATATCGTATCCCCGTGTGAAATCATGATATTGTATCCCCAAGTGGATCATTTTCTCCCCAGAGAAGTTGGAACTTTGAAGCCAGATTTAGTTCCATCAACTTTCCTATCCCTTGATAGATGTACTGTTGCAGAGGTCGCCGGGTATCCCCGTCGAGATGTTTATTTTGTCTCATGTTCTCTTCCTCCTCTCGTCTGTTTTGTCAGCATATGCATTACATACTCATTACACATTTTCATTTACCTACACATTGACATACACATTAGCACCCGCATGCTTGCTATCCTCGTTGTCTTTTGTCATTACTTTGGTTGTGGGTTACCGCTGAGTAACTGGGTTTGTCCGCTCTCTCCAAGTAGATTGTCAGCCCTAAGCACAAAATACCTACTCTTTTCCAGTGTCCCCACAGAGTTCAACCCTCGTGGACGATGGTTATTTCAGCTATCTTTCCGCGCTAGGATAAGATAATCCCCATTTGAGTTCTTTTCCTCAATGGATCCTTATTTGACGGTTCGTTCTAGCTTGATCCTAGATTGAAATTTAGTCATGTCGGTCGCCAAACCTACTTGGACGTGCATTCATTTTGCACTATCTTTCACGAAGAGCCTTTACAATACCTTTGCAGATTTGCGACAGTTCTCGTCCGAGAAGCTTATCATCACATCATTACGTTACACTTTGCAACATCGGTATGCGACAGTTCTCGTACAAGAAGCTTATCATTACATTTTTACAACCGGTATGCGACAGTTCTCGTACAAGAAGCTTATCATTACATTACAACCTTCATTATAACCATCGTTACATTACAACCTTACATTACATTTTACAATCTCTATGAGCAGTTCTCATCCGAGAAGTTTATCATTGCTACTCTTGCAAATAAGCGGTATTTCTCGCCTGAGAAGCTTATCCTATCTTCATCATGACTAGCAGCAAGTGGTCATCTCCATCGAGAAGCTGGTTTCCATTTCCCTTTCATCTTGAAGAGTGGGAAGGTTTAAACTGAGTCATATTCAGGGAGCAACAAACCTTGAAGTATAGGGGAGGTTTATTTTACCCTTTAGTAAAAGAAGAAACTGAGACTCGTTCATGGCATACAAACCTTGAAGTATGGGGGAGGTTTATTTTACCCTTTAGTAAAAGAAGAAACTAAGACCTGTTCATGGCTAAGTATGAGGGAGGTTTATTTTACCCTTTAGTAAAAGAAGAAACTGAGACCCGTTCATGGCATACAAACCTTGAAGTATGGGGAGGTTTATTTTACCCTTTAGTAAAACAAGAAACCAAGACCTATTCAGAGCGCACAAAATTTGAAGTGTGGGGAAGTTTATTTACCCTTTCTGAATGAATCGTTTAGTTAAAGAAGAAGTTGAATCACATTTTGAAGCTTATCATTCGATTATGGTATGTAAGTCCCTTCCAACGATAAGTGGTCGTTCTCTCTCGAGAAACTTATCAGGGCATCCTCCCATTAAAGTCCATTTATTGTGGCATACAGCGGGTCTTACCTTGTATATTTTCGAATGAATCCTGAAGGTCCTGTTTCCAGAAGCTCGGATGTTATTCTTGCTGAATGCTCCAACATTCTGTTTACTTGATCCTACCCTAGAGTATCAGTCGGTCATGCCTGAACCTGTTGAACAGTACTCTCAGATATTCCCTAGTGGAAGTCGTCTCGCCGATGCCATCTCCATTGAGGATCCCTTTCTTCTCGTTCCTCCTAAAGTGGCAATTGGTCGTACTTGCACCAGTTGGACATCACTTTAGAATTCCCCAGTGTCGTGTTGTTTCCCCAGTGCGTCATATTCCCCTAGTGTGTGGTTGCTCGTCGCATCTGTCCCCTGTGTCGTCTGCATCCTTGCATTTATCATTCTAGCATATGCATCATATTAAATTCATAGCATTGTCAGCATTATAGTTCGTTTCGTTTTATCCATAGCATTGCATATCACTGCATCTAAGGACAAAATTTTTGGTTATCTGTATTTAAATCCCTTGCTCAAATCATCCGGTAAAGCTATTTAAATAGGGGCAACTGTCATACCCCAAATTTTACCCTTAGATCATTAGGTTCATTTCGCATTTCATTTCATCCTGCATTGTGTTTTAACTAACCGCTAACCGGTTTGCCTAGTCCGTTGGTTTTTGCAGGAAAATCACACTATGTGTGATTTATTTTATGAAGGGCGAAAGGGTCATTAATTTGCAGCCTTCCAACAATTCATGAAGCCAAGTCATCATCAGGAACTCCTCAAATGATTAGGGTTTCAATACCCGGGTCATTGTAATTTTATTTGAGCATGAGCCGAATTTTACGACAGTTTTGACGTCAGATCTCTCGTGACACAGTACATTTTATTCAAGAGCGATATTTAGTCTTCAGGTGGATTTTAGAAGTGCTTGTTGATTCATAAACTGTATGGAGCTAAGTGTGTTACAATATAAGTCAATTCAGGTAAAATCGGTGCGAGAATTTTCTTTGAAGAATTTATTTTAATAGACACACATTTTCTTGCTTTCTGCTACCTACCAGTCGATTTTAAAGAAACAGTGAAATTTCGGTTCGCGTTGAATTTATAATGAATATCTGTTCGTTTGATCATGATTGGAAGTCGAGTTTATTCGGGTTATGGAGTTATTTGAGATACGATTTGAATTTTAAATGCGGCAGGAAGTTCGTTTCGCCGTTTAATTGAATTTCTCTGCTTATTCGTTCAAGGCCATATTCACCGACTTTATTAGCGAGTACGAATTAATTTGCAAAGGGATTTGTTGGAACTCAGCAGTTACATCGGATTTAAATCGTGCAAGATGACTAGCTGTCTAATTCGGAGTTTGGCGTCAAAGGCTAATCAGATGAATTTAGCTGAACGAACTTAGTCAGATGAATTTATCTGAATGAACTTAATCAGACCAATTTAATTAGAGGAACTTAGTTAGTTGAATTTAGTCGGATGAACTTAATTAAATAAATTTATTCTATTGAGTTTAATTGGAGAAATTTATTCGGAGAAATTTAATCAGAGAAATAAATTCAATTTGTTAAGAAAAATAGAATTTATTTATTCTATATTTTTTATTACAATATACAAAATGATTACAATTTTAAACCCATTCCTAAAAAGTCCTAAACTTTCTAAGATGGTCTTCGTGCCGATCTTCATCTTCGACTTTTTTCTGGACCTGCAATAATACCGACAACAGACGGAAATAATGGATAAGTGGTTAGAATCGATAAAAATGATTTGTTTACTGATTATTCTGATACCCTCAGTTAATTTTCATCATCGGGTATGTCGGGAGGGCAACAACGACAAAGTCGTCGCCAACTCCCGGCTTTTTATTTTTCCGACCCCAGCACCGACCCAGCAACATCTGTTCAATTTAGTCCAGGAGAGAGAAAAAGTGATTTTGGAAAAAGTGATTTTGGGAAAAAGTTCTTTTTGAAAAAGCACTTATTCTAAAAATGATTTTTTTTGCCAAAAATTTTTGCAACAAAACAAATCCAACAAACTTCATGAAACGAAGCATCCTGGGAAAACGCCACAAATTCCTCAGCCACCATGAAAAACGCAACAACATTTCCTCTGGGTCCAAAACAAACTCATCAAATAATATTACAAATCTCCAGAAATAGGACCTGTAACCACATTAGAAACAAATTCGCCAACATTTCTGCTCCAAAGTTAGGATCAAAACAAACCATCAGAAAATCATGAAAAATTGGAACAACATCAAAACCGAAAGCTCGTGAAAAATCCAACAAATCCTGGAGAAACACAATAAATTCATCCCCCAAATCGTAACAATAATCACGCCCAGGCCCATCAAGAACCAATATAAAAGAACACCATCAGTTCTTCAAAGGGCATCAAAAAAATCAAGAATAAGAAGGGACGAAAAACCAGAAGACGAAAAGATCCATCAAGTTCATCATCAGGAAACCTAGAAAAATATAAAAGAACCTCACGAGTTTATCATAGAAGAACCATAGAAAGATCATCAGCAAGAACTTCCAACAAAGGGACTCAGAAGAACTACAGTTCTTCATCATCGTCACATGCAAGCCAACCCGTAGAAAAGCCGCTACGAACCCCAAAAAGAGGTGAGCAACTCATCTTAATAAAAGTTCATTTTTTGCAGGTAGAAGAAGTTGGAACGGAAGAACAAGAACGGACGAGATGAACGAAAAGCTCCAAGGAGCTTCAATAGCCGCCGCGGATGGAGAAAGAGGAAAGGGTCAAAGAGAAAACCCTAATGCCTCAGCACACATCCCTTTCCCATTTTATATTGCTTTTATATTTATTTTTATTTATTTTCTTTTTAGGTTAGAAATCTGCAAGTATAACTTTTAATTAACTTAAAATTAAAACTAAAAAAAGAGTTGTAAGTAAAGCCTAATTAAAAATCATATTTTCAAACTTAATCCAAAACTTTTTTTTTAAATCAAATTAAAACCATTTATAAAAATCACAATTAAAATTTATTTTTTTAACAATAAAAACCATTTTTACATTAAACCCCGTTTTTGTAAAATTTATTGAACAAAAATTCAAATAAAAATTAATTTTTTAAAACATAAAAATTAAAACCTTTTTTTTAAACAAAAACTTAAGGTTAAAATTTAATTGAACTTAATTTAAAACTTATTTTGAAATTTAATCTCCTAATTAATGGATTTAATCTTATAAGTTAAAATTAATATTTTAGTTATTTGCTGATTTTGTAAATATTAATCGCTAACTTTCTTTTTAAAAAGTTAAATTTATTTTGGATAAGTTAGTATTAAAATTGTTAATAACAAACATTTTCTAAAGACCTTTAAAAACCTTTTAATTCTTAAAATTTTTGTAAAAACATGTTTAACCAGATTTTCTAATGTTGCATTTGTAATTCGAATTGAACCGTCTAATTTCGTCTAACTTTTATGCCGACGTTCGTTTTTCTCAGTTGTACAATTATTAATCTTTCATTTTTCGTATTTCATTTTGATTGTAATTTATGCGAGGCGGTCGTTGCTTGTATTATGTTCTTTCTCTTGCACATTTCTCGTGTTTTCATACTGCCGCTTGCTTATTTTCCATTGCATTATTTACCGTTATCGCCCTTCAAAGGAATAGGTCTAGCCGTTTGACCGTCGCGTCAATAGTCCTCACCTTTGAATCTTTCACTTTCCAAACCCTAATTGCATAGGCGTCCCGCCGTGGACCAAATTACCTTTTATCCTAGCATTAGGATAGGGAGTCGCCGCACTCCGTATTAGGTTTCTCACCGTGGAATATCTGTTTTACCCTTTTTAATTCAATTCAATTTCATCGTAGAAATAGGAGTCACCGCACTCCACATAAGCGCTTCCATATGAACGCTTATTCCCCATTGAAACCTTGACCACAGTCAAGAAGTTTCTCTTCCTCCCTTTCGATGGGAACTATGATTACTCTGATTCCATCCCCTACCCAGGACACGTAGGCACAAGATGCGAGTCTTGGCGAGTAAACTTAGGACTAACCCTTAGGTCTTTCTTTCACCTTCTAACCCTTAGCATATACCCTTAAGCAAATAATATAGCAAAATAGCAAACATTAAAACAAGAGGTTCCTGTAGAGTACTACAGAAGTTTAGGGTGCTAATACCTTCCCTAAGCTTAACCAACCCCCGAACCCTAGATCTTTCCCTGCATTGCGTTTACGATGCAAAATTAGGTTTTTCCTTTCCTTGACCTTTCCTTCGGATAAATCAAAGACCGGTTGTGAACTAAATATGTGATTCAAACTAATTAATAATTTGATATCCTATTTTAACCGCAACAGTTGATTATCCTTTTCTCATTTATTTGTTTCAGTCGTTTTCGTATCGTTTGCGATGTAGTTTCGATAATTCTTGTGTGTGAGTTGATTATGCCATTGTTTGATCCTTGATCTTGATGAGTTAATTGATTCAATTGATGATTATTTGCTATTTTTGGACTTGATTTTCATGCATAAATGTTTGCCTTAGTATATGAGTGATTGTACAAATCATAAGTGGCCAAAAGTGCTTTTGAAAAAACAATTTTCATCAACTGCTTCAGTGTTAATCGATTAACACTTTTGAGCTGGAAAAGTGTTAATCGATTAACACTGTGTTTTTCAGCAAAAAAAAATTCCTTTTTTCAAGGGTTAATCAATTAACACTTTTGCACTGGCAAAGTGTTAATCGATTAACACTGCTCTAGAATGCCATTTTTGTGCATTTTCAAGTATGTTTGACATTCTTTTCTCATTCAACTCCCACGGATTGATATGATTGATTTTTATAGATGTTTTATGAGTCATTTAACTTCTGTTTGAAGCATGCTTGTAACTCTCTGATGCTCGATTTTATCAATTACGTATTTGTTTGCATTTTTGGCATTGTATGATCATGTTCATTCTTGCATTCTTTGATCACATGCTACATGATTTGTGATGCATATTAAATGATTTTGATAATGTTTTTCACTTTCATTCATGTTTTTATTAAGATTGTTCCTCATTGGAATATGCTTAATCTTGTATAATCAATAATTCACCCTTTTGCTTTAATTATTTTTCATCCATTTGGAAAATTGTTATCACATCACTCCCTCTTGATTAATTAATCGAAACTTCATTTCAATTAGTTGATTTTTCCTCTTTCTTCTCCTTTAGATCTTCTAGAGCTTTGTCATTTCTTTCCTCCGCAGAGTCGAAGATTTGCAACACGTTAGAGCACTGTACAAGTTTGCATCGTTATGTTGTCGGTTTCGTTTCCCGCAGTACACTTTGGTGTTATAGAAGGAATAAGAGTGGAGAATTCCTACACTCATTCTAATTATTTTGGGTAGGGTACGAATGACCTTGTGCCTGGAATAATCATCTCTATCTCCTTACTGTGGTATTCCCCATTTCCTCAGCTGAGTCGGTCCTTGATCACTTACGCCCTAACTGTTGTCTCTTGGTTTGAATTCTTCCTTTCATTTCAAGACTCCTTTCTCTCTTGGCCAGTCACCACTATTGGTTTCCCTAGAGACTCGTACTCAATCCTTTTACTTGGTTAATCAACCGTTCTTTGGTTAAAACCAATTATCTTCTGCCCCAGTGAAGTCAATCCTTTCTCTTCGGTTAAACACAATCTTCCTATTAAAAACTTGTTCCCCATCAAAACTCACAACCTTTTCTTGGTTCTCTCCTTCGTTATTGGTTAATCACTGTTTGTTAGTTAAAATACCAATTTATTCTTGTCTCAGTTAATCACAGTTCGCTTGTTAACATACTGAGTTTCCTTTGGGTTAATCACCTTCTCTTGGTTAATCACCAGCCCTTTTGTCAATCACAGTTTTCCTGTTAAAACCAATCCCCTATATCCTCAGTTAATCACAGCCTGTCTGTTAATATACTGAGCCTCTTTTGAGTTAATCACCTTCTCTTGGTTAATTACTCATTCTTTTCGAGTAATCACAGTCCGACTGTTAAACACCGAATCTCCTGCAGTTATCAACCTTTTTTTGGTTCAAGTACTCACACCTTTAGGTTAGTAACCTTCTTTTGGTTCAAATACCCTTTCCTTTAGTCAAGTAGTGTTTGTTCAGTCAGCGTACCATCCTTTGGGTCACAACCTTTGCTTGGTTGCACACCCACCCTTTTGGTTAACCACTGTTTATCAGTTGTCGCACCAAGTCTCTAGAGAGTCATACACCTTCCCTTGGTTCAATACTCTCTCTTTTCTTCTAGTTCATTACAGTCCGTCTGTTGACACTAACCTTTTGCTCTCCCCGCAGAGTTTTGCTCTTATCTTTATTTGGTTGATCACTGCCTGCCAGTTAATGCACCGAGTCCCCTGTGGATTTTACCTTTACTTCGTTTCTTATCCCTTTATTCTATTGGCTCCAACGCCATTCTTTTGTTTCCCCCCAGTGGAGTTATCATTTCTCTTCTACGTTCCTCAGTAGAGCCTCTATTTCTTGGTTTTTAAACCATTCCTTTTGCATCCCCAATTGGGTCTTACTACTTCTTTTTGCTCTTTGTTTTAGCACCGTCTCTGTTTCCTTTTCTTTCTATTTCTTTGTTCTCTGAACTACGTAGGCTCTAACTTTCTTATTGCACTATTAGGGTATGTAGGCACAAGATTTCTAAATCTTGGCAAGCCACCTTCTTCCATCCTCCTTTTTCTTTGGTCCGCCCAGATCTTCTTCTCTTTTCTAGTTCTATGAACTACGGAGCTCTAATTTCCTCATTGCACTATGAGGGTACGTAGGCACGAGGGCCCCAATCCTCTACGAGCACTTTCTTTCACTTTCTTTTTATTTTCTCTTCTCTCTTTTTATCTAGAAAACTTTTAGATAGATAACCCATCCAAGCCTAGAAGTAAGTAAAACGGTTCCTATCGAGTACGATAGATGCGTGAGGTGCTAGTACCTTCCCCTCGCATAACAGACACCTTTACCCGTTTCTCTTTCCCATGGGTTTTATCGATATTTTTCTTGTCCTTTGGGACTAAATAAAGTTCGGTGGTGAATCTGTTGTATCTTTGAGCGTGCGATTCACTCAGGTATTGATTGCGACTTTCTATGTCTAACTCAATTAACTGCAAGTGCACAGTCTATCACGTAGTAATAATAGATATCGATCCCACAAGGACTCGTAATCAAACTAGTATTATCGGGCGTTACTGTGTTTAGCTAGGTTGATAATGTTTTAGGGGAATAATAAGGAAATAAGTGCGTAAACTAAAGGGAACTAAAGCTTTTAATTAAGGTATAGATGCTTGAATCGGTATGTAATATGTTACTTCTTCAGGGATTCTATAGGTCACTGGTGTCTTTAGGTTTTCAAAAATAGTTTAAGAAGAAAATGATGGTTTAAAGACCTTTGTCTCACGATGGTTATTGACGCTAGTCGCAAATCTAAGGCGGAACGTATGTTGTCGCTATCCCGTTCGGGGTTAAAGTTACTTTTTGAAAACTATTAAGTTCTAATTCCTTTTAAAGCGATGTCGCTGTTTTTAAAATGAATGCCTAGTTTTTATTATCTGGTCTTAGCCTCAGCTGTCGCTTGTTGGTTCGTACCTTTATGAATTTCCCACTGTCGTGGCAAAACTACTGTAAATAATTTCTCGCTGTCGCGACGAAGGTTTATTTAGAAAAGTCAATTTAAAAACTGATGCCATAAATAAGTTTTGAAAAGGGAGATATACACCGGTTAATTATCGAATCCCATCAGATTATTTATTACATACCGATTACTTAAGATTTAGCCAGACATGGAATATAGATAAACAACACGTAAATAATGGCAGAAAATAATAATATGCATTATAATGGAAAATAGCAATTCAATTTACGATTAGAATAGAAACCTGTAAATAATTCGATTTGGCTTTTGGGAAATCCTCCAAAATGGCGGCCGGATTTAGTCTTTATGCCAATTACTCGTACAAAATAGAAATGGGAAAGTAAAACAACAATTGCAAGGAAGGAAAGAAAAAGGAAATAAAACAATGATAAGAAAATTGGAAACTGAATAATTGCTCTGAAAGTAAATTGGCAATACTTCGTCTCTTCAATGCGGCCCCCTTTTTCTGGTACCAGCTACCTCCTTTTATATATGGGATATTCAACGGTTTATTTCTTCGGGAAGTGGGAATGATATCAGAAAATATAGGAGCTAGTGGTCCACTTTTCTTTGGCACTTTCATAACTTGACAGCACGTGCAGAAAACTGCATTTTAACTCCATGACGGTCGTCATGGACCTGTGACGGTCGTCACACGCATGACGGTCGTCACACCCTTGTGACGGTCGTCATATCAGCAGAACTCGTTTTTGCTGCTTTTTGGCCTGATTTTCACCTGGTTTTCACCTGTAAATGCTTCTTTTCTTTATCTTGCTCCATTTGAGCATGGACTTTGAATACCTGCAAAATACTGGGCAAATAGTGTGGAAATATCCGAAATCAGAGTGAAAACGGTCGCCGATTAGTAGAAAAGTACATCATTATATATATATATATATATATATATATATATATATATATATATATATATATATATATATATATATATATATATATATATATATATATATATATATATATATATATATATATATATATATATATATATATATATATATATATATATATATATATATATATATATATATATATATATATATATATATATATATATATATATATATATATATATATATATATATATATATATATATATATATATATATATATATATATATATATATATATATATATATATATATATATATATATATATATATATATATATATATATATATATATATATATATATATATATATATATATATATATATATATATATATATATATATATATATATATATATATATATATATATATATATATATATATATATATATATATATATATATATATATATATATATATATATATATATATATATATATATATATATATATATATATATATATATATATATATATATATATATGTGTGTGATTTCGCGTTATCAAACTCCCCTAAACTTGAATCTTTGCTTGTCCTCAAGTAAAGGTAGGAAAAATTTAAAGTTCGGCAAGCACGCGGCACGCTCTTCCCTTGATAAGATTTCTCGGACGCCAAGTTAAGAAAAACCGGGGGTCAAATAGAAATAAAGCGTATACGGCGACGACACTTGATTGTAAGTCTTCGAAGGCCTCTCTTTTATGCAAGTCGGTCTCAATCATGTTACTGTAGCTCGACTTCAAGTTTCTCGCGACAAATTTTACCCGGCTTCGCTTTGGCGCAGTCACATTAAGCCCGTTATCCATACATGTTCATGGCAAGAAAGCCTGTTGGTGATTTTGATCTCTCTGCTAGTTTGATTTTTTTTTCTTTGCGCATATGCTTATTCTGCTATAAACCCGCAAGAGTTTCGTACCGTTGGGCTAAATGCTCGGGTGAGGAGCACCTAACTTAGAAGGGACATATCTCTATATTCATGCAATATGGATTTTCTTTTCTTTCAAGACTATTGAATTCTTACTAGAGATCATACACTTATTTGCATCGGTTTCTTGCTTAGAAGTGTTTAGGATGGTGCTGACTGCTCGTATAAACTACTGGGGGCTCCGTTCGAGTCGAAACTTGAGGCTTTGGTACGAGTAAGTAGTGAGACTGACTCGCATAAACCAGAGGTCTAAGGTGTCAGGGCGTAGAAGCTTTGTTAAAATTTTCTTCTCGGAAATTCCAACTTGGTAAAGTTTAGGCGTAATGCGTGATGCTTTGGAGAGGATAAAAGTTTCTTTGTATATGTCATATGAAGCGCAGGGAGTTCATGTAACAGATATATATATATATATATATATATATATATATATATATATATATATATATATATATATATATATATATATATATATATATATATATATATATATATATATATATATATATATATATATATATATATATATATATATATATATATATATATATATATATATATATATATATATATATATATATATATATATATATATATATATATATATATATATATATATATATATATATATATATATATATATATATATATATATATATATATATATATATATATATATATATATATATATATATATATATATATATATATATATATATATATATATATATATATATATATATATATATATATATATATATATAAGAGCTTATTTGCCGAAAATTAAAATTACTTTAAATTGAAAATTCGAAAGAAAAAGTACAATAGGAAATGGGGAATAACAGGGAAAAGGGAAATAACGGTCCGCTCCCACACTAACTCAATCAGTGTCCTCATTGATTTGAAAGAATGCGGAAGGGAGAAATACAAAGGAAATAAATAAAGAAAACAAAAAATTAAAAAAATGAAAAATATTGCTAGTCCCTTCCTCTTCCTCGATCTCTACCTCGACCTCTGGCTGTGCCGTCGTGTGCCGCAAGGTTCAGAGCTCTGGTGTGGAAGATGTAATCACGGAGGCCATCGACTCGCACAGTAAGGTGTGCCATCTCATCGGCCATGCCAGAATGGACATCCTGCATCATCTGCAAAGATAGCCTAATTTGACCGGTTTGCTATCTCTGCCATGCTTCGAATTCTTCAGCCCTTCGGTTCTGATGTTCCATCATAAGCATCATCTGGTTCTGCTGTTCGATGCAGCGGAGGAGGGCCTCGGATGTGTCATCAGTGGCAGGACGGCGGCGGCGGTGCGCTGAAGGGCCTTCGGCAGCAGGTGCTTGTGATGGCTCAGGCTGGCCGGCTCTGTCTAGCTCCTCTTGAACTTCGTCCTTGGGCTCTTGGATATTATCCTGTGTTGGGGTAGCAGGGGCAGTGGTATCGAAGAGCCAGTTGGCTCTATCCTCCGAATGCATTCGGGTGCGTGAAGGCATGATGATGCTCTGGATAGTGCGGCCTCGCACTACCGGATGGTATCTCCCATCTAGGCGGGCCTTGATGAGGTGAGAGGCGCGGCAGTGGTCGGTGTCTAGGAAGACAGGGGGCATCTGGCGGAGTGTCTGGAGGCGGTCGCCAAGGCCGAGGCCTATGGCAATGGATGTGATGATGCCACCGAAATAGAAAGGTTTTGAGCCACGGTTACAATTGGCCTGAATGTGAGCCAAGAGGAACGGGGCGGCGTTAACAGGTTCTGAAGCGAACACGCAACGGAGGAAAAACAGCTCCTTTGAGTTGACCTTGTGGTTACTGTCACGAGCGAATATGGTGTTGCTCAACACGCGGTGGAAGTAGCGGATAGTTGGGTTGTGGATATGAGTGGCGTTCAGAGTGTCCCAACTTTCTGGAGTGGTTCCGGTTAATTGGTTCCAGAGAGGGAAAGCTTCTTGGTAGAACTGATCGGATATGCAGCGGTGAGCATCGTCGATGTGAGGTATTTGTAGAATGACGGCGATGCGGTCCTGGGGGACTTGATATTTGGTGCCGAACAAACGAAAGCAGGCGGCACCGGTAAGTTGGTTGGTATCGTCGGGCGATGTTGCGTACGCGAAGGAACTGAGAAACTCCAGTGTGAGTTGCTCGTAGGTGGGTTGGGGATTGGTGCAGAGATTCCAGATGTCGGCTCTCTATAACATCCAAGTTACGCCATCCAGAATCCTGAGTTCCATCAGAGAATCCAGGTGAGCATACCGGGTCGGCTGAAGTGACCGCTGATGGAATGCTAAGAAGTTGGTTTGCTGTCGTTCGCCAGTCTCGCCTTCTCGGAAAGTGATAGTGCTCAAATCGGGGTTTGCACGGTTTTGTCTGGCCATTTTGGTGAGAGAAGTGAAAAGGTTTGAGAATAGGAAGTTTCTGAGGATGGTGAGGTATGGGAATGCAGAGGTTAATATATAATAGTGGATTGGAAGTTGAAATGGTGGAGATTTAATGGGGGATTCGGAGGGTTTTTAGTGGGTTTTCAATGTGGGGAAATGGGGAATTAGGGGAGTGGAAGTGGAGAGGTGCGTGACCTCTATTTTGACAGAATTGGGATTTTATCTGCGTGACGACCGTCAGGGATGTGTGACGGTCGTAACATGCATGACGACCGTCAGGGGAGTGTGACGACCGTCACAGCAGCAAATTTTGCAGAAATGCAGAATTTCGCTTGTGGGGCGTTTTAACAGTGGAAAATTTGATTTTTGCATTATGATAGATTGATTACAGAATAAGAAATAACAGGAAACATAATTAAGGGAGATACTCGAATGAAATGAAAATAACATTGAATCAAAAATGAGTTTAAAGTAATACAATATCCAAAAGAAACAATTGCAAAATGAAATAATGTGAAACAATGTGAAATGCAGTAAACTGAAATTAAAGAGAAAACTAAAATATCACTCATTTGGTTTCTTCAAGTTGTTGACCTGCTGAATAACGTCATTAAATTGGTCACTAACTACGTCCATGTAAGTAACGAAATCCATGCGAAGTTGCGTTAATTCATCTTTGATAGTGGTTATTTCCAGCTTGAGGTCGTCTACAGTTCTTAGAACAGTGTCCAACTTGTCTGTGTTTTGTTCAGGAGTGGGGTCAGGAAAGTTATGGTAGTTAGGAGGGGTCTCAGGATCTATCTCCACTTCGGACTCATAATCTTGGTAGTACAAATTGTCATGTGCTTCTGAGATTTGATCACTGTCATACATGTAAGCCTGGGGTGTGGAGTGAGGTGATGGGGGTCCCATAGGCTCGTCCAATTCATAAAGCCAATTATCTCTGTTATGGATACTGGTTAGCTCATGGTTGGGCAATGTGAAAAGGTGGACAGGTTGATCAGCTATGAGGTATTCGTAGGCTCCTGGTCCTAAGGTACCTAAGATACGACTGTTGAAGCAGAACTGGATGTCCATTGATCTGAGGTTGCCGAAATGAACGGCTTTGTTCAGGTAATACCTCAGGCCAATTTCGTGGGCGATCATGGCGACTAGGCCTCCTATTAAAATGGGTGAGTGTGGTTCCTGATTGAGGCGTGTAAATGCCCTCATCATAAAAGGGACAACATTTACAGGGCGGCCTTGTGAAGCACAGAGAAGGATGAACAACTCGTCCTTTGAGACTGTTGTAATGTTTTCCTCCTTCCCAAAGAGGGTATGGGCTAAAATCCTATGGAAATAGCGGAAGGCTGGATTGTGTATCTCGTTGTTGTGCATGTTATTCGGTTCTGGGTGATAGTTACCGGTGATGGAACCCCAGAATTGGTCTAATTCAAGATCAATATCCTCTTCAGTGGTGGTAAACACAAAAGGTCCGCTAGGGAAGCCTAGGATGTTAGCTAACGTGGTTCGGTTGTGTGTTTGGTCCATTCCAAACATTCTAAAGGTTATCAGCTCTTTGGTGGATCCATAGGCATGTTCATGTAAGTAACTTAAGGAGCTAAGGAATTCGAACGTCAGTTCGCGGAAGGTAGCAAATCGGGTCTTTAGAGCAGTTTGCTCCCAGCCTAATTGGTTAAATAAATACTAAATGCTATCCTGGATTCCTAGCTTGTCCATGGTGGGTTTATCGTAGTACATAGTCAAAGTAAAGCTTCTCTGAGTCAGTGCCTCAAATCTGGCCTTATGAGCTAGTCCTCTAAACACAACAGTCGTAACGTCGATGTCAGCCATACTCGTTAGTCGGATAAAAACGGGAGAAAAGTAGAACGACTTTAAAATCCTGGAAAAGTTAAAATCACATTCACTCAGGTCATATTTTTAAGAAGCAAAGGGTGATAAAAGAAAGAAAAATAAAATACATAGTAGAAAAATAAGAAAATAAAAATTTATAGAAATTATAAGTTAAAAGGAAAACATAGTTTTAATATATTTAGAAGGGAAAAATGGGAAAAATTGGGTTGCCTCCCAAGCAGCGTTGTCTTTAACGTCAGAAGCCTGACGATAGCTTGGATATAAGCTATTCGGGAAGCTCGAGCAATTTCATATTGCTCACGTGGTCGTTGTGTTCATTTTGATTATAATGTTTCAAACGCTGTCCGTTTATTATAAACGGTGCGTTGATTTGATTCTTGATTTCAACAGCTCCACTCTTGAGGACTTTGGTGACCTCAAAAGGTCCAGACCATCTAGATTTTAATTTTCCAGGGACGAGTTTTAATCTGGAGTTGAATAGGAGCACGATGTCTCCCACACTGAATTGTTTCCGGATCGAATGTTTATCATGCCATTTCTTTGTTCTTTCTTTGTAGATGCGTGCATTCTCTTACGCGTCTAATCTGAGCTCTTCCAATTCATGAAGGTTCAAGATTCGTTTCTCTCTTGCCGTAGTGTAGTTGAAGTTTAGCGTCTTAATAGCCCAGAAGGCTTTATGCTCTAATTCTACCGGCAGGTGACATGATTTTCCTTAAACTAGTTTAAATGGTGTGGTGCCTATTGGTGTCTTAAAGGCGGTCCTATAAGCCCATAAAGCTTCGTTCAGCTTCGATGACCAATCTTTCCTGGAGGTTGCGACAGTATTTTCTAAAATTTGCTTTATTTATCTGTTCGAAACCTCCACTTGTCCACTAGTTTGTGGATGATATGGTGTGGCTACGCGGTGTTTGACTCCGTATTTGGAGAGGAGTTTGTCAAAGATTCGCGATATGAAGTGCGAACCACCGTCACTAATGACGAGTCTGGGCACACCGAATCTAGGAAAGATTGTGTTTTTAAAGAGTTTAACGACTACTCGCGTGTCATTTGTTGGAGCGGCAACGGCCTCTATCCATTTAGATACATAGTCGACAGCGACGAGTATATATTTATTTCCAAAAGAAGACGGGAAAGGTCCCATGAAGTCTATTCCCCAGACGTCAAAGATTTCTACTTCTAAAATTCCTTTCTGAGGCATTTCATCGTGTCGTGAGATGTTGCCAGTGCGTTGGCACCGATCGCATTTTAGTACAGCGATATGGACATCCTTCCAGAGACTAGGCCAAAATAGGCCAGATTGTAGAATTTTAGCGCATGTCTTTGAGGTGCTAGCATGACCACCATAAGGTACTGAATGGCATTGGGAGATGATGTCTTCTATTTCTTCCTCTGGGACACAGCGACGGTATAAGTTGTCGGCGCCTCGTTTGAAGAGTAGAGGTTCATCCCAGTAGTAATGCTTTAAGTCGTGGAATAATTTCTTCTTTTGTTGATAAGTCAGGTCCGGTGGAAGCACGTCTGCGGCCAAGTAATTAACGATGTCAGCAAACAACGGCAAAGTGGCTTGGGCATAGACAGCTTCCACGGCTTTTTCCAGTTCCGATTCTTCCGAAGTTGAGTTGGACATATCGCTTTCCAATTTGGCTAGCAGACGTTCATAGAGAAAGTCGTCATTTATAGGCACTGGTTGTTGTTTAATGCCCTCTATACGGGATAAGTGAACTGCAACTACGTTCTCGGTCCCCTTCTTATCTTTAATTTCTAAGTCAAACTCTTGTAATAATAGGATCCATCTCAATAATCTGGGTTTGGCGTCCTTTTTGCTTATTAGGTACCAAATGGCAGCGTGATCTGTGTATATGATTATTTTGGCTCCTACCAAATAGGAACGGAATTTGTCAAGAGCAAACACGACTGCTAGAAGTTCCTTTTCCATTATGGCGTAGTTCATTTGGGCAGGGTCTAAAGTTCTACTGGCGTAGTAGATAGCGTGAAGCTTCTTGTCTTTCCTTTGTCCTAGAACTGCGCCTACAGCGTAATCACTCGCATCGCACATGATTTTGAATGGTAGTCGCCAATCTGGGGGTTGCATGATTGGTGCGGTGATAAGTGCTGACTTTAGAGTTTCGAATGCCTCTAAGCATTCTTTGTAGAAGATGAACTCGGCATCTTTCATTAACAAACCTGTAAGAGGTTTTGTGATTTTCGAGAAATCCTTTATGAATCTTCGGTAGAATCCAGCTTGTCCTAAGAAGCTTCGTATTTCTCGTACGGTTTTTGGAGGTTGGAGATCCTTTATGATCTCTATTTTGGCTTTGTCAACTTCGATCCCCTTTTCAGATATGACGTGTCCTAAAACGATGCCTTGTCGGACCATGAAATGGCATTTTTCCCAATTAAGGACAAGGTTCACTTTAGCGCATCTTTTGAGTACCATTTCTAAATTTGACAGGCAGCTTTGAAGCTTTGTCCGCATATAGAGAAGTCATCCATGAACACTTCCATGATGTCGTCTATGTAATCCGCAAAGATTGCCATCATGCATCTTTGAAAGGTTGCTGGAGCATTGCACAGTCCGAACGGCATTCGGCGATAAGCAAAAGTACCATAGGGACAGGTGAATGTTGTCTTTTCCTGGTCATCGGGGTGAATAGGAATTTGAAAGAATCCCGAATAACCATCTAGATAGCAGAAGTACGAATGTTTCGCTAGTCTTTCCAACATTTGGTCTATGAAAGGTAAAGGGAAGTGATATTTCCGAGTTGCCTTATTCAGTTTTCTGTAATCGATACACATCCTGTTACCGGTCACAACTCTTTGGGTTATCGATTCGCCTTTTGCATTCTTCACTACAGTAACGCCTCCTTTCTTGGGTACTACGTGTACTGGGCTGACCCATTGGCTGTCGGAGATCGGGTATATGATTCCTGCGTCTAGTAACTTTTTCACCTCGTCTTTGACTACAGTGCTTAGGATCGGGTTTATCCTCCTCTGATGTTCTCTTGAAGTTTGCAGTCTTCCTCCAGCATGATACGGTGCATACAGATGGAGGGACTTATATCTTTTAGATCACTTATATAATAGCCTAATGTGTTTGTGTATTTCCTTAGGACTTCTAATAATTGCTCAGTTTCTGATTGTCCTAAATTTGCATTGACTATTACTGGTCTTTTGAATTTTGTATCTAGGAATTGGTACCTGAGGGTTTTAGGTAGCTCTTTAAGTTCTAAAGCTGGTTTTTTTAGACCTGGCATGTGATTTGGAGTGAGTGCTATGATCTCGCTCAAACTATCATCTTTGTATGGTGCACGCCAGTTGTCGTCTTCATGAATAGCAGGGATCTGGATTTTCATGATTTCAGAATATATAGTTTCTTCCTTCTCTAATTCTCGTATGCATTCGTTAATGACATCTACTATATAGCATGTGTCATCTATAGTTGGTGCCTTCAAGAACTTGGTAAGGAAGAACTCTATCTTTTCTTCTCCTACTTCGAATGTTAGCCTTCCTTTCTTTACGTCTATGATAGCTCCGGCTGTAGCTAGGAACGGTCTTCCTAGGATAATTGGGGTAACAGAGTCCTCTTTGATGTTCATGATTATGAAGTTGGTTGGGATATAGAATTGGCCTATGCGTACTGGAACGTTTTCCAGTACACCGACGGGATATTTGACTGATCGGTCAGCCAATTGTACGGACATTTTAGTTGGTCTTAGTTCTCCCATATTCAGATTTTTGCATATAGATAAAGGCATGACGCTTATACTGGCTCCTAGATCGCATAGAGCTTTGTCTATAACAAACTTTCCTATGACGCAAGGTATGGAGAAGCTACCTGGGTCTTTTAGTTTAGGAGGCATGTTGTTTTGAATGATTGCACTACATTCGACAGTAAGTGTCACTGTCTCGTTATCCTCTATTTTCCTTTTATTAGACAAGATTTCTTTAAGAAACTTAGTGTATGACGACATTTGAGTTATCGCTTCTGTGAACGGGATAGTGATGTTTAGTTGTTTCAGAAGTTTAACAAATTTCTTAAATTGTCCTGAAGTTTTGGAGTTTATTAATCTTTGAGGATAAGGGATAGGTGGTTTATATGGCGCTGGAGGCACATATGAGTTTCATCTTTGGCGGCCTTTTCTCGTCACATTCCTTCTTTTCTGTTTCAGACTCCTTTTCGGTTGGTTTATCAGATTTCTGATGCATTACTAAATCTTCATTCCTAGGATCTGTTGGGCCTTCCAATTCTTTTCCACTTCTCAATATAACAGCGTTTGCGTGACCTTTAGGATTAGGTTCGGGCTGGCCTGGAAATGTTCCAGCTGGGGCAGCTGCAGAGGCTTGTTGTTGAGCCACTTGTGATATCTGCGTTTCGAGCATTTTATTGTGGGTGGCTAAAGCGTCTACTTTTCCGGTCAGCTGTTTAATCTGCTTGCTAGTGTGTATGTTTTGATTCAGGAATTCTTTGTTTGTTTGAGCTTGAGTAGCTATGAATTTTTCCATCATTAATTCGAGGTTTGATTTCCTAGGGGCAGTCTGGGCAGCAGCGGGTGCTTTCAAGGCATTACCGTTCTTGTAGGAAACGTTTGGGTGGTTCTTCCATCCTGGGTTGTAAGTATTTGCGTAAGGATTTCCTTGAGCGTAGTTTACTTGATCTGGTGGGATTTCGGCCAACAATGGGCACTCGGGCGCATTATGAGTGGCGATTCCGCATAACTCGCAGTTTGGAGTTACAGCAGCTACGGTTGCATTTGAGTTAACGGTCAGACTGTCGATTTTCTGTGCTAGAGCGTCTACTTTAGCGTTGAACTTTTCAAGGCTGCTGATCGTACATCCCACCTTTCGCTGCAGGTTTCTCTGCTGAAATTCGTTCACCTCCCCATTGGCAGTGGTTCTGAGACATGTTTTCGATTAGTTGATAGGCTTTGTTGTATGGCTTATCCATAAGTGCACCGCCCGCGGCGGCGTCTACAGTTAATCTGGTGTTATACAGAAGCCCATTGTAGAAAGTATGGATTGTCACCTAGTCTTCTAGACCGTGGTGAGGACATGCTTTCATCATATCTTTGAACCTTTCCCACGCTTCGTAGAGAGATTCAGTATCTTTTTGTCGAAATCCGTTGATTTGAGCTCTAAGCATAGCAGTTTTGCTTGGCGGAAAGTATCTCGCTAAGAAAACGTTCTTCAACTGTTCCCACGTCGTAACGGAGTTGGATGGTAAGGATTGTAACCATGTCCAAGCTCTATCTCTAAGAGAGAAAGGAAAAAGACGAAGTCTTATTGCGTCTGGAGTTACTCCATTTGCCTTCACTGTGTTTGTGTATTGCACAAACTTCGTTAAGTGTTTGTTTGGATCTCAGTTGCATTTCCTGAGAATTGATTTTGTTGTACAGCTGACAGCAATAACGGTTTTAGTTCGAAATCGCTTCGATTGATAGCTGGGGCAATAATGCTACTTCGAGGTTCCATCTGAGAGGGTGTAGCGTAGTCCTTCAGCGGTTTGTTCTGAGGTCCTTCAGCCATCTTTGCTTCTTCAACAGGAGGATGAGCTGGAAGATCAGGAATATTGTGTCTTCGTTGATATTCGATGATGCGCCTTCTTAAATGTAAGAAGCGCTCTAGTTCGGCGATTGTAGGTTGTAAGATGTCGCCTTGTGAGTGATTACTTTGCATACAATCGAAGAACGAGTAGAGGGAGAGAGAATTGTTAACCTAGTCTATACTGTGTAACAAAAGATTACACTATTGACTAAACGGGTCCCCCGCAACGGCGCCAAAAACTTGATCGCGACTTTCTATGTCTAACTCAATTAACTGCAAGTGCACAGTCTATCGCGTAGTAATAATAGATATCGATCCCACAGGGACTCGTAATCAAACTAGTATTATCGGGTGTTACTGTGTTTAGCTAGGTTGATAATGTTTTAGGGGAATAATAACGAAATAAGTGCGTAAACTAAAGAGAACTAAAGCTTTTAATTAAGGTATAGATGCTTGAATCGATATGTAATATGTTACTTCTTCAGGGATTCTATAGGTCACCGGTGTCTTTAGGTTTTCAAAAATAGTTTAAGAAGAAAATGATGGTTTAAAGACCTTTGTCTCACGATGGTTGTTGACGCTAGTCGCAACTCTAAGGCGGAACGTATGCTGTCGCTATCCCGTTCGGGGTTAAAGTTACTTTTTGAAAACTATTAAGTTCTAATTCCTTTTAAAGCGTTGTCGCTGTTTTTAAAATGAATGCCTAGTTTTTACTATCTGGTCTTAGCCTCAGCTGTCACTTGTTGGTTCGTACCTTTATGAATTTCCCACTGTCGTGGCAAAACTACTGTAAATAATTTCTCGCTGTCGCGACGAAGGTTTATTTAGAAAAGTCAATTTAAAAACTGATGCCATAAATAAGTTTTGAAAAGGGAGATATACACCGGTTAATTATCGAATCCCATCAGATTATTTATTACATACCGATTACTTAAGATTTAGCCAGACATGGAATATAGATAAACAACACGTAAATAATGGAAGAAAATAATAATATGCATTATAATGGGAAATAGCAATTCAATTTACGATTAGAATAGAAACCTGTAAATAATTCGATTTGGCTTTTGGGAAATCCTCCAAAATGGCGGCAGGATTTAGTCTTTATGCCAATTACTCGTACAGAATAGAAATGGGAAAGTAAAACAACAATTGCAAGGAAGGAAAGAAAAAGGAAATAAAACAACGATAAGAAAATTGGAAACTGAATAATTGCTTTGAAAGTAAATTGGCAGCACTTCGTCTCTTCAATGCGGCCCCCTTTTTCTGGTACCAGCTACCTCCTTTTATAGATGGGATATTCAACGGTTTATTTCTTCGGGAAGTGGGAATGATATCAGAAAATATAGGAGCTAGTGGTCCACTTCTCTTTGGCACTTTCATAACTTGACAGCACGTACAGAAAACTGCATTTTAACTCCATGATGGTCGTCACACGCATGACGGTCGTCACACCCTTGTGACGGTCGTCATATCAGCAGAACTCGTTTTTGCTGCTTTTTGGCCTGATTTTCACCTGGTTTTCACCTGTAAATGCTTCTTTTCTTTATCTTGCTCCATTTGAGCATGGACTTTGAATACCTGCAAAATATTGGGCAAATAGTGTGGAAATATCCAAAATCGGAGTGAAAACGGTCGCCGATTAGTAGAAAAGTACATCATTATATATATATGATTTCGCGTTATCAGGTATAATCCCGCTAGCTTCATCGTGATGAAGGATTAGATGTATGGGTTGATGTTGCCAACCTACCAGACACTTTACCTGAAGTTCCTAGGAGGAAGAGGAAAGGAGAGAAGAAGTTGAATGCTGATGAAGAAGGTCATTCTGAACCATCCATTACCTCTACCATCATCCATTACACCACCACTATTTAATGCTCCCCAGACCAATAATCCAAATGAACATATGCCTGAGGGCACTCCCAATGACATGTTGAACTCTGAACATGATCATATTGTTTATGATGCTGAAACATATGAAGATTTACCATATCTTGTCATTCCTAGTGGTTACGACCCTGATCCAAATCCAAATCTTTGTGATCTAACCATCAAAATTCCCCAACATATCTATACCTAAAGAACCTAATGTTGGTAAGATGCTGAGGAAATTTTAATTATATTCAAAGAAGCATCTTCATGCTGCTATGTGGACTAATTTTCAATTTGTTTGTCCAGCAGAAAGCAATTCGGCTTGGGAAACTTACAGGAAATGGGTGAACTCCAAAATCTTAAGACTGAAGAACTTTGGATATAAAGATTTTGAAAAGAATGTCCATTCATGTCTCGTACCTGCTATGAAAATCTTAAAGTTAAGATTTTCTCCATTGTGTCTTTCTACACCTAAGATTGATGAAGGAAAGGAAACTACAAATGCTTCTAGGAATACATATGTCACCATGGAAGATGTTTTTGCTCACTGATCAAGGAAAACAAGTTGTCTCTGAAGACCAACAACAATCTGAAGATCTTGTCTCACGACAACAAATTATTGTTTATGAAAATTTGAATGTCGCTGCTGGAACTTCTTTTTCTGGAGTGATTCCAGAAATTTTGAAGACTCTTGTTGAGCTTAAGGAAGACGAAGACCTGGTCAACTAGCGCTTGGATAGGTAGGAAAAGATATTTGAGCTTATCCTTTCCAGACTTCCCCTGTAGAACTCAAACCCTTAATTTTTCTGAAAATTCTTATGCACTTTTGTTTGTGTTGTTTTTTATTAAGTGTTCGTGTTTGTTTCTTTTGTTATGTACTTCTGCGCCTTCTGGCGTTTTTATTTTAATGAACTTATTTCTTGTTCTTATTTTTTTTGTCTATGTCTTTTTGATTGCTGACAAAAAGAGAGAGAAACTTAATGATTTTGATATATCTATATCCATGAATCAGAACCCAAACTATTTAAATATTTCTACTAACAATTACATGAGAATATTCTATTAACTGTTTCAAGGAAAGTAATGAATATCAAAAGATACTGAAGTTTTCAGATCAGATTGTAAGACAACTAATTTCTGAAGAAATGGTCTCTAAGTTTGAAGAATTTATTTTAAAATTGAGAAAGACTTCCAACAAGGCGTTAAGTTTGAAAAGCTTTAACCAGGATCTGAAGATTTTTTAAGATCTCAAATCAGGCTAAGTCTTTCAACCCAGAATTCTGAAGTGTTGATTCTGACAACTTGGATTCTGGAATAGTTCTAGTAACTTCTGAAGAAAACCAGATTCTGACAGAAGATCATTCTAGCTCTATAAAATGGTTAATCAGGAAAGTTCTCTTTCATTCTGATTTTATCTTTTTGGGACTATACATCTCAGGAGGAGCTTTATGCTTCTTGCTGATATGACTTTCTGCGATTACCCTATATAAATTGTTCATCAAAATACATTGTTTTGTCATCACCAAAAAGGGGGAGATTATTAGAAAAGTATTTGGTTATGCATCTATACCTTTGAGTTTTGATGATAACAAAGTAGTATTGTGTAGCTTTAACAACCAGTTCTGATTCTGAAAAAATGACGTGCAACGTCATCAATTTCTGAAGTTTATGTTCCGTAATACGCTTCTACACTGATTTACTTCTAAGAAGCTTTTGAGAAGACGTCATGTTGCTGCTACAATGTTCTCTTAGTTACTGCTTCTGGATGTGACTCTGATCATCAAACTTTTGAAGAAAGGCGAACTTCTAAAGTTTCTAGCTGAAAATTCTAAGGATCTCAAGTCAGACGTTGATGTTACCAAGATTGTGCTTGATGATTCTGAAGATTCTGATTTCAAGCTACGTGACTCTTTTGTTCAAGCTTCATCAAATTTTCATCAGAAGCCAATGAGTTTGAAGATAAGGATAAAGGATACATGATCAAAATAGTAGACAATACAAAACGAAATTGTTCCTCCACTACCTGATTTTTGTAGGCAAAATGACGATACTATTTGTCACACCTGTCACTATTCTGTTAGTGAACAACTACATTTTCGTATTCCCGATTTTCCTTCCAACGGATCCTTTTTCATGCTATATATATATATATATATATATATATATATATATATATATATATATATATATATATATATATATATATATATATATATATATATATATATATATATATATATATATATATATATATATATATATATATATATATATATATATATATATATATATATATATATATATATATATATATATATATATATATATATATATATATATATATATATATATATATATATATGGGACTTGGAGACTTAAAGAAAGTTGCAGAAATAACAAGACTGTTTCTATGTGAAAAGCTTTCAACTTTGTGCAAACTTTTCTTTGAGTATTTCATTTGTGTAAATCTACTTGTGTAAGAAACACTTTGTAAACATACATCTTTGTATTCAAACTGTTTGTTTGTAGTTCCTTGAGGGACCAGTTAGGTCAGTATCTTTGATATGACATTGATTGTGTGTCTTTGTGGTTTGTTAGTCACCAGTTGTAGCTAGTGCATTTGTAATCAATTGATTATAGTGGATTAAGTCCTTGTGTATAAGGTGAAATCATCAGGCGGGTGGACTGAATTAGCTTTGAGTTTCAAGTGAATCAAGATAAAAATGCTTGTATCTCTCTCATTGTTCAATCTTTTGATTGTTGAGTTTTTGAGTTGGTAAAAAAAAATTTAAAAACCCAATTCAAACCCCCGTTTCTTTTGTTTTTCACACCTTCACAAGCCTCTAGGATAACCATCTCCTCGTCTTCTAAGGAAGAAATCCCCACTTCTGTTCGAAATTCCCACGATGGAAGAGGCAACTATTATCTTTTTGTTCTTGGTAAAATAAAAGAAAAAAAATAAATCACCACAATTGTCATAATCGTTAGAGGGGATAATTGTAATCCTCAAATACTACAACTCTACGAAAACTTAAACCCTATTTTGAACATTTCCTTACAATTCATACTCACAACTACTATAGAAGGAAGGAAAAGTAGAAGGAATCCATACCTGAGAGAGTTTTGAATGAAAAGTCAGGGGTCTATGGAAAAGTTTTGCAGTTTAGAGGAGCTAGGAAAAGTCGTGAGAACAAAATAGAGCAAGTGAAAAGGGAAGCTTTAAAGAATCCTCAAACCTTTTTTACTCCACTATAATTTTGTAAAGCTTAGCACGCTTCTGACATGTAACACTAGGGCTTAAGGACTCGAAAAATAGGTCATCATTACTTACATTAAATGGAAGTAAGCATGATTATCTAAATGATTGATTGACATTCCTATCAAATATTCTGGTTAATTAAGAGACATATAGCAAGGGTATTATGCCAATAAAAAGGAAGGATTCACCCCAAGCTGAGGGATTTGCCTCCTATTAAAAATGGTCGCCTTTAACTGAGGGACTTTCCCCAAGCTAATGGATTTTCCTCCCATTAAAAAGGTTGCCTTCAGTTGACGAATTTGCCCCAAGCCGGTGGCCTCATCTCCTATTAAAAAGTCTCCTCCAACCGAGGGACTCACCACGAGCTGAGGGAATTTTCTCCCGTTCGAAAGGGCCATGCCTCATACCACGAAATGGAACCTGAAATGAGCCTTAAAAGACTTATCCCTTTTACAAGCCCTCATGTTTGAGAGACTATGTATTGTTATATTTGTGAGAATCCCAAATTGGGACGACTCTAGGGTCTTCACCCAATAAGACATCTCTTAGGCGCTACCTTTACAAAGTGTGAGATCTTTCCCTTGGGAACAGATGACGTGTATAACACCACTATATCCCCATGAAGTCATACTAGAATGAGTCATGCAATGACTCCCTTAATAATAGGTGGTCAACAACCTCTTCAAGTCAAAAGGGAGCGGTTACCGCCTCCTAGGGTTTCTAAGTCTTAGGACCAAGAGCCTCTATAAATACTTCTCCTCTATTGGGAGAAGATGACATATCCTAACTTAACCATATATCGTATAATACACGGAGCCTCTCACATCATGTAAGATGGTCTTTCATATCACCATAAACACCGTAAAACCCCATAAAGGACTTCTCACTGCTGCGGGAAAGCCCTAACTGTTATAAATCTACCAAGACCTTTGAGTATCCGCTACCCTTGTACACACATGTACTTTTTGATTAGTTCAGATTTCTTGTGTTTGGGGTTAGGATATAGACATATGAGTCATTCGAGGAATAAAAGCCGACCATGGAAGGTTTCCATGCCGATAGCCTATCCTGAAGGAACCTATGTCGATTAGGCTTTCTTTCAAACCCTTGCAGAGCATCCCTAAAAAAAAACTTGGTGCAATGCAAACATGATATCTCCTTATTCAGACTTGTTTCGACAATTAGATCGCTAAAAGTGTAACATGGTGTTTTACGAACCTTGTGTTCAAAAATTAGCTTGATTCAACCATTAATAAATTTTAAATCGCTTTTTAAAAAAAAAAAAACTAATTAGAAAAAAGCAGAAATCTTTAACCATAACTCTCAAGTAATAATATCAAATAATAATATCATAGTAAAACATGTGTGAATATAAAGAGGATCCTCTCCCACGAGGTATCTAGTGGAGGGTGTCCAGTGTCATTCTCATCCATTCAATTTTGTAATTAATGATTTGATTAATACACACTACAAAAATTAAGTGGCTTGGATTTCACTTAAACGAATTTCCATGGAAGAGAATCTGTTCCGGTTCCTCTCACATCCCTTATTAGCACGTTGAAGAGGGAGGAAGAGAAATATTAAAAAGAAGTGTAAAAATAATCCTAGTAGGTAGGCCAAATAAAATGAATGACATTATAATAAATAATAATAAATAATAATAGTAATATAAAAAGAGAAAAAATGCAAAAGTGATTAGAAGATATTAAAATTGAGGAGACGAATTCTCTCATAAGAATAGTTATAGGCACAGTCTTTTATACATGCCAAATCTTCAATGATATTGAAACATAATATTACCGAACAATGATTTGCTTGTATTTAATTTATCACAAAGGTGAACAACTATTTGGTCTAAATCTAAGCAAGAATCTCAATGTAGCACTGCTCAACCCAAAGGTTTATGGTTTGTTTCCACACTCAACAGCTATACACGTGAAGCTAGCATCATCCTATGATATGAGCAGTTTCTTAGGATACTTATGTATTTGTTTTTTGATATGACCTCATAGTATTACTAATTTTGGAATAGGTAAAAAAATGGTTCTAAAACATATGTTTATTCACAATAAATTAATTGTTTATTAGTACTAGTACACCTTTGAATCCATTATCATAGATCTATGATATGATCCTTGATGCAGACAAGTCAACAACCACACACAATATAAGAGCATTGATTGAGGCACAATATAATATATTTATATAATATACATTTGAATAAACATTCAAGCACTTGTTCATGAAATTACATAAGCCATTTTGTGAAACTTAAGGATAAATGCAAAACAGAAAATGAAGAATAATGATTCAATAATGCCTACTATATAAACTCAATCAGATTGATCTCAAATTGTAGAAAGATTAAATTATGAATGAAACTAAGATGATGGCATATTGAAGTGGAAAAGCCATGATATCACGAATGCGAAAACCATACAAGCAAGGAGAAAATTCAAGAAGCGGTGGCCGTGCCAAAATCTTTGAGTTTCTGGTGTAGGAGCGGCTGTTGAGAGCGTGGAAGATGCGGTTGTATTGGTACTGTCAATGACATGCTCTGTTGAATCCTCGTTTGCACTATAAACATTCCGTGCAACCGAATGACAAATTTCACAGGTTCTGCAGAAAAAATTATGCAGAAATTATTAGAAATTCAAATCCGAAGAAAATTCTGTTGAGGCAAATGATAGTAATCAGTTGTAACATTGTGGAGGCGATTCAAACCCTCGTCTCTTTACCTCTCAAACTAGTATGTTCTCTCACAAAACCACTTTATATCATCATCATAAGGGTAATATTATCAGTGAATGAAATTTTGATGCTAGAAACAAACAGGCAAACTAAGGCAAACTAAGAACTAAGGTCATATCATTATGACGAACGCGCGCAATAGTTGAAACATCATACCAAACGAATTTGAAACTCTGCAATCAAATGTATAAAGAGTGACACCTCTCACCTGACACGATTCAGATGTTTCACTTTACAAGTAAGTTTTTCTAAATATGATCCTTCCACTTTTACAAATCCACAACTGGTTTTGGCAAACCATTTAATGGTTTCAATGTTCCAAAACAAAGGAAAAAAAGATATCGTGAATTATTTGCCACCAATTAAGACACCAATCACAACATATAAAAAGAAGATTCCAAAATTGAAAAGATTCAAACTCTTTCCATTAGAATATTAATTCTAGCAACGAAATTAAGCACATGGATGTATATCTGTCCACATTCTTACATAAACCATAGATTCTTCCTCATCAAATGGCCCCAACAAAATGCTTTTGAATGGACAATGAACCATGGAAGGTTTACCAGTCAATCAAATAATAAACCATGTCCATTCAAATCTTAAAGCACAGAAAACATGTTTTTATTCAGACTTCAGAGACTGTTGCAATTAAAATCAAGAAAAAACACTGCGCCACTGCGTAAAAGTCATAGATGTTATATTATCTGCAAGTGACACCGCAGAACCTGTACCGAAAGTATGAGCATGTTTCACCTCAAAGAATTGCAATAAGAATCTGGACAATAGTACTGTCAATTCAGTAGTTTATGGTACTCACAAATCACAACAATATAAAACACTAACACTAACACAAAACCTGACACATTGATGCCAGTAATAATTTGAAAAAATAACTAATAGAATCTTGTTATCATATGTATCGGTATCCGACAGAGACACCGGTTAAACTAACACTAAATACACCTTTGATCACAGTTGTTGGAGTTATACAGGTATTAATCTAATCATAAATCTTGAATGAATATATTATCCGGGACCAGTGATTTATTATGGATTAAAATATTCTCTATGGCACATCATGAGCAAGCAACTATCATCCACCAAGATATTTTTTTTAATACATGAATAGTAGTCAGAAGGGGTCAAATCTCAACTTTAAAAGAGAGAAAACTAAATAAAAACAAATTAGAAAGAAGAGTAATAGAGATTCCTAAATTTCAGAAAAGGAAGAAAGCAACAAAGAATCCCACTGCACTAAGACATGTCAGCAAATCAGTGAGACTGACTGATGCTTTAAGCCTTTATTTTTCCATCAACCTTCTTTAGATTATTTAATCTTCTATCACTTTACCCTTTCTTGAAGAAAAATAATTGAGCTTGCTTCCTTGAAAATTTGTTCTTTAAAGCTTCTAAATTGCTTTTTTTCATCATCTTATTCATCTTTACACTCATCATCAATTAAACAATCCATATCAATAATGACAATTCATTCTCTAATCTATATAGCATCAAGGCTTTAGATTGAAACCGACTTAACACTGACACGCTTTAGATTGAAACCGACTTAACACTGACACACGTGGTTACGTTCAATTACTTTAACCGCTGGCGTGACGTGGTTACGTTCAATTACTTTAACCGCTGGCGTGACGTGGTTACGTTCAATTACTTTAACCGCTGGCGCTCTATACGCTAGTGTCGGTGTATGGTGTGTCATGTGTTGGGTGTCTGTGTTTCTGGCATTCAATTAGATCGAGTATGACCGTAAAATGCATGACCGTGATGTGGCATCATCTTAATCACAAATTGAAAATTTTCTCAATGACATCAATAATAAACAAAAGGGTGTCTAAAAACTGCTAAAATGTTCAAAAAAGAGTAAATTTTGAGTTAAAATTATGAGAAAAACAAGGGTTTGATTTGAGACTGACCTATTTCCCTTAATCTTGAACCAAGCTTCAGCACAGTTTTTGTGAGCAGCAGCTAAATCCTCTTTACAAGAACAGCCCAATTCAATAGGAGGACCAGATTCATGACTCTCACTTTCCAAACCCATATGACAAATCCTACAATCTTTCTCAACTTTAGCCAAATGCACCTTAATCTCAGGAACCCCAATTCTAATTTCAACAGAACAATCAGTGACAGAGGAAACTCTAGCAGAATCATGAACACCACCACCACCACCACCTCCAAGCTCAGGATCATCAGAAACACAAGCAAAAGAGTAATCATCATAGGAACCACCATTTGTTGAATAGAAACGAGAATAGCTTGAACCATCATCAGCATCAGAGAAACATAAACTCCCTTCACCACTCACATCACTTCCAACAACAGAACTAGGATGATGTTGATGATGATGATGAGGATGATGATTTCCTTGCTCTAAATCAACATGGGTCATCTGTAAAGATGACATTTTTCAACCCAACAAGAAAAAAAAACACAAAAAACAACAACAGGGTTTTCTCAGAACAACATGAAATGTCTCAAACTTTGTAGCTTTGGGGTTTGTGTAACAACAACAATAATGAAAGAGAAAAGCACATATTTATATATATAAATATATAAAGAAATGTTATAACAAAATCATAGAAAAAATTGTAGAAAAAATCTAGAAAAAAGAAAGGGATAAAGAATTGAGAAACTGGATTAGGTGAGTAAATGTTTCAACTCCATTAATAAAAAGTTTCAAGGTATGGAAGAGGTTGAAGAAAGTTGAAAGGTTTTATTAGTGTTGTGGGGTTGAAGAATGATGGGTGTGTTGAGAGAAGGAGACTAGTGTCGTTGTTGAAGAAGGGAGGGACAGTGACAGTGGCAAAGAAAACAGAAACGTGCTATGAGAGCACACAGAAAAATCTCTCATGAGATGACATTGCATTGATAAAGGAGTGAGTGAGGCATGGAAACAAAAGAAAAATAATTATTATAAATTAAAGATGTTTCTAACAAAAACTCTAAGTACATTATTTAAGGATTTTAAGTAAGAATATTATTTATTGAAAAAAAAAGTTAATTTTAGCCATTTTATTGCTTCACAAATTTTCTTATGAAAGTAAGTTTATGAATTCCTCTAAAAATCTTTCCAATTTCTAATAGATAGAATTAGAAGGCAAATAAATGGTTGGAATATTAACATTTTGTCCTATGCAAGTAAGACCACTCTTTTATAAGTAGTCATATTAGTTATACCTACTTAAGTGATGAGTTTTTTACTAACTCTATATGCAAAGTTATGGAGAAATTTATTGAATTTTTTACAGGGGCACTGCCCTAGTTTAAAATCCTTAATATTAAATTATCTTAATCTGAAAATAATTTACGAGAGTGTCCTTATTTTAGAATTTGACGGTTCACTCAAGCGACGAGTTGATTTATGGTTTTTGACAGTGTAGGTGTTCGCCATTCAAGTGGCGAGCACATGAAGAATCGGTTTTCTTTTCATATTTATATTATGTTTAATTATTTAAAAAAATAATTTTAAATATTAAAAATGTATTATATTAATTTAATTATGATATTAATGTTAAATATTTATTATATATCATGTTTAATTATGATATTTAATTTAATTATAAATAATTTTTATAGCAGCATTATATATCATGTTATTATATTAATTTTATTATATAATATTATATAGAATAAACAATATTGTGAATGATATAATAATTTAATTTTCTTTCTGTCATGTATTAAAAAAGAATGAATGATATTCGTCCAAGGAGTTGTATAGTTTTTACAGACTCTCGGTCATTGAATGACCGAGTTCAAACGTAATTTTTTTTTTTATAAATAGATGTATTGTGCATCAGCACAAATCATTCGTGTCTAGTGTTACATGTTTTAAACATGTTTGTTAGAGCTCTTGTTTTTTATGGACAAGAAAAAAATCAGTGTTTACCTAGATCCGCAGTGGAATTTCAGAACCGTGATTGTAGCAATTAACACGGGGTTTCGACAGTTGGGCGGTCGTCGCATGACGGTGAGAAAAATGGAGTATCGTTTTCCGTATATAACACCTGACTGATTCCAACCCGGAGGGTACGTACATGTATTACTTGGATCGTATAGAAAATGATGAAGATGCCCAATGTAGTTTTCAGCACATAGTGGCGAAGTTAACAGAGGAGTTGCATATCCACTTGTGTTAGTTGCTGTTGTTGGTTAGCGTGTATGTTAGCTCCCTGAGTTTTATTTTTAAGTTTATGGTTGTAATTTGCTAGTATTGCTGGAATTTAAAAGTTGTCTTGAATTACAAATAAATGTTGGATCACATAGAAATCAAGTGCGAGCAAAATAAATAAAATTATCTAGACGGTTGGTTTGACGGGCCGACAACATTTGGACATTTTCTACGCATATGACCTATTTCTCTGCAAATCTCACACCTTCTCTTTTCTTTTTCAGCGTCGTCCATCTCAGTTCTAATCCTAGTACTGGTTGGACGTCCCTTTTTATTTCTTCTCATGGAATCGTCATGGCATAGAGTAAAACCTTCATATTTTAGCCAGTTCTCCTCGTGCGATAGTTTCAGGAAGCTTTGTTTGCAGACTTTGAATATGTTAAGTACTGTGAAGACCTCTGAAATGTGAATTGTGTAGTCTTGTCGTATGCTAGAATATGTTGCAATCACGTGGGAGCAAGGTGTCGCTACTGCGAAAATCGGCGCTGGCTAAACAGAAGAGTCGCCACCGTGCGTTATTTATCCCAAATGAGGGAAAGGAAACGCTCAGAGTAAACCTAACGCAAAGACGGGAAAGGAATGGTCATCGCAACCAAATTCCTGGATTCGGGAGTCGGTTACGTAAGGGGAAGGTATTAGCACCCCTCACGTCCGTCGTACTCGACGGGATCCACGCTTGTTTTCTAGTACGGATTGTTATTCTGTCTATTCTAAAGGTCTGAGGTTAAAAGAAAAATGACTCGGCAAAGTATCGCACTTTATGCCCACGTATTCCCGTCTGCAACGAGAAATCAGAGTCAACGTAGTTCGTCTACCTACGGGAAAGGAGGGGAAGGTTGCTCGCTAGGATACCGCATCCTATGCCTACGTACTTTCATACAGCATGAAAGATCAGAGCAAACGTAGTTCGGGCCACAGAAGACACAAGCTTGTCTGAATGTTTTTTATCTCCTTATGAAAGGGTTTTTCCTGATTAAGAGTCCAAGCGGACAAAAATGACGTTTTGATGTTTGTTCTCAGTCTTTTACGCAAGAACTGTTTTTTTTTATGTTTGCAATCTCTGACGCACTAGAGACTATGATTTGAGGGTGACTACGTCGTATGTCACCCTAAGGGTAACACACTAAGCAATCAGGTTACTGAAGAGTGACCCTCCAGCAACCTTTCTCAAATAGCTTAAGGCTCGTAGCGTACGGCATCGACTATCCTTATTACTGTGTTTTGAATTGTTCTGAGATAGAAGAGAAGTCTAAAAACCTAGGGTTTGAAAGGGGAATCAAAACTACCCTAATGTTATCATGCATGGGTTACAACCTAATGTCTGTCATAATTCCCTCCTGCACAGAGGAAATTAGAGATCCTAGGGGATAAACGGAAAAGAAACAGCAGATATACAGTAAACAGTAAAATGCATGAGATGCATCAATAAACAATAGGCAAAGTGAAACAGTTTCACTTCAAACCTAAGGGAAAATCAACAGACAATACAGCAAAGAAAACTACACCTAACACCAGCTCAGACAGCAACACCAACTCCTACAGCAAGCAGTTCAAACAGTACCAGCTCTGGCAGCTACAGTTGATTAACAGCAAAAGGTTGACAATAACAACTTCAATCAAGATCCCATCCTCACTTTCCAATGATATTCAAGCTTCAGATAAGCTCTTATCTTCCAATAATCTTCAACTTTAGCAAACACTGAATTCCAACCAGTAGACATCTTCAAACAACAATAAAACCCTAATCTTCAACAGATATCCAGCTTTGACAAGCACAAGCTTCCTCTTATCCAGTCATCAATACACTTTTCATCTTCAATAGGCTTCCATCTTCAATGCAGACACTCACAGGAGAGAATCAAGTGATAGATGAAGTTGAAATGTTAAGAGGCTTAATGACAACCCAGGGAAATCACTAAGATCTCAACATAGCTAGTGAAAGTTATCCTCAAGGTTCTACCTAATCAAAGCATGCTCTACATCCCTCCTAAGGAGAGATGGAACTCTTTTAGGTTACCATATGTCATAGGATGGAGTAGAGGCACAAGAAGCTCTCTATGTTTAACAGCAGGAATCAGTCTACTCTAGAGCTCTCCCTATATCTCCTATCTCCTAAGTCTTCATCAAGCGATCTTCAAGCACAAGCAACTTAAGATCCAAGCATCAATATTTGTTTTCAATCATCCTCAAAGTCTTTATACAATCCTCAAGCCAAGCACAAGCCCCAACACCCAAAGAAAAGGCCCAAAACCCAACAAACAAAACAACTTCCCAATAGGGAAACACACCAATATCAATCAACTTGCAAAAAACAAATAAAATGGAAAGATTCATCATAAAATCCTAGATTAATTTCTAAAGGACCCTAGCTATGTACCATATACCCCACACAAACCCCAAGTCCTAATTCAACTAAAAACCCAAGAACTATGTGTTGAAATGCACCTATGTTAGGTTGAAACCCTAATTCAAGCACACTTGCTTCACACCTCTCAAAAACAATTAAATTTAAGTCACAAAAATGTGACAAAAATCCAGGGGGAACCTAATACTCTAATCTAACCATAGGAAAAAGAAGCACATAAAAAACCAAAATAAAATGGTCATACTAAATTCAGCAAGTAACATGTATCAAATGAAAATGAAATAAAAGCTATTAAAAGTAAAAATAAACCAAAAATAGAAAAATGCATGAAATGGCATTTTTATTCTTTTATAATTTTCTTGATGTCTTGATGAAAATGGGAAAAAAACTCTCAATCAAAAATATTAATTTTCCAATTAGTTATGATTTTTTTAAGAACCTAAAAATAAAGTGTGAAAATATAAGAAAATATGTAAAAAAAAAGGAAAATTAGCGTGTCAAATAGCAATCAGAATCAATGCGTTTTAATAACTGGGCCCAGAGAGGGGGTGGGGATAGCAGCGCGCCTAAGCCCAAGATACCATCAGAAATTAAGTGGAAAATAGAAATAAAAATGAAAAAATCGTGGTGTGAAAAGCAATGAATATTAGTGTAAAATCTAATGGGCTTTGGGAGTGGGGTGTGGATATCATCAAATTCATTTAGGCCCAAGCTGCAACTTAAATGAAACGGTGCGTTTGGATGACTCTGAAATCCTTCACAAGCTTAGAGCAAATCGTGGCCAATGGATCTTGATTTGAGTCAAAGTCTTCCTCACATCCAATGGTTGTTAGATCATCTTCTTCATTTTGAATTGTGGAGGGAGAAACAGCCATGGAAACAGAGCTTGCAACTTCATCTTCTTCCCAATCGTGTTCCCTCAAATCTCCATCAAAAATCAAAAACAAAAACCCTAACTCACTCCAAATTCTACACTGAATCTAACCATGGCATCCACAATCATTGAAACATCCTCCTCCTCAAAACACGATGGGAAACTCAGAAATTGGTCAATCACTAAAACTCACCAATCTTGAAATTGAGTAGCTTAATCTCTTCACCACGTTTCATTGAGCATTTCTAGCCATCAAACTAAAGTTCTAACACCAAGAACACCAAGATACTCGCATGAACAGAAATTGCATCATTCAACTAATTGTATCTAAATCAATCCTAAAGCTACTAGAAAGCTTCTACTAATCACCTACAATCATTCTAACCTAACAAAGTCTATTGAAACTACTTAAATTAAGCTGTGGATTGAAAAGTACATACCTGCGAAATCTTGATGCGCAGAGGTATGAAATCTTCAAATCAAGCTTTGGGAACTTCCAGACACCTTCAATGAGTCATAATCTTGCTTCTGTATGCAAAAGAATTGGTTGAATCCTCTTGAATCTTGGAACCCGATAGTGAGTTGCAGGCTGAGAAATCCAAATGCTAACACACTATTCTCCACCAATCTTGCTATGGATTCTATCTGGAATCATTCACCAATGCTTGATCAAGGTTCTGAGATCAAAAGAATGGCTTGAATGTAGCTGAAACTTGTAACTGAATTCTGTTTTGCACATGGAAGTTTCAAATTGCAATCTCACAAATCTCTCCCAATTCTCTCCAACTCTAGCTTTGGATCACTTCATATGCATATATAGAGTGTGAATGAAGACTCTAGAATCTTCTGGATCAATCCAATGAGAAAATCAACTTCTCATGTCATGAAAACCTCTTCTTATGCTATGCACATACCATCTCATGTTTTGGCTTGCAATTCACTTGGTTCTGAGTTGAAATTCTCTCCAAATGAGATATTGGAGGTGTATGGATGGAAAGGAGCCTTGCATTTGCCTTGACAAGTGATTTTGCATATGTGCCTTATGATGCAAGTAGCCCATTTACAAAGCATGTCCTAAAAATAACCCTCAATTCAAAATTGTGGCAATGTCAATGTTCTCAAAATGCATTTTACAATCAAATTGGTATGTCATATGGCTTGGTTTGGTTTTGTAGGTCAAAAACCCTAATTTCCAACCTTGGTTCATTTAAAAAAATACCTTCATTTTAGGCCATTTTGGTGACTTCATGAAGCAAGCCATTCCAAACTCTCATCTCTTATCTAGCCTAAAAACATCATTTTGAACACATCTCATGTTGGACATTTTTTCATTTGAGGAGTGGAAGATGGAGATTTGGACCTAAGTTGAAAAATGACCTGTAATTCAACTTTCCCAAAATACCCTTGGGTTGCCAAGACCATAACTTGAGTTATACAAATCCTATTGAGGACTTCTAGTACTTAAATTAAATCTAAGATCAATAACTATAACTCTTATGTTGGCCAATAATACATTTGAAAACTCCTTGATGGGAAAAAGTTGCTTGGAAGTCAAGTGACTTTCATAGATAAATTTCAGTGTCCTCTGATGACCCATAACTTGCAAGAACCATAACTTGAGTTCTATAAATCTCCTTGAAGACTTCTAGTACTAAAATTAAAGCTATTGAGTAGCTCTACAAGTTTCATCTTGACCAATAATTCATTTGAAGCTTGCATTTTGACTTATCTGGCTTGGAAGTTAGGCCTAAGTTAGGGTTTTTTACACTGAAACCCTAATTTAGTAACTCCTCTTCTTCTTGATTCCGTTTGATTTCTCCTTGGAACAACACCACACTTGTACACACATATGAATTCATGAATCCCACATCCTCCAATTAAGCCTTGATGCTCTTCAATCACTCAGTTGACCTAGGATTGACCTAGGGTTGACCCAGATGAAACCCTAGTTGACTGTACTTCAATTATGGCTCTTGTACTTATATCAATGACTTGTCTCATCTTCAAAATGACCCTCTAGGTCCTCCATGATCTCTTCCATACCCTCATTCATGGTTCACACACTCATTGATGATCTTCAATACCCCTCAAGTTAGGAGAGAAATCCACTAGTTGACCTTCAAACTTCTCAAAGCTTCAACTCATTTCTTGATTACTTGGATGATCTTGAACTTGAATAAAACCCCTTGATGGGCCTCTTTCTGATAAGAATGGCACTTGATCCCTTGTTGGATGCCTTATTATGCTATGCTATGCAAATGATTAGACTATGTATAGGACTTATTATGCAAATGATAATGCAATTGAAACATAAACCAAGGGAAATAGGTTGAGCAAATTTTAGGGTGCAACACAAGGCAAGTGAAATGCTTGAAATTTTCCACAGTTACACCAATGATTCCTCAGGTCAACGCTAAGAGTACCCGTTGGACGATCATCGTTTTGATTAATTTTTTTCTGCACCATGAAACAGAACCTTTCGCGATCAAATTGCATGACATTGTGTGTGTTAGCCTCGACTACCTCATCAGCCATTCCCTTGTTGCAACCATCCGTGAAAACTTTCCCTGTAGCTAGCATTTTGGTTCATTTGCGTCCTCGTTTACCAAAGAGTGAACCCATTTAATAGTATGTAGATTGAACCGAAGCAGTGATTGGAAGGTTTTTGGTTGCCTTTAATACAAAGTTCATGGCCTCTGCCAAGTTAGATGTCATATGTGCCCAACGTTTCCCTCTGTCAAATGCTCTAACCCACTTCTCCCTAGGTATGTTGTCTATCCAATTTGAAGCCTCAATGTCTATTCTTCTGATTTCTCCGTGATAGTAGTTAAATGTAGCCTCCGTCAATGCGTAACCTGTAATAGAAATTATATGAAAAACATAGTAAAAGTATGATACAATAGTTGAGATAACTGAAATGTATTTTGTTACCCATGTTAATAAGTTTTTTGCGTAGATCCTTGTCCTTAATCTCGCACATGAAGTTATGTGCAATGTGTCTAATGCAGTAGACATGTGAAGATGGTGGATGTTGCCATCCGTTTTCGGGATTGTTATATGCACTCTTTATCGATTCATGTCTATCAGAGATTAGGAACAAATTAGGTTGTGGTGTCACGTGTAACCTCAGGTTCCTTAGGAAAAAGCTTCATTTCACCTTCGACCAATGCGAATGCTATTGGAAAAATGTTTGTGTTTCCATCTTGTGCCACCGCCATCGATAGAGTTCCTATGTACTTGCCATACAACCAAGTTCCATCTACTTGCACAATGGGCTTATAGTAGGCGAAGCCACGTATACACGGACGAAATGCCCAAAACAGACGATGGAAGATTCATTTTTCAGAGAGTTGAGAACCATCATTTGAAATTGCAGGTAGGGTTTGCAAATCTATAATGGTTCTTGGAAGGTAGGTTTTCATTACTAGTATCTACTGTGTTAGGTCGTTGTAAGATGTTTCTCAATTTCCATAGAGTGACTCTATGGCCTTACACTTAGCGATCCATACTTTCCTGTAAGATATTATGTACCTGTATTTTTCAAGAATATGGGCAATGATCACCTTCACCTTAAGTGAAGCGTCTCAGTTGACAAGTTCTCTGATGCTATGGCTAATCATTTCTGAACTGAGCTTCCTATGGTCTTGTGCCACAGACGTGGTAGTGCATGTGTGAGGCCCAGACAGCTTACTAATCACCCATTTTAAGTTCCTTCTTCTCAAGGAAGCTCTGCACTTGAAATTGCAGTCTTGTTTCTTACACTTAAATACATGTCGTTCATTGTTAGATTGATAAACCCAATAGTCAACACTGTGTGTTATATGCCAATGTTGTAGAGCAAAGACGCAAGCTTCCTTGTTTTCAAACTCCATCCCAATCTCTATTTCTTCACCTATATGGTTTGGTATGACACTTCCAAACACGAAGGTTGTTTCATCATTTTCCATACATACATTTTGCATATGTGCAAGTGGGTTATACAAACTTATTGGTTGTGTACGAATCGGCTGCGTAGACGCGACAATTATATCTTCATCGTCTTCGTCATCGTTGTTACCAAAAATATCTTGCATCCTGACCTTCTAAATATCGTCATTGCTTGCTTCCCCAACCTCTTCATTTGGTATGAAAGGTTGGTTGTTTTGTGTTGGTTCATCGTCGGATGTTTGACTCATTCCATACTGGTGTGACTGTGTCTCTTGCATCGGAAATGTTTTGGCATTGTCTAGTAGTCAGACATACAACTTAATTGTAGGTAACTAGCCAAACATCATGTGGCACCGAAACATTGCCTCCACGTCTTTGTCGTTCCTAATCGGCGTTATTACGTAAAAAATTGTACAGTTGTCTCCATTAAGTAAAGGATGACGATAAATTATCTCCTCAACGCATCGTTCTAATTTTTTTCCATTCTATCTTCAAAATGGAAAAAATCAAAATTGACATGAATTTTGAATGCATCAGTGTCGCATCGCTGCGAAGAGGGGCCGACAAGAACAGAAGAGTCACCACCGTTCGTTATTTATCCCAAAGAGAGGGAAAGGAAACGATCAGAGAAAACTTACGAAAAAGGGAGAAGATAGGTCATCGCAACCACATCTTGGGTTCAAGAGTCGGTTATGCAAGGGGAAGGTATGAGCACCCCTCACGTCCATTGTACTCAACGGGATCCACGCTTGTTGTCTATCTAAAAGGGTGTTGTTGCACCCCAAAATTTGCCCACCCTTTTTCTTGGCTGGCTTTTGTTTCTTTGCATTAGCATATCATTGTTCTAGCATTTGCATTGCATAGCATTTTTTGCATTTAGTAAGGGATCAGGAGAGGAGTGATTAGAAAGGGTTTCAAAGCCTAATCAAGAGGTCATATTCAAGTCATCAAAAGTGGTTATCATCAGTTAAGCAGGTCAAAGTCCTGGAAGAAAGGCAAGCAAGTGAATGTGGTTCATCTCCTGTCTAGGAGCTTATATGAGGTTCATCTGAGGATCACAAGCCCATGGTTATGGATAGAGGTTTTTATTGAAGCTCATTGGAGGCCTTGAGGGTCATGGTGGAGTTCATTCAAGTGTTTGTGCCAAGTGTGAAGGGTCACTGTTGAAGGTGTTACACCTAGGGTTTCCATCTGGTAAATCCTCAGTCAACTGTACAATTGAAGGAGATTAAAACTCAATTCAAAGTCTCTATAGTCATGGGATTTTATGTTAAGACATATGAGACATAATTTCAAGTTTAATTCATCAAGGGTTAAGTGTGTGAGAAGTTACTAAATTAGGGTTCTCGGGGTAAAATCCCCTATTTAGTGCCTGACTTCAAGACCACCTATCTCAAGATACAAGTTTCATCTCAACTTTTTATTAACATGGAACTTGTAGAGCATGTTCTTAGCTTTAATTTGAGTACTAGAAGTCTTTGATTGGATTTATAGAACTCAAGTTATGATCCAGACAAGTTACCGGTCATCAGAGGGATGTGATTTTGGTCAACAAAAGTCAACCAACTTCAAATCCATTTTTGACCTAGAAGGATGTTTCTCCTCAACTTTTGGCCAACATGAAAGTTGTATATCTTGGTCTTAGCTTTCCAAATTGTACTATAAGTCTTTCATCTGATTTGTAGAACATAAGTTATGAGGTTTACAAGTTAGGGGTATTTTGGGAAAGTAAGATTACATGTCATAAAATTATAGGTCCATTTCACCAACTTGCATACTTCAAATGAAAATCTTTTCAACATCAAACTTGCTCCAAATGGTGTTATTTGCTTAGTCAAACATTGAGAAGTCATGAATTATGCTTGGAATGAAGGTTTGGTATTTGGAATTTTCATAAAAGGAAGCTTAAAAGGTGAAAATGTGAATTACTTCATTTTTAATCATTTTGGTGCAAATGTGTTGCACCCCAAAATTTGCCCAACATTTCTTTACCTAGCTTATGTTTCATTTCATACACATTAGCATTATCATTTGCATTTCATTGACATGTATGCATGAGATCAAGAGGTATGATTACCAATCAAGGGCTACATAAGACTTTGAAGCTAGCTGGGAGGCTTATTCAGGTGTTCAAGGGTTGATATCCTGGTCAGAGAAGTTAAAAGATCCTCAGAGAGAGTGATTGAAGCCAATAGGGTGTGTCTCCTAACTTGAGAGTTGTGGCAAATCATCAGATGATTCTGAAGCCATGAAGTTAGACTTGAGGTCTTGAAAGAGCTCATGAGAAGTGTTGAAGATCACTTTGAGGCCTAGACAGGTCATTGTACAAGAATAAGAAGCCTCAGCCATGATTGGTGCAACTAGGGTTTGACTGGGTCAACGCTAAGTCAACTGAGGATTTGGAGAAGGTTGAGACTTAATTCAAGAGCCATGTGATCATGGATTGATACATTGAGATGTTATAAGGATGATTCCAAGGTTAACTCATCATGATTGAAGAGTTTGAGAAGTTTCAGGCTAGGGTTTCTAAGACTTGACAGTGTAAAAGCCCCTGGCTTAACCCCTGACTTCAAGGCTATTTAACTCAAGATATGATTGTCATCTCACCTTGACCACATGATTGTTGTAGGGCATGGTATTAGCTTTAATTTGAGTACTAGAAGTCCTTGATTGGATTCATAGAGCTCAAGTTATGAACCAGACAAGTTACAAGTCATCTGAGGCATGTGAATTTGGAGCTTGAAAGTTACCCAACTTGCCTGACACGTTTGCCCTAGAAGGATGATTCCTATGAACTTTTGGTCAACATGAATTTTATTCCTTATCCTCTTAGATTTCTAGAGAGTACTAGAAGTCCTTGATAGTATTTGTAGAACTCAAGTTATGGCTTTGACAAGTCAAGGGTATTTTGGGTATTTGAACATTACAGGTCATTTTGAATCATAAGTCAATTTCACCATCTTGCAAGCCTCAAATGGATTTTTGTTCAACATGAAAGTTGTTCAAAATGATGTTTTTAGCTTTTATAAGTATCAAGGGTCCATTGATATGGATTATATCAAGCATTGGTGGAAAATGTTCATATAAAAGCCATTTTAATGAATTAAGATGAGAAAAATTCAAATAAATTGATTTATGTCCAAACAAGGCAAAATTATAGGTCAAATTGATTGGAAAACACATTTTGGAAACAATGGCAATATTACATTTTTGGTTTGAGGTCAAATTCATGCACTTCCATTTTATTACTTTATGATGAAGTAACATAACAAACTTGGATCATTGGATTGCAAACAAGGGAATAATCACCACCAACCAATTCAATATCTCATGAGATGATGATTGCAAGCAAATTCAGGCCATAATGGAGCAAATACACGACTGTTGCACATGATATTTTGAAGGAGAAATTGAAATTGAAAATCTCATATGGAAGGTTACAAAAGGTTCTGGATGATTCCTCTAGCTTCTATATAACCATTAGAGTATGTTCAACAAGCTTTTTGGAGAAGATTGATGCTGGTTGCAGAGAGAGCAAGTGAAAAATCAGAGGTGGAAACAAAAATCGTATTTGGAGTTTGAAGGAAAATCAAGCCAAATCGAGGAAGATTTGGAGTGAGTCTGGATCATATTGAAGGCTGAATTGAGCAAGGAGTGTGATTGTTCTTCATCTGAGATCAGGTTGGTACAAATCAGTTTCTTGCATAATTTATAGGGAGATATGTAGAAACCTTCATGTGGTTAGGTTCTATTCATGATCTAGATGGATTTAGGATGGTTAATTACACGGTTAGAGACAATGCTAGGTGTTGTGCAATTTCTGTTGGGATGGATTTCTCATGATTCTTGGAGTGTTATTCATGTTTGGATAGTGGAATGTGATCTCTGATGAGTGTAGTTTCCATTAGTGTCATTAATTTTAAGAATCATGATGATCAAGATTTGAGTGGTTTCTGAAACTTTGTTCGGATTTTAAGTTAGAGGAAGAATTAGAGAATTTGGAGATTGGATTTGGATTCAGTGAGAAAAATTGAGTAAGATAGGGTGCTTGATTGTATGGATTGATGAACTGTGGACACCACTTCAACGGAGAAGACGGTGGCGCTGCAGCTCAGGCCACCGTCTGGAGAATTCCCTCCATATGTTTGAATTTTGGGGACGAAGCATGTGAGACGTTGGATAGCACCTTGACTTTGACTCAAACCAGGATTACACGGCCACGATTCGCTGATGAAGTCTGAACACTTTGTGTTTGAATGAAACTCACCGTTTCATTAATTGAAGCATATTGGGCTTAAGCCTCAGATCACTATCCACACCCCCGTTTGGCCCAAGTCTGTGAATTGAACTGGAAATAATTGCTATTTGATACACAACTTTTATTAACTTCCATTATTTTTCTTTATTTTACTCATTTCATATAGTTTAGGAAATAATTCATGGAAAATAGAAAAATTAGTCAATTAATTCCAGATTTTTCCCCCTGATTCATGATTGAATCTAGAATTTTGTTGAATTAAAAGATTAGGAATTCATGCATGTTTTATTTTAATTGCATTTTTTGTATTTTTATTTGATAATAATTCATAATGGTTGATACCTTGACTTGTGGATTTTTGTGTGATCATTTGATGATGATTTTTGGACTGATTTTTTGTGTGTAGCTAGTTTAGATGTGCATGATCCTCTAGTAATTTTCTCACATTTTTGTGAAGAAGTTTAGGGCAGTTTTCTGTATTGGACTTTAGGTGCTCTAGTTTTGGGGTTTAACCTTAGTGCCCCATGGTTTAGGATTTAATTCTAGGACTTTTTGGATGATTTGATCTCTGGAATTAACATGGTAGAGTCATGATTGACTTAGGTTCCCATAGTTATTTTTGTAGGATTTTACAATTGGTTTTAGTGTTTTAGTTAGGATTAACTTCAGTACTAGGTTTTAGGTGATCCTAACTTGCTAACTCAACTAAATTGATTTCTTTAGTTCCCTTAGATTAGGGTGTTTCTTCTCTTGCTCTTGGATGATGATGAAGACTTGTGTGGGCTGCTGTGGAATGCATGGTGGAGCTTGTACTTGAAGATTTCTCTCCCTTTGGTGTAGTTTGCTTAGGGTTAAGGATTAGGGTTTTAGGGAGATCTCTTAGAATAGATTTTCTTCCTTCACGAAACATGGAAGGTGTTGATCACTTCCATTCCTCCCTATGATGTAAGGTCCCATTGTGAAGGCCCCATCCCTCCTTTGGTAGGATGAGTGGCTCCTCACAAATTGGTAGAACCTTTGAGGGTTCCTTTCCTTGATGGTGGAGTGCTTAGAGGTGACCTTTGGTCTTCACTTTACTTCTCCCTATCCCCACCCTGCTCTTGTTAGATGAATCTTTTTCCCTTGCTAGAGGATGGAGTTCCTTGCTAGAAGATTGAAGATGCTAGAGGTTGCACTTCCCTGTGTTTGAAGACTGCCCTTGGAGCTGAAGCTTGAAGATCAAGAAGAACAAGTTGACACTTGTGTGAAGAAGATCAAAGTGAGAGCTGAAGCTTGAGGAAGATGAAGAACAAGTTGATACTTGTGTTTGATGCATTGAAAGCTTGAAGAAGCAATTTGATACTTGCTATTGAAGATGAAAGACTTGGAGAACAGTTACAGACTAAGGACTGAGCTGCTGTCAAAGGATTGCTTTGCTGTGGAGTTGTGGAAGCTGTTGATCTGCTTTCTTTCCTGTCTGTTTGCTTTCTATGCAACTGTATTGATGTGACTTGTTTGATTTGCTTGATGCATTAGAATAAGTTCATGTTTAAATTGTGTTAAGCTAGGAGCATGATTGCACTAGAGGTTGAGTTGCTCCCTCTACTTGTATTTTTACTGTATGGCTTTGCTTGTGGGTATTCGGTAGAGCCCTGCTCCCTTGCCTATGTGGCATCTTATTTTCTGTTATGATTGCAGTTATTCATATCTGGCTTGAGGTTGAGATGAGCTTGTGGAGGCTGATGCCCCACACACATTTCCTCCCTCACTTGCATTGAATGCATTTTATAATCGTTTACTATTTACTGTTTAAGCTGATGCTTTATCTGTTTCTGTTTATCATTGACATGATCCCCTAGGAATCTCACTTTCTTTGATAAGGAAGTGATGATTAGAACTTTAGGTTGAAACCTATGCATGATAACTTTTAGGAGTTCCCTGTTTCAAACTTCAACCATAGGATGAATCCTTGGCATGACAACATTAGGACTTGATAGTCTCCCCGTAGTTGTCCCTCTCTCTTCTCATCTTGAAACAACAGTAAAAAATGTAATAAAGGCAAGTTAGTATAAGCGCGATACGAGCCTTAAGCTACTTGGGTAATGATAATTGAGCAGCCTCCTCTCAATCATCTAGAATGTTTAGTATACGTCCTTTGGACGATATGCGACACATTCGTTCCCAGGTCATAGTCTCTAGTGCTGTGCGAACTACAGACAAATAAAAAACAGTTCTTCCGTAAAAGACAGAAAACAAACTTCAAACCTTTTTGCCCCGTGGGTCCATAATTCAAAGGAAAGCTTTTCTGAAGAAAAGAGTGTCGTTAACTCCCAGTTCTACCGCAAACGGTAACGCCTAAGTCTCCAAGGGTCGAGCTGCATACACCAAACTGCTGGAACTGTTTGTTAACCCTACTCGAAAAAACAGATGAATCTGAATTCCTGTAATCCATATTATCCTGAACTACGTAAGCTCTGATCTCTCATACCTGTTGAGAGTACGTAGGCACAATACTGACGTATTGGCGAGCCACCTTCCCCATTACCCGTAGTTAGTCGAACTATGTTGACTCTGATTTCTCATTGTCTGATGAGAATACGTAGGCATAAAGTGCGACGCTTTGCCGAGTCATTTTCTTTTCTTTTCAGACCAGCCTTGATAGGTAGATAGTTTAAATAAACCCGTCAGATAAACACAACAAGCGTGGATCCTATCGAGTACGATGGACGTGAGGGGTGCTAATACCTTCCCCTTGCGTAACCGACTCCCGAACCCAGACAATGATTGCGATGACCTTGTCTTATACCTTTTCGTCAGGTTTTTCAGATCGTTTCCTTTCCCGCTCTGAGGGATAAATAATGAAAGGTGGCGACTCTTCTGTTTTGCGGGCACCTTATTTTCGCGGAAGCGACAAAATGGATGCATTTTTGAGTGCAAACAACATTTTAAGAACATTGGCAATTTTACAATTTGAATTTGAGGTGCTTAAGTGAGCCATTTTCAAGGTTTCTTCATGATGAAGTTACACATTCAATTCCAACCATTGAGATCAAAACAAGGGCTGAATCTTGACCATTCATACTCCAAATACTCCCAGCAGTTGAATTGAGCCATTTTGGAGCCAAGCAAATGCCATTTTCGTTCACTTCCATATTCAAAAAGTGGAGAAAATTTGAATTTTGGTTTGGGCTCCAAGGCATGAAATTAGGCCTCATTTTGATTCAAATCCATCACATATAACATTTCCAACCTTCACAAATGCTTAGATTTCGAAATTGGAGGGAGATTGCTCAAGAACAACTTTGAAAAAGTGGTGAAAACTCAAAATTCGAATTCTCAAATTTACTCCATTTCAAGCACAATTAAGAATTACAAAAGCTTTATTGAGGATCATTGAACGTGTTTGGATCGTTTTCTTCAAGCTTTATCACCTGTTGAAGGCTCAGTGGAAGTTCCCCACTAGTTAACTTGAATTCAACCTTACACTCTCAATATGCCATGATTCTTCGCCATTTTTGTTGCATTGTGATCCTTGAAGCATCTAGATCGTTTATGGATCATAATTGTTTGTGTTTGTGACAATTAATTTTGTGAGCTCAAATATGTTTGGATTTGGTTTGATCAATTCTTGAGGTGTTTTGCTTAGATTTTCGTGGATCTATAACCTACATAACATGAGGATGATGTTAGGATACAATTGATTGACTTTTGATGAACTTTTGTTTTTGTGCACCAAGCTTGTTGTTCGCTTTTCTCTTTAATGGTGAGGAATTAATGAAAACTAAGGATAAATATGTGATCCTCATTCCGAGTAGATGAATTTCCATATAAGAAACGTCCAAAAAGGTGAAGTTTTGAAAAATGTGTGTTGCTTGGGGGGAGCCGTGGCGGCCGGAGCTCGCGGTAGGGATGACCGGAGCTTTTCCAGCGTCGGCGAGGGGAGAGAGAGGGAGGACGCCCACGTGGCGTCATGATGTTCGTCCGATCGAGCTACTTTCGCATGGACGGGGAAGATTAGGACCTACCGTGTTATTTCGTGGACTTGCTTGCATGGGATTGTAACTCTAATTCATTAATTGACATGGCATTGTTTGGACCACTTGATTTGCATACTATTGATCCAACGCTTCTCACTGCATGACTATGGTGCACCTTGGTTGACTAATCACATTTAATTTTCAGAATTTATTTTATTTTGTTTTTTCTGTTGGGCTTAAGGACTACACGCTTTTGACACCCCCAGGGAGGCCCAGTCCAGATTTTGCACTTGATTTGTTTGCTATTTGTCACATTGTTTTATCATTTAAATAGTATTTTCATTTTAAATTCTGCTTTGTATGTTGTTTCATTTTAATTCAAATAAAATAGTTTCAATATCCTAAAAATTCCCCAAAAATATTTTTTGTGAACTTTGAGATGTCTAGTATTTTCTGGATATTTTTATTTTATTTTTTGATTTTATTTTCTATTTTAAAATGAATTAAATATTAGGACTGTTTTAGTTGAATTAAATTGAGATATTGTTTGTTCTTTATATTGTTTCTCTCATTTCTTTTTGGTTCAATGATTGAAAATCAATCCTCATAGTCTTGATAAGTTGATTGATTTTTTAGGACCATTTTGCCCCTGGTTGTTGACTTTTGAGTTGACTTTTGTGGCTTTTCTTTTTGCCTTTGGTTCTCCCATTTCAAAGTGGTACCTCCTAATGAGTTTGTTCTTTTGAGGGTGCTTTGAGGGGATATTTGGCTTGTGCCTGTGGCCTCTATTTTCCAACATGTTTAGCTTGTTTGTTCATTTTATTTGGTAATTTTTGAGCTGTTTTCCTATTTTTGAGATACCTTGCAAGTTAGGTCATCCCATATGGAAGCTCACACAAGTACATGACCTAGTTTGGATTGGAAATGACCTTTGTGGATCCAATAAGCTCTCAACTCTTTTTGTTTCACATTCTAGACATGTTGAGCTTGCTGTAGGTTCATTTTTAGGTCAAAATATTGTTCAATGCTTGTTGAATGGTGCCTTTCTTTTTGTGCTTCCAACTTGAACTCTTATGAGACACATGCTTGTTTTCTTCATGTTATTGCTTGCATTTCTTTTTATCTTGCTTTGATATTTATTGTGAGCTTTCTCCTCTTCATATCCCTTCTGTCCAATGACCTTAGAGTGTCATTTAAGGTGGCTTGGTCCCTCCTTTGGAGGTATTTGAAGCATACCTAGAATGATGAATCCTTGAGGACACTTTTGGTGTTTCTTTTTGTTTGATAAGTGATGCTTATGGTTGAGCACCTATTATGGGATCCTTGCTGCCCTCATTTGGTCTCCCATCCTCACTTGGCTTTGGTGTTTGATTTCACTTTCATTTGATTTGGTTTTATTGGTGTGGTTGGTGTTGCTTGACTTATGTCATTTCATCCCACTTTTTTTTGGTGCATCTTTGTGAAGTTTACTTGTGTTTGTCTAATGTTCTTCTTGTGCACTTCTTCTTCTTCTCTTTTCTTGCATTTCCATATGCATGCTTGGTTGAGATGAGCTTGTGGTGGCTACTGCCCCACACTACTTTCCTCCCACTATCATTCTATGTGTTGCATTTTGTTTGCATTCTCATTTGCATATTGTTGCACCCCAAAATTTGCCCAACTTTTCTTTACCTAGCTTGTGTTTCATTTCATTCACATTAGCATTATCATTTGCATTTCATTGACATGTATGTAGGAGATCAAAAGGTATGATTACCAATTAAGAGCTACACAAGACTGGGAAACTAGCTAAGAAGTTTATTCAAGTGTTCAAGGGTTGATATCCTTGTCAGAGAAGTTAAAAAATCCTCAGAGAATGGTTGAAACCAAGTATGTGGGTCTCCTAACTTGAGAGTTGTGGGAAAATCATCAGATGATTCTGAGGCTATAGAGTTGGACTTGAGGTCTTGATAAAGCTCATGAGAAGTGTTGAAGTTCATTTTGAAGCCTAGACAAGTCCTTATGCAAGATTAAGAAGCCTCAGCCATGATTGGTGCAGCTAGGGTTTGACTGGGTCAACCCTAAGTCAACTAATGATTTGAAGAAGGTTGAGACCTAATCCAAGAGCCATGTGATCATGGATTGATACATTGAGATGTTATAAGGATGATTCCAAGGTTAACTCATCATGATTAAAGAGTTTGAGAAGTTTTAGGCTAGGGTTTCTAAGACTTGACAGAGTAAAATCTCCTGGCTTGACCCCCGACTTCAAGGCCATCTAACTCAAGATAGGATGTTCATCTCATCTTGACCCTAACATGATTGTTGTAGGGCATGGTATTAGATTTAATTTGAGTACTAGAAGTCCTTAATTGGGTTTATAGAACTCAAGTTATGAGCCAGACAAGTTACAAGTCATCTGAGACATGTGAATTTGGAGCTTGAAAGTTACCCAACTTGCATGAGACTTTTGACCTATAAGGATGATACCTATGAACTTTTGGTCAACATGAATGTTGTTCCTTATTCTCTTAGCTTTCCAGAAAGTACTATAAGTCCATGAGTGGATTTGTAGAACTCAAGTTATGGCTTTGACAAGTCAAGGGTATTTGGACATTACGGGTCATTTTGAATTATGGGTCTATTTCACTATCTTGCAAGCTTCAAATGGAGTTTTGTTCAACTTGAAAGTTGCTCAAAATGATATTTTTAGTCCAACCATGACCCAAGCATCCATTGATATGGATTAGATCAAGCATTGGTTGAAGAAATTTTACAAAAAAAGCCATTTTAATGAATTAAAATGAAAAAATTCAAAACAATTGTGATTTGAATGTTTTCAAGCCAAGTTAATACTCATTTTGATTGGAAATGATATTCTAAACCATTTGGAATTATTATATTTTTGATTTGATACTCATAACATGGTCATTTGGTGGATTACTTCATGATAAAGTAACACTTCCAACACACATCTTTGGTTGAAATCAAAGGAGCAAATTAATTCATTTACACTCCATAACTCTCAAGTAAGAAAAATGAAGTGGATTGAGAGCAAGAACAGAGCCAATTCATGCATGCCATAAGGGAATTTTTGAGAAAAACTTGAAAGTTGGAAATCACAAATTGGGCCATGAATGGGCCTCCAAAGGTTTCAAACAGAATATAAATTGATTGTGGATCATTTTCAGAAGTTTTCTAGTGCCATTTTCGGTTGAGAAGCAGTTAGAGAAATTTGTGGAAGAAGCTTGAAAGTGGATTTTCGAGTTTGGAGTTTGGCGCAATTTCAAGATCAACCAAGCATCTAAACTTGTTCATCATCATCCATTGAAGAAATCTGCACCTTTTGGAGGAAGAATTCACCCTCAAGAACACCAAATTCGAAGCTTCCGATAAGGTTCTTATTTCTCAAATTTTCTCTTAGTTTAAGCACAATTAAGTTAGTTTGAACATGCGGTTAAGTTAGTATTGAACTCTAGATGGATTTAGAATTGGTTTGGTGGAGTTTTATGACAATTTTTACCATGACATCCCAAGTTGTAGTTCAAATATCTCTTTGGATAATGGATGAAAATGAAAAAGAATAGGATATTATTGATGTAGGAAGTGAGAGGAAGATATTAGTGGTTTAAATTTTGAGTTTTGTGAGAGTTGAAATTTCATGATGAGTTTTGATGTCCATGGCTTCTTGAGTTTTAATGGAGGAAAGTTAAAATAAGTGGTAGTTTTGGATTCCTTGCGAAAAAACACGTGAAATCGGTTAAAGAAGCATGAGAAACGATGGAAAAATGGAGACGCCACGTTGATGGAAGGAGCCGCGCGGCCGCCTGTGGTAGGGGGACGGTGGCCGGAATCTCGCCGACGAGTTGGGGAAGATGAAGTGTAGAAGATGACTTTTCCATCGTCCGATCGGTATACTTTTCTGTGTGCGGCTGTGATTAGTCTCCACCATGGTCCATTCTTTGACTAGTTCTACCATATTACTTGGACTTCATTAATATGTTGTCACTCTCCTACCCCTTGGATGGCTTGACTTAGTCCTTAGATCTCATGGTTGTAGATTTTTCTGCATTTCTTTATTTCCTTTAATTGTTTTTATTTCTTCTTTAACTGCTTTGTTCATTTTAATTCATAAAAAATAGTAAAAATGCTTAGAAAATTATGAAAAAATCCGTGGATGATCCTCATCATGTCTGGGATTTTTGTGTGCAATTAGATTTTATTTTCGTTTAATTTTCAATTTAATTTCGTTTTTTCCCTTTAATTGGATAATAAAAATACCAAAAACTGCATAGTTTCTTGCTAATTTTTGTTCTGGAGTTTGGTATAGAATTAAGACTTGAAATTTTGTGTGCTGGTTGTAGACATGTTGATGATGTTATGTGATTTTTGCTGTGAGTTTTAGATGATTCTAAATAGGATTTTAGGGTAGTTGTTTAGGAGTGTTCTTTGTTGGATCCCTTTAGTGTACCCTTGAGGTTTTAGATTTAGTTTGAACCTTTTGACTTAGGTTTAACCCCTGATTTTTGGACCATAGCATGTTGATACATGTAGGATAGTGTAGTATTTTTCTTAGAATTTTTAGAAATGATTTTCCATTAAGTTCCCATTTTACAAATTGGCCTTAGTATATGTGATCCTAACTAGGTTAAGTGTATAGATTAGGCTTGTAAATGACCTCTAGATGATTCTAGGTCCCATTTCCTTTCTTGATAGATTGGTATATAGATAAAAACCTCCTTTAGGACCCTTGAATATTTAGGATAGATTTCCTTAGAAGGTATCAATTGTGGTATCTTTAGAAGCTTAAATAGGTGGATGACTCTTCCTATAGGGGTAGTTTCCTCTTCAATTTTCCTTGCTTGATTGGAATCCCCCTTGTGAGCATGTTTCCTCCTGTGGAGGAATACATTGCACTATCATAAAGGGGTTGAGTCCATGCAAGCTCCCTCTCCCTCTAAGGAAGTGGAGTTGGTTGAGTGTCTGTGGTAAGTTCCTGTGGAACTTACCTTGCTTCTCATCTCCATTCTCCTAAAATTTTCTTGTTAATTCCTTTTAGGAAACTTCTTGAGGTAGCATAGTCCCTCCTATGGGGGGAATGTTGCACATCTCTTGAAGGAGCCAAACCCTTAGGATTCCCCAAAATCTCTTAGTTGGTTGAGTGCCTGGGATAAGTTCCTGTGGACCTTACCCTTGCCTCCCAACACCCAATTTCTTTCCTTAGGATAGAAGCCTTGTATGACTACTTGTGGAATGAATCCATTATGTGCCATAAGTCCTTCTCCTTATTCATTGACTGAGTGGTGTGTTGCATTAGGATAGGGCATGTTTAGACTATTTTAAGCTAGGAGCATGAATGCTTAAAGGTTGAGTGAGTCTCCCTCTGCTTGTTTGCATTAAGGGTTGAGGTGATCCTCCCCTTGCTTGTCTGTTGATTTTCTTTTTCTACTTGACGTATTTGCATAATAGAGGTTGAGTGAGCTCCCTCTGCTTGTCTGTTTTGTCTGTTTTTCTTTTGCTTGATTGCTAAGAGGTTGAGTGAGTCTCCCTCTGCTTGTATTGTTGCATTGCATGTTCATCTTTACTGTTTACTATTTATCTATTTAAGCTGATGCTTTCTCTGTTTCTGTATCCCATTGACATGATACCCTAGGAATCTCACTTCCTTTGATAAGGAAATGATGATTAGAACTTTAGGTTGAAACTTATGCATGATAACTTCTAGGAGTTCCCTATTTCAAACCTCAACCGTAGGATGAATCCTTGGCATGACAACATTAGGACTTGACAGTCTTCCCCATAGAGTTCGTTCTCTTCTCATCTCAAAATAACAGTAAAAAATGTAATAAAGGCAAGTTAGTATAAGCGCGTTACGAGCCTTAAGCTACTTGGGAAATGATAATTGAGCGGTCTCCTCTCAATCATCTAGGATGTTTATTATATGTCCTTTGGACGCTATACGACGCATTCGCTCCTAAGTCATAGTCTCTAGTGCTGTACAAACTACAGACAACCATAAAAAAATAGTTCTTTCGTAAAAGACAGGAAACAAACTTCAAACCTTTTTGCCCTGTGGGCCCATAATTCAAAGGAAAGCTTTTCTGAAGAAAAGAGTGTCGTTAACTCCCAGTTCTACCGCAAACGGTAACGCTTAAGTCTCCAAGGGTCGAGCTGTGTACGCCAAACTGCTGGAACTGTTTGTTAACCCTACTCAAAAAAACAGAGGAATCTGAATTCCCGTAATCCGTATTGTCCCAAACTACGTAAGCTCTGATCTCTCATGCCTGTTGAGAGTACGTAGGCACAATACTGATGTATTGGCGAGCCACCTTCCCCCGTTTAGCCGTAGTTAGGCGAACTACGTTGACTCTGATTTCTCATTCTCTAATGAGAATACGTAGGCATAAAGTGCGACGCTTTGCCGAGTCATTTTCTTTTCTTTTCATACCAGCCTTGATAGGTAGATAGTAAATAAACCCATCAGATAAACACAACAAACATGGATCCCATCGAGTACGATGGACGTGAGGGGTGCTAATACCTTCCCCTTGCGTAACCGACTCCCGAACCCAGACATGGTTGCGATGACCCTGTCTTCTACCTTTTTGTCAGGTTTTTCCGATCGTTTCCTTTCCTGTTCTGAGGGATAAATAACGAAAGGTGGCGACTCTTCTGTTTTGCCGGCACCTTATTTTCGCGGTAGCGACACATATGCGTTTCTTATTCTTCTTCTTCTTTTTCTTTTGCTTTTCTTTGCCATGTTCCCCATAAGTTCTCTAACCTCTTGAGGTTATGATAGACATTAGGTGCCTAACTATGCATGATAACATTAGGTAGTTCCCTTTTCAAACTCAACTTTAGGTTCACTTTGCATGACAACTTTTAGGATTGACTAGTTTCCCATTAGTGTTCCTTCTTCTCTTCTCATCTTCAAACATTCATAAAACACTTAATAAAGAATGACAAGTGTAGCACGCTATGATCCTTAAGCTATTTGAGAAATGGTAATTGAGGGGCCTCCTCTCAAGGATCTAGAGTGTTTAGTTTACACCCTTTGGGTGATATGCGATGCATTCGCTCTTAGATCATAGTCTCTAGTGCGACATGAGTTGCAAATCAAATTCAAAACACTTCTTCTCTAAAAAAACACAAAAACAATTCAAACCTTTTTCACCCTTTGGGGTTCTTAATCAAGGAAAATATTTTCAAAAAAAGAGTGTCGTTAACTCTTAGTTCTACCGCAAACGGTAATGCCTAAGTATCCAAAGGTCGAGCTGCATACACCAATTGCTAGAACTATCTATTAACCCTACTCGGACTAAAAAAATGTTGAACCAAACGGTGGTCCTTTGAGCCCGAACTACATTTGCTCTGATCTTTCGTACCAGACGAAAGTACGTAGGCACGAGACGCGATGTCTCAGCGAGCAACCTTCCCCCCCTTCTTTAGCCGTAGTTAGTCGAACTATGTTGACTCTGACTTTCCCATTGCACGAGGGAGTACGTAGGCCCAGAGCAGCGACGCTCTGTCGAGTCCTATCCTTTCGTTTTCTTTTGTCCTTAAGCCTTTAGTTAGATAGTTTTAACACACCCTTTTAGATAGACAACACATGCGTGGATCTCGTCGAGTACGATGGACGTGAGGGGTGCTAATACCTTCCTCTTGCGTAACCGACTCCCGAACCCAGACATGGTTGCGATGACCTTGTCTTTTCCTTTTTCTGTAGGTTTTTGCGATCGTTTCCTTTCCCTCTCTTTAGGATAAATAACGAAAGTGGCGACTCTTCTGTTTTTTCCGCCGGTTGTTTTTCGCAGTTGCGACAGCTGGTGACTCTGCTGGGGACTGCGACGGTTCCCTATGCGAATCTTGCCTTGGGTTTTCTTCCTAGCTGTCTGGGTCATCCCCAGCAGCTGGCGACTCTGCTGGGGATTCTGGTTCCCTATGCGAGTCAATCCTAGCGCTTGTGTGTTTATTTTTGGGTGTTGTATATATGTGCTTTATATACTTTCCCGTATTTATTTTTCGCATCATATATCATTACTGTTGTGCTGTGGGATAGGAAGTTTCACTGAGTGATAAGCCGGACCTGGGCTTGAGTATACACCTAGCTTTAGTAGTGGAGATTAATGGTGGGTGTGCTTGCTTTGCTCGTACTAGCTCACCACGAAATTCACGCTCGGACGAGATTCTCTTAGACAACTTTCTTTCTGGCCCTTTGGGCTCAAGGGAATTTTGGATTTGAGGGTTGTCGACTCTGGTAACCGATCATCTGTGAGTTAGTTAAGTGAGCCCTCTTCAGGAGACGATGATGCCAAACTAGAAATAGTGAACGTATCATCATTTCTTGAAAGTCTGTGACGCTGACGAGCGCATAGGATGCCATACCGTATCAGTGAATAGGTCCATACCTGTGAGTGGGACTGGGGTTATGCAGGAAACCTTTACCTTCAGATTACCCGGTCTTCTCTGCAGTTTGAATCTGGATTATTGGTATCAGTTGGTTTCTATTAATGCAGTGTTATATTCTTACTGAAGCGGAGCCCTGATCTTCCTCAGTCTACAGTGCAGCAGTCTTGATCCTTTGTGTGTGCATTAGCATTTTGCATTTAGCATTGTTTGCATTTGCATTTCATTTTTGCATATCCATCCTCAGCCGGAACAGGGAGCTTACCCGTATTTTGTCTGCTTCGTCAGTTGATTTCCCAACATTCGTATTGGATTTGAGTTAGCTTTTGGAAGGATCATGAACTCAAGACAACAGAACTTGGTTGTGACGAGGGCTGAGTTTAAGTTGATGAGGAATCAGTTGAGTCAACTCGTGGAAGCCATGTCAGCTATGACTGGAGGAGAGACCGGTACTCAGAAGACTCCAGTGAATGATGTTGCTCAAGCTCATCCCGTGTCGATTCCTGTTGAAGAGCATCCCATTGTCAGAGATAGAGATACTTCTTCTCTCCATGACACAGAATATCATAGTTTCACATTCTCTGTGTCATATTCTTAGAGGACTGTTCCAAAGGTTAATGTTGGAGACCCGCAGACTGTTGAATTTATGGGAAAATGTCAGTTGTTGGAAGAAAAGCTTGATGCCTTGATGAGTCAGGGTGCTTTTGATTTGAGTGCTGCAGGCATGTGTTTGGTGCCAGGTCTTGTGATGCTGCCGAAGTTTAAAATGCCAAATTTTGAGAAGTTCAAAGGAGATAGTTGTCCGAAGCAGCATTTGGTAATGTTCTGCAGGAAAATGACCTCACATGTTCACAATGATCAGCTTATGATTCATTGCTTTCAGGACAGTCTGAGTAGAGCATCATTGGGTTGGTATATGCAGTTGGAGAGTGGTTGCATCAAATCATGGTCAGATCTAGCCAGTGCCTTCGTGAAGCAGTATGACTACAATCTCAACATGGCTCCTAGTCGCACGCAGTTACAAGAATTATCTCAGGCAGAGAATGAATCCTTTAGAGGGTATGTGCAGAGATGGAGAGAATTCGCAGCTCACGTTCAACCACCGCTTCAGGATAGAGAACTGGTTGACATATTCTTGGGTACCTTGAAAGGTGTTACACCCCAAAATTTGTCTAACCTTTTCTTACTTGGTTTTTGTTTCATTGCCTTAGTATATCATTGATCTAACATTTGCATAGCATATCATTGTTCATTTATGCATGGGATCACGTGTGGTTTATATCCATAGGAGCCTATCTAGAGGTTTTATTCAAGCTTGAGAAGTCACCATAATCATCAGGAAGAGGGTTGGGTTCTTGAGGAGTTCAGTTGTTTGTATGTGGTTAGTCTCCTAGTCTGAGGACCAATTGAAGATCATCAGTGGATTGTGAGGCCTTGATCAAGGAGAGAGTGTATGGATAGAGCTCATATAGTGTCTTGAGGGTCATGGTGGAGCTTTTTTCACCCTAAAATTTGCCCAACATTTCTTTACCTAGCTTATGTATCATTTCATTCACATTAGCATTATCATTTGCATTTCATTGATATGTATGCAGGAGATCAAGAGGTATGATTACCAATTAAGAGCTACACAAGACTATGAAGCTAGCTAAGAAGGTTATTCAGATGTTCAAGGGTTGATATCCTTGTCAGAGAAGTTAAAGGATCCTCAGAGAGAGTGATTGAAGCCAAGTATGTGGGTCTCCTAACTTGAGAGTTGTGGGAAGTCATCAAATGATTCTGAGGCCATGAAGTTGGACTTGAGGTCTTGAGAGAGCTCATGAGTAGTTTTGAATATCACTTTAAGGCCTAGACATGTCATTGTGCAAGAATAAGAAGCCTCAGACATGATTGGTGCAGCTAGGGTTTGACTGGGTCAACCCTAAGTCAACTGATGATTTGAAGAAGGTTGAGACCTAATTCAAGAGCCATGTGATCATGGATTGATACATTGAGATGTTCTAAGAATGATTTTAAGGTTAAATCATCATGATTGAAGAGTTTGAGAAGTCTCAGGCTAGGGTTTCTAAGACTTGACAGTGTAAAATCCCCTAGTTTAACCCCTATCTTCAAGGAAATTTAACTCAAGATAGGATCTTGATCTCATCTTGACCCCAACATGATCGTTGTAGGGCATGATATTAGCTTTAATTTGGGTACTATAAGTCCTTGATAGGGTTCATAGAACTCAAGTTATGAGCCAGACAAGTTACAGGTCATCTGAGGCATGTGAATTTGGAGCTTGAAAGTTACCCAACTTGCATGAAACTTTTGCCCTAGAGGGATGATTCCTATCAACTTTTGGTCAACATGAATGTTGTTCCTTATTCTCTTAGCTTTCCATAGAGTTCTAGAAGTCCTTGATAGTATTTGTATAACTCAAGTTATGGCTTTGACAATTCAAGGGTATTTTGGGTATTTGGGCATTACAGGTCATTTTGAACCATAAGTCAATTTCACCATCTTGCAAGCCTCAAATGGATTTTTGTTCAACATGAAAGTTTCTTAAAATGATGTTTTTAGCTTAGCCAAGTATCTAGAGTCCATTGATATGGATTATATCAAGCATTGGTGGAAGAAAGTTCATAAAAAGGCCATTTTAATGAATTAAAATGAGAAAATTCAAAACAATTGAGAATAACATGTTTTCAAGTCAAATTTGTAGTAAATTTGAATGGAATTGATGTTCTAAAGAGATTGGAACTATTACATTTTTGATTTGAAGTCCATAACATGGCTATTTGGAAGGTTGCTTCACAAATAAGAAACATATCCCCACACCCTCCATTGATTGAAATCAAGGGAGGAAAACCACTTCATGACCTTCCACAAGGCTTAAGTGAATGATTGGGACTGAGTTTGGAGTATGAACAAAGCTTGAAGGCTCATATCCACATTGAAAATTTTTGAAGGGAAATGAAAATCCAAAACTCATGAATGGGCTTGGTTTGGGCCTCCAACCCATTGAAACAGATCATAAATAGGATTTAAAACAGAATTGGAAGTTTCTAGTGCTCATTTTTCGTGGAGAAGCCATTGGAGAGAAGTGAAGAAGCAAGCTTGAAATTGGAATTTCATTTTGGAGAATCAAGAGTTTTCACCAGGAATTAAGCATCAAGAAGTATTCACCATTGATCACTGAAAGTTTCTACACGATTTGGAAGGGAATTGAGGCTTGAATCCACTGCAATCCAAGTTCAAAACCAGGTTTTAACTTCTTGAAATCTCTCTCTGATTATGTGTTTTTAGTGAACTAGAAGCATGCAGTTAGGTTCCCCTATTGATCTAGATGGATTTTGGATGTTTAATTTGAACTTTAGAGACAATTTAGGGTTAATTCCATTTTCGGTTGAGATTGATATCTCACGATCCATGCGCTTTTAGAACGAATAGATGGTATGGTTAGATTCCTGGTGAGATTCTGGACAAGTTTCATGTAGAGATCGTGGCAAATGGATGTGTGTAGAGGAAGTTAGGGTTGTACATGGGTGACCGGAGAAGTCACCGGCGGTGGCCTGGTTCGCGCGCGCAGGGTGGAGAACTTGCAGGTTTGAAATGTAGGAGATGAAGTCCTAGTCGTCCGTTTGTGAAGAAAGTGAGACTCAGTCGCTCAATCCGAGCGCCCTCATGGCGCCACGTACCCTCCCCCCGCAACGCACCGTTTTGATAAATGGAACTTCTCAGGCTTTTGTGCTTCGCTACGTACACCAAGAGAGAGTTGGTTCGAATCCTGGCGCATGCACTTTTCCTTTTAATTTTTCTGAACTATGCTGAACTGAATGAATTCACAACACGTTGGGCTTAGCATCAGTTACTATCCACACCCCCCATCTGGCCCAATCCACATATTGAACTGATTGCATTTGCTATTTGGCACGCCACTTTGATTAATTCTTTTGTTTTTCTTTTAATTTGTGCATTTTATGTTAGTTTGATTTTAATCCATAAAAAATAGGAAAATAGGTCAATTAATTCCAAGTTTTTTTCCCCTGATTCATGATTGAATCTAGAATTTTATTGAATAAAAATATTAGGAAAATCATGTATTTTCAATTTTTGTGCATTTTTTACATTTTATTTGATAATAAAATTGCCATGGTTGATACCTCTATTTGATGATTTTAGCGTGAGCACTTGGTGATGATTTTCGGCTTGATTTTTTGTGTGTGATTAGTGTCGCTTGCACGAAAATAAGGTTCCGGCACAACATAAGAGTCGCCACCTTTCGTTATTTATCCCTCAGAGCGGGAAAGGAAACAATCGGAAAAACCTGACGAAAAAGGGTATGACAAGGTCATCGCAACCGTTGTCTGGATTCGGGAGTCGGTTACGCAAGGGGAAGGTATTAGCACCCCTCACGTCCATCGTACTCGACGGGATCCTCGCTTGTTGTGTTTACTTGGACGGGTTGGTTTTATTCTATCTACCTATCAAGGCTGGCTTAAATAGAAAAGAAAATGACTCGGCAAAGTGTCGCACTTTATGCCTACGTATTCTCATCAGAGAATGAGAAGTCAGATTCAACGTAGTTCGGACTACGACGGGTTATGGGGGAAGGTAGCTCGCCAAGACATCGCCATCTTGTGCCTACATACTCTCAACAGGCATGAGAGATCAGAGCTCACGTAGTTCGGGAAACTACGGTTTATTTCCTGTCTTTTACGAAAGAAGTGTTTTTTATTGTGTTTGCGATTTCAATCGCACTAGAGACTATGACCTGAGAGTGAATGCGTCGCATGTCACCCAAAGGGTACCATACTAAACATCCAGACTGTGGAAAAGAAACTCTCCCACAATCCTTTCTCAGATAGCTTAAGTCTTGTAACGTACGAAAGAAATCATTCATGATTACTGTATCTTAAACTGTTTTGAGGTGAGAAGAGAATAGGTCCAACTAGGAGGGAGACTATCAAGTCCTACTGTTGTCATGCCATGGATTCATCCTATGGTTGAGGTTTGAACAGGGAACTCCTAAAAGTTGTCATGCATAGGTTTCAACCTAAAATTCTATCATCAATTCCTTATCAAGGGAAATGAGAGTCCTAAGGGATCGTGTCAATGATACACCAAAACAGACAAAGCATCAGCTTAACAGTAAAATGCATGCAATGCAAGTGAGAGAGGAAATATGTGTGGGGGCTTCAGCCTTCACAAGCTCATCTCAACCTCAAGCCAGAATGGATAACAGTAATCATACTGAAATAAACAACATGCTATCAAGCAAGAACCGTAAACTGCAATCATACAGAGGAAATGAAATGAAATACCATCAGGCAAACAAACCACATGGGCAAGGGAGCTGGGCTCTACCGAATACCCGCAAGTAAAGCCACACAGTAACAATACAAGCAGAGGGAGCAACTCAACCTCTAGTGCAATCATGCTCCTAGAGTCTACCTATTCTATATATGAACTTATTCTAATGCATCAAGCAAGTCAAACAAAACACATCAATACAGAAGAAAAAGAAAGCAGATCAACTCCTCTCTCAACTCCAAGCTTCAGCTCTTCCAACAGCAATTCAGTCTTCAAACTTCCAATTACTCTTGACAAATATCAATTGCTTTTCCAGGTTTCAACCCTTCAACATAAGTTTCAACTTATCTTCTCCTTTAAGCTTCAGCCTCTTGATCAGCTCCACCTTCAGGCTTCACTATTAATCATAAGTACCAACTTGGCTCCTTCAGGATCTCCAGGTATCAAAGTAAGTATCAACTTCCTTTGTTCTTCAAGCTTCAGCTCTTCAGGATCAATCTCAATCACTTAGAAGTGTCAACTTCATCCTTCAGTCTTTACTTCATCTTCAGGGGTCTTCAAGTATCAACTTGCTCTTGTTGCTCTTCAAGCTTCAGCTGGAATGGCAATACTCAAGGATTCATCCTCTTCCACACTCTTCATTGAAGTCTTCATCTTCAAACTCAAGCTCAGCATCTCTCAAGAATAATCAAACCAGAGGAAATCACTTACTGGATAAGCTGGGGGATATTGAACTGCTTATTGACCACCAAAGGTGACCTATAAGGGTTCAACATCAAAGGAATGGTTCCCTCAAAAGTTCTACTTCCTAGGTACAATCACTTATCCCTCCAAAGGAGAGAGGTGTATACCATGGAAGGACTTTGAATCACAGGGAAGAATGGAGGTGAAAGATACCATCCATGTTTGAGAAAGAAGTTATCTAAGTCTAAACTCTTCCTAATCCCTAACCCTAAAACAATAACAAAACAAATAAGAACAAGATCTCAAGCTCCTCAATCCATATTCAAGTCTTATACTATGCTCCTTAGAACAAGACCAAGCTTTCCAAGCCCATAAAGCAAAGCAAACAACAATACAAGCCCACAAGGGCAACACAAACAATCATCAACTACAAAAATCATCTAAAAATAGTATACTACTATATTAAATCCTAATATAATTTCTAAGGGATCCTACATACCTACCCTTAATGCCCTATATGTCCCATAGTCTAATTTGTCCTAAAAACCCAAAATTCTAGTGTTATTATGGACCTATGTTAAAGTTTGACCTAATTCTACACAACCTAATGTCATCTAGTCAAAACTATCCTAAAATTCATCACAAAATTATGGAATAAATCCAGGGGGAAGCTAAAGCTTATATCTAACTATCCTAAAAAGAATGGCCTATAAATGTTAAGGGAACTACCTAAACAAAATTCTACAAATTCATGGATCAACAAAAAAGAAATAAAATGCAATAAAAGTAGAAAATACACAAAAAATACTAAAAATGCATGAAATGAAAATATTTTTATTTGATATTTTTCTTGACAAAGACATGAAATGGGAGCAAAAATTCCCATTTAAAAATCATTAATTTTCAAATTGATATGATTTTTCCAAGATTGAAATAAAATGGAAGAAAAATAAAATGAAAATATGAAGCTGGGGTGCAGGAAGTAAACAGATCCAGTTCAATACGCGCATGGGCCCAGAATGGAGGGTTCAGAAAGTAAAGCGTTAAGCCCATTCATTAATCAGAAAATAATCAGAAAAATAGAAAAGAAAAATAGAAAAGGAACGGTGCAGGAAGTAACCCAATATAGTTAAAAATCTAAGTGGGCCATGAATGGGGGTGGGGATATCAATCCAGCCCAATACCCCAATTAATGAAACGACGCGTTTTGGAGCTTCCTCAGAATTCCTCTTCACACGCGAAATTGAATCTCAGCTTTTAGATCTGACTTTGGTCAACTGGCCCACGCCTGATCCAATGGTTGTACCTTCGTCTTCTACCTTCAGCCATGGCAATGGAGGGAAAAGCTCCATGAACAGAGCTTCAAATCCCTAATTCGAACTCTCACGTTTCTCCATCAAAAATCATGATCCAAAGCCCTAATCCACTCTAAATTCAATCCTGAATCTAACCATGGCATCAGAATTTGTTGAAATCCTCTCAAACCTAGAACCCGATAGCAACCTCCAATAATTGATCAAGAACCAATCTCAATAATTCTCAAAATTAAAGGTCCTAATCTCACCCTCATGCTTCCCTGAACATTTCTTGCTATTAAACTAAGCTTATCCCTCAAGATTCAACAAGATACAAGGTCAAACAGAAATGGTGTCCACTACCCAATCTTCACCAATTGCTTTCTAACTCTCCAAAATCCATCTCTTATTGGTCTCTAACATTTCTATACTAACAAATTAACCTAATTATGCCTAAAACATGGTGTAGGGAAGAATTTTCAAACCTGGTTAATCTTGATGAACAGATGATGAAATCCACCAATTCAGACCTTGAAACTCTTCAGAAAGTTTCCCTAGATGCCAATCTTGCTACTGTTTGCAACAATTTTGATGGAGGAAGCCTCAATCTCAGAATTCTATTCTGACTTGCTACCTTGAAATTTCAATCACCAACTCTTCAATTCATCATGGATTTGATCTCAATTCAATCTGCACAGCTTCACTATGATGTGTGGAATGTGTTTGAATGGAAAGAATGAATGGAAATGAAGAAGAATGAAGAAATGAAACTTGACTTGCAATGGAAGATTCTTGATCTCACTCTCTCTTCTCTACACCAATTCTCACCAACCTTGCATCTGAGCAAGTCATACATGTTATATAGAGTGGTTTAGAATCATCTAGAACCATCTAGGACAATCCAATGAGTATTTGGAAATCCCATGTCATGACATTTTGATTTCAATTCTCCTTACATGCTATCTCATGCCAAGCTTCTTGTAACCTTTGATTCTGACTTGAAATTCTCCCCATATGAGATTTATGATGTGTTACAATGCATAACTAACTTGTTTATTGAGTTTTGTTGAGTTTTGCTTTGGTACCTTAAGATGCAAGTAAGCCATTTCCAAAGCAGCCCTATGATTTAAGCCTCAAATCAAAATTGTGGCTGAACCATTGTCCTTAGAATGTCCTTTGGAGTCAAAATGACCTATTATATGACATGGTTTGGATGTACAACTTGTGATTTCCAATTTTCAATTTCACCTTAATTAACTTATGCCTCCATTTTGGCCATTTTTATCACTTTTTGATACAAGCCTTTTCAACATCTCATGACCTCATTAATAGACTTAAAACATCATTCTAAGCAAGTTTGATGTTGAAGATTTTTCCATTTGAAGCTTGGAAATAGGAGATATGGCCTTATGCTTGAAATGACCTATAACCTCCAAATGACCAAAATGCCCTTGACTTGTCAAAGCCATAAGTTGAGTTCTACAAATCCTATCAAGGACTTCTAGTAATCTCTAGAAATCTAAGAAGATTTTCTACAACATTCATGTTTACCAAGAGTTCATAGGAATCATCCTACTAGGGAAAAAGTTGGATGCAAGTTGGGTGACTTTCAAGGACCCAGATTCACATACCTCAGATGACCTGTAATTTGTCAAAGCCATAAGTTGAGCTCTACAAATCCTATCAAGGACTTCTAGTACTCAAATTAAATCTAAGAACAAGCTCTACAACATTCATATTGTGGGGAAGATGAGATGACAATCACATCTTGAGCTAAACTGCCTTGTAGATAGGGATCAAACTAGGGGATTTTACACTGTCAATCCTTAGAAACCCTAGCTTAAAACTTCTCAAACTCCTCAATCATGATGAGTTGGTCTAGGAATCATCCCTATAGCATCTCAATGCATCCTTCCATGATCACATGGCTCTTGGATTAGGTCTCAACCCTCTCCAAATCATCAGTTGACCTAGGGTTGACCCAGTCAAACCCTAATTCCACCACTCATGGCTGAATCTTCTGAATCCTTGTACAATGACCTCTCTAGGCTTCATGATGGCTTTCAAGACATCTCATAAGCTTTCTCAAAGCTTCAAGTCCATTCTCATAGCCTCAGAATCATCTGAGGAGCTCCCACCACTCTCAAGTTATAAGGCACACAACCTTGGTTTCAACCAATCCCTCTGAGAATCTCTTGAGTTCTCTGACAAAGATATCAATCTTTGAACACTTGCATAACCTTCTTGACTTTCTTCATAGCCTCATATAACTCTTTCTAGGTAATCATACCTCTTGATCTATTGCCCACATATCAATGAGATGCAGATGATGAATGAGATGAACCACAAACTAGGTAAATAAATGTTGGTCAAATTTTGGGGTGCAACAGTTGCCCCTATTCAAACGGCTTGAACCTGACTGGGTGAGGCGAACGACTCTCAGCCAATCAAGGTGCGAGACGGTTGAATACCGATAAACCCGGAAATTTGCCAACTGCATAAGCAAACTATACTCTGGTGGGAACAGATCTTCGAACACTGAAATAATAGCTGCACGACAACTAGCTGGAGACATACTGACTTGAACCTTGTCGTCAGTTATCCACATCAAATTTCTCTGACATTGTCATCAGACACCGGACCTCGCCGTCAGGCATTCATGAAAATAAAGCTTCGGACATCGCCGTCGGACAACCAAAACGCTCAACATCGCCGCTGGAAAACTAAATCACTTGACATCGCCGCCAGAAACAAACATCCAACATCGCCGCTGGAGAACCAAATTACCTGACATCGCCGCCGGAAACAAACATCCAACATCGCCACTGGAGAACTAAATCACCTGACATCGCCGCCAGAAACAAACATCCTCTGACCTCGCTGTCAGGGTGAAGAAAATCCATTGGGGAATTGGTCACACGGTAACCGGTAATACATAGTCGATCATGCCATCAGGCATCCAAAGAAACTGTCGGGAATCAGCCGGACTTCAACCATCAGGTTGATCATGCCATCAGGCATTCAAAGAAATCGTCGGGCATCAGCCGGACTTCAACCATCAGGTTGATCATGCCATCAGGCATTCAAAGACATCTGTCGGGCATCAACCGGACTTCATCCATCAGGTCGATCATGCCATCAGGCATTCCGCATTACTGTCGGGCATCAGCCGGACTTCATCAGCAAGTCGGGAATAGCATTCTTGATCAATCATGAGCCAACTGGGAATATCTAAACCACTGCCATCAGGCACTCTGCATCAGCTGAGGGAACTGCTTCATTAACACGGTCAGACTTCAATCATGGAGTCTTCAAGGGAGGTTTCAACTTCGCCGTTAGAAAACCTGCTGGGGAGGACGCCTCGCCGCTGAGGAATCTGGAGAACTATCAAGTAACTCCGCTCCGAGGGTCCAGAAATCATTCTGAATAAATCAACTCTGCTGAGGACTTCAAGAATCATCTTGGACAAATAACTCCGCCGGGGGCTTTCAAGAATCATCTTGAACCGATAACCATGCTGGAGATTTCAGGAATCATCCTGAGCAAACACTCTGTTGGGGATTTCAGGAATCATCCTGGGCAACCTTCACTGGGGACTCTAAGTATCAACTCGAGCGACCAACTCTGGAGACTGCACTGGGGTCTTAAGAATCATCTTAAGCAAACGACCCTGTTGGGGAATTCAAGAATCATCTTGAACCGAAGACTTCGTTGGGGATCTCAAGAATCATCTTGAGCAAGCGACTTCGTTGGGGAGAATGTCAGGAATCATCCTGAGTAATCAATTCTGTGGCGGAACACCTGCAAAACAAGAACAGTAACAACCCAGATCATGCTTATTATGCATATGCTTCGGCGATGGCGCAATGCTCCACACGGTGGAAATGCTATGCGTTTATGATAAATGTTATGCAGTCATGCAAAATGATGCGATCCCGTCAGCAAAATAAATGCTGAAGGGAGAATCCTCCTGTCAAGGAGAAAGAACCACTCAGGTAGGGGAATCATCCTGCTGAGGAGAATCATGGTCACGCCAATCTCAATTGGACTCCGCAGGGGACAAAACTTCAGTTGACTGCTGCGGGGGAAACAACTTCAGTTGATTGCTGTAGGGGAACGAAGCTCTACGAGAACTTGGACCTGCTGAGGGAAAGCGATGTCAATCGCGGGAATAAACTGTGTGGCCTTCATGGCTACTTCTCTGGAGATAACGGCTATGTGGGGAAACAACTTCAGTTGATCAACACTCCACTGAGGAAAACCAATCATGGCTTGAGCAGCTTCCAAGGATTCGGCTCTCTTGGGGATTTGCAAACTCGGCTGAGGGAGAAGAAATCGTTATGCTTTGCTGGAGAGAGTACGACTCTGCGGGGGAATCTCAATTCCGCTGGGGAAGAAGGAATCATCCGACTTCGGGGGAGAGTACGACTCTGGTAGGGAATTTCAATTCCGCTGGAGACTTCAGTCTGGAACCATCAGTTGCTGCATACTTCGGCGTACGAATAGTTTCCTACGAAACCTGCACTTGTGACCCGGTGCTGGGGGGATGAACACACGCTTCGGCGCTTGACTCAGCTGAGGTGATAACGTTCCTTCAGGATACATCGGATTGGGGAGAGAATCATCTCTGCCTGGGGAGACATATCAATGCTCACGATCTCGCGCTCAGACTCTGCGGGGAGAGGCTACTGAACTCTGCTGGAGAAAGAGGAATCATCCTTCTTCGGGATGCGCGCGGCGCACTGTCTGGAATATGCTATACCTGTAACAACACAAACAACAGACAAGATACCCTTCTCAAAGGGACCTATCAAGGTTATTATCTCGTGACAATATTCAAGTAATTAATTGTTTCAACAATCAGTGGCCTAGGCCAGTAAGTTTATGTATGCGCATTTTATCAAAAACATCGATGTTCTTTTTCGCAAACAAAACAGATAAATGCTAAACAGACAAACATAATTGCTGAATAGTATGCACTTTATTGATAACGAACCCCTGAATGGGTAAAAAATATTTTACAACAGATGCAAGCTCCTGGAATGAGGAAGCCGCGCAAAAATAAAACATAAATATACATCAGTATATACAAATGTCGGCAACGAGGCGTAGACGAACACCATGAGTTGATCCCTCTATGACCCACTCGACTTCGATACTTCTCCGACGCTTCAGCTTCGGAAGAGATTGATTCAGATAAACGGCCCTCAGGTCCTCCAAACCACTAAACAATGAAAGTCCACACGCGGAACACAGTCATTTGCTTTTTCAAATCCCTAACTTTTGCGTGAACCGCCCTTTGCGGGTTTTCAGTTCACTGGGATACCCTTTTTTGCCGAAGCCGCCCAGTGTAGGTTTTCGACTTCGCGGGTGTACATTTTTCAATTTATATCCCTAATTTTTGCCCGAACCTTTTTATTCTGTTTTTGGTTCGCCGGGATGCCCTTTTTTGCCTGGACTCTCCTTTTTTGTCCAGCGGGTCGCTTTCAAGCAAAATATTTTTTAACTGCGTCCGCGTTCACCGGGGATGAAAAATCTTCACCATCCATCGTGGATAACAACAAAGCTCCTCCCGAGAAGACCTTGCTGACGACGTACGGACCTTCGTAATTCGGAGTCCACTTGCCTCGGTGATCGGAGTGTGGAGGAAGAATCTTCTTCAGGACGAGATCACCCGTCTGAAAGCTTCTAGGATGCACCTTCTTATCATAAGCTTTCTTCATTCGGCTTTGGTACAGACGACCAAAGGCAATCGATGCTAACCTCTTCTCGTCCATCAGGCTGAGTTGGTTTAGACGACTCGTAATCCATTCTGCCTCGTTGAGTTTCACATCAACCAACACTCGCAAAGAAGGGATCTCCACTTCTAACGGTAGGACAACTTCCATACCGTACACCAAGGAGAAAGGAGTTGCCCCGGTTGATGTACGTACCGTCGTACGATAACCGTGCAGGGCAAATGGCAGCATCTCGTGCCAATCTTTATAGGTCACAACCATCTTCTGAACAATCTTCTTTATGTTCTTGTTGGCCGCTTCAACGGCGCCATTCATCTTCGGCCGGTAAGGAGATGAGTTGTGGTGTTCAATCTTGAAACTCTGGCACAGCTCCTTCATTATCTTGTTATTCAGATTCGAACCATTATCAGTAATGATCCGCTCGGGAATTCCGTAACGACAGATGATGTCCCTTTTTATGAATTTAGCCACCACCTGCTTGGTCACATTAGCATACGAGGCTGCCTCCACCCACTTGGTGAAGTAGTCGATAGCTACCAGAATGAAGCGATGACCGTTAGATGCAGTGGGCTCGATCTTGCCTATCACGTCGATGCCCCACATGGAGAACGGCCACGGGGAGGACATGACATTCAACGGGCACGGCGACACATGAACTTTATCAGCATAAATCTGGCATTTATGACATCTCTTCGCGAATCTGAAGTAATCCGACTCCATCGTCAGCCAGTAGTATCCTACTCTCAGGATCTTTCTCGTCATGGCATGCCCGCCGGCGTGCGTACCAAATGTGCCTTCATGGACCTCTTCCATGAGTATACTCGCCTCTTTCTCATCTACACATCTGAGTAGCACGAGATCATGGTTTCTCTTATACAACACTCCATCAGGATTGAGATAAAAATTTCCAGACAGCCTCCTCAGAGTCTTCTTATCCTGGGTCGACGCACCCGCAGGATACACCTTAGTCATAAGGAAGGTCTGGATGTCATGAAACCATGTCTTGCCGTCGGCGGCTTCCTCGATTGCAAAGACAAATGCCGGTCTATCAAGACGAGACAGTACAATTCTTGGAGCCTCATTCCAAAAATTGACTTTATACATTGAAGCCAACGTGGCTAAGGCATCAGCCATCTGATTTTCAGCCCTGGGCACATGATGGAGTTCCACTCGATCGAAGAACGGAAGCATCCTTCTGTCATAATTCATGTATGGCACCAAATTCGATTGACGAGTCTCCCACTCCCCTTTAATTTGGTTGATCACAAGCGCTGAGTCACCATATACGTCTAGGTTCTTGATTCTCAAATCAATTGCCTCTTCTAGACCCATGATGCATGCTTCGTACTCCGCCTCATTATTGGTGACTGGAAACGTCAGTCTCGCAGTGAACGGGATGTGGGATCCGTGGGGAGTCGTGATGATCGCCCCGATGCCACTTCCATAGGAATTAACCGCCCCATCGAATATCAATTTCCACTAGGATTTCCTATCTGGCCCCTCGTCGGGCAACGGCTCATCGCAATCCTTCGCTTTGAGAAACATGATATCCTCGTCAGGGAATTCAAATTTCATCAGCTGGTAATCCTCGATCAGCTGTTCGGCAAGGTAATCAGACAATACGCTTCCCTTGATGGCCTTCTGGGACACGTACTGAATATCATATTCCGTTAACACCATTTGCCATCTGGAAATCCTGCCTGAAAGAGCCTGCTTCTCGAAGACGTACTTGATCGGATCCATCTTCGAAATTAGCATGGTGGTGTGATTGAGCATGTACTGTCGTAAACGTTTGGCAGCCCAGGCTAGTGCTCAACACGTCTTCTCCAGCATCGAGTAGCGAGATTCATAGTCCGTGAACTTTTTACTCAAGTAGTAAATGGCATGCTCTTTTCTGCCCGTCTCGTCGTGCTGACTGAGAACACACCCCATACTATTCTCAAGAACTATCAAGTACATGATTAATGGCCGTCCAGCCACTGGGGGTATCAAGATTGGAGGTTCTTGGAGATACTTCTTTATCTTGTCGAATGCCTTCTGGCAATCCTCATTCCAAGTAATCGCCTGATCTTTCTTTAAAAGCTTGAACATCGGTTCACAAGTGGCCGTGAGCTGAGAGATAAACCTTGCAATGTAGTTTATTCTGCCCAGGAAACCACGAACTTCTTTTTCTGTTTTTGGCGCTGGCATTTCTTGAATGGCTTTTATTTTTGCAGGATCAACCTCGATGCCTCGTTCATTCACGATAAACCCCAGTAACTTTTCGGACCGTACTCCGAAAGTACATTTGTTAGGATTTAGCCTCAACGTGAATTTCCTAAGCCTCTCAAAAAGCTTCAATAAATTGACCAGATGCTCTTCCTTTGTTTGGGACTTCGCAATCATGTCATCAACATAGACCTCGATCTCATGATGAATCATGTCATGAAACAAAGTTACCATTGCTCGTTGGTAAGTGGCCCCTGTGTTCTTCAGACCGAAGGGCATTACCTTATAGCAGAATGTTCCCCAGGGGGTGATAAACGTCGTTTTCTCCATGTCCTCCGGTGCCATCTTGATCTAATTGTAACCGGAGAAGCCATCCATGAACGAAAACACGGATAATTGGGTTGTGTTGTCGACCAACACATCGATATGAGGCAACCAGAAATCATCTTTAGGGCTCTCCCTATTCAAATCCCGATAATTGACGCACATGCGTACCTTACCGTCCTTCTTCGGTACAGGCACTATGTTGGCGACCCACGGAGGGTAAGTGGTGACCGCTAAGAAGCCAGCATCAAGCTGTTTCTGCACTTCTTCTTTGATCTTAACGGCCATATCTGATCTCGTCCTCCTAAGCTTCTGCTTAACGGGAGGGCAATCTTCTCGCAGCGGCAAGTGGCGGACCACGATGTCCGTGTCAAGTCCGGGCATATCTTCGTATGACCAAGCAAAGACGTCACTATACTCTCGAAGCATCTCGACCAATCTCTGCTTGACATCACTCTGCAGTGTGTTGCACCCTAAAATTTGCTCAACTTTATTCACTTGGTTTATGTTTCAATATCATTAGCATTTGCATATAGAGTCATGTACATAGTCTACTCATCTGCATAGTATAAGCATAGCAAGTCATCCAACAGAGGACTAAGCATTATTATCATCTCTATGAGCCTATCAAGAGGTTATTATTCTAATTCAATCTCATTTAGGTCATCAGAAAGAATTTGAAAGCTGAGAAGTCAATGGATCAAGCAGGGAGTCTATCTCCTAACTGAGGATATCTGAGGATCAACAAAGTAAATTGTGAGCTGTGGGATGAGCATGGAGAGTATGTGGGCATCATGGAAGACTTAGAAAGTCATTTGGAGAAGGAGACAAGTCATTGATATGATCACAAGAATTGCAGTTGAAGACAGTCAACTAGGGTTTCATCTGGGTCAACTCTAGGTCAATTGACTGATTGAAAGGCATTGAGGGCTATTGGAGAGATGTGGGGTTCATCATTTGACATGAAGAATAAGGATATGATGATATGCTAAGAAGAATTCAAGAGAAATCAAGGAGAAGAGGAGTTTCTAAATTAGGGTTTCTGTGTAAAATCCCCTAGTTTAGGTCAAATTTCCAAGCAAGATAAGTCAAAATACAAGTTTCAAATGGATCCTTGGCCAACATGAAACTTGTATAGGAGCTCAAGACCTTTAATTTGAGTGGTGGAAGACATTAAGGAGATTTATAGAACTCAAGTTATGGTCCTTGCAGGTTACAGGTCATCTGAGGTATCTGAAATTTTGTCTATGAAAGTGACTTGACTTCCAAGCTATTTTTACCCCTCAAGGAGATTTCAAATGAATTTCTGGTAAACATAATAATTGTTCCTCATTGTCGTATCTTTCTATAATGGTATGGTATTCCTTCATATGATTTGGGGAACTCTACTTATGGTCTTGGCAAGCAAAGGGTATTTTGGTCATCTAGGGATTACAGGTCATTCTTAGCCTATGCCTAAAACTCATACAAGGAAGCTTCAAATGAAAAACTTCCCAACATCAAAGTTGCTCAAAATGCCATTGTAAGTCTAGAAAAGAAGTCATGGAAGTTTGGAAATGCATGGAATGAGACTTGACCAAAGTTGGTGAAAAATGACCTAAAAAAGGCATATAAGTTGAAAAAGTTGAAATAAAAAATTGGTTTGAGAGATCTACAAATCCAATATGGGTCATCCAATTTACCAAATTGATTCCCAACCTCATTTTAGAGACTTTGGTTCAGCCACTTTTTTGAGTTAAGGGTTAATTTTGGGACTTGCTTTGTTATTTTGTTACTTGCATAATAAGATACACATGGAAAGTTCAACATAAAGCAAAATTAAGGGCATGTAAGCTCTCTTAGCATTACAATTTGTCATGCAAGGAGATATTCACTCATGGTTAAGGGGTTGTTAAGAGATGAAGGAGAGATATCATGAGAATTCAACATATCATCAAATGAGAACTTCATGAAATTTCCACAAGTTTCTAGATCCCTCTAGGACCAATCTAGAAGCTTCTCATTCTGTTAATCATCATCTATATAATGAAATGAAGCCATCCATGCAGTGGTTGGTGATTCTTTGAGCTTGCAAACCCCATTTTGATTCCTTCACTCCCATTTGCATTTTCTCTTCAAACTCCATTGAAACTTCATCAATCATCTTAATTTCTGTTATCATCATCATCCACCATCATCATAGAGTAATTGGCAAAGAAAGTTGAGAGGAACTCGTGGCTGGTTTGTGTGATCCAAGTTTTCACTCCAAGTTGCATGAAGAAGGGGATAAGGTGATTCAAGAAGTTTGAGCCACAACCATTGCAAACAGAAGAATCAGCATCCATTGGAGATCAATATTGGAGGTTAACAAGTCTTGAATTGCAGCACAACTACACCTGCCATCATCAATTTGCAGGTATGCAAAACCCTTCGAATCTCCTTATTTATCCAGTTGTAGATCATATGGTTAGGATAAAAATGCTTAGAGACCATAGGAGATTAATTCCTGAGATCTAGAGAGAGTTCTATGAAGTTTGATGGCAGAGTGGTGAGACTTTGATGATCAAGAAACCTTGGTTTTAGGGGATATTAATCATGATGAATTAGCTCAGAGTAGTCAGTGCAATATGGAGAGTACATTAGTACAAGAGTTGATAAGTTTGGTGAACCTCCATTACAGGGTGCAGTTGATGAACTAAGGGTTTCCACCTATCGGGTTTTATTATGGAGTGAGTTTTAGGGCAAACTAAAAGTATAGTTGTGTAGAGGGGAAGAAATGGAGTGAGTTTGGTCTTTATAAATCTGGATTTCATGGCGTATTAAGAGAGAACGAGGGACCTGAGCATGGCTGCATGGGGAGTGAAACTCTGAATTCTAGGGTTTGCTTTGGGGACGATGAAGGATGACCGTCCGATCATCACAATTATTTGACTCTTTCATTGCATCCTATGGCTGATATTTGAAGTTGGAATACGAGGGAAATGTGGCTAAGAATGAAACGCATCGTTTCATTAATTGAAACGCGTGGGCTGGGTCCAAATTTCTATCCCCACCCCCCAATTGATGAGCCCAATAAAATACACATGGTTTTAATGCTGTTTGCACCGAAGGTTTATCCATTTTTCTGGTAATTTTCACTTGATTTTTCTGAGCACGCTGGGCCTAGTGAATTTGATATTCACACCCCACTTCCCAAGCCCACCTGGAAACACAACTGGGCGCTTCTGCTATTCTCACCTCCTCCCTCTATTTCTCTATATTTCATTTTTTTAATTTCTTTTCATTTTCATGCATTTTGTAAAAATCATAAGAAAATGAAAACTTCATATTTTTTAATGATTCTTTTTGCATTAATTTCTTCAAGATGTCTAGAAAATTATAAAAAATAAAAATTGCATTTTATTTTTTATTTGATATTTTTCCCATATTTTCCAAATAAATGCCTATTTTAGGTGTTTCATTTCATACATGAATTTGTTAATTTTGGTTCTAATAGTTGCTTTAACATTTTTAATCCATTCTTTTTAGGTTGTTTAGTTTAGACATTCAACTTGTACATACAATTTAGTTCATATTTTTAGGAATTAATTTTAGGTGATTGGTTTAGGTTTGAATAACATGAACAAAATTAGGGTTTAATTAACAACATAGGTGAATAAGTTCATTTCCCTTAGGACTTAGAGATTGAATATTTTAGCTATGGGAATATAGGGACTATGGGTAGTTATTAGATCCCTCAGAAATCACTAGGATTCCCCTACTGCTATTAGTATATTACTGTATTTGATTGACTGGTATGGTGTGCCCTCTGGGGATTATTGATTTGTCTGTGTGGGTATTGGGATTGCTTGGGGGATTGGGGGAGCTGAAGACTTGTGATGATGAAGCCATTGGAGATCCAGAGCTTGAAGACCAACTTCCAGAGTTGATGAGGAGATTCCTGCTAGCAGCTGTTGAGGAGATTAGGGTTTAGGAGCTAGGCAGAGTTCTAGATCAGAAAACTTGATTCTCAAACATGGAAGGTTTTGATTGCCTCCATTCCTCTCTGTGATACAGAGTCTCTCTAAGACACTCACCCCCTTCCTTTGGAAGGCTTGGTGCTACTGTCTAAGGGATAGAACTCTTGAGAGAAAATGTCTTATGTGTTAGTAGCAGTTGGTTTGCCACCCTTGGTAGTCAACTAATTGCTTAACACCCAATTCACTCTTGTGATTGATCCCTCAGCTTGGAGGATGAGACTTGAAGAAAAGACATTGTAGACTGAAGATTGATGACAAAGACCTTGCTAAAAAGCTGTGGAGATGGAGATTGATGCTTGCTGAAGCTTGTAGCGGTTTAGAGATTACTTGAAGTCAGATGTTGTTTCAGAGCTGCTGATGCTGTTTATTTTTCTGCTGTATTTCATTTTTGATGTATTGATTGGTTTTCTGGACTGTATTGTTTGCTGTTTACCCTGTTGGGTTGAAAGTGAATTCTGTTCACTTTTGCCTATTGTTTTCTAGGTTCGAGGTTGAGTGGGACTCCCTTGCCTCGCTTGTACTGCTGCATCCATGCATTTTACTGTTTTACTGTATATATCTGATATTGTTTCTGTTTCCGTCTATTCCCTTAGGATCTCTATTTCTCTCTGCGCAAGAGAGGAGCATGATAGACACTAGGTCTTAACCCATGCATGATAACACTAGGTTAGTTTGATTCCCTTTGCAACCGTAGGTTAGAGTTCTGTCTCTTCTTCCTCAAAACAAACAGAAAAACACAATAAAGATTTCAAACACAATAAAAGACACTTCTCCCGTAAAAGAATGTGAACTCATCAAGACGTCATTTTTGTCCGCTTGGACTGTTAATCAGAAAAAACTTTTTCAGAAGGAATAAAATCAATCAAGACAGACTTGTGTCATACGTGGCCGAACTACGTTTGCTCTGATCTTTCATGTTGTATGAAAGTACGTAGGCATAGGATGCGATTATCCTAGCGAGCAACCTTCCCTTCCTTTCCCGTAGGTAGGCGAACTACGTTGACTCTGATTTCTCGTTCTAGACGGGAATACGTAGGCATAAAGTGCGATACTTTGCCGAGTCATTTCCTTTTCTTTTTAACCCCTGACCTTTAGTTTAGATAGAATAACAATCCATACCCGAAAACAAGCGCGGATCCCGTCGAGTACGACGGACGTGAGGGGTGCTAATACCTTCCCCTTGCGTAACCGACTCCCGAATCTAGGTTTTGGTTGCGATAACCATACCTTTCCCGTGTTGTGCGAGGTTTACTCTGAGTGTTTCCTTTCCCTCCAGTGGGATAAATAACGCGCGGTGGCGACTCTTCTGTTCAGCCGGCGCCGATTTTCGCAGTAGCGACAGTTGGCGACTCTGCTGGGGATCCAACGTCCCCTGGCTGCTAAGGACTGCGATAGTTCTTATGCATTTGGGATCCAACGTCCCTTAAGAGAGTCAATCCTAACGCTTGTTTTCCCGTCGAGGATTTTGTATGGATTTATATTTCTGACCTTTATTTTCAGCATTATATATATTGATTATTATTGCTGTATTGGGGTGTGATGGGTGGTTCTATGATTGAGAGATAAGCCGGACCTGGGCTTGAGTGCACCTTAGACTTAGAGTAGAGATTAGTTGGCGCCCGCTTGCTTTGCTTGCCTTGGTGTCCCGCGAAATCTACACTCAGACGAGGTTCCTCTGGTTGGCCTCCTGCCCCTTCCTTTGGTTGGCGTGGGTTGCTGGTTAGTTGAATTGTCGACTCTGGGGACCGATCATTTGGAAGTTGGCTAAGTGAGGCCTCTTCAGGATTTGATGATGCCACTCCTTCTGGGAATCGTATCATCAACCCTGAAAGTCTGTGACACCGACGACCGCATAGGATGCCATACCTTTGTTAGTTACTAGGACATCCACCTGTGAGAGGGTTTGGGGTTATGCAGGTAACTAGACCTCCAGATACCGGTTATTACTTGATCAGAGTTCCTGGGTACTTATGGAAAGTTATGAGGTCTGTCAGAGACCACTTGGAGATGTGTTATGAGGTCTGTCAGAGACCAGTTGGATAGTCCTGAGGTCTGTCAGAGACCAGTTGGGGATGTGATTTGAGGTCTACCAGAGACCAGTTGGAATTATGGTTTGAGGGCTGTCAGAGACCGTTGTTGGAGCTTTGTTCTAGGTCTATCTGAGACCAGGGTTTGAGGACTTCTAGGGAATTTATCTGAGACTTCTTGATATGGTTCAGGCTATTCAGCTACGGCATTTGGTCCCTGTTGCATGTCACTTGCATTGCATTTGCATACTCATCATCATTGCATCCCACTAACGTGTGTCTGTGCTGCAGGTGCATTTGCATTTCCCTAGTTCTAGTGTCCGGATTTCTGAGTGATTGGTCATGGCCAGCTTAAGAAGGACAGTTGCTTACAAATTGCCTACTCCTGATGTTGTTCCCCTGCTTGGGTTGATCTCTCTGGCTGATGAGGATGTTCGTAGGAGCTTCAGAATGAGCTATGGAAGACTATTGAGATTGGTGCGCAAACCCACTGAGACAGAGCTAGATGGGCTGTACGCTTTGATGCAATTCTATGATCCCGCATTGAGATGTTTTACATTTGCTGATTTCATTATGGGGCCTACCATTGAGGAGTATGTGGAGTTTACTGAGTTACCCGTGCAGAACCAGGTTCCATTCATTCATTCTGGCGTCAAGCCCAAGCCGGAGGACTTGGCAAAAGCTTTGCATGTGGATGCTTCTGAACTGTTGACTACTGTTTCCCGCGGAGTGCCAGGCTTCTCGCTCCAGTTCTTGATTGGTAAAGCCCAGGAGTACGCTAAGAACGGGTGCTGGATTGCCTTCAATGCTGTGCTGGCTCTGTGCATTTACGGCATAATATTGTTTCCCAATGTACCGGATTTTGTGGACTTCGATGCCTTCTACTTGTTTGCCGCTGGTAATCCTGTACCGACCTTGCTCGGAGATTTCTACCACTCACTGCATTACAAGAATGAGAAGGGAAGAGGAAAGAATTTTCATTTCTGTGTACCATTGCTGGATATGTGGTTTAAAAGTCACCTTCCCATGAAGGGATCTTTTGTGAAGAGTGCAACCACAGCTAGCTGGTCAGAGCGCCTGATGAGGCTATCTTCCGAAGACGTTGAATGGTTTGATAGAGATCTGCTGGGATCCGAGCTTATCTTCAGTTGTTCTGGTTACCCTAATATTCCGTTGATAGGGAGGAAAGGGTGTATCAATTACAACCCTTCTCTGTTCATTCGCCAATTCGGATATGCGCTGAAGAACCCGCCCAAAGAGGAAGAAGTACAGGAATCTCTGTACTTTACCGGTGATTTGAAGGGGGAGTTACTAGCCAAGCTGCAGCATGCCTGGACGCGTATTAATCGAAGGGGGAAGCCGTTGTTAGGGAAGAGTGACTGTCAGGCCTATGCACCTTACAGGGTTTGGATCCAGGAGAGAGCAAGTCAGTTGCGGATGCCATTTCCAGATGCACCAGTTCTTGTTCCCATTCGGGTAGCAGAGCCAACTACTGTTTCTAGGAAGGCCTACGAGCAAGTTGTGAAAGAAAAAGAAGCCTTGATGAAGATCAACGAAGGGTTAGAGTAGGAGCTAGCCCAGATACGCAGTGAGAAAAACAAGGCTGTCCATGCTTTCCAACAGCAGATTGAGCTAATGAACAGGTTAGGGGCTGAGTTGACTGAGGAGAGGAAGAAGCGCGAACGTCTGGGGCAAGAGTTCAGAAGCTCCCATGACATGCTTGAATCCAAGAAGAAAGCGCTTGACATCGCTCACCGAGAGATCTCTTCTTGCAATAAGACCTGGAATGCCACGCTCACCAACAATAAGAAGAGGGAAGATAAGTTGAAGCAGCAAATTTCCGACCTCGAAGAGCAGTTGAAGTCCAGCATCAAGAAGTGTGAAGAAGAAGTGATGACCCGGTATAGTCTCCAGAATGCACTAAACAAGGCCATCAAAGGCAGAGATGAAGCTGTGTCTCAGAAGCGTAAACTAGAGGATCGCTTCGGAGAAGGGGCATGGGAGGAAACTGCTGAAGACGTGCGACGTGTTCTTAAGAAAAGAAACCAACTTGTTGAAGGGCTGCTTGCTCGACCAAGTCATCTGGAGACTAAGAAGTTGCTAGAAGAGTACCAGACTTATGGGAGTGTTTGATCATTTCATATAGTAACTTGTATGCTTTATTTGCATAGTGCTGACCATCACCAGGATTGTTGGTTGAGGTCATGCCTTCTTTGTACTCTCAGTGATATTGTACTCAGGGCTTACTGGTTTCTTTGCAATATATGAGGCTTTCTGTAATTCAACTCCGATCTTTGTATTGCTAGCACTGTCATTGCACCGGCACCTTCACACTAGAATCGGGGAATGAATTTCCCTAATGCACAGACACACACATTGCATTGCATTCATATTCATATTGCATTACAGGTAATCTTTGGATGGTGTCTTATTTTCTGCTCTGTAGCAGGTATTTTCAGGATTGCAGATCAACGCCCGCACATATACTCCACTCGCACCAATTGTTGAAGAATCATGGATCAAATGCAGAACGAGATGCAAGATGTGCGCGAGAAGCTAGCTCTCTTTATGCAGACCATGGAAGCTATTGCAAAAGGTCAGGAGAATTTGCAAGCCATGGTCCAACCTCTGTTGGCCCGAAATGCTGGTCACGGTAACGAGGATCATCAGTCTGTGCGAGTCGATACTGTTCATGGAGACGACACTCCCACGCCAGTGGCTCCACCTGTAGTCAATATACCTGCCGCTAATGTCAACAATGCTACCGCTGCTGGGAACAGTAACGTCGGAGTTGGGAACGAGACGGCTGTCCATAACGTTGGGCTTGGTGATGTCAACTTGGGTGATAATATGGGAGGCAACGACTTTGGCAATGCTGGATTCGAGTTCAATGATCAGGGATTCGATAATGCTGGGAAATATGGTTTCAATGCTCAAGGCTTTGGGCAAGATGGTTATGGTGTGGCCAATCAGGGTTACGGAGGTTTCGGAAACGGAAACGGCGCGGGGTTAATGGCTTTTGGGCCTGCTGGAGGTATTCAAGGATACGGCAACAAAGGCCGAGGTCCGGTGATGAATCAGATTAGAGCTGGCCACAATAATGAGTATGATGGGTATGGAGCTGGGAATGGTATGTGGCAAGAAGATCAGCAGGAGGACGCTTTCTCCGGCGGAGGCTTTGAAGGGCCGATGGATAACTCCCAGAAGATCAGAATGCTAGAAGAGCAGATGAGGGGGGTCCTGAACCAAAGTGCTGTGGGCTTGGACATGGCAACAATGGGCCTGGTACCTGGCTTGAGGGTGCCAATCAAATTCAAAGCTCCCACGTTTGATAAGTATAAAGGGGACACCTGTCCGAAAGTGCACGTACGGGCTTATTACAGAAAGATGTGCGTACTCAACTGATGAGAGAATGCTAATGCATTTCTTTCAAGATAGTTTGTCAGGCCCTTCCCTAGAGTGGTATATGGGATTGGAGCCAACTAATATCAAGACATGGAAGCAATTAGCAGAGGCATTTGTAGCTCACTACAAGTATAACAGCGACTTGGCGCCCAATCGGGTCCAATTGACAGGGCTGTCGCAGAAGAAGGGTGAGAGCTTTAAAGAGTACGGGCAAAGGTGGCGCGATATGGCTGCCAGGGTCCGTCCTCCTTTAGAAGACAAGGAAATGAATGACATGTTCGTCGGCACATTCACAGGCTTGTTTCATGACATGTTGTTTCATACATCTCTGGCCAGTTTCTCAGACTTAATTCTGATGGGAGAAAAGATTGAACGTAACATTAAGCAGGGAAAGTTCCAAGTCGAGGAATCAACTGCATCTGGCAGTAATAGGAAGGCTTTTGGTGGGCGCCGTCAGGGCGAGGCAAGCGCAGTGTTTGGAGGCCGAGGCCGAGGCCGAGGCAGAGGTCGGAACCAATATCATCAGCCGCAGCAGGTGGCGAATGTTACTATCCCGTATCAGCAACAACCACTTCAACAACAACAACCGTTTCAGCCACAGCAGCAGCAGCAGCCACCTCAGCAGGGGGCACAACAGGCTCAACGAAGATTCCAGGGTGGTAAACCAAGAAGAGTGTTTGAGAAGCCTCCCTCAACCTATGCAGATTTATTGCAGACATTGTTGGGTTTGAACCTGGTAGAGAAGAGAACTCTGGCACCGATAACGGGAACTCCTCCGTATGGTTATGATGCAAGCAGGCACTGTGAGTTTCATTCTGGGGCTCTAGGCCACGATGTAGAGGGTTGCCATGCCTTTAAGCATGTTGTGCAGGATCTTTTGGACAATAAGACTATCAATTTCGGAACGGCAGGTCCGAATATAGTACAGAAACCCATGCCTAATCATGGGGCTAACACCATTCTGACTGAGGAAGGGTTGAATCTGATTATGAATGTCGACGATTTAAAGACACCGCTGAGCGAGATAAAAAGCAGATTGTTGCAAGGGGGTGTTTATCCAGGATGTGACGAGTATTGCTTAGAATGCTGGACCCTAGCTGGGGGGGTGTGATGATTTGAAGAAAGGCATTCAGGCTTTAATTGATGGAGGCACATTGCAGTTTGACCGAGCAGCAACTGAAGAGCCTGCAGGGGCAGTAGCAGATGATCAGAGTGATGTGGCCACTGTAACGATTCCTCGAAAGACAATCACTATTGCAGCACCGGTCCAGCGACCACCGATCACCATAACTAAGGCCGGACCGATCCCGTACGAGAACACAAAAGCAGTCCCATGGTCATATGGGTTGGAGGTGTATTGTGACGGGATAAAGATTGATGTTAATAAGCAGCCAGCCAAGACTGTAGACAACGTTGTTGGTCCAGGAGGTATGACAAGGAGTGGTAGGATCTTCATATCGCCTGAGGTGGAGGCCGAAAGATTAGCAAAAGGAAAAGGGAAGATGGTTGAGAATGTCCCAGTGCAAGCCAGCGAAAAGGAAGCGGCATCGAAAGACGTAGAAGAGTTCATGCGCTTGATTCGAAAAAGTGATTATAAGATTGTGGAGCATCTGCAACAGACGCCCTCCAAGATATCTATCCTGTCATTGCTACTATGTTCTGAAGCTTACAGAAATGCTTTGTTGAAAGTCCTAGATACTTCTTTTGTACCCCAAGACGTCTCTGTAAATCAGCTGGAAGGAGTGTTGGCACATGTGAATGCCGGCCACAGCTTGGGCTTTACCGACTTCGATTTGACCCCGAAGGGGAGAGATCATAATATGGCGCTGCACATATCTGTTGAGTGTAGAGGATCAGTAATGTCGCATGTATTGGTCGACACCGGATCGTCTTTGAATGTGCTGCCCAAGAAAGCGATGATGAAGCTAGATGTCAGAGGAATCTTGTGCACGCCCAGTGACTTGGTAGTCAGAGCGTTTGATGGCACGCGAAGAACAGTCTTTGGATCGATAACATTGCCTCTGCAGGTGGGGCCGGAGGTATTTGCGACTGAATTTTATATCATGGATATACAGCCTGCGTATAGTTGCCTGCTCGGAAGACCCTGGATTCATGGGGCTGGGGCAGTCACATCTACCCTGCATCAGAAGTTGAAATATATGGTCGGAGACAGCGTAGTCACTGAATGCGGAGAAGAAGACATCCTGGTCAGCCATCTGTCGTCATTTAAATATGTGGAGGTCGACGGAGAGATCCACGAAACACCCTGCCAGGCATTTGAAGGATTGCGTATCAAGGACAAAGGTCCCGGGCCGAGCAAAGTGTCAGAGATAGCCGTCTCGTCGTATAAAGAAGCTCAAGCTCTGGTGGAGGCAGGAGAAGCAACGGGCTGGGGCAAAGTGCTGGATATTCCTGTAAAGATGGACCGGTTCGGGCTGGGATACCAACCGTCGTCGTCAACACCCGCTGTGAGACCACCCCGTTTCAGAGGGCCAATAACCATCTCTGCCAGTGGAGTTTGTCATGAAGCCATCAACGCTGCTTCGGAGTCTGACGAAGGAGACAACGACTGTGATATGGATGCCTGGATTCAGCCAAGCACGCCAGGACAGGGACTGTGCAACTGGTCTATTCAGGAGCTTGTTCCTGTGACTCTTAAACAGTAATGCTTTGCTTTATTAATTGTTGAATAATCTGATGTCCTGCCCGGGGCATCAGGATTTGCTTAGGGCTGTGTTGTTATGAACATTGCGTGTTAATCATTAAATAAATGGCGTTTTTCATGTGCAAATACTGTAATCTCTGTCTTCCTTGTTTTGTATTTTTCAATAAAATGGCAACGTGGTTATTCGCTTTATACGCATTTTGAAGCACTTAACCATTCCTTTTGCAGGATAACATTTTCAGATGACATCCTTGAGCCACCTATGACTCATCCCGACTTTGAGCACCCGGTATTTCAGGCCGAAGAAGAGGTTGTCGAAGATAGCGACGTTCCTGAAGAACTGTCTTGGTTGGTGAAGCAAGAGGAAAGAGCCATTCTGCCTCACGACGAGGTCATCGAAATTATCAACTTGGGGTCGGAAGGGGTTGAGAAGAATATTCGTATCGGAGCCGCGCTGCAAAGCGATATCAAGCGAAGACTGGTTGAAATGCTCCGAGAGTATAGTGATGTATTCGCTTGGTCGTATGAGGATATGCCAGGGCTCGATACAGATATGGTTGTGCACCGTCTGCCACTGAAAGAAGAATGCCCGCCGGTCAAACAAAAGCTTCGCAGAACTCGACCAGACATGGCAGTAAAGATCAAAGAGGAAGTTCAAAAACAGTGGGACGCTGGTTTCCTGGCTGTGACAAAATATCCCTCATGGGTTGCTAACATCGTACCAGTGCCGAAGAAAGACGACAAGGTTCGAATGTGCGTGGATTATAGAGATTTGAATAAAGCAAGCCCAAAAGACGATTTTCCACTTCCTCATATCGATGTGCTAGTTGATAATACTGCTCAATACTCTGTATTCTCCTTCATGGATGGCTTTTCAGGCTATAATCAGATTAAAATGGCGCCAGAGGATATGGAGAAGACCACTTTCATAACGCCCTGGGGAACATTTTGCTACAAAGTGATGCCCTTTGGCTTGAAAAACGCGGGGGCAACATATCAGCGTGCGATGACGACTCTTTTCCATGATATGATGCATAAAGAGATCGAAGTTTATGTTGATGATATGATTGCCAAATCCCAGACGGAGGAAGAGCATCTTGTGAATCTGCTGAAGTTATTTAAAAGGCTTAGGAAGTTCAGGCTGAGACTGAACCCTAACAAGTGCACCTTTGGGGTGAGATCGGGTAAACTGCTGGGGTTTATCGTAAGCGAAAGAGGAATAGAGGTTGATCATGCTAAAATAAAAGCGATTCAAGAAATGCCGACGCCTAAAATAGAGAAAGAGGTGCGCGGGTTTTTAGGGAGGTTGAACTACATCGCCCGGTTCATATCTCACCTAACGGCCACGTGTGAACCATTATTCAAGCTGTTGAAGAAAGATCAAGCGGTAACGTGGAACGAAAATTGTCAAAAGGCGTTCGATAAAATAAAGCAGTATTTGCAGGAGCCTCCTATTTTGATACCCCCAGTGGCAGGTAGACCCTTGATTATGTATTTGACGGTTCTTGAGGGAAGCACGGGTTGTGTTCTCGGTCAACACGACGAGACAGGAAGAAAGGAGCATGCGATCTACTACTTGAGTAAGAAATTTACAGATTGTGAATCTCGATACTCAATGCTTGAGAAAACTTGTTGCGCGCTAGCCTGGGCCGCCAAGCGTTTGAGGCAATACATGCTGAATCATACAACCATGCTCATCTCGAAGATGGATCCTATCAAATATGTATTCGAAAAGCAGGCGTTGTCAGGGAGAATTGCCCGTTGGCAGATGGTCTTGACTGAATATGACATTCAATACGTCTCGCAAAAGGCTATAAAGGGGAGTGTGCTGTCTGAGTATCTAGCGGAGCAGCCCATTGAAGATTACCAATCGATGAGGTTTGATTTTCCTGACGAGGATATCATGTACCTAAAGATGAAAGATTGCAAAGAGCCGTTGCCAGACGAAGGACCAGAATTGGGTTCCAAATGGAAGATGATATTTGATGGAGCTGTAAACGCTTACGGTAGCGGAATAGGGGCAATCATCACTACGCCACACGGGTCGCACATCCCGTTTACTGCCCGATTGACCTTTGTTGTTACCAATAATGAGGCCGAGTACGAAGCTGGTATAATGGGGCTTGAAGAAGCCATTGATTTGCGAATCAAGAATTTAGACGTCTACGGAGACTCAGCTCTGGTGGTGAATCAGATCAAAGGGGAATGGGAGACACGTCAGCCCAACTTGATACATTACATGAATTACGCAAGGAGACTGTTGCCTTTCTTTGACAAGGTTGAATTGCATCATGTACCGAGAGCAGAGAATCAAATGGCTGACGCCCTTGCCACTTTGTCTTCCATGTACAAAGTCAACTTCTGGAATGAGGCTCCCAGAATCATTATCTCTCGGCTTGACAGACCAACTTTCGTATTTGCTATTGACGAAGCATCCGACGACAAACCGTGGTATTTTGATATCCTTAACTTTCTAAAGAATAAAGAGTATCCGGCTGGGGCATCCAGTCAAGATCAGAAGACGCTCAGGAGATTAGCGGGTAATTTCTATTTGAATCCGGACGGTGTCTTATACAGAAGAAACCACGATTTGGTGCTGTTGCGTTGTGTAGACAAGAAAGAGGCGAAGCTGCTCATGGAGGAAATACACGAAGGTACCTTTGGTACGCATGCTGGTGGGCATGCTATGACGAGGAAGTTGCTGCGGGCAGGTTATTTTTGGCTAACTATGGAAACTGATTGTTTCAAGTTTGCGAGGAAATGCCACAAGTGCCAAATCTATGCTGATAAGATCCATGTGCCTCCGAGTCCTCTAAATGTGATGTCATCGCCTTGGCCATTCTCGATGTGGGGGATCGATATGATCGGAAAGATCGAGCCGACAACTTCTAATGGGCATCGATTCATTCTAGTAGTGATCGATTATTTCACCAAGTGGGTGGAAGCGGCGTCTTACGCAAATGTAACGAAGAAAGTGGTGGCTAGATTCATCAAGAGAGATATCATTTGCCGATATGGGATTCCCGAGCGGATAATCACGGACAACGGTTCAAACCTGAACAACAAAATGATGAAGGAGCTCTGTCAGAATTTCAAGATCGAACATCACAACTCCTCCCCTTACCGACCCAAGATGAATGGCGCTGTCGAAGCGGCCAATAAGAATATCAAGAAGATCGTTCAGAAAATGGTGGTGACCTATAAGGATTGGCATGAGATGCTACCTTTTGCTTTGAAACGGTTATCGTATGATGGTACGTACATCAACCGGGGAAACCCCGTTCTCGTTGGTATACGGAATGGAAGCAGTACTACCGTTGGAAGTTGAGATCCCTTCTCTGAGGGTATTGCGAGACGTTCAACTAGACGAGGCAGAATGGGTGAAAGACAGGTTGAATCAATTGAGTTTGATGGATGAGAAGAGGCTAGCTTCTCTAGCATACGGTCGTTTGTACCAGAGCCGAATGAAGAAAGCGTATGATAAGAAGATACATCCGCAGAGCTTTCAGACGGGCGACCTTATGCTGAAAAGGATTCTCCCGCCGCAGGCAGATCACAGGGGCAAGTGGACCCCCAACTACGAAGGGCCATACGTTGTCAGGAAAGTCTTTTCAGGAGGAGTGTTGTTGTTGTCTACCATGGACGGTGAAGACTTCACGTCGCCTGTGAATTCAGACGCAGTTAAAAAATACTTTGCTTAAAATTGACCCGCTGGACAGAAAAAAGAGAGTCCAAGCAAAAATGGGGCATCCTAGTGAACCAAAAACAGAATGAAAGGTTCGGGCAAAAGTTAGGGATAAAATTGAAAAATGTACACCCGCGAAGTTGAAAACCTACACTAGGCGGCTTCGGCAAAAAAGGGTATCCCGGTGAACTGAAAACCCGTAAAGGGCGGTTCACGCAAAAGTTAGGGATTTGAAAAGCAAATGACTGCGGTCTGAATTTGATTACAGTGAGCATCAGTGCGGAGAATATACTCGAGAGGTCGATTATCGGATACAATCTCTTCGGAAGTGCGAATACCGGGAAAGCATTAGAGTCGGGCGAGTCATGGGAGGATCAGCTCGTGGTGTTCGTCTGCATCCCGTTGCCGACATGTGTACAAATTTAATTTGTCAGTATATTTATGCTTCTGGTGCATACTTGTATATTTGCTTTGCGTAGCTTCCTCTTTCCAGGAGTTACATCTCGTGTACAAAATTCCTCCCATTCAGGGGCCCAATCAATAAAATATGTTATTCAGTACTTGATGCTGGTTCTTTACTGTTTTGTGCATGATAAAACGCCTAAGTTTACTGAAACTAGCAGGTGTATAACATCACTAGCCCCTGCCAACAATTGCTAAAGCTTTGAATTAACTGAAAATAACGTCACTAACCTGAATCGATTTGGTTGTATAGGCTTGTCTTGTCTTGTTTGTGTTGTTGCAGGTTTCCTAACCGTACGAGGAAGATGATCAAAAGATTGCAATAACGAAAGACTCGACCCCCACGCATGTCATGCATGTGCCTCCTGAAGAAGGATCGAATTCCCTAGCTAGTCGTAGCATATCCAGAAGGCATGCTCCAACAAGGCCATTTATTCTCAGCAGAATTGGCGATTCCAAGATTGTAGGCTGTATTCAGACATTGTATCTCAAGCAGAGTGGTTTAGCCGCAGAAGATTAATATTGGTAAGTTGTATTCAGGCAGTTTACCCTTCCCCGCAGGGTCAGTTACTCTCCCCCCAGCGGAGTCAGTTGATTTTCCCAAGAGAATCATCCCATCCCCAGCGGAGTTCTCTTTCCAACCAGGGTCTTCATTCCTCCCAGTGGAATTCGAAGATTGAGACTCTCCCCGGCAGAGTTGGTGCGGCGCATTGGCATTTATTTTGTCAGAATACCGTGTGATATCCGTTCACTTTCCAGCAGAAGTTCGATCATACCAGGCGCATCTGCCATTCTCCGGCAGAGTTATATTCCCAGCAGGGTGTTACTTCAGCGAGGTGTTTGGTTTAAGTTCCCAATTTCCCAGCTGAGTCGACTTCATCCTTCCAGCATTTATTTTGCTGGAATAATTCTACAGCATCTGGCTATCCCCAGCGGAGTTGGCATTACCTTCAACATTTATTTTGCTGAAGCAGTTTCTGTACCCAACAGTTCGAGTCTGCAATTGCATTGGCATATAGTGTCATACTTGCGTTCACCAAATAAAAGCGTAGCATTTCCATGTCAAATGGAGCAGTGCATCATTGTCAAGCGCATGCATTTTGAAACATAAACCAGGATGGCTAACCTTTTGTTTCAAGTATTGTTTCTCTTGCAGGTAGAGAGAGCCCTCGCTCAGGTGAATCAATAAACATTCGAAGTTTCGGCACGAGACATTCAACGAAGTGTCAGCTTTGGCACTACTCCCCACAGAGTCAGCAGGATAAGTTTCTCTTTGTCCCCAAGCAGAGTTAATTATTTCCCCGCCATGGTTTCTTGTTGAGAGTTTCTCTAGTCCGACCAGCGGATTGTGTCCTTCAAAGTTGTTGTTACGTCAGCATTAAAAGGTTTCATGAACCAGAATTTCAGAGACTACTGCCGGTTATCAGAGCAGGCATCCAGTAGTTTGATTTCCAAATATCCCCAGTAAAGTCAGCCTCAAAGTTGCTGTAACATCAGTGATAAGAAGTTGGCGGACCAATGGAAGGAGGAGTCCTAACGTGGACGGGTTTATTGACAGGTTTTTGTATGCTAAGAGAAGTGGGGGTCCTGACGTGGACATTTCCTCAGTTTGACGATATGTGTTAGTCCTAACGTGGACGGATTTGATTTCTTGGTATCGATCGAAGGTGGAGCCCTGACGTGGACAAAAGTTGATTATTCTTCGTGTTGGTGTCCTGACGTGGACCATTTATTTCCAGCAGATAGCTTTATTCGTAATGGTGAAATGTGCGTCCTGACGTGGACAAGTTTGTAGTTCTTTGTGATGACAAGATACGAGAGTCCTGACGCGGACAAATTTATCCTTCTTCGTGTTGTTGGCAAAGTATGAGTCCTGACGTGGACAAAGTCTTATTTCCCCAGCAAGTCGAAGACGCGCAAGTCCTGACGTGGACAGGTTCTATTACTTCAGCAGGTTGAGATATGGGTCCTAACGTGGACAAGTTTTATTTTCTCAGTAAGTCAAGAGGCGAGTCCTGACGTGGACAAATCAAGACGAAACGTGAGTCCTGACATGGACAGGTCTATTCCTTACGTGGAAAGAGAAGTTGTTTCCTTACGTGGAAAAATTTAGTCCTGACGTGGACAGATCAAGTTATTCCTAACGCGGAAAAGTTTGTATTCCTAACGTGGAAAGAAGTTGATTCCTTACGTGGAAAAGTTTGTATTCCTAACAGCTAAGATGGTGATTCCTTACGTGGAACGAAGTTGATTCCTTACGCGGAAAAGGTTGTATTCCTAACGTGGAAAGATGGTGATTCCTTACGTGGAACGAAGTTGATTCCTAACGTGGAAAGAAGTTGATTCCTTACGTGGAAAAGTTTGTATTCCTTATGGGGAAAGAGGTGATTCCTTACGTGGAAAGATTGAGTCCTTACGTGGACATATCAGATTTATTCCTTACGTGGAAAGATAGCATTTCTGACGTGGAAAGATTGAGTCCTTACGTGGACATATCAAGTTGGAGTCCTTACGGTCGCTACGAAATCAGTGGGTTGCCGTAACAGTCAGATTCAGCTGATGAATGTCGTTCCCCAAGCAGTGGCGCAGTTTATTTCTGCGGTTGGCAAATTTCTGGGTTCCTAGTATTCAACCGTCTCGTACCGCGAATGTCTGAAGGCTCCGGGCTCTTCACCCAATCGGGTCCAAGTCGCTTGAATAGGGGCAGCTGTTGCACCCTAAAATTTGCTCAACTTTATTCACTTGGTTTATGTTTCAATATCATTAGCATTTGCATATAGAGTCATGTACATAGTCTACTCATCTGCATAGCATAAGCATAGCAAGTCATCCAACAGGGGACCAAGCATTATTCTCATCTCTATGAGCCTATCAAGAGGTTATTATTCTAATTCAATCTCATTCAGGTCATCAGAAAGAATTTGAAAGCTGAGAAGTCAATGGATCAAGCAGGGGGTCTATCTCCTAACTGAGGATATCTGAGGATCAACAAAGTAAATTGTGAGCTGTGGGCTGAGCATGGAGAGTATGTGGGCATCATGGAAGACTTAGAAAGTCATTTGGAGAAGGAGACAAGTCATTGATATGATCACAAGAATTGCAGTTGAAGACAGTCAACTAGGGTTTCATCTAGGTCAACCCTGGGTTAACTCTAGGTCAATTGACTGATTGAAAGGCATTGAGGGCTATTGGAGAGATGTGGGGTTCATCATTTGACATGAAGAATAAGGATATGATGATATGCTAAGAAGAATTCAAGAGAAATCAAGGAGAAGAGGAGTTTCTAAATTAGGGTTTCTGTGTAAAATCCCCTAGTTTAGGTCAAATTTCCAAGCAAGATAAGTCAAAATACAAGTTTCAAATGGATCCTTGGCCAACATGAAACTTGTAGAGGAGCTCAAGACCTTTAATTTTAGTGGTGGAAGACATTAAGGAGATTTATAGAACTCAAGTTATGGTCCTTGCAGGTTACAGGTCATCTGAGGTATCTGAAATTTTGTCTGTGAAAGTGACTTGACTTCCAAGCTATTTTTACCCCTCAAGTAGATTTCAAATGAATTTCTGGTAAACATAATAATTGTTCCTCATTGTCGTATCTTTCTATAATGGTATGGTATGCCTTCATATGATTTGGGGAACTCTACTTATGGTCTTGGCAAGCAAAGGGTATTTTGGTCATCTAGGGATTACAGGTCATTCTTAGCCTATGCCTAAAACTCATACAAGGAAGCTTCAAATGAAAAACTTCCCAACATCAAAGTTGCTCAAAATGCCATTGTAAGTCTAGAAAAGAAGTCATGGAAGTTTGGAAATGCATGGAATGAGACTTGACCAAAGTTGGTGAAAAATGACCTAAAAAAGGCATATAAGTTGAAAAAGTTGAAATAAAAAATTGGTTTGAGAGATCTACAAATCCAATATGGGTCATCCAATTTACCAAATTGATTCCCAACCTCATTTTAGAGACTTTGGTTCAGCCACTTTTTTGAGTTAAGGGTTAATTTTGGGACTTGCTTTGTTATTTTGTTACTTGCATAATAAGATACACATGGAAAGTTCAACATAAAGCAAAATTAAGGGCATGTAAGCTCTCTTAGCATTCCAATTTGTCATGCAAGGAGATATTCACTCATGGTTAAGGGGTTGTTAAGAGATGAAGGAGAGATATCATGAGAATTCAACATATCATCAAATGAGAACTTCATGAAATTTCCACAAGTTTCTAGATCCCTCTAGGACCAATCTAGAAGCTTCTCATTCTGTTAATCATCATCTATATAATGAAATGAAGCCATCCATGCAGTGGTTGGTGATTCTTTGAGCTTGCAAACCCCATTTTGATTCCTTCACTCCCATTTGCATTTTCTCTTCAAACTCCATTGAAACTTCATCAATCATCTTAATTTCTGTTATCATCATCATCCACCATCATCATAGAGTAATTGGCAAAGAAAGTTGAGAGGAACTCGTGGCTGGTTTGTGTGATCCAAGTTTTCACTCCAAGTTGCATGAAGAAGGGGATAAGGTGATTCAAGAAGTTTGAGCCACAACCATTGCAAACAGAAGAATCAGCATCCATTGGAGATCAATATTGGAGGTTAACAAGTCTTGAATTGCAGCACAACTACACCTGCCATCATCAATTTGCAGGTATGCAAAACCCTTCGAATCTCCTTATTTATCCAGTTGTAGATCATATGGTTAGGATAAAAATGCTTAGAGACCATAGGAGATTGATTCCTGAGATCTAGAGAGAGTTCTATGAAGTTTAATGGCAGAGTGGTGAGACTTTGATGATCAAGAAACCTTGGTTTTAGGGGATATTAAACATGATGAATTAGCTCAGAGTAGTCAGTGCAATATGGAGAGTACATTAGTACAAGAGTTGATAAGTTTGGTGAACCTCCATTACAGGGTGCAGTTGATGAACTAAGGGTTTCCACCTATCGGGTTTTATTATGGAGTGAGTTTTAGGGCAAACTAAAAGTATAGTTGTGTAGAGGGGAAGAAATGGAGTGAGTTTGGTCTTTATAAATCTGGATTTCATGGCGTATTAAGAGAGAACGAGGGACCTGAGCATGGCTGCATGGGGAGTGAAACTCTGAATTCTAGGGTTTGCTTTGGGGACGATGAAGGATGACCGTCCGATCATCACAATTATTTGACTCTTTCATTGCATCCTATGGCTGATATTTGAAGTTGGAATACGAGGGAAATGTGGCTAAGAATGAAACGCATCGTTTCATTAATTGAAACGCGTGGGCTGGGTCCAAATTTCTATCCCCACCCCCCAATTGATGAGCCCAATAAAATACACATGGTTTTAATGCTGTTTGCACCGAAGGTTTATCCATTTTTCTGGTAATTTTCACTTGATTTTTCTGAGCACGCTGGGCCTAGTGAATTTGATATTCACACCCCACTTCCCAAGCCCACCTGGAAACATAACTGGGCGCTTCTGCTATTCTCACCTCCTCCCTCTATTTCTCTATATTTCATTTTTTTAATTTCTTTTCATTTTCATGCATTTTGTAAAAATCATAAGAAAATGAAAACTTCATATTTTTTAATGATTCTTTTTGCATTAATTTCTTCAAGATGTCTAGAAAATTATAAAAAATAAAAACTGCATTTTATTTTTTATTTGATATTTTTCCCATATTTTCCAAACAAATGCCTATTTTAGGTGTTTCATTTCATACATGAATTTGTTAATTTTGGTTCTAATAGTTGCTTTAACATTTTTAATCCATTCTTTTTAGGTTGTTTAGTTTAGACATTCAACTTGTACATACAATTTAGTTCATATTTTTAGGAATTAATTTTAGGTGATTGGTTTAGGTTTGAATAACATGAACAAAATTAGGGTTTAATTGACAACATAGGTGAATAAGTTCATTTCCCTTAGGACTTAGAGATTGAATATTTTAGCTATGGGACTATAGGGACTATGGGTAGTTATTAGATCCCTCAGAAATCACTAGGATTCCCCTACTGCTATTAGTATATTACTGTATTTGATTGACTGGTATGGTGTGCCCTCTGGGGATTATTGATTTGTCTGTGTGGGTATTGGGATTGCTTGGGGGATTGGGGGAGCTGAAGACTTGTGATGATGAAGCCATTGGAGATCCAGAGCTTGAAGACCAACTTCCAGAGTTGATGAGGAGATTCCTGCTAGCAGCTGTTGAGGAGATTAGGGTTTAGGAGCTAGGCAGAGTTCTAGATCAGAAAACTTGATTCTCAAACATGGAAGGTTTTGATTGCCTCCATTCCTCTCTGTGATACAGAGTCTCTCTAAGACACTCACCCCCTTCCTTTGGAAGGCTTGGTGCTACTGTATAAGGGATAGAACTCTTGAGAGAAAATGTCTTAGGTGTTAGTAGCAGTTGGTTTGCCACCCTTGGTAGTCAACTAATTGCTTAACACCCAATTCACTCTTGTGATTGATCCCTCAGCTTGGAGGATGAGACTTGAAGAAAAGCCATTGTAGACTGAAGATTGATGACAAAGACCTTGCTGAAAAGCTGTGGAGATGGAGATTGATGCTTGCTGAAGCTTGTAGCGGTTTAGAGATTACTTGAAGTCAGATGTTGTTTCAGAGCTGCTGATGCTGTTTATTTTTCTGCTGTATTTCATTTCTGATGTATTGATTGGTTTTCTGGACTGTATTGTTTGCTATTTACCCTGTTGGGTTGGAAGTTAATTCTGTTCACTTTTGCCTATTGTTTTCTAGGTTCGAGGTTGAGTGGGACTCCCTTGCCTCGCTTGTACTGCTGCATCCATGCATTTTACTGTTTTACTGTATATATCTGATATTATTTCTGTTTCCGTCTATTCCCTTAGGATCTCTGTTTCTCTCTGCGCAAGAGAGGAGCATGATAGACACTAGGTCTTAGCCCATGCATGATAACACTAGGTTAGTTTGATTCCCTTCGCAACCGTAGGTTAGAGTTCTGTCTCTTCTTCCTCAAAACAAACAGAAAAACACAATAAAGATTTCAAACACAATAAAAGACACTTCTCCCGTAAAAGAATGTGAACTCATCAAGACGTCATTTTTGTCCGCTTGGACTGTTAATCAGAAAAACCTTTTTCAGAAGGAATAAAATCAATCAAGACATACTTGTGTCATACGTGGCCGAACTGCGTTTGCTCTGATCTTTCATGCTGTATGAAAGTACGTAGGCATAGGATGCGATTATCCTAGCGAGCAACCTTCCCTTCCTTTCCCGTAGGTAGGCGAACTACGTTGACTCTGATTTCTCGTTCCAGACGGGAATACGTAGGCATAAAGTGCGATACTTTGCCGAGTCATTTCCTTTTCTTTTTAACCCCTGACATTTAGTTTAGATAGAATAACAATCCATACCCGAAAACAAGCGCGGATCCCGTCGAGTACGACGGACGTGAGGGGTGCTAATACCTTCCCCTTGCGTAACCGACTCCCGAATCCAGGTTTTGGTTGCGACGACGATACCTTTCCCGTGTTGTGCGAGGTTTACTCTGAGCGTTTCCTTTCCCTCCCGTGGGATAAATAACGCGCGGTGGCGACTCTTCTGTTCAGCCGGCGCCGATTTTCGCAGTAGCGACACAGTGCAGCCCCTATCCTGACGTTTCTGACGAACTCTTCAGAACCCAGGTTCACGATTTCGATCTCCCCCTCATGAGGCAGAATAACCTTCTCCTCTTGTCTCAACAAGCGGGCCAACTCTTCAGGAAGGTCTTTGTCTTCATCAATCTCTTCTTCGGCTTGATAGATCGGGAAATCGAAGTCGAAGTGAGCCGTAGAAGGTCCAGAGTCGATGTCATCTGTTATGTGGATCCTGCAATAACAAGGGTTAAGTTTAAAACAAGAATATGCAGGTTAGCACAAACCCCATTGTCGTTTTGCTGTTTTTCAAAACAAATATAAAACAGGAATTACAGAGATCACAATATTTGAATACGAAGAAAACGCCTTTGATTTATTAACAAAATGCATGTATATAATCCAACAAGGCCCGGGTAGGACATATGGTTGTACAATGATTGGAAAAAAGTAAATCATTACTCTTCACTTGTCAGCTGGATGATATCCTTGATGGTCCAATTGTTGAGGCCCTCAGCTGGCTTGCTTGGCTGAATCCAAGAGTCGAGATCACAATCGCTATCCCCGCTGTCTTCAGATGCCGCATTGATGCTTTCGAAGATCACTCCGCCACTGGTAAATAGGATCGGCCCCTTACCCCGTGACGCGCTGCTAGACGAAGAAGAAGAAGCTTCAGCTCCGGGAGAATACCCCAATCCAAACTTATCCTGCTTGTTCGGTATCGCCAAAATATGCCCCCAGCTTGGGGTAGATCTAGCTTGGACGACGGCCCGAGCTTCTTTGAATGAGGAGAGATTCATCTCTGGCTTTTCTGTGACTACAGGAGCTACCTCTTTCACTTTGACAGCCTCGAATGCTTGACAAAGAGTTTCATGGGTTTCGCCATCCATTTCAACATACTTAAAGGATGACAAATGGCTCACCATTATGTCCTCCTCGCCACACACGGTTACTATGCTTCCTCCGACAGCATATTTGAGCTTTTGGTGTAACGTGGAGGTCACGGCACCAGCAGCATGGATCCACGGCCGGCCCAAGAGACAACTGTAGGCGGGCATGATGTCCATGATATAAAAGACGGCGTCGAACGTTTCCGGCCCGACTTGGATTGGCAGGGTCACCTCCCCGAAAACGTGGCGTTTAGTTCCGTCGAACGCCTTCACCATCAGATCACTGGGTGTGCAGAGCAATCCGCGAGTGTCCAACTTCATTAATGCATTCTTCGGAAGAACATTAAGCGACGAACCCGTGTCTACCAGCACGTGCGACATGATTGTGCCCCTACACTCTATCGAGATGTGCAGGGCGCTATTGTGATTTCTCCCTTTTGGTGTCAGCTCTAAGTCTGTGAAACCTAGCCCATTGCCAACATTAACTTGGGCTACCACCTCTTCTAGCTGATTCACCGATATCTCTTGCGGTACGTAGGCAGCGTTCAATACCTTCAGCAGCGCGTTGCGGTGTGCTTCAGAACACAGCAACAAGTTGAGAATAGAAATCTTCGAAGGCGTCTGATGGAGATGATCTACAATCTTGTAGTCACTCTTTTTGATCAACCGCATAAACTCCTCGGCATCTTTGACCAGTAAATCTTTCTCTACCCCACACGAGACCTCTTCGACGACTTTGCTTTTACCCTTATCGGCCGCATCAGCTCTGACCGCTTTATCCGCCACGACCTCTGGTGGTGCAAACATTCTTCCGCTGCGAGTAATACCACTGATCCCCGCGAGATTCTCCATAGTCGACCCATACGGTTCCAGCTCCAACCTCTGTCCGTTGCAATAGACTTCAGCTCCATAGTGCCACGGAACGACGTTAGTGCTCTCGAATGGTATCGGCCCAACTTTAGTAATAGTGATTGTAGGCGGTCTGGGCGTAGAAATGGTTATTGGCCGGCGAGGGATGGTGATGGTGGCGACTTCACCGGCCTGCTTCAACACTACCTCTCCTGATACACTTTCAACCTTTCGGCTGAACTGCAGAATCCCCTCAGTCATCAGACTTTGAATTCCTTCTACCAACTGCTCACATCCATCAGAATGTGTAGCACAGTCCATGCATAGTTCTCCGCACCCTGGAAAGAACCCTTTTTTCAACAACTTAGCTTTGACGAAGCTAAGCGGCGTCTTTAGATCTCTGACATCAGTTAACAGATCTGCACTCTCTTCTTCGATAATGGCGTTCACTCCGCCTCCCCTATGATTTGGCATAGGATTCTTCGTAACATTGGGCACATTATCGGAGAAGTTAATGATCTTGGCATCTACTAGGTCCTGCACTTTGTGCTTGAAGGCCTTGCAGATCTCGATTGTGTGGCCAGGTGCCCCTGAGTGGAAATCGCAAGTGGCATTTGCGTCGTACCCTGGTGGAGGTGCCCCTGTCAAGGGAGCCATCGTCCTCTTCTGAACCAACTGAAGTTGAAGCAAAGTCTGCAAGAGTTGCGCGTACGACATGGGCGGTGCCTCGAAGTGACGGTTTGCCAAGGATGCCCGATTCTGGTATTTTCTATATCCCTGTTGATTCGGTTGCTGCTGCTGCTGCTGTGGAGCCGCCGGGATATTTATACTGGCTACCTGCTGCTGAGGGCCTTTGCCCTTTCTTCGAGCGTTGGTCACAGCGCTCGTCTCTCCTTCTCGTCGTTTTCCAGCATAAGGTTTCTTTCCACCTCCTCCAGCTGAGGATGACTCACCTTGAATTTTCCCGATCTTGATACCATTCTCGACGTGCTCGCCTATGATAATGAGAGCTGAGAACGTCCCGTACATACCACTGACTAACTTTTCATAGTAAACCCCTAGGAGGGTAGCTACAAACATCTGCACGAGCTCGCGTTCAACCATCGGCGGCTGAACCCGGGCTGCCAACTCACGCCATCGCTGGGCGTACTCCTTAAATCCTTTATTATTCCTCTGCGATAGGTTCTGCAACTGGACTCGGTTCGGGGCCAAGTCGCTATTGTACTGGTAATGGTGCACAAACGCTTCAGCGAGATCCTTCCATGTGCGCACGCTAGTGGGCTCCAGACCCATGTACCACTCGAGGGACGGCCCGGAAAGACTGTCTTGGAAGAAGTGCATCAACAACTTCTCGTCTTCGGAATAGGCAGACATCTTCCTGTAGTACGATCTAAGGTGGACACGAGGGCAAGTGGTGCCCTTATACTTCTCAAAGTCAGGCACCCTGAACTTAGGAGGTACCTTGAAATCAGCAATTAATCCCAGCTTGGACATATCAACGCCCAAAGTATTCTGATTCTCGATATCTCTCATTTAATCTTCAAGTGCTTTGAACCTGAGCCGCGCTTCAGCATTCAGCTCCCCTTCAGCACCTCTTTGAGAGAACACATCATCCTGATGATCCTCAAGCCATGGTTGAGGCACCAACAGATTCCCGACGCCTGCATTGCTGTTGCCCTGCCCGATGTTGACATTAGCTCCCAGACTCCCATTGCCGACGCCCGTCGTATTGAGTCCGATGTTGGCCATCACATTGCCATTAGCACTGCCGTTGCCCCCGGCCACGGGGACACCATTCTGCGGAGTATCAACTGGTGGAGGAGTAGGCACGGCTCCGCCGTGAAGTATGCCGTTGCTATCAACCCTGGAGATCAAAGGCTGAACCAAAGTCCTGAGCTGGTCCTGACCATTGGCGACCACTTGCATGAGTTCCATGAAGCGATCCATCCTCTCGCAGAGCTCCTGAACATCTGTTTGCACTTGATCCATGATCCTGGTCTGATTAGCTCTAGTTGGATAGCGGTGAATCGGTCTCTGATCAATCCTTGAACCGCCGGAAGCAACCTGAAACAACCTGCGACAACCTGAAAAACCTGAAAAACCTGGGAAACACAAAAGGGTTAGGATAAACAACAAAATGCTCGTCATGCAAATGCTTCATGCAGATGCATGCATGTGTCTGTGTGTTAGGGAGATCTCCCCCGATCCTAGTGCCTGAGTGCCAGTGCTAATAATAATAATAAGAAGAAGCCCGAGTCCAATCATGGAGACAACAATCTCATATATAAAGAAAGCCTATCAAGGCAGTACATAGCATCAGCGAGTACAAGATGAACCAACAGCGCGACCTCAGCCAACAAGCCTGGTGATGGTCAGCATACAACAATGATCAAAACAAAAGGAATACAAATAGTCAAGTACGGCCACGGGCGCGATACTCTTCTAACAACTCCTTCGTCTCTGGATGATCCGGCAGAGTGAGCAACCTCTCGACGAGTAACTCCCTTTGCACAATGGTATACTGAAGTCCTTCAACCGAACTTTCCCATGCCCCTTCGCTGAAGCAATCTTCTAATTTCCGCTTTTTGGACTCAAACGTCAGCTTGCGCTCCTTCAGGTTAGCGAGAGCTTTGTTGAGCTGGCCTTCGGCGGCGTATCTGCGGGCGGTTTCTTCATCAAACCTCTTTTCACTGTCCTTCACCTGGGATTCCAGCTTGGAGATCTGCAGCATCAGCTTATCCTCCCGCTCTTTCCTGGTGGCCAAGGAAGCCTTCTAGTGCTGGTTCAACTTGGATATCCTCCGATATGCCTCGTCCAAGTGCTGCTTCTTCGTAGCCAGTACGTCGTTGACAACCTTGAAGTCTCGACCCATGCGTTCACGCTCGGCTATCTGCTTAGTCAGGTCTGCACCTAGCTGGTTCACCAACTCTGTCTGCCTTTTGGAAGAATGAACGAATTCGTTCCTCTCGCTTCGGAGCTGAGCTAATTCCTTCTCCAGTTCTTCGTTCGCCTGCTTCAATTCATCCCGCTCGGCTAACACCTGATTATGCTGCTGAATGGGTACAGTAGTAGGCTCTTCGATCATTGGAGGACTTTCTGGCTTGGCCTGAGGAAACGACATCCCTATAGCATTTACTCTGGCTCTGATCCAAGTCAAATACGGAGGGTAGGCTTGATTGTTGCTTTTTCCCAGCAAAGGCTTTCCTCGCTTACTGATACCATTCCACACATGCTGCAGCTTGGACAACAGATCCCCTTCTAGAATACCAGTGAGGTACAGAGATTCCTGTACCTCTTCATCTTTCGGAGGAGTTCTCAAAGCATACGCGAACTGTCGAACCAACAACGACGGATTGTAGTTTATACAACCCTTCCTACCTATCAGAGGCACGTTAGGAAACCCGCTGCAACTGAAGATCACCTCAGTACCCAACCTATCTCTGTCGAACCAGTCAACATCCTCTGCAGATAAACTCATCAGACGCTCAGGCCACTCAGCTGTAGCTGCAGACAAGACAAAAGGACCCCTCTTGGGCAGATGACTATCAAGCCATTTGTACAGCAAGGGTACACAGCATGAGACATTCTTCCCCCTCCTGTTCTCGTTTTTGTAGTGGACTGAGTGATAGACATCTCCTATCAAGGTAGGGACTGGATTCCCTGAAGCGAAGATGTGAAACGCATCAAAGTCTACAAAATCGGGCATATTGGGGAACAGGACGATGCCATATATGCACAGAGCGAGGATGGCATTGAACGCGCCCCAACATCCGTCCTTGGCACACTGCTGAGCCTTACCCACCAGAAACTGCAAGGAGAATCCAGGAACCTTGTTCCAACTAGTCAATACTAACTCGGAGGCGTCCAAATGAAGTGAAGGAGCTAAACCAGCCAGATCAGGCTCAACAACCATATGAACAAAAGGCATCTGCCTCTTGATAGGCACCCCTAGCAAATCAACATATTCTTCCAGCGTAGGTGCGAGAACAAAATCCTGGAAAGTGAAACATCTCAGCAGAGGGTCGTAGAACTGCAGCAGAGCATGCAACCCATTCAACTCGAACACAGAAGGCTTATGAACCAAACTGAGCAACCTGCCGTAAGATTTTCTGAACTCGTCCCTCACAGAATCATCTGCTAGAGCTATCAAACCAGTCAGCTTAACCACATCGGGGACATGGAACTTGTAAGCCACGGTCTTCCTCAGAGAGCCCATAACAATACAATAGGAGGCAAGAAATCCTGGATCGGGGAAAACGGTACCTGCAACACAGACACACGTTAATGAAATGCAAATGAACATGCAAACTAATGCAAAATGCAATCATGCAATAAGAGGCCAGGGCAACTGGTGCTGTGGAGATTCTGTATCAACAAAACCATAATCTTGCTCTATCAAGAACAACCACTGCATCTGATAATAAGAGAACCCACAAATCTGATCTGCCAAGAACCACCACCTGATAGGGCTATATACACAGGATCATGATTCTGCTCTGTCAAGAACAAATGTCTGATAATAAGGACCTCGGATGTATGATCAAGGAATATCTGCTGATGAGGTCTTCAGACCCCAATCAAAAATCTGCCCTATCAAGAACAAACATACAGCTGCTGATGAGATCTTCAGACCCTAATCAAAAATCTGCTCTATCAAGAACAAACATACAACTGCTGATGAGGTCTTCAGACCCCAAAAATCTGCTCTATCAAGAATAAACAACATCTGCCGATGAGATCTTCAGACCCCAAAAATCTGCTCTGTCAAGAACAAACAACATCTGCTGATAAGATCCCCTGATCAAAACCTGCTCTATCAAGAACAGACATACACCTGATGATAAGACCCTCTGATCAAAACCTGCTCTATCAAGAACAGACATACACCTGATGATAAGATCCTCTGATCAAACCTGCTCTATCAAGAACAGACATATCTGCAACTGAGAAACCCTGGTACTAACAAAACTGATTCACCAGGTAGTCTGAAGGTCAAGGTTTCCTGCAATGAACCCAACCCTGCTCACAGATATGGACCTAAACTGACTCAAGTTCGGCATCCTATGCGTTCATCAGCGTCACAGACATTCAAGAGGGGTGATACGATACCCAGAAGGTGTGGTATCACCAGCTTATGAAGCCGCCTCACTCGGCTGAATCACAAATGATCGGTCCCCAGAGTCGACAATCCACCAAACCAGTAACCGTCTCAACCCAAAGGGTTGAAAGAGAAGCCAACCGGATGAACCTCGTCTGAGCGTGGATTTCATGAGACACTAGTGCCTGCAAAGCAAGCACGCGCCCACTAATTTCCACTCTAAGTCTACAGTGCACTCAAGCCTGGGTCTGGCTTCTCACTCATCAGAACTCCCATCCCACAACAGCACAGATAATCATATTATACTGAATACAAAATGCGGGAAATAAAGTGGCGAGAAGTAAAATGCGATAAATAAACGCAACCCAACAAGTAAACATACAAGCGTTAGGATTGACTCGCATAGGGAACCGTCGCAAGTCCCCAGCAGAGTCGCCAGCTGTCGCTTGCGCGAAAATAAGGTGTCGACACAACAGAAGAGTCGCCACCTTTCGTTATTTATCCCTCAGAGCGGGAAAGGAAACGATCGGAAAAACCTGACGAAAAAGGGTATGACAAGGTCATCGCAACCGTTGTCTGGATTCGGGAGTCGGTTACGCAAGGGGAAGGTATTAGTACCCCTCACGTCCGTCGTACTCGACGGGATCCTCGCTTGTTGTGTTTACTTGGACGGGTTGGTTTTATTCTATCTACCTATCAAGGCTGGCTTAAATAGAAAAGAAAATGACTCGGCAAAGCATCGCACTTTATGCCTACGTATTCTCATATGAGAATGAGAAATCAGAGTCAACGTAGTTTGGCCTACGACGGGTTATGGGGGAAGGTAGCTCGCCAAGACATCGCCATCTTGTGCCTACGTACTCTCAACAGGCATGAGAGATTAGAGCTCACGTAGTTCGGGAAACTACGGTTTATTTCCTGTCTTTTACAAAAGAAGTGTTTTTTATTGTGTTTGCGATTTCAATCGCACTAGAGACTATGACCTGAGAGTGAATGCGTCGCATGTCACCCAAAGGGTACCATACTAAACATCCAGACTGTGGAAAAGAAACTCTCCCACAATCCTTTCTCAGATAGCTTAAGTCTCGTAACTTACGAAAGAAATCATTCATGATTACTGTATCTTAAACTGTTTTGAGGTGAGAAGAGAACAGGCCCAACTAGGAGGGAGACTATCAAGTCCTACTGTTGTCATGCCATGGATTCATCCTATGGTTGAGGTTTGAACAGGGAACTCCTAAAAGTTGTCATGCATAGGTTTCAACCTAAAATTCTATCATCAATTCCTTATCAAGGGAAATGAGAGTCCTAAGGGATCATGTCAATGATACACCAAAACAGACAAAGCATCAGCTTAACAGTAAAATGCATGCAATGCAAGTGAGGGAGGAAATGTGTGTGGGGCTTCAGCCTCCACAAGCTCATCTCAACCTCAAGCCAGAATGGATAACAATAATCATACTGAAATAAACAACATGCTATCAAGCAAGAACAGTAAACTGCAATCATACAGAGGAAATGAAATGAAATACCATCAGGCAAACAAACCACATGGGCAAGGGAGCTGGGCTCTACCGAATACCCGCAAGCAAAGCCACCCAGTAACAATACAAGCAGAGGGAGCAACTCAACCTCTAGTGAAATCATGCTCCTAGAGTCTACCTATTCTAGATATGAACTTATTCTAATGCATCAAGCAAGTCAAACAAAACACATCAATACAGAAGAAAAAGAAAGCAGATCAACTCCTCTCTCAACTCCAAGCTTCAGCTCTTCCAACAGCAATTCAGTCTTCAGACTTCCAATTACTCTTGACAAATATCAATTTCTTTTCCAAGTTTCAACCCTTCAACATAAGTTTCAACTTATCTTCTCCTTTAAGCTTCAGCCTCTTGATCAGCTCCACCTTCAGGCTTCACTATTAATCATAAGTACCAACTTGGCTCCTTCAGGATCTCCAGGTATCAAAGTAAGTATCAACTTCCTTTGTTCTTCAAGCTTCAGCTCTTCAGGATCAATCTCAATCACTTAGAAGTGTCAACTTCATCCTTCAGTCTTTACTTCATCTTCAGGGGTCTTCAAGTATCAACTTGCTCTTGTTGCTCTTCAAGCTTCAGCTGGAATGGCAATACTTAAGGATTCATCCTCTTCCACACTCTTCATTGAAGTCTTCATCTTCAAACTCAAGCTCAGCATCTCTCAAGAATAATCAAACCAGAGGAAATCACTTACTGGATAAGCTGGGGGATATTGAACTGCTTATTGACCACAAAAGGTGACCTATAAGGGTTCAACATCAAAGGAATGGTTCCCTCAAAAGTTCTACTTCCTAGGTACAATCACTTATCCCTCCAAAGGAGAGATGTGTATACCATGGAAGGACTTTGAATCACAGGGAGGAATGGAGGTGAAAGATACCATCCATGTTTGAGAAAGAAGTTATCTAAGTCTAAACTCTTCCTAATCCCTAACCCTAAAACAATAACAAAACAAATAATAACAAGCTCTCAAGCTCCTCAATCCATCTTCAAGTCTTCTACTATGCTCCTTAATGCTCCTTAGAACAAGACCAAGCTTTCCAAGCCCACAAAGCAAAGCAAACAACAATACAAGCCCACAAGGGCAACACAAACAATCATCAACTACAAAAATCATCTAAAAATAGTATACTACTATATTAAATCCTAATATAATTTCTAAGGGATCCTACATACCTACCCTTAATGCCCTATATGTCCCATAGTCTAATTTGTCCTAAAAACCCAAAATTCTAGTGTTATTATGGACCTATGTTGAAGTTTGACCTAATTCTACACAACCTAATGTCATCTAGTCAAAACTATCCTAAAATTCATCACAAAATTATGTAATAAATCCAGGGGGAAGCTAAAGCTTATATCTAACTATCCTAAAAAGAATGGCCTAAAAATGTTAAGGGAACTATCTAAACAAAATTCTACAAATTCATGGATCAACAAAAAAGAAATAAAATGCAATAAAAGTAGAAAATACACAAAAAATACTAAAAATGCATGAAATGAAAATTATTTTATTTGATATTTTTCTTGACAAAGACATGAAATGGGAGCAAAAATTCCCATTTAAAAATCATTAATTTTCAAATTGATATGATTTTTCCAAGATTGAAATAAAATGGAAGAAAAATAAAATGAAAATATGAAGCTGGGGTGCAGGAAGTAAACAGATCTAGTTCAATACGCGCATGGGCCCAGAATGGGGGGTTCAGAAAGTAAAGCGCTAAGCCCATTCATTAATCAGAAAATAATCAGAAAATGAAAAGAAAAATAGAAAAGGAACGGTGCAGGAAGTAACCCAATACAGTTAAAAATCCAAGTGGGCCATGAATGGGGGTGGGGATATCAATCCAGCCCAATACCCCAATTAATGAAACGATGCATTTTGGAGCTTCCTCAGAATTCCTCTTCACACGCGAAATTGAATCTCAGCCTTTAGATCTGACTTTGGTCAACTGGTCCACGCCTGATCCAATGGTTGTGCCTTCGTCTTCTACCTTCAGCCATGGCAATGGAGGGAAAAGCTCCATGAACAGAGCTTCAAATCCCTAATTCGAACTCTCTCGTTTATCCATCAAAAATCATGATCCAAAGCCCTAATCCACTCTAAATTCAATCCTGAATCTAACCATGGCATCAGAATTTGTTGAAACCCTCTCAAACCTAGAACACGATAGCAACCTCCAATAATTGATCAAGAACCAATCTCAACAATTCTCAAAATTAAAGGTCCTAATATCATCCTCATGCTTCCCTGAACATTTCTTGCTATTAAACTAAGCTTATCCCTCAAGATTCAGCAAGATACAAGGTCAAACAGAAATGGTGTCCACTATCCAATCTTCACCAATTGCTTTCTAACTCTCCAAAATCCATCTCTTATTGGTCTCTAACATTTCTATACTAACAAATTAACCTAATTATGCCTAAAACATGGTGTAGGGAATAATTTGCAAACCTAGTTAATCTTGATGAACAGATGATGAAATCCACCAATTCAGACCTTGAAACTCTTCAGAAAGTTTCCCTAGATGCCAATCTTGCTACTGTTTGCAACAATTTTGATGGAGGAAGCCTCAATCTCAGAATTCGATTCTGACTTGCTACCTTGAAATTTCAATCACCAACTCTTCAATTCATCATAGATTTGATCTCAATTCAATCTGCACAGCTTCACTATGATGTGTGGAATGTGTTTGAATGGAAAGAATGAATGGAAATGAAGAAGAATGAAGAAATGAAACTTGACTTGCAATGGAAGATTCTTGATCTCACTCTATCTTCTCTGCACCAATTCTCACCAACCTTGCATCTGAACAAGTCATACATGTTATATAGAGTGGTTTAGAATCATCTAGAACCATCTAAGACAATCCAATGAGTATTTGGAAATCTCATGTCATGACATTTTGATTTCAATTCTCCTTACATGCTATCTCATGCCAAGCTTCTTGTAACCTTTGATTCTGACTTGAAATTCTCCCCATATGAGATTTATGATGTGTTACAATGCATAACTAACTTGTTTATTGAGTTTTGTTGAGTTTTGCTTTGGTACCTTAAGATGCAAGTAAGCCATTTCCAAAGCAGCCCTATGATTTAAGCCTCAAATCAAAATTGTGGCTGAACCATTGTCCTTAGAATGTCCTTTGGAGTCAAAATGACCTATTATATGACATGGTTTGGATGTACAACTTGTGATTTTCAATTTTCAATTTCACCTTAATTAACTTATGCCTCCATTTTGGCCATTTTTATCACTTTTTGATACAAGCCTTTTCAACATCTAATGACCTCCTTAATAGCCTTAAAGCATCATTATAAGCAAGTTTGATGTTGAAGATTTTTCCATTTGAAGCTTGGAAATAGGAGATATGGCCTTATGCTTGAAATGACCTATAACCTCCAAATGACCAAAATGCCCTTGACTTGTCAAAGCCATAAGTTGAGTTCTACAAATCCTATCAAGGACTTCTAGTACTCTCTAGAAAGCTAAGAAGATTTTATACAACATTCATGTTGACCAAGAGTTCATAGGAATCATCCTACTAGGGCAAAAGTTGGATGCAAGTTGGGTGACTTTCAAGGACCCAAATTCACATACCTCAGATGACCTGTAATTTGTCAAAGCCATAATTTGAGCTCTACAAATCCTATCAAGGACTTCTAGTACTCAAATTAAATCTAAGAACAAGCTCTATAACATTCATATTGTAGGGAAGATGAGATGACAATCACATCTTGAGCTAAACTGCCTTGAAGATAGGGATCAAACTAGGGGATTTTACACTGTCAATCCTTAGAAACCCTAGCTTAAAACTTCTCAAACTCCTCAATCATGATGAGTTGGTCTAGGAATAATCCCTATAGCATCTCAATTCATCCTTCCATGATCACATGGCTCTTGGATTAGGTCTCAACCCTCTCCAAATCATCAGTTGACCTAGGGTTGACCCAGTCAAACCCTAATTCCACCACTCATGGCTGAATCTTCTGAATCCTTGTACAATGACCTCTCTAGGCTTCATGATGGCTTTCAAGACATCTCATAAGCTTTCTCAAAGCTTCAAGTCCATTCTCATAGCCTCAGAATCATCTGAGGAGCTCCCACCACTCTCAAGTTATGAGGCACACAACCTTGGTTTCAACCAATCCCTCTGAGAATCTCTTGAGTTCTCTGACAAAGATATCAATCTTTGAACACTTGCATAACCTTCTTGAATTTCTTCATAGCCTCATATAACTCTTGCTAGGTAATCATACCTCTTGATCTATTGCCCACATATCAATGAGATGCAGATGATGAATGAGATGAACCACAAACTAGGTAAATAAATGTTGGTCAAATTTTGGGGTGCAACAATTAGCTTAGACATGTATGCTCCCATAGTATTTTTCTCACATTTTTGTGATGAAATTAGGTGTGGTTTTTAGATTGAAACTTTAGGTGCTTCTTTTTAGGGTTTAAGTTTAGTACCTTGTAGTGTAGAATTTATTTCTAGGCCTTATTTGAGGATTGGATCTCTGGAATTAACATGGTAGAGTCATGATTGACATAGGTTCCCATAGTTATTTTTTAAGGATTTTATAATTGGTTTTATTATTTTAGTTAGAATGCATGGTGGAGCTTGTACTTGAAGATTTCTCTCCCTTTGGTGTAGTTTGTTTAGGGTTAAGGATTAGGGTTTTAGGGAGATCTCTTAGAATAGATTTTCTTCCTTCATGAAACATGGAAGGTGTTGATCACTTCCATTCCTCCCTATGATGTAGGGTCCCATTGTGAAGGCCCCATCCCTCCTTTGGTAGGATGTGTGGCTCCTCACAAATTGGTAGAACCTTTGAGGGTTCCTTTCCTTGATGGTGGAGTGCTTAGAGGTGACCTTTGGTCTTCACTTTGCTTCTCCCTATCCCCACCTTGCTCTTGTGAGATGAATCTTTCTCCCTTGCTAGAGGATGGAGTTCCTTGCTAGAAGATTGAAGATGCTAGAGGTTGCACTTCCCCTTTGTTTGAAGACTGCCCTTGGAGCTGAAGCTTGAAGATCAAGAAGAACAAGTTGACACTTGTGAAGAAGATCAAATTGAGATTGAAGAGAGAGCTGAAGCTTGAAAGATGGAGAACAAGTTGATACTTGTGTTTGATGCATTGAAAGCTTGAAGAAGCAATTTGACACTTGCTATTGAATATGAGAGCCTTGAAGAACATTTACAGACTGAGGACTGAGTTGCTGTCAGAGGATTGCTTTGCTGTGAAGCTGTGGAAGCTGTTGATCTGCTTTCTTTCCTGTCTGTTTGCTTTCTGTGCAACTGTATTGATGTAACTTGTTTGATTTTCTTGATGCATTAGAGTAAGTTCATGTTTAGATTGTGTTAATCTAGGAGCATGATTGCACTAGAGGTTGAGTTTCTCCCCCTGCTTGTATTTTTACTGTATGGCTTTGCTGTGAAGCTGTGGAAGCTGTTGATCTGCTTTCTTTCCTGTCTGTTTGCTTTCTGTGCAACTGTATTGATGTAACTTGTTTGATTTGCTTGATGCATTAGAGTAAGTTCATGTTTAGATTGTGTTAAGCTAGGAGCATGATTGCACTAGACGTTGAGTTTCTCCCCCTGCTTGTATTTTTATTGTATGGCTTTGCTTGCGGGTATTCGGTAGAGCCCAGCTCCCTTGCCTATGTGGTTTGTGATTTGATTGATGGCATTTTATTTCTTCTGTATGATTGCAGTTATTCATATCTGGCTTGAGGTTGAGATGAGCTTGTGGAGGCTGATGCCCCACACACATTTCCTCCCTCACTTGCATTGCATGCATTGTACAGTCGTTTACTGTTTACTGTTTAAGCTGATGTTTTATCTGTTTCTGTTTATCATTGACATGATCCCCTAGGAATCTCACTTCCTTTGATAAAGAAGTGATGATTAGAACTTTAGGTTGAAACCTATGCATGATAACTTCTAGGAGTTCCCTGTTTCAAACTTCAACTATAGGATGAATCCTTGGCATGACAACATTAGGACTTGATAGTCTCCCCTTAGTTGAGCCTGTTCTCTCTTCTCATCTCAAACAACAGTAAAAACCGTAATAAAGGCAAGTTAGTATAAGCACGTTACGAGCCTTAAGCTACTTGGGTAATGATAATTGAGTGGCCTCCTCTCAATCGTCTAGAATGTTTAGTATACGTCCTTTGGACGATATGCGACACATTCGTTCCCAGGTCATAGTCTCTAGTGTTGTACGAACTACAGACAACTAAAAAACAGTTCTTCCGTAAAAGACAGAAAACAAACTTCAAACCTTTTTGCCCCGTGGGCCCATAATTCAAAGGAAGCTTTTCTGAAGAAAAGAGTGTCGTTAACTCCCAATTCTACCGCAAACGGTAACGCCTAAGTCTCCAAGGGTCGAGCTGCGTACATCCAACTGCTGGAACTGTTTGTTAACCTTACTCAATAAAACAGATGAATCTGAACCCCCGTGATCCGTATTATCCCGAACTACGTAAGCTCTGATCTCTCATACCTGTTGAGAGTACATAGGCACAATACTGACGTATTGGCAAGCCACCTTCCCTGTAACCCGTAGTTAGCCGAACTACGTAGACTCTGATTTCTCATTCTCTGATGAGAATACGTAGGCATAAAGTGCGACGCCTTGCTGAGTCATTTTCTTTTCTTTTCAGACCAGCCTTGATAGGTAGATAGATAAAACCAACCCGTCAGATAAACACAACAAGCGTGGATCCCATCGAGTACGATGGACGTGAGGGGTGCTAATACCTTCCCCTTGTGTAACCGACTCCCGAACCCAGACAATGGTTGCGATGAACTTGTTTTATACCTTTTCATCAGGTTTTTCCGATCGTTTCCTTTCCCGTTCTGAGGGATAAATAACGAAAGGTGGAGAATCTTCTATTTTTCCAGCACCTTATTTTCGCGGTAGCGACATAGCTCAATCAAGTCATTGTGTCAAGTGTGAAGAGCCACAGTTGAGGATGTTGTAAGTAGGGTTTTCATCTGAGTAATCCTAAGCCAACTGGGCAATTGAAGAGGATCAAAGCTAAATTATAAGTCTTTGCAATCATGGATAGTTGTGTTAAGACACATGAGGTGATATTCCAAGATCTATGCAAGAAGAATTCAAAGTGTGAGGAGTTTCAAAATTAGGGTTCTCAGGGTAAAATCCCCTATTTAGTGCCTAACTTCAAGACCACTTACCTTAAGATGAAAGTTTCATTTCCACTTTTGGCCAACATGAAACTTGTAGAGCATGCTCTTATCTTTAATTTGAGTACTAGAAGTCCTCCATTGGATTTGTAGAACTCAAGTTATGGTCCAGACAAGTTACATGTCAATTGAGGAATGTGAAATTTATCTATGAAAGTTCACCAACTTCCAAGGAGCTTTTGAACTAGAAGGGTGTTTCTCCTAAACTTTTGGCCAACATGAAAGTTGTAGGCCTTGATCTTAGCTTTCCAAATTGTATTAGAAGTCCTCCGTCTGATTTGTAGAACTCAAGTTATGAGGTTTACAAGTTAGGGGTATTTTGGGAAAGTAAGATTATAGGTCATTTGGCATTATAGGTCATTTTCTCCATCTTGCACTCCTCAAATGAAGTTTTGTCCAACACAAAACTTTCTCCAAATGATGTTTTTAGGTCAACCATGTCCTCATGATGAATTTATTTGGCTTTAGGTGAGACTTGGTTTGAAAAATTTTGCAAAAGGAAGAATTTAAAGGCATTTAATTGAAAAATTCACGACTAATTCATTGGTGTTCAAAATAGGCCATATGAATACTCATTTTAATCACAAAAAACATTCTAAACACATTGGCAACATTGGATTTTTCATTTGAGGTCAATTTCATGGTGTTATGGTTTGTTACTTCACAAGTAAGCAACACTTCACAATTTGGTCATGGGATGAATTTAAGCTCCCTAATCACTCTAGACTCCTTCAACAGACCACAAGGGAAAGAATTGAAACTTCTTGGAGAAGTTTTAAGCCAGAACTCGTGCACACCATGTTGGAGTTTTTCAAGGAAAATTGAAAATTGAATTTTTGGATTTGGGCCTCAATTGGACCTCAAAAGCCCATAAACCATTTGTATTTAAGTGCAGAAGAAGGTTTTGCTCCATTTTGGTGATCAATTCGTGCTGGAAGCAGAGATAGAAAGTTGAGTTTCAAGAGCTCCAAGTGAAATCGTGAATTCTGATTAAGAAGGATTCAAGCAAAATCAAGGTTCCTAGAATCTTTATCATACTCCGTTGAATGTTTCTGCAAGAGATTGGATCAAGAGAAGCTTCCTAACCACCTCAATTTGAAGCTCAAAGTCAGGTATGTAACTTCCAAATTTCCACTGATTTTAGCACGATCTATGCATGATTAGTATGTGGTTAGGCTTTGGATTGAAGCATAGATGAAATCTGGATCATTATTTGGAGGTTTAGAGACAAATTAGGTGATGACATAATTTTTGTTGAGGTTTGTTTCTCCTTGATCTTGAGGCTTTTATACAATTGGAATAGCATATGATGATCAGTGATAGATGAGGATTACATCCATACCAATAGTTTGAGTTTTGGTGAGAATCAAGAATGAGACATATTTTGGATTGTGCTTCGGGTTTCAAAATCTAGGAGGAGTTAGGAAATTCTGAGATCATATTTGAAATCAGCGTGAAATTTGGAGTGAGATGATGTTAAGTTTGTCTGATTTCCATGACCTGCAAATAACCTCTCACCGGAGAAGACGGTGGCGCCCCCGTCTGGTTCTTTCCCCTCACCTGAGTTCAAAGGAAGAAGAAGGTCTGAGAGCCATTAGATCGTGTGAATGGTTCGTCTCAGCTTCTGTTTGACAGGTGGACACTCTTCTCAAAGAGGTAAGCAATGAACCGCAATATCTGTATCAAGACCGGGCATATCTTCGTATGACCAAGCAAAGACATCTTTATACTCTCAGAGCATTTCAACCAATCTTTGCTTGACATCACTCTGCAATGCAGCCCCTATCCTGACTTCCTTTCTGGCTTCCTTAGTGCCCAAGTTGATGACCTTAATTTCCTCGTGATGAGGTATAATAACTTTCTATTCCTATTTCAGTAGCCTGGCAAGCTCTTCAGGCAGGTCTTCGTCTTCCCCAATCTCTTCTTCAGTTTGAAAGATTGGATTGTCAAAGTTAAAGTGAGTCATAGATGATTCTGGATCGGTGTCATCTACAATGTGAAACCTACAATGATGATGATTTAATGCTTAAAATGATATGCAAACAAGCACAAACCACATTACCATTTTATTGTTAAAATGAAACAAGAAAAACAGAGATCATAATATTTGAATGCAAGAAAACGCCCTTTGATTAATGAAAAAACAATTGTTCAAACATAAAAGATAAGACCCTTCAGACAAAGACCGCTATGTTCCGGGTAGAACATAGGGCTACACATAATCAAGAAAACAAATTATTACACTTCATTAGTCACTTGGATAACTTCCTTGATGGTCCAGTTGTTCAAGCTCTGACCAGGAATACATGGCCGGATCCATGCATCCATGTCGCAGTCACTATCCCCTTCTTCGTCGGACACAAAATTAATCTGATAAAAAATCACCCCACCACTAGTGAATTGGACTGGTCCCCTGTAGCGCAGAACACTCTGTAAGGAAGAAGAAGATGGGTTGTACCCCATTCCAAACTTGTCCTGTTTATTAGGGATGCTCAAAACTTGCCCCCAGCCCTGAGATGCTCCGAACTTCACCACTGCATGTGCCTCCTTAAAAGACAACATAGCAACTTCAGACATCTTGCTCACATCTGGTGCTTTCTCCTTAATCTGCACAGTTTCGAAAGCTTGGCACAACGTTTCATGAATTTCACAGTCAACCTCTACATATTTGAATGAAGATAAATAGCTTATCATAATATCCTCTTCACCATAAACAGTAACAATGTTACCGCCCACCATATATTTCAGCTTTTGGTGTAGAGTTGATGTCACAGAACCTGCCGAATGGATCCAAGGTCATCCCAACAAGCAGCTATACGACGGCTGAATATCCATAATGTAAAACACCGCATTGAAAACCTCTAGTCCAACCTGGATTGAAAGAGTCACTTCTCCGAAAACGGACCTTCTTGTCCTATCAAACTCCCTCACAACCAAATCACTTGGGGTGCACATTATTCCTCGGGTGTCCAGCTTCATCAAAGCCTTCTTGGGTAACACATTAAGCGATGACCCAGTGTCCACCAGCACATGCGACAGTACATCCCATCTGCATTCAATGGAGATATGCAGTGCGTGAGTATGGTCTCTTCCCTTTGGCGTCAAATCAAGATCTGTAAATCCTAGCCTATTCCCGGCATTGACGTGTGCCACCACTCCTTCTAACTGATTCACAGAAATCTCCTGTGGCACGTATGCGGTATTCAGAATCCTTAACAAGGCATTCCGATGTGCCGCAGAGCACAGAAGTAGAGATAAAATTGAAATCTTCGATGGAGTTTACTGCAAGTGGTCTACAATCTTATAGTCACTTTTTCTAATCAAGCGCATAAACTCTTTCGCATCTTTCAACAAAGTTTCCTTCTCACCGCTCTGAGAACTCTTTTCAACCACAACTTTTCCTTTTCCCTTATCGACCCTTTCAGCATTCGTTTTCGGAGATGAAAATACTCTTCCACTTCTGGTTATTCCACCGGTCCCTACCAGATTATCAATAGAATTCAATGGTGAACTCTTTAACTCCTGCTTCTGACCATTATAATATACCTCAGCCCCATAGTTCCATGGGATTTCCTTGGGGTTTTCATAGGGTACCGACCCTGCTTTAGTGATTATAATGGTGGGCGGCCTTGGCGGCACAGAAATAGTAATTGTCTTGTAACGAATCGAAATTATAGCCACTTCATCCTTCTCTTCAGCCATTACTTTCTCACTTTTCTCTTTCGAAACTCTGTCAAACTGCAGGACACCGTCATCCATCAACTTCTGAATATGACTCTTCAATTTCTCACATCCCTCAGGATGGGTTAAACAACTTGTGCAGCCTCTGTCATAACCAGGAAATACTCCTTCGCTCAACAACTTAGCCTACACAAAACTCAACGGAGTTTTCAGCTTCTCAACATCAGTCACTAGATTCAAACCTTCTTCCTCCACAATAATGGCGTTTACCCCTGCCGCCCCATGATTTGGCATGGGATCTTGCACAATGTTGGGCGCGTCATGTGAAAAATTGATAGCTTTACTGTCGATAAGGTCTTGCACCTTATGCTTGAAGGCTTTACGATTATCAATGTTGTGGCCGGGAGCACCGGAATGAAAGTCGCACCTGGCATTAGCATCGTACCCTGGGGTGGTGCACCAGTTAAAGGAGCCAAAGTCCTCTTCTGGATCAATTGTAATTGCATCAAATGTTGAAGTAACTGTGAGTAAGGCATCGGCGGTGCATAGGGCTGGAAATGAACCGAACCAACTCGAAAATAGTTCGGAATTCGATTCGACAATTAAATCGTTGAACTAGGTTCATGAACCAAATGAGTTGAGTATGAGCAAAAAATTAAGTTCGTTAACTAAATGAGCTGAACTTGAACTATACATAGTTCGACTCGTTAGGTTCATGAGTCAACTCGATTACATATGAAAAGAATTATACTGTCTTTAAGATTAGGTTTAAATATTTACTCCAAATCTTAGACAAATTTAATCTTCAATTTAGCAGTTTTTGAATTAGACTCTCAAATGTAACTTTTGAAAGTTGTGTAGGTTTTGAATTAGTAGATTTCGAAGATAAAGTTAAATTTCAATATGATAACTTTTATTTTATTTTAATATTTTATTTTAAAAATATATATTTATTTAAAATGTCAAATATACTAAAAAATATATATTTTAAAAAAAATAGTTTTTAAGTCCGTGAATCATGTGAGCTGAACCTAATAAGATGAACCTAACGAGTTGAACTGAACTGTTCGTGAACTTATAACGAGTCGAGTTTGAGCTTAAAAAAAAGTTCGTTTCGAACTCAAACTCGAACTCGAACCAATTCTTAACGCGTCGAGCCGAACTGAGGTGAGTTCAAATCGACTCGACTCATTTCCAGCCCTAGCGGTGCATCAAATTGTCTGTTCACTGCTCTTCCCCGATCTTGGAATCTGCGAGGAGCATAATTTTGTTGTTGTTGTTGTGGTGGTGGTGCAGCTGGAATTGTAATGCTTGTGACCTGAGGTTGCTATTGACGATATTGTTGGTTTTTGCTCTTATTTCTGCTTCTTCTCAAAAGACCTAATTGAAACAGGGTTTATTTTGAAAACATACTCGATGAGATAATGTTTCTAGACTCCTATGAGATTTGCTTAAATTTGTGTTGGCTTTGTAAAATAAATCAGTTTCATATCCTAACTAGTGATTCGATCACAAGTTATTGTGATGTATTTTCAATAAAAACTTCAAGACTAACATGTGTGCTGCATTAGAAGTTTCATAATTAATATTTTTCTGCATGCTAACATTGCTTGACATCATAGAAGCATGCATACAAACAACGATGATGAGCTTAATCTTTTGAGACTTAGAACACAAATGTGTGAATCATTGTAAAAGGATGATCATATCCAGGGGCATGTTACCTAAAGTCTCTTCAAAATAGGGGCAAGTTGTCTCACATTTGTTGCTTTTACAGTCTGACCATTCTTAAGGGGAAATTTTGAAGACTCAATTATGCATAATACAGTCAATCTGGGGCAGTTGCATTTTGAATACACTAGAGCATTTTGAATGCCATGTTTTCTGTAAAATCCTCTTGGAATGACTTCTTCCCATAAACCATGTGATTTGAGGCGTTTGTGAATTAAATACTTTCATCCATTCACAACAACTATCATTCAAAATGGCGACCACCACGCAGTTCATCAATGCGGAACTACATTATTCTCACAACATTCTTTACCCATGCCCAAAGAGTTTCTATCTCAAGTGGTGAGATGATTCCCCAGTAAGTCTTACTTCAAGTGGCCATGAAAATTCCACGGTGAATCTCTACTTCAAGAAGTTATGGCATGTATGTTGCAAGATTTCCCCTATTGGTAACTGTTGCACCCCAAAATTTGCCCAACCTTTTCTTAACTTGGTTTATGTTTCATTTCATTTCTTTCTAGCATTTGATTGCATAGCATTTTGCATTGAACAGGGGATCAAGAGGTTGTGCATATCAAGAGGAGTCCACTCAGAAGGTTGAGCCTAATCAAGGGGGCTTTACTCAAGTTTGAATGGTCATCAAGTCATCTAGAAGTGGGCAATGGTCTTGTGAAAGGATTGATGGATGTGTGTGGGTCAGCTCCTAACTTGGAGGCCAGATCAAGATCATCAGAAGGTTGTGAATTCATGGTTATGGATATAAGATGTTGAGAGAGCTCATTGAGTGCCTTGAGGGCCATTGGGGAGCTCATCTAAGTGTTTATACCAAGTGTGGAAAGTTACAGTTGAAGGTGTTGCATTTAGGGTTTTCATCTGGTTAATCCTCAGTCAATTGTGCAATGGGAGAAGATTAAAACTCAATTCAAAGTCTCTATGGTAATGGTATGTTGTGTTAGGATACATGAGATAGCATTTCAAGATCAATTCATCAAGAATCAAGAGGAAAAGAAGTTACTAAATTAGGGTTCTCAGGGTAAAATCCCCTATTTAGTGCCTAACTTCAAGACCACCTATCTCAAGATACAAGTTTCATCTCAACTTTTTACCAACATGGAACTTGTAGAGCATGTTCTTAGCTTTCTTTTGAGTACTAGAAGTCCTTGATTGGATTTATAGAACTCAAGTTATGATCCAGACAAGTTACAGGTCATTAGATGAATGTGATTTTAGTCAACAAAAGTCAACCAACTTCCAAGCCATGTTTGACCTAGAAAGATGTTTCTCCTAAACTTTTGACCAACGTGAAAGTTGTAGATCTTAGTCGTAGCTTTCCAAAAAGTACTATAAGTATTTCATCTGATTCGTAGAACTCAAGTTATGAGGCTTGCAAGTCAAGGGTATTTTGGGAAAGTGAGATTACAGGTCATAAAATTATAGGTCCATTTCACCAACTTGTACACTTCAAATGAAGATTTTTCCAACATCAAACTTGCTCCAAATGGTGTTATTTGTTTAACCAAGCCTTGATAAGTCATAAATTTGGCCTAGAATGGTGTTTTCCTAATTTGATTTTCATTAAAAGGGATTTAAAAGAGCAAAATGGGAATTAATTCATTTTTGAACATTTTTGTGCAAATGAATGCATATTTTGAGTGCAAACTACATTTTAAACACATTGGCATTAATAGAATTTGAATTTGAGGTGTTTTAGTGAACCATTTTCAAGCTTTCTTCATCATGAAGTTACACAACAAACCTTAGCCATTGAGATTAAACAAGGAGTTAATCCAAACCATTCACACTCCATGTGTTACCAACAAGCATTTTGAGCCAAGTTGGAGCCAAATTGATGAGATTTTTGTGCACATGAGTGAGCTCCAAATTCAATTCCTTGGATTTTCATTTGGGCTGTTAGAGGCTGAGATTGGGCTTAATTCTTATCAAGATCCATCACATATAAGATTTTGATCATTCACAAATCATCAGAACTGGAAATTGGATGAGAATTGGAGCAAAACAACTTTGAAAAAGTGGTGAAATTTTGAAATTCGAATTTGGAGATACAAGTCATTTCAAGCCAAATTGTGAATTGCAAAAGCTCTATTGAAGATCATTGAACGATTATGGACATTTTTCTGCAAGCTTAAGCTCCAATTGAAGGCTCAGTGGAAGTTCTCCACTAGGTAATTGCAAATCAACTTTACACTCTCATTATGCCATGATTTATTGCCATTTTTGCATATTTGAGACGTAGAAACAATGTAGATCATTAATATATAAAACGATCTGGCATTTGTGATGATTGTTAGTGGATGCTCAAAAATGTTTGGATCTGTTTTGGCTTGCTCTTGTGTGTTCTTGCTTAATTGTTGATGGATCTGTAACCTACATAACTTCTAGATGATGTTTAAACCAAATTGGATGAGTTTTGGTGAACTTTGAGTTTTCATGCACAATCTTGTTTGATTCGGTTTGAGAATTTTACGCATGATAAGTGGTTTTTGAGGCTGGATATGAAATCCTCGTGTTCTCTAGATGAATTTTGATATAAAATTCATCCAAAACGGTTGAGGTTTGATGATACGTGTTGTTGTTGTTACTGCGCACGGTGGAGGATGGCCGGAGAAGACGATGAACAGTGTCTCCGGCCGGTGGTCTGTGTTTTAGGGTTTTGGAGGTAGGAGATGATGAGGTGTCATGACCACACGCACATGATTTAATTACTATTGATTCTAACGCTTCTGATTAAGACTCATGGTAGTCAAGTGTTGACCGTGCACCATGTGATAACTTTTGAATCCTCATTAATGTGCTGACGTGATTACAACCCTCTGATGTGATTACCTTCTAATCAAGCGTTCCTGATTGAGTTCTATGGTGGTCCTTAGTTGACCGTGTTCCACTTGAGTTGCCAGGTTTTTATTTTCATTTTGATTTCCTGATTGGGCCTTGGCTATGCCTGCTAGGCGCACCCCCCGTTTGGCCCATTTCTGATTCTAAACTGTATTTTCTTGCTATTTGAACCATGTGTTTTTTATTTTCTTTTTTATTTTTATTTTATTTCCTATTTACAATTTAAATCAAATAAAATAGCTCCAATACTTTAAAATTTCAACTAAAATATTTTTTAGGAACTTTGAGATGTCCACTATTTTTTGGATATTTTATTTTATTTTTTAGATTTATTTTCATTTTAAAAATGAATTAAATATTGGAGTGGTTTTAAATGGTTTAAATTGTAACCTTGTTTACTATTGCATTTATTTCTCTTCCTCTTTTTTGATCCAATGATTGAAAATTGATCCTCATCTCTATGATGAATTGATCAATTTTTGAGGACCATTTTGCCCCTGGTTGTCAACTTTTGGGTTGACTTTTGTGGCTTTTCTTTTTGCCTTTGTTTCTCCCATTTCAAAGTGGTACATCTAAATGAATTGTTTCTTTTGATGGTGCTTTGAGGAGATATTTGTCCTCATTTCTTGGCCTCTAGTTGCCAACATGTTTAGCTTCTTTTTGCATTTTATTTGGTATTTTTTGAGCCTTTTTCCTATTTTTGAGGTGACTTGCAAGTTAGGTCATTTCATAGGACAATTCACACAAGTGCCTGACCTAGTTTGAATTGGAAATGACCTTTGTGGATCCAATAAGCTCTCAACTCTTCTTTTTTTCACATTTTAGACATGTTGAGCTTGCTGTATGTTCATTTTTAGGTCAAAATTATGTTCATTGCTTGTTGATTGATGCATTTCTTTTTGAGCTTTCAACTTGAACTCCTAAGTGTGTATGCTTGCTTCCTTTGTGCTCTTGCTTGCATTTCTTCTTGATTTGTTTTGATATTGCTTGTGAGATTTCTTCTCTTCATCTCCCTTCTGTCCAATGACCTTGGAGTGTCATTTAAGGTGGCTTGGTCCCTCCTTTGGAGGTATTTGAAGCATACCTAGAATGATGAATCCTTGAGGACACTTTTGGTGTTTCTTTGCTTTTGATGAGTGATGCTTATGGTTGAGTACCTATTATGGGGTCCTTGCTGCCCTCATTTGGTCTCCCATTCTCACTTGGATTTGGGTTTTGTTTTACCTTTCATTTGGTTTGATTTTATTGGTTTGGTTGATGTTGTTTGACCTAAGTCATTTCATCCCACTTTTGGTGCATCATTGTGTGGTTTGCTTTTGTTGGATTGATTTCTTCTTGTGCACTTCTTCTTCTTCTCTTTTATTGCATTTCCATATGCATGCTTGGTTGAGATGAGCTTGTGGAGGCTACTGCCCCACACTATTTTCCTCCCACTATCATTCTACTTGTGCATTCTATGTGTGCATCCTTTCATTTGCATATGCATTCTTCTTCTTTTTCTTCTTCTTCTTCTTTGTTCTTCTTTGCCATGCTCCCCATAAGTTCTATAACCTTTTGAGGTTATGATAGACATTAGGTGCCTAACTATGCATGATAACATTAGGTAGTCCCCTTTTAAATCCCAACATTAAGTCCACTTTGCATGATAACTTTTAGGATTGATTAGTCTCCCGTTAGTGTTCTTTCTTCTCTTCTCATCTTCAAACATTCATAAAACACTTAATAAAGAATGAAAAGTGTAGCACGCTACGAGCCTTAAGCTACTTGAGAAATGGTAATTGAGGGGCCTCCTCTCAAGGACCTAGAGTGTTTAGTGTACACCCTTTGGGTGATATACGACGCATTCGCTTTGAGGTCATAGTCTCTAGTGCGACATGAGTCACAAATCAAATTCAAAACACTTCTTCACTAAAAAGCACAAAAACACTTCAAACCTTTTTCATCCTTCGGGATCTTAATCAGGAAAACCTTTTTCACAAAAAGAGTGTCGTTAACTCTTAGTTCTACCGCAAACGGTAACGCCTAAGTCTCAAATGGTCGAGCTGCATACACCAACTGCTAGAATTACTTGTTAACCCTACTCGGGCCTAAAAACTTTTGAACCAACCTGTGGTCCTTTTAGCCCGAACTACGTTCGCTCTGATCTTTCATACCAGATGAAAGTAAGTATGCATAAGACGCGATGTCTTTGCGAGCAACCTTCCCCCTTTACCCGTAGTTAGTCGAACTACGTTGACTCTGACTTTCCCATTGCACGAGGGAGTACGTAGGCACAGAGCGGTGATGCTCTGCCGAGTCACTTCTCTTTTCTTTTTCTTTTGTCCTTAAGCCTTTAGCTAGATAGTTTCAACACACCTTTTTAGATAGACAACAATGCATGGATCCCGTCGAGTAAGATGGATGTGAGGGGTGCTAATACCTTCCCCTTGCATAACCGACTCCCGAATCCAGACATGGTTGACCTTGTCTTTCCCTTTTCTTTAGGTTTTTTTGATCGTTTCCTTTCCCTCTCTTTGGGATAAATAACGAAAGTGGTGAATCTTCTGTTTTTTCCGCCGGTGGTTTTTTGCAGTTGCGACAGCCTGCGACTCTGCTGGGGACTCTGGTTCCCTATGCGAGTCAATCCTAGCGCTTGTCTGTTTATCTTTGGGTGTTGTATATATGTGCTTTATTTATCTTTCCCGCATTTATTTTTAGCATCATATATCATTACTGTTGTGCTGTGGGGAGGGAAGTTCCATTGAGTGATAAGCCGGACCTGAGCTTGAGTATACACCTAGCTTTAGTAGTGGAGATTAATGGTGGATGTGCTTGCTTTGCTCGTACTAGTTCACCATGAAATTCACGCTCGGACGAGATTCTCTTAGACAACTTTCTTTCTGGCCCTTTGGGCTCGAGGGAATTTTTGATTTGAGGGTTGTCGACTCTAGGGACCGATCACTTATGAGTCAGTTAAGTGAGGCCTCTTCAGGAGACGATGATGCCAAACCAGAAATGGTAAACGTATCATCATTTCTTGAAAGTCTGTGGCACTGACAAACGCATAGGATGCCAAACCTTATCAGTGGATAGGTCCACACCTGTGAGGGGGATTGGGTTATGCAGGAAATCATGGCTTTCAGAATACCCGGTTCTTTGTAGTGTGAATCTGTTTATCAGTGGGTCCTGTTATCGGTACTTTGTTCTTGCTAAGGTGAATTGCTGGTTCTTCCCGACCAACAGCACAACAGTCTTGATCCCTTGTTTGCATTTGCATTTTCATTTTCATCTGCGTTTCATTAACATGTATTTGTGTTGCAGGTGCATATTTCTCCTTCGATTCTGGTGATCTTAATCCCTCCTTGCCGATATGGATTCTTTGAAGAGAACTATGGCTTACAAGCTTCCAACTCTAGATGTTAGGTCTTTGCTGAGTTTGATTTCTCTGGCTGGTGGGAAGGTGATGGAGGATTTCGGGCAGTATTATGGGAGATTTTTGAGATGGGTCTGCAAGCCTTCAGCATATGAGGTGGATGGTGTCGCTCCCGCGAAAATAAGGTGGTGGAAAAACAGAAGAGTCGCCACCTTTCGTTATTTATCCCACAGAAAGGGAAAGGAAACGATCGGAAAAAACCTGACGAAAAGGTATAAGACAAGGTCATCGCAACCAATGTCTGGGTTCGGGAGTCAGTTACGCAAGGGGAAGGTATTAGCACCCCTCACGTCCATCGTACTCGATAGGATCCATGCTTGTTGTGTTTATCTGACGGGTTGGTTAACAATCTAGCTACGACTTCCAGGTCTAAACGGAAATAACTGACTCGATAGAGCATCACGCTCTGTGCCTACGTATTCCCTCGTGCAATGGGGAAGTCAGAGTCAACGTAGTTCGGGAAACTACGGGGGAAGGTTGCTCGCCGAGATATCGCATCTCGTGCCTACGTACTTTCACACGGCGTGAAAGATCAGAGCTTACATAGTTCAGGCTTAACTACGGGTAACCGGGGTGTTCTCGATCACACAGGGGTGAGAGAAAGGATTGACGATACTAGCGTACGCATTCTAGCATTTAGGTGTATGCTGCTCGCTCGACGGAGACTTAGGCGTTACCTGTTTGTGGTAGAACGGACGTAGTATGTCGGGTTTAAAGGTATGGGAACCTACGGGACTTAGAACTACGATCTGGCCTCAATTGCGCTAGGGCAAGAGAAAGGGAAATTAGTCGTCAGCGGGAAAGTCTCGATCGCACGGCAGCGAGAGAACAGAGAAGTTAGTTGTTAGTGTGCTCGTTAGGATATCGCATCCTATGCCTACATATTCTCGTCTGGTACGAGAAATCAGAGCAGCTGTAGTTCAGCTAACTACAACTGAAAGGGGGAAAAGGGAGAAGGGAGCTCGCTAGGATATCACATCCTATGCCTACGTACTTTCTCCTGGTACGAGAGATCAGAGCAAACGTAGTTCGACGCACGGGGAAAACAAGTCTCGATTGCACAGGGGCAAGAGAAGGGGTCTCAATCGCCTGAATACGAGAGAAAAGGGTTTCGATCGCGCGGGGGCGAGAACAAAGAGGAAGCAGGCCCAACGCCTAAACGGGAAGGAACTCGGGATACACACGCAAGAACCTAAGGCGTAGGAGCGAATGCGTCGTATGTCACCCAAAGGGTGCCACACTAAACACTCTAGACGATTGAGAGGAAGCCCCTCAACCACCATTTCCAACGTATATAACGCTACAACTCACAACACTCGACGGTTGCACGAAGACTTGAATAAGAAAGATGTTATCAAACGAAGCGGCTCCGTTGGCCCTCGACATGTGCGCAAGCTCCATTCCAATCTTCTCCTCTCTGGATCCTTGATGAGGACGTTCGAATCAGAACCAATGTAACGCTTAGACCGTCATGGTTTGACTTATATGATAAATCAAACTCTAAGAGGTAGCGTATTGATATCCGTGTCAAAGACAAGATAGAGAAATGATATTTAAAATCATTCTCCAATTGAATCATGTCACACGGCCAGCCAAAAATAAAATCAGATAACAGAAGAGCAATGGGGAGAGAAAATCCAATAACAAATGGAAATAAAATTCTACTCCTAAAATACGGCAATAAATCCCTAATAGAATAAAATCTCTAAGGAAATATTAAAAGGAAATTGCATATGAAAAATAGAATAAAAATTCTATATAAAACTCTATAATATCCTAAAAGGAAAATAGAAATGAAAATTCTATATACAATGCATAATATTCTATAATATCCTATAAGAGAAAATAAAACTAGAATATAAAGTCTATACAAAAAAATAGTGCATAATATTCTAAACTATAATTCCTAAGGAGAAAAATAGTACTTAACAAAATAGGATATAAATTCTATGCTAAAATATGCTAAGAATACTCTAAAGAAAACTATAAATCCTAAAAGAAAAAAAAATAGAAAATAAAACTAATATCTATTACAAACACATATCCAATACAAGCAAACAAAAAAATAAAGGGAATGGGGGTACATCAGCAGAACAGGGGTTGAAGCCTGAAAAAACAGCTGGGCCCAACCCACAATACAATAGGCAGCAAAAAAACACAAAAAAAAGGGGACGTGGGGTGCGCGTTTGGAACAGATGAGGTGCAATAAGAAACTCGTTGGTCTTATTGGCTTGTAGGCCCAAAGAGGAATACAGCCAAAAAAAAAGGAAAAAAAAAACAAGGGGGCGGGGTGAACATGGAATACGGAGGGTGTGAGTCCAGAACGCATGGGCCCAAGGCCCATCAGCCAACAACCTTTCACCTTCCTCCTTCTTCGTTTGGACAGAAAACCCTAGCTCCTCTCTTCTCTCAGATTCGCCGCCGTTACCCCCAACCAACCTCACCGTCTCCGTCCCACTTTCCTTCTTGAAACTTCTCTTCCTCAGATCTCACACTCTCAACCTACAACCTACAAACCTAAATGAAATAACCAAATCCACCAAATCAAAACAAATCAAAAGACTCTTCTCAACTCTCAGAGGTTAGATCTGGTGCGTCTTGATGATGGCGAGGAACATTGACAAAGATTCTTGAAGAAGTTCTGGAGGTATGGTTCGTAATGAAGATTGAGGATCTGGTGGAGGTTGATGAACTCGTGATGAGATCTTGAAGGTTTCAGGATTAATGAAGATCTTTGAGGCTTTGCTGGAAATCTGGAGAATCTGTTGGAGATTGATGAATCTGGATATTAATCGGTTTCTGGAAAACGGATTTATGGTGTTGATGCAAATGCGAAGAACATGGATGAGTGTTCATGATGAATCCTGACAAAAGTTGAAGAACATGGATGATAGTTCGTTTGTCCTTGATGATGTTTCCGGTGAGGAGTTGGATGAACAACGATGAACTCTGAACGGAGATCTTGAAGAAGTTTTCTGGAAATCTGATGAACATATTGAAGAAGTTCGTTGAAGGTGCGATGAAGATCAATGGATCTTGATGAAATCTGACAAAACCTGATGAACATTGATGAATGTTCATGGTGAACATGATGAAGATCCTTGGAAAGATCTGAAGGTGAGATAATACTTAGAAGGGGGGTTGAATAAGTATGAAAGATTAAGACTTAAAAAATAATAACACAATTATTTTTATCCTGGTTCGTTGAAATCAACTACTCCAGTCCATCCTTCCTAGAGTGATTTGCCTTTCTCAACAAGGACTTAATCCACTATTTAATCAAACAGATTACAATAGTAACACCTAAGAACAACTGTTCTTAGTCTTCTCAAGAGCTATTGATTCCAACTGAATCCTCTTAAGGAAAACCTTTACAATCAATGTAAATCAAATACAAGAGTATTAATGCTTCTATAAAGCTTTTATCACAACAGTGATTTTTCTCTTAAGTTTAAGTACAAGAAATTCTAAGAAGAATATGAAAGAATGAGAGCTTTGAATATTATGATTTCTTTTCAGCAAATTGTGTAACTGAAGAATTTGGTGGAGTCTTCCTTTTATAGGCAGTTGATCCAAGGATGCTGAGCGTTGAGAAGAGTGTCCCAAAAAGGTCTGAGCCTTTTTGTCTTCACATCAAGTGACCTTTCCTATAAGTAGAAAGCACAAAACAATCCTTTTTGTCTGTGTTCTTGTGTCTAGCACAAATGGGGAAAGAGACGTTTGATTTACTCCAACGGATATAATCTTTGAATATTTCTTCTTCAGTTTTCAGCAAGTTCTTCAAAATCTGAATGAGTCAGAGTCTTCTAATGATGTTCAGAACCTTGCTGTATCAGAGTCTTCTGCAGCATGTGTGCTTTCAGCGTGTTGATCATCAGAGCATATTTGACACAGAACTTCAGTACTTGGTAGCGTTAGTACTTTTAGAAACTTCTGTAGAAACTATGCTTTGAGAAACTCTTCATACAATATTCTTCTTTGCTTCAGATGCTTCTGAATAGCTTCAGAATCTTCTGGAGCTTCTTGCTTCAGATCCTTCTTGAGACTACACTCAGGATCTTCTGTAAACAGCAATCAGAATCTTCTAATGAGTGCATCTGGCGCTTCAGAGTCTAGATAACTTCTTGTATACAATTCAGATTTGCTTCTAGAGAGTTAATTTCATTTCAATCTGCAGTAAAACTCTCAAACAAATTTTAGAGTATATAATTCTTAAATATAAAATTTCCTAACAGTTATCATCAAAACAAAAAGATATTATTAAGAACCAATCTGTGTTCTAACAATCTCCCCCTTTTTGACGATGACAAAAAGTATCAGAAATTTTGTTTAACTGAACATAAAGAATTATAACTCCCCCTGAGATGATGAATCTCCCCCTGAGTTAAATACAAATAGGGAATAGAAACTTCCCTTTTGTCTTGAGTAATCTTCAGAGTTAGATCTTGTTTGTTCTTATAACATTTGAAGGTCAGAATGTCTTGCAGATATAAGATTCAGAGTTTGATAATAGACAAATGATCTGAGAGACTCAGAGTTTCTTTTATATAGTGTACTTATCAAATGTTCTGAAATAGTCAGTTTAAATGTTAGATAGAATAGATATGTCTGAAGATTTATTCTGGTGAAGTTATATTAAACAGTTCAGATCTATATTTTCTCCCCCTTTTTTGTCATAAGCAAAAAGTAAAAACTTTTAAAAAGACAAATAAAAGGAAACAGTAAATAAGATAATTCAATGGAGAAAACTTTGATTCATTCAAAAGATCAGATCAAGAGTACATAGGCAAACATCAGAAGGTATAGCAATAAGGTACAGATGGAAACAACAGATGCAAAAACATTAGAAAAAAAAATCTAAGAGTGTTTGGACAAAAGCATCTTCAATAGATCTGTAATCTCAGAGGAGGATTGCTCTTGCTTGGACATCCACTTAGTCATAATTTCATTCTTTTCATCTTGCTTTGACATCCATTCTGTCATATCCTCAGACTTCTTATCCTGCTTAGCCATCCAGGATTTGATCTCTGACTGTCCAGCTTCCAGAGCAGCAATCTTATCTTCAAAATCTAGATATTCTTCCTTTATCTCAGATGAAGAATTATGAGGAGGTTCTGTAGCCTGAACAGAGTCAATTTCCATTGGTTATGTAGATCCTGGAGAAGAGTCTACCAGAGTCATAGCCAATGCATTATCAGTAGATTCTGTTGATGGTGGAGGAGCATCTAAACGAAGCAAAGGTTCAGTTTTATTGACAGTCCAGAATATAGCTCTTGCAGCCTCAGCAAATCTGAGCTTTGCATCATCAGAACAGACGTTCTTCAGATTTGAAGCTACAGTGTTGATTCTGTTGATGAATCAGTTCCAGATGATGTCAGATTCTTTGGCATCCATTGTTGCTGAGCATTTCTTCTAAACAGTACCTAAATACAGCTGTATTTCTTGCAAAAAATTTTGAAATAAATGATCAACATTAAGTCTGTGCTTTGGACGTAACAAGGTTACCCAAGTTTTAGGTTGGGGAGTTGGTGGAAAAAGTGATTTTTGGATGGAAATCAGAGGAGGAGGATAATATGGAATGAAGGGTATCTCAGAAGCTTTTTCTTTCGATCTGGCTAAAGCATTAAGCAAATGAGGTTTTGCTCTTCTGTGAGGGGTAACAACATCAAAAGGTGCATTTGAGTAGGGTTTGAAAGCAGATTTTGGTGGTTCAACAGATGCAACAGTGTTATCAGATGCAATTTGCAGAGCTGAAACAACAGCTTTATCAGATTTTGCAGAGTGTGATATGGTTGCTAAAGGTTCTACATCTGTCATAGATTTAATGTAATCAAGAATCACAGATGGAAGGATCATTGTGGATTTTGGTTTCAGAGGGTTGAAGGGTTCAGAAGGTTCAACTCTATCATAAAAATCTTTCAGTTTGAAACCATAAGATAGATTATGAAAAAGAGAAGAAACTTGGGCACAAGATATAAAAGATGTTGGATTGGAATTGGGGATTAATATCTCAGATGATGGTGCATGTGGAGGAATAGGATCTGGAATGGGAGTTTTAGAAGGTATGGTAGGTTCAGGTTGGTTTATCTCAGAGTATTTGTCAGATGGAGAGATTAGAAAATCTGGGTGGATTTCTGATTCTGAGGAGTTAGAGGATGTGGTTGGTGTACAAGAGGTAGAAGATACTTGAAACACCGTTTTTAAAGGTGTGACATCAAGAACTTCTGTCTCAGGGATGTGAGGTTCAGAAGTATTGGTAGGTTCTGAAGGAATTTCAGATGGTTTGGATGGTTGTTCTGAGATGGGTGAATCAGAAGGAATAGTTATTGGTTCTGATGAAACTGGAGCAGAAGTTACTTTTGTAGGTTCATAAGTAACAGGTGCAATGGGTTCAGAAGGTGGATTATTTGATGGTGGATTGTCAGAGGCTTTTCTGGTTGAGCTTCTTTTGGTTGGTTCTCTAGATGTTCAGATGATAGTTGTTGATCTGATGGTTGTTGTTCTGATGGTTGAGGTCGTGGAACAAATTGTTTGATATGAATTTTGGGTTGAGATGGTTTTGGTACAGAAACTGTTGGTGTTGTTGTTTTTTTTTATGGAGAAATGGAACTGGGAGCAGTAACAGAAGTGGTTTGTGTAGAAGGTGGTTTTGGAACAGACTTAACATTAGAATCATTAATAACAAGTTTTGCAGAAGATACAGAAGATTTAGTACCTTTTATTTTGATCCTCTTGGTAGGTACAGAAGTAGCTTCTTCAGATTCTTTTCTCTTCAAAAGCTTCTTGGGCTTCTCGGCAATCTTGACCTTCTTCTGAACAGGTGCAGATTCTTCTACAGGCTGAGTCCTTTTCCTCTGGAGTTGTGCTTCTTCTTCTCCTGCATCTGGTAGAGGTTGTCTAGCTAGCTGAATCACATTAGCAGGAACATGTTTTCCTTCCTTCTTGCATTCATCAATATACATAACCACTATATGTCTGGGCTCTTCAGCAAAGAATAAAGGAAAGTCATCTACAGGAACCCTCTTATTCAATTCTGACATATTTAGCTTCTTGGGAGCTGTTGTGAGTTCATCAACAATTTTGAGTTTCAGAAGACTTTTAGCATTCAGAGGCTTTCCCATTATAAATTCTAATTCCTCTGTAACTCCAGCAGCATACAGAGCAGTTACTAAACCATTCTCAGTAAGAAGATCTGAGATCAACCTTCCAAAGGGGATCCAAGTTCTGATCTTCTGTCCTTTCTCTTTCACATATTCTCTAGATGCATTGATATGGTTCCACAGATGAATAAACAGAATGTATGGAAGATCTACCTTGGTGCTCTGACTAAGGCAATACATGAAATAGAGCTGTTCATTATTGACATAGTCTGGAGAATTGGTTGACTTCCTGTGGTGGATGCATCCCATGAAGATCTTGGCCCAGATCTTGTAATCAGGCTTCAGATCTTTGAATTTGTTAGAAGCTTGACCAGCAGTCATTACTTCTTCATATACCTCGTCCATGTACACACGCCCAGCTGGCAAGTGGGAAACACCATCTGTTTCTTCATAACCTATTAATTTTCTTATCAGATCTTCTGTGATAATAATTTCTTTTCCCAGCACAGAAGATAAGATGAACTTGGGATAAATTGATGCATGGATCCAGAATTCTTTCACAAGGAGAGGGTAAACTGGTCAAAAGAGCCTATCAAAATACTTAACCCATCCTTGAGCTCCAATGATGGAACGAAACTCAAACCCATTTTCTGCTAGAGAATCAAACTCAACCATAGATTCACATAGAACTTCCAATTTATCAACAGGCGTTAGGAGTGTTCTTTTGGGAGGAGAATAGGGAGCAACACCCAAGTTTTCTGAAGTTACAGCAGCCATAGAAGATTGGAATTGAGCAGTTGTTGATGATGAAGTTGCCATTGAAGAATGCTTTGTCAAACGCTTAGGTATGGGGTTTTTATGCAGAGAAAAGAGGAGATGAAAACGCATGTAATTTCTGAGAGTGTGAAAAGTGTGAAAGTGAATACACGTCAAGTATATATACTAAGACACTTAGGCAAATCAACAGTCAGAAATATGCACGTTTGAACAAGCATTAAATGAAGAGAATAATAATAATTTCAAAACATTAATTGCTTCTGACAATTTTGGGGGGAAAACCAAGATTCTCACTATTCAAACTTCACCTCAAACGTCTCTTCAGTTATGTACACGCCACCTCTTCAGATTTGGTGTGACACGTGTTTGCTTGCATGTGTTCTGAATTCTCTTAAGAAATGAAACGTCAACCAACATTCAGATCTTCTAAAGATTGTTAGTTCAGAGTTTCACAAAAGAAAAATTGATCAGAATAAAATAAACAATCAGAAGAAATACTTCAGAGCATTAAGCATTTTTGCATCTGTAAAAATTTGCTTCTGATAAATATCATTCTGGACAAAAATCCATACCAATATTTTTCAGAATAAAATTGAATCTATCTTCAACAAGGGGTTTTGTAAAAATATCTGCCCATTGATGATCTGTATCAACAAAGGCTAAATTTATGATTCCCTTCTGAACATAGTCTCTGATGAAATGATGCTTAATTTCTATATGTTTTGCCTTAGAATGTAAAATGGGATTCTTGGACAAACATATAGAAGAAGTATTATCACAAAATATAGGAATGTTACTTTCAAAAATTTGATAATCTTCTAGTTGACTCTTCATCCAGAGCATCTGCGTGCTACATCCAGCAGCAGCAATGTATTCAGCCTCTATGGTTGAAAGTGCAATTGTGGGTTGCTTCTTGCTGTACCATGAGATTAGATTTCTTCCTAGAAATTGACAACTTCCAGAAGTACTTTTTCTTTCCACTCTGTCTCCAGCGTAGTCAGCATCACAGAATCCAACTAATTTGAAATCATCAGATTTTCTGTAACACAAACCCACATTAGAAGTACCTTTCAGATACCTTAGAATCCTCTTGACAGCTGTCAAGTGTGATTCTCTAGGATCTGATTGGAATCTAGCACACAGACAAACACTGAACAATATGTCAGGTCTAGAAGCAGTAAGATAAAGAAGAGAGCCAATCATACCTCTGTAGAGCTTCTGGTCTACTTTCTTACTTACCTCTTCCTTTCCAAGTGAGCTAGTAGAATGCATTGGAGTCTTTGCCAGCTTACTGTCAGACATGTTGAATTTCTTCAGAAGTTCTTTAACATACTTTGTCTGATGTATGTAGGTGCACTCTGGAGTTTGATTAACTTGGATTCCTAGAAAGAATCTGAGTTCTCCCATCATGCTCATTTCAAATTCTGCCTGCATACATGTAGCAAACTCCTTTCCAAGCATAATATTTGTTGATCCAAAAATAATATCATCTACATAAATTAGGCAAATTAGAAGATCTTTCTTAATTGTTTTACAAAAGAGTGTTGTATCCACTTTGCCTCTGATGAAATTCTTCTCCAGAAGAAAATTGCTCAATCTCTCATACCAAGCTCTGGGAGCTTGTTTTAAACCATATAGAGATTTCTTTAATTTGAAAACATGATCTGGAAATTTTTCATTTTCAAAACCAGGAGGTTGGTGGACATAAACTTCTTCTTCTATAATACCATTAAGAAAGGCACTTTTAACATCCATCTGATACAGAGTGATGTTATTTTGTGCAGCAAATGAAATAAGAAGGCGTATAGATTCTAACCTTGCCACTGGAGCATATGTCTCAGTGTAATCAATACCTTCTTGCTGACTGTACCCTTGAGCAACCAACCTTGCCTTATTCCTCTCAACTTCTCCTTTCTCATTTAGCTTATTTCTGAAGACCCATTTTGTACCAATTATATTGAATCCTTGAGGTCTTTGAACTAGAACCCATACATCATTTCTGCTGAATTGATTTAGCTCTTCTTGCATGGCAATAATCCAATCATTGTCTTGCAGAGCTTCATCTACAGAAGATGGTTCAATTTCTGACACTAGTCCAAATAGTGATGCTTCAGATGATCTTAGAAAGGATCTTGTTCTGATGGGATCATCCTTCTTTCCAATAATGACATCCTCTGGATGAAAAGCTTTAATTCTGGATGATGATCCTCTAATAGTTGACTCTTCAGAAATGTTTAGATTATTCATCTGAGAAGTTAAAGGAGTAGCATCTGGAGTTGCTTCTGGTTCCTTCACTTGAATTTTGTCTGCTTCTGGAACTTCAGAGTCAATAAAGATTACTTCCCTATCTGCAGAGTTATCAACCTGCTTTGGCTTTTCAGAGTCAAGCTTATCATCAAATCTGACATGAATGGATTCTTCCACAATCTGTGTCTCAGTGTTGTATACTCTGTAGCCTTTAGAGCGTTCAGAATATCCAAGCATGAAACACTTCTGTGCTTTGGAATCAAACTTGCTCAGATTTTCCTTAGTGTTTAACATATAGAAAATACATCCAAAAGGATGAAAATATGAAATGTTGGGCTTTTTGTTCTTCCACAGTTCATAAGGAGTCTTCTTCAGAAGAGGTCTAACAGACACTCTGTTCTGAATGTAACAAGCTGTGTTGATTGCTTCTGCCCAAAAATGTTTTGCCAGATTTGTCTCATTGATCATGGTTCTGGCCATTTCTTGCAAAGTTCTGTTTTTCCTCTCTACAACCCCATTCTGTTGTGGAGTTCTAGGACAGGAAAAATTATGAGCAATGCCATTTTCAGAAAAATATTTTTCAAAATATTTATTTTCAAATTCACCACCATGATCACTTCTGACTTTTATAATTTTGAAATTCTTTTCATTCTGGACTTGCTTGCAGAAGTCAAAGAACACAGAATGTGACTCATCCTTGTGTTTTAAGAACTTTACCCATGTCCATCTACTAAAGTCATCAACAATGACTAATCCATACTTCTTGCCTCTGATGGATGCAGTTTTCAATGGTCCAAACAGATCAATATGAAGTAATTCTAGTGGTTTAGAAGTAGAAACAACATTTTTTGATTTGAAAGATGTTTTTGAAAACTTCCCTTTCTGGCATGCTTCACAAAGAGCATCTGAAGTGAACTTCAGATTAGGGAGTCCTCTGACAAGATTAAGTTTATTAATCTGAGATATACGTCTCATATTAATATGGCCCAATCTTCTGTGCCAGACCCATTGCTCTTCATTAACAGACAAGAGGCATTTAACATTTTGAACTTTAAGTTCAGAAAGATTTATTTTATAAATGTTGTTTTTCCTCTTACCACTAAATAGGATAGAGCCATCCTTTTGACTAATAGCTTTACAATATTTTTGATTAAAGGTAATATCATAACCATTGTCACTTAATTGACTTATGGACAATAAGTTTTGCTTTAACCCTTCAACAAGTAAAACATTAGTAATAGAGGGAAGTTTACCATTTCCAATAGTGCCAGATCCAATGATCTTGCCCTTCTGGTTCCCTCCAAACTTCACGTCACCTCTAGATCTAAGTTCCAGGCTTTGGAACATAGACTTTTCTCCTGTCATGTGTCGTGAGCATCCAGAGTCCAGGTACCATGATTGGTGTCCTGACCTTGCTGCTAAGAACATCTGCAACAGGAATTATTTTGTTTTTAGGTACCCAGATCTTCTTGGGTCCTTTGGGGTTAGTTGGTTTGTAGGTTTGTCTAAACTTCTGTTTTTCAACATAATGTTTATTCTGACTTGCCTTGGGTTTAAACACATAAGTATTCTTCTCAGAGCTTGTGTGTTTAATGTCATTTAAGTGACCAAATTTAAATTGAGAATACAGAGCAACAGGTTTTGGATTGCTTCCAGATGAAGATTCATATCCAATACCTCTTCTGTTGTTTCCACTAACACCATAGATCATGGAAGCCATCTTGCTTATGTCTATGCTCTTAGTAAGAAATTTCTGAAAGCTAGAGTCATATTTTTCTAAATGTTTTCACATGACTTAGTCTCAGATTCAGATTCTTGTTGAGTTATTTCAAAGTCATTTTTGATTTTCAGATTAATTTCTTTTTGCTCAACAAGTTCTGTTTTCAGAAGATCAATCTCAAATTCAAGATTGCTTTTCAGCTTCTTGTATTTGAGTTTGATATTGTTATAACTTTTAAGAACTTCTGTTAAAACTTTTATAAGTTCTTCTTTGGTAAGTTTAGCCATTACCTCTTCTGCGTCATCATCAGATTCAGAATCTGATTCATATCCTGAGGTACCTTCCTCTTGATCCTCTGTCCTGGCCATCAATGCAACATTAGCACATTCTTCTTCTGATTCAGATTCATTTAAGTCATTCCATGTTGCCATTAGAACCTTCTTCTTTTTGTTAAACTTCTTCTTGGGTTTTTCTTTCTGAAGTTTGGGGCAATCATTCTTGTAGTGCCCAGGTTCTTTAGACTCATAGCACACAACTTCTTTCTTACCAGATCTTCTGTGCCCAGAAGATTCCTTTCTATTATCAGATCTTCTGAAGTTGTTGTTGCACCCCAAAATTTGACCAACATTTATTTACCAAGCTTGTGTTCATTTTATTCATCATCTGCATCTCATTGATATGTGGGCAATAGATCAAGAGGTATGATCACCCAACAAGAGTTATATGAGACCTTGAAGCTAGCCAAGAAAGTTATTCAAGTGTTCAAAGGTTCATATCTTTGTCAGAGAACTCAAGAGATCCTCAGAGAGATTGGTTGAAACCAAGGTTGTGTGTCTCATAACTTGAGAGTTGTGGGAGCTCCTCAGATGATTCTGAGACTATGAGGATGGACTTGAAGCTTTGATAAAGCTTATGAGATGTCTTGAAAGCCATCATGAAGCCTAGAGAGGTCATTGCACAAGAATTCAGAAGATTCAGCCATGAGTGGTGGAATTAGGGTTTGACTGGGTTAACCCTAGGTCAACTGATGATTTGGGGAGGGTTGAGACCTAATCCAAGAGCCATGTGATCATGGAATGATGCATTGAGATGCTATAAGGATGATTCCTAGACAAACTCATCATGATTGAGGAGTTTGAGAAGTTTCAAGCTAGGGTTTCTAAGGATTGACAGTGTAAAATCCCCTAGTTTGATCCCTATCTTCAAGGCAGTGTAGCTCAAGATGTGATTGTCATATCATCTTCCCCACAACATGAATGCTGTAGAGATTGTTCTTAGATTTAATTTGAGTACTAGAAGTCCTTGATAGGATTTGTAGAGCTCAAGTTATGACTTTGACAAATTACAGATCATCTGAGGTATGTGAATCTGGGTCCTTGAAAGTCACCCAACTTGCATCCAACTTTTTCCCTAGTAGGATAATTCCTATGAACTCTTGGTCAAAATGAATGTTGTATAGCATCTTCTTAGATTTCTAGAGAGTACTAGAAGTCCTTGATAGGATTTGTAGAACTCAACTTATGGCTCTGGCAAGTCAAGGGCATTTTGGTCACTTGGAGGTTATAGGTCATTTCAAGCATAAGGCCATATCTCCTATTTCCAAGCTTCAAATGGAAAAATCTTCAACATCAAACTTTCTTAGAATGATGTTTTTAGGCTATTAGGGAGGTCATGAGATGTTGAAAAGGCTTGTATCAAAAAGTGATAAAAATGGCCTAAAATGGAGGCATAAGTTAAATAAGTTGAAATTGAAAATTGGAAATCACAAGTTACACATCCAAACCATGTCATATAATAGGTCATTTTGACTCCAAAGGACATTCTAAGAACAATGGTTCAGCCACAATTTTGATTTGAGACCTAGATCATAGGGCTGCTTTGGAAATGGCTTACTTGCATCTTAAGGCACCAAAGCAAAACATGAAGAAACTCAATAAACAAGTTAGTTATGCATTACAACACACCATAAATCTCATATGGGGAGAATTTCAAGTCAGTTACAAAGGTTACAAGGGCTTGGCATGAGATAGCATATGGTGAGAAGTGAAATCAAAATGTCATGACATGAGATTTCCATTTTCTCATTGGAAGGTCCTAGATGGTTCTAGATGATTCTAAACCACTCTATATAACATGTATAACTTGCTCAGATGCAAGGTTGGTGTAAGATTTGAGAGAAGAGAGAGTTGGTTGTTTCAATTGCTTCCATTGCAAGTTGAAAGTGAATTCCTTATTCTGAACCATTTCCATTCATTCTTTCCATTCATGCACATTCCATAGATCATAGTGAAGCTGTGCACATTGATTTGAGAGCAAATCCATGGTGAATTGAAGAGTTGGTGATTGAACTTTCAAGGTAGCAAGTCAGAATCGAATTCTGAGATTGAGGCTTCCTCCATCAAAATTGTTGCAAACAGTAGCAAGATTAGCATCCAAGGAAACTTTCTGAAGAGTTTCAAGGCTTGAAGTGAAGGATTTCATCATCTGTTCATCAAGATTTACCAGGTTTGCAAATTCTTCCCTACACCATGATTTATGCATAATTAGGTTAGTTTGTTAGTATAGAAAGGTTAGAGACACATATGTGATGGATTTTGGAGAGTTAGAGAGCAATTGGTGAAGATTGAATATTGGACACCATTTCTATTTGACCTTGTATCTTGCTGAATCTTGAGAGATAGGCTTAGTGTGATAGCAAGAATTGTTCAGTGTAACATGGGGAAGAGAATGAGCATCACAATTTCAAGAATGGTGAGTTTTGATTTCTGAGCAAATCTTGGGGTTTGATTCGTGTTTTAAGCTAGATGATGATTCAACGATTGAGAGTGCCATGGTTAGATTCAGGATTGAATTTAGAGTGGATTAGGGCTTTGGATCATGATTTTTGGTTGGGATTTGATGGATTTCGAATTGAGGTTTGAACTCTGCAACTATGGAGCCTTTCCCTCCATTGCCATGGCTGAAGGAAGAACATAACCCTGCAACCATTGGATCATAAGCTGACTTTTGACTGGGACCAAGATCTGAGGGCTGAGATCTATTTTCGCGCGTGAAGAAGAGAGTCTGAAGACATGATGAAACACAGCGTTTCATTTAAGAGGATTTGGGCTGGATTGCTGATCACACCCCACACACGAGCCCAACTGGATAATGAACTACATTTGCTTACTTTTCACACCGTGGATTTTTCTTTTTCTTTATGTTTTTTTGATTTAATTTCTGATGATGATTGGGCCTGACGCGTATTGTTATCTGCACCCCTATTTCAGGCCCATATGGAAATTGAGCTGCATCTGTTTGCTATCTGCACCACATCCTTCCATGTTTTAATTTCATTTTCTTCCATTTTTTGTTAAACTTTGAAAAATCATAATAAATGGAAAAATAATGATTTTTTAATGGGAATTTTTGCTCCCATTTCATAATAATGCCTAGAAAATTATCAAATAAAAATATTTTCATTTCATGCATTTTTGATATTTTTTGTGTATTTTCTACTTTTATTGCATTTTATTTCTTTTATGTTGATACATGAATTTGTAGAATTTTGTTTAGGTAGTTCCCTTAACATTTTAGGCCATTCTTTTTAGGATAGTTAGATATAAGCTTTAGCTTCCCCCTGGATTGATTACATAATTTTGTGATGAATTTTAGACTAGTTTTGCTTAGATGACATTAGGTTGTATAGAACTAGGTTAATCCTTAACATAGGTCCACAATAACACTAGAATTTTGGGTTTCTAGGTCAAGTTAGACATTGGGGGCATATAATGGTATTAAGGGTAGGTATGTAGGATCCCTTAGAAATTATATTAGGTTTTAATATAGTGGTATACTATTTTTAGTTGATTTTTGTAGTTGATGATTGTTTGTGTTGCCCTTGTGGGCTTGAATTTTTGTTTGCTCTGCTTTGTGGGCTTGGAGAGCTTGGTATTGCTTGGAGGAGTACTGAGGAGCTTAGTAGGAGCATTGAGGAGCTTGAGAGCTTGATCTTTTTGTTTTGTTGATTGTTTTAGGGTTAGGGATTAGGAAGAGTTTTGACTTAGATAACTTCTTTCTTAAACATGGATGGTATCTTTCACCTCCATTCCTCCCTATGATTCAAAGTCCTTCCATGGTATGCACCTCTCTCCTTTGGAGGGATAAGTGATAGTACCTAGGAAGTAGAACTTTTGAGGGAACCATTCCTTTGATGTTGAACCCTTATAGGTCACCTTTGGTGGTCAGTAAGTAGTTCAATGTCCCAGCTTATCCAGTAAGTGATTTCCTCTGGTTTGATTATCTTGAGAGATGCTGAGCTTGAGTTTGAAGATGAAGACTTCAATGAAGAGTGTAGAAGATGATGTATCCTTGAGCATTGCCATTCCAGCTGAAGCATGAAGAGCAGCAAGAGCAAGCTGATACTTGAAGACCCCTGAAGATGAAGTAAAGACTAAAGGATGAAGTTGACACTTCTAAGTGATTGAGATTGATTCTGAAGAGCTGAAGCTTGAAGAACAAAGGAACTTGATACTTGCTTTGATACCTGGGGATCCTGAAGGAGCCAAGTTGATACTTATGATTGATAGTGAAGCCTGAAGGTGGAGCTGGTCAAGGAGGTGAAGCTCAGAGAAGATAAGTTGAAACTTATGTTGAAAGGTTGAAACCTGGAAAAGCAAATTGATATTTGTCAAGAGTGATGGGAGTCTGAAGACTGAGCTGCTGTTGGAAGAGATGAAGCTTGAAGTTGAGAGAGGAGTTGCTTTCTTTTCTTTTTCTTTGTTGTATTGGCATGTTTTGTTTGACTTGCTTGATGCATTAGAATAAGTCCATATCTAGAATAGGTAGAATCTAGGAGCATGATTGCACTAGAGGTTGAATTGCTCCCTCTGCTTGTATTGTTACTTTGTGGCTTTGCTTGCGGGTATTCGGTAGAGCCCAACTCCCTTGCCCATGTGGTTTGTTTGCCTGATGGCATTTTATTTCATTTCTTCTGTATGATTGCAGTTTACTGTTTTTGCTTGATAGCATGTTGTTTTATCTTTCAGTATGATTACTGTTATCCATTCTGGCTTGAGGTTGAGATGAGCTTGTGGAGGCTGAAGCCCCACACACATTTCCTCCCTCACTTGCATTGCATGCATTTTACTGTTAAGCTGATGCTTTGTCTGTTTTGGTGTATCATTGACATGATCCCTTAGGACTCTCATTTCCTTTGATAAGGAATTGATGATAGAACTTTAGGTTGAAACCTATGCATGACAACTTCTAGGAGTTCCCTGTTCAAACCTCAACCATAGGATGAATCCATGGCATGACAACAGTAGGACTTGATAGTCTCCCTCCTAGTTGGGCCTGTTCTCTTCTCATCTCAAAACAGTTTAAGATACAGTAATCATGAATGATTTCTTTCGTACGTTACGAGCCTTAAGCTATCTGAGAAAGGATTGTGGGAGAGTTTCTTTTCCACAGTCTGGATGTTTAGTATGGTACCCTTTGGGTGACATGCGACACATTCACTCTCAGGTCATAGTCTCTAGTGCGATTGAAATCGCAAACACAATAAAAAACACTTCTTTCGTAAAAGACAGGAAATAAACCGTAGTTTCCCGAACTACGTGAGCTCTGATCTCTCATGCCTGTTGAGAGTACGTAGGCACAATACTGATGTATTGGCGAGCTACCTTCCCCCATAACCCGTCGTAGGTCGAACTACGTTGACTCTGATTTCTCATTCTCTGATGAGAATACGTAGGCATAAAGCGCGACGCTTTGCCGAGTCATTTTTCTTTTCTGTTTAAGCCAGCCTTGATAGGTAGATAGAATAAAACCAACCCGTCCAAGTAAACACAACAAGCGTGGATCCCGTCGAGTACGACGGACGTGAGCGGTGCTAATACCTTCCCCTTGCGTAACCGACTCCCGAATCCAGACAATGGTTGCGATGACCTTGTCTTACCCTTTTCGTTAGGTTTTTCCGATCGTTTCCTTTCCCGCTCTGAGGGATAAATAACGAAAGGTGGCGACTCTTCTGTTGTGCCGGCACCTTATTTTCGCGCAAGCGACAGTTGTTGAACTTCTTTCCCTTGTGATTCCAGAGTCTGTTGATCCTTCTGGACAACATGGATAACTCATCTTCTTCTTCAGAAGAAGATTCTTCAGAGCTTTCTTGAATGACCTGCAAAGCTTTAGCAGTTTTGTTAGATTTTAATGCAACAGATTTACCTTTTTCTTTCTTCTGAGGTTCATCTTCCTCAAGCTCAATCTCATGGCTCCTCAGTGAGCTGATGAGTTCTTCTAGAGAGATCTTGTTCAGATCTTTAGCCACCTTCAAGGCAGTCACCATTGGTCTCCATCTGGTAGGCAGACTTCTGATGATTTTCTTTACATGATCTGATGTAGAGTATCCCTTGTCCAGAACTTTCAGCCCAACTGTGAGTATCTGAAATCTGAAGAACATGGCTTCAACAGATTCAGAGTCTTCCATTTTGAAGGCCTCATACTTCTGGATCAGAGCCAGAGCTTTTGTCTCCTTAACTTGAGAATTTCCCTCATGAGTCATTTTTAGGGATTCAAACATATCAAAAGCAGTTTCCCTGTTTGTAATTTTTTCATACTCAGTATGTGAAATTGCATTCAATAATATAATCCTGGCTTTGTGATGATTTCTAAAATCTTTCTTCTGAGCATCTGTCATAGATTTTCTGTCAATCTTCTTGCCATTCCCATCTGTGGGATGGACATATCCATCTATGACTAGATCCCATAGATCAGCATCATATCCTAGGAAAAAACTCTCAATTCTGTCTTTCCAGTAGTCAAATTTCTCCCCATCAAACATAGGGGGTTTGGTGCTGATCCTGTCCCTTTCTTCATATTTATTGTTAATATTGGATATTGAATTATCAGCCATTGTAACAAATAAATATATATCAAAGTATTTCTCTCTGGATCTTTACTGACACTGTTAAGTGGTAGCACACACAGAACCGGAGCTCTGATGCCAACTGAAGGTGAGATAATACTTAGAAGGGGGGTTGAATAAGTATGAAAGATTAAGACTTAAAAAATAATAACACAATTATTTTTATCCTGGTTCGTTGAAATCAACTACTCCAGTCCACCCTTCCTAGAGTGATTTGCCTTTCTCAACAAGGACTTAATCCACTATTTAATCAAACAGATTACAATAGTAACACCTAAGAACAATTGTTCTTAGTCTTCTCAAGAGCTACTGATTCCAACTGAATCCTCTTAAGGAAAACCTTTATAATCAATGTAAATCAAATACAAGAGTATTAATGCTTCTATAAAGCTTTTATCACAACATTGATTTTTCTCTTAAGTTTATGTACAAGAAATTCTAAGAAGAATATGAAAGAATGAGAGCTTTGAATATTATGATTTCTTTTCAGCAAATTGTGTAACTGAAGAATTTGGTGGAGTCTTCCTTTTATAGGCAGTTGATCCAAGGATGCTGAGCGTTTAGAAGAGTGTCCCAAAAAGGTCTGAGCCTTTTTGTCTTCACATCAAGTGACCTTTCCTAGAAGTAGAAAGCACAGAACAATCCTTTTTGTCTGTGTTCTTGTGTCTAGCACAAATGAGGAAAGAGACGTTTGATTTACTCCAACGGATATAATCTTTGAATATTTCTTCTTCAGTTTTCAGCAAGTTCTTCAGAATCTGAATGAGTCAGAGTCTTCTAATGATGTTCAGAACCTTGCTGTATCAGAGTCTTCTGCAGCATGTGTGCTTTCAGTGTGTTGATCATCAGAGCATATTTGACACAGAACTTTAGTACTTGGCAGCGTTAGTACTTTCAGAAACTTCTGTAGAAACTATGCTTTGAGAAACTCTTCATACAATATTCTTCTTTGCTTCAGATGCTTCTGACTAGCTTCAGAATCTTCTGGAGCTTCTTGCTTCAGATCCTTCTGGAGACTACGCTCAGGATCTTCTGTAAACAACAATCAGAATCTTCTAATGAGTGCATCTGGCGCTTCAGAGTCTAGATAACTTCTTGTATATAATTCAGATTTGCTTCTAGAGAGTTAATTTCATTTCAATCTGCAGTAAAACTGTCAAACAAAATTTAGAGTATATAATTCTTAAATATAAAATTTCCTAACAGTTATCATCAAAACAAAAAGATATTATTAAGAACCAATTTGTGTTCTAACAAGATCTGGAAACACGGATGACTGTGATGAAGGTGGTTGAAGGATCGATGAGTGTTCTTGGATCTCGTACGAATTTCTGGTGACGGTTATGGAGTTCCGGTGACGGTTACCGGTGTGGATTTGGCCGTGAGGATTTTACCGGTGAGTCTCCGGCGAGTTTGCATGCCGGTCGGTGAGGGATGAGTGGTGGCGCTACGTGGCACTTTGCATGGGAGAGAGAGGGGATGAGGTGTGAGACACGTGGTGATAAGGTGGGACGCGTGGCGCGTGTGTGGATGAGTGATGGAGTGATGTGTCAGTAGAGAAAGAAGGAGATGCTTTATACTGACAAGTGGCAGCGAATGGACTTGGCTCAATGGGCCTCCAGAAAACGGCCAAGTGGCCCACAAACGAAAAAAAAAGGACTGTGATTAACTCTGACTCAACTAATGGCCTTTGATGTTTAAAATTGCAATTAAAGCTAATACGAACATTAATACCAATTAATTAAAAACTTCTAATGCATCTAATTAAAATTGAATTAAAGACTTAAGACTACTTAAAATCCTAATTAAAATGATTAATATCCTAATGAACATCTAATTAATATTCTAAAGAATTTAAAATCTAATAAATTCTAAAAAGAAATAAACTAATCTAAAAAGAAATTAATTTCTATTAATTCTAAATCCTATTAAATTCTAAAAAGAGTTATATCTATTAATAAAACCTATTAAACCTAAACAATTCAATTAATACCAAAACAAGAATTAAAACTATTAATTTCTAACAAATTCAATTAATATCTAAAAATAAATAAACCTAGTAATTTCTAACAAAATCTATTAAATCTAAAAAGGAGAAATTAAATGTAGAAAAATTATCTATTAATTTCTAAACAACCCCATTAATATCTAAAAGAGAATTAAATCTACTAATTTCTAAACAAATTAATATCTAGAAAAATATCTATGAAAAATAGAAAACTATTAATATCTAATAGTATCAAAAAAATATCTATTTCTAATATTAAAAAATAAGGAAAAAATCTAGAAAATGCAATAAAGCAAATTAACTCGATTAAAAAAGATGCGAGAATATAGCGAAATAAACGGTAAAAACCGGACACCAAGATGTCTTCAAAAACAACAGCAAGAGCTGAAAACACCGGGAAGAGCACAAATTCCACAACAAAACCCGCTTATTCGAACTGGTTAGCCTTGCCTGAAACGCCAGGAGAAGGCTGTAATCCCGATAAAGTCAATCTGACTAAAAAAAATGCAATGTACGCGGTATGCTAATGCAAAATGCAAAATGAAATGAATCGACATAAGCCAAATACAAGAATTGGTTGGTCAAATTTTGGGGTGCAACAGATGGTCTTTATGCCTTTCTGCAGTTTTACGATCCACAGTTGAGGTGCTTTGTTTTTCCTGACTACATTCTAGCGCCTACTTTGGAGGAGTACTCAGTATTGTTGGATGTGCCTGTTCTTAGTCAGATGCCATTTGTTCATATTGATGCTAAGCCTGATCTGACTAAGCTAGCTGCCATAATACATGTGGATGCTTCAGAGTTATAGGGGGTTTGACAGAGTGGAATGGGGTACATGGTTTTCCTTTGGCTTTCCTAGTTGATAAGGCTCGACAGTTTGCTAAGGATGGTTGCTGGTTTGTATTTAACGTTGTTCTCGCTCTTTGTATATACAACATTGTATTATTTCCTAATCTCCCTGATTTTGTGGATTTGGATGCATTTCATATATTGGCCTCGAGAAACCCAGTGCCTATTCTTCTCGGAGACATTTATCATTCTGTGCATTACAAGAATGAGAAACTAAGAGGAAAGAATGTGGCTTGTTTTGTTCCTCTACTGTATGCTTGGTTTGCTTGTCATATGCCTAAGACAAATCCATTTGTGGCTACTTCTAGTACTTCAAAATGGTCAGAGAGATTGATGGGGTTATCTGCAGAGAATATTGTTTGGTTTGACCGAGACATGCTGGTACAGGTATTGTTTATAGTTGTGGTGGTTTTCCTAACGTTCCTTTGATTGGAAGGAAAGGTTGCATCAACTAAAATTGTTCTTTATTGGTGAGACAGTTTGGGTATGCATTGAGGGAGCCTCCTAGAGAAGAGGAGATACAGGAATCTCTGTATCTTACTGGTTTATTGGAGGGCGAGGCTCTGGGAAGACTTGAGCATGCATGGAATAACATTCGTCAAAAAGGGAAGTTAGCTTTGGGGAAGAGTAACAGCCGAGCATATGACCCTTACCTGACTTGGATTCATGATAGAGCTGCGAAGTTCTTGATGCCATTCCTTATAGTTGCACCTCTATATCCTCTCATGATAGAGGAACCCACTACTGTAGATACCCAGAAATACAATCAGGTATTGGCAGAGAAGGATGAGCTGAGAAAAGCGAATGAAGAGTTGGAGAAAGAGATCATCCAGCTCCGAAGCGAGAAGATAGATGCAGTTCGTTCTTTTAGGAGACAAATCGAGCTTGTGAACAAGCTGGGTACTGACCTGACTAAGGAGACTAATGACAGAGAGCGCACAGGCCGAGATTTGAATGCCGCTTATAGTGTCCTTGCCACTAAGAAGGAAGAGTTGGATAAGGCTTACTTGAGGATCTCCAAGTTTGAGTCAATATGGAATGCCACGTTCACTAACAACAAGGAGTGTGAAGACAGGTTAAAACTTCATATTAGTAAGCTGAAGACTCAGTTTAATGCCAAAGATGGAGAGATTGCAGCGGAATCATCACTTAGACGAGATAGTGAGTGCAGGTTGAATGAAGCGATCACAAACTTGAAGGATCTCCAGTTGAGAGCTGGTTCCAAGAGACGCAGGCTCGAGGCATGTTTCAGAGAGAAAGCTTTGGAGGATCACGTTGATAGTCTACATCATACTGTTAGCCAGCAGGATTTGCTTATTTAGGGACTACTTGCTAGGCCGGATCATCCTCATACGTTGAGGCTGTTAGAGGATTTCCGTTCACGTCATCCTGCTTGACCTTGTTTTGTCTATTTCTGTTGTAGTTTTGCTGTTTATTTGATGTATTCGGCCATCGCCAGGCTTGTTGGTTGAGGTATTTTCCTTATTTGTACTCAGTTGTAGTTTGTACATTGCCTGATGGCTTTTGATCTATATATGAGGAGTTGGTATTCCATGCTTGTCCGCAAGGTTCTCCATTGTTATGTTTTTCTGGAAACTGGAATCGAGGGGGAAATTTCCCTTTTGCATAAATACATGTCTGCATTTTAGCATTTTTCACGCATTTGCAGGTGCACCGGAACAGTTAACCTTATTTCTCCTGTGGTTTACTAGTATTTCAGGATTGCTGACGTGACAACTCACCGGTACGGTACCAGAGGAAACCAGAAAATACTGATGGATCAGATGCAGGTAGAAATGCAAGAGATGAGAGATCGTATGGCACAGTTGATGGAGGTCATGCAAGGGGTTGCTAGCGGTCAGGCACAACTTCAGACTTTGGTGCAACCTTTGATTGCACGAGTGGATAGTGATGGTGTGCTACATGGTGGGATTGCTTCTAACCCTCCCCACCTTGAAACTCCTCGAGTAGACAACTCCATGCCAACTTTAGTCATCCCTACTGCTGGAGGGAGTGGTCACGCTGCTGGTGCTGGAAATGCGACATGTTTTAATCATGCTGGTTTTGCCAATGGTGGTAATGGTAACAGAAATGGCTATGGTTATGGTCTCGACACTATAGGTGCCATACATGGTAGCCTGGACCACACTTGGAATGAGGATAGGCAGGAAGATGTGTTTTCTCCAAGGATTGTAGCTCCTGAAGTACCTCCTGAGGCTGATAGAAGGATTAAGATGATCGAAGAGAAGATGAGGTCTCTTGAATGCCAAAACTCTATGGGACTGGATATGTCTAATCTGGGGCTGATCCCAGGCTTGAGGGTGCCACCAAAGTTTAAGGTCCCGAATTTCGATAAGTACAAGGGTACCACATGCCCTAGGGTTCATCTGAGGTCTTATTATCGCAAGATGTCTGCGCATTTTGATGACGAGAAGCTCTTGATGCACTTCTTCCAGGATAGTCTATCCGGTCCATCGTTGGAATGGTATATGGGATTGGAGCCCGCTAATGTCCGTAGCTGGAGAGACCTAGCCGAAGCTTTTGTAAGGCTCTATCAGTACAACAGTGACCTTGCTCCGAATAGAGTCTAGCTGCAGAATATTTCTTAGAAGAGCAATGAATGCTTTAAAGAATATGCCCAGAGGTGGCGAGAGCTTGATGCTAGGGTACAACCACCAATGGTAGAACGAGAGCTTGTAGACATGTTTTTTGCTACTTTACAAGGAGTGTACTATGAAAAGCTTATGAGCAGTATGTCGGGAAGTTTTTCAGACTTGATAATCACTGGGGAGAGGGTTGAGAATGGAATTAAGTTAGGAAAGATCAACGCTGGTGAGATGCCCTCAGCTGGAGGAGGAAACAAGAAAGTGTTTGGAAACAAAAGGCGAGAGGGAGATACTAACGCTGTATCCAGTTCAAGGGGAAGAAATAGAGGTCAGAATAGGCAACATCAACAAATTTCCAGCATCACTATTCCAGCAGTTCAACAACCACAACAACAACAACGTCAGCAACAACGACCGTAACAAAATCAACAGGGGTATGGAAGATACCAAGATAGAGGCCAGGCAGCAAATAGGCATTTTGATGCGCCTCCTATGCCTTACTCACAATTATTGCAGGCTTTATTATAGCTGCAATTGATTTAGAAAAGGACTTTGGCTCCTTTGACTAGACAACCTCCACCTGGGTACGATGCGAATACTCGTTGTGAATTTCATTCGGGTGCTCCAGGACATAATATTGATAATTGTAAAGCCTTCAAACATAAAGTGCAAGATATGATTGACAGTAAGGCTATCAATTTTTCTAATGATGTTCCCAACGTGGTGCAAAATCCCATTCCGAATCACGGGCAGGCTGGGGTTAATGCAATTCTCAAGGAGGAGGTGTTGAATTTGGTGACGGATGTTGATGAAATGAAAACACCCTTAAGCTTTGTGAAAGCCAGATTTCTAAAGGGGAATGTTTTCCCGGGTTGTGCTGAGGACTGTGTTGAATGTTCTTCTGATCCTGAGAGAGGGTGTGGATTGTTGAGAAGCTGTATTCAGGAGATGATGGATGATGGAGTTTTACAATTTGACCGTTCTGTGGGAAGAGAATCTGAGGATTTTGTGGCTGAAGAGAAGGATGAGGTTGCGACAATCTCCATCTCGTATAAGACTGTTACTATTTATGCACCAAAGCCACCAATGATAACTATCACAAAAGTAGGTCCTATGCCATTTGAGAGCACTAAGGCTGTCCTGTGGAACTACGGAGCCGAAATGTATTGTAATGGGCAGAAGGTAAACTTGAATGATACCCCTGCAAGTTCAGTTGACAATCTTGTTGGAGCAGGAGGTATTACACGCAGTGGCCGAGTCTTTTCGTTGCCTGAGGTGCTTGCTGATAAGGTGGACAAGGGGAAAAGACCGGCAGTGGAGGAGACTTCTCAATCTGGGGAAAGAGAATCTTTGTTGAAAGACGCGGAGGAATTTATGAGGCTGATTCGGAAAAGCGACTACAAGATAGTCGATCACTTGCAGCAAACTCCTTCCAAAATATCCATCCTGTCGTTGCTCCTTTGCTCTGAGGCGCATAGGAACGCATTGCTGAGAATATTAAACACTGCTTACGTACCACGGAAAATTTCAGTCAATCAACTTGAGGGAGTGGTGGCGCACGTAAACGCAGGAAATGGCTTAGGGTTTACAGACCTGGATTTGACGCCCAGAGGCAAAAATCATAATTGTGCGCTGCACATATCTTTAGAATGCCGAGGGGCTGTCATGTCTCACGTGCTTGTGGATATGGGATCTTCTTTAAACGTGCTTCCAAAGAAGTCCCTGATGAAGTTAGATATGAAGGGGTTGATTTGCACACCAAGTGATTTGATGGTACGTGCGTTTGACGGAACCCGAAGATTTATGTTTGGGGAGGTAACTTTGCCGATTCAGGTGGGATCTGAAGTCTCTAATGCAGTGTTTTACATCATGGATATCTAGCCGTCCTACAGTTGCCTACTAGGTCGTCTGTGGATTCATTTGGTTGGGGCTGTTACGTCAACTCTGCATCAGAAGCTGAAATACATGGTTAGCGGTAGCGTTGTTATGGTATGTGGGGAGGAGGATATCATGATCAGCCATTTATCATCCTTTAAGTATGTTGAAGTGCATGGAGAGATCCATGAAACTCTTTTCCAAGCCTTCGAAGCGGTCAAGATTAAAGACAAGTCTCCAGTTGTGAGTAAAGAGCCTGAGGTGGCTATGTCTTCCTTTAAAGAAGCACAAGTAGTGGTGCAAGCTGGTTCAGCCAAGGCTGGGGGCAGGTAATTGATATACCGCATAAGCAAGACAAATTCGGTCTGGGGTATCGCCCATCATCTTCACAAAGCACGCCGAAGTTTAAGGGGCCGATCAGGTTTACTAGCGGAGGTGTCTTCTTTGAGCAGATTAGTGCCATTTCTGATGATGAGGCTGGAGACAGTTACTGCGATATGGATGCTTAGATCAAGCTGTGTATTCTGGGACAGAGCCTATGCAACTGGTCAATTGAAGAATTTATTCAAGTGACGACAGAACAGTAATGCTTTGTTTTTCCAATTATTATACTACCCTATGTCCTACCCGGGGCATGGTGGTATTTTATTTCAGGGCCTTACTTGTTTATGTCTGAACATTGTTTATCAATTAATCAAAGGGTGTTTTCTCATTCAAATTTTGTGATCTCTGTTTTTCTTATTTTCACTTTTCACAATAAAATGGCAATGTGGTTGAGACTTGTTTGCAAATTGTTTGAAACATTTAACCATTTTCATTGCAGGATTCCTATTGCAGATGACACCGATTCAGAACCTCCTATGACTCGCTTCGACTTTGATCAACCGATATATCAAGCTGAAGAAGAGATTGATGAGGATGAAGACCTTCCCGAAGATTTAGCTAGACTTTTGAAACAAGAAGAGAAAATCATTCTGCCTCATCAGGAGGAAATCGAAGTTGTTAATCTGGGTTATGAAGAAGTTGTCAGAAATGTTCGGATATGGGCTGCGCTACAGAGAGACATCAATCAAAGACTGATCGAGATGCTTCGAGAATATAGTGACATATTTGCTTGATCATACGAGGATATGCTTGGGCTTGATACCGACATAGTGGTTCATCGCTTACCGTTGCGCGAGGAATGTCCGCCGGTCAAGCAGAAGCTTAGAAGAACAAGACCAGATATGGCGGTAAAAATCAAAGAAGAGGTCCAAAAGCAATGGGACGCTGACTTTTTGGCCGTAACCACCTACCCCGTAGGTCGCTAACATAGTGCTTGTATTGAAGAAAGATGGTAAGGTGCGGATGTGTGTTGATTATCGCGATTTGAACAAGGCGAGCCCTAAGGATGACTTCCCGCTCCCTCACATTGACGTATTGGTCGATAATACGGCTCAATTTTCGGTGTTTTCCTTCATGGATGGTTTCTCGGGTTATAATCAGATAAAGATGGCACTGGAGGACATGGAGAAAACAACATTCATTACACAGTGGGGAATGTTTTGCTATAAAGTGATGCCTTTTGGTTTGAAGAACGCTGGAGCAACATATCAGCGCGCTATGACAACGCTCTTTCATGACATGATGCATAAAGAGATTGAGGTTTATGTTGACGATATGATTGCTAAATCCCAGACGGAGGAGGAGCATCTGGTCAATTTGTTGAAGCTGTTTGAGAGGCTTAGAAAGTTCAGACTGAGGTTGAATCCAAATAAGTGCACTTTCGGAGTTCGGTCCGGAAAGTTATTGGGGTTTGTTGTCAGTGAAAAAGGAATCGAGGTTGATCCTGCAAAGATAAAAGCAATACAAGACATGCCAGCACCGAAAACAAAAAAAGAAGTCTGTGGTTTCCTGGGGAGATTGAACTACATTGCTCGGTTCATATCTCATCTCACAGCCACGTGTGAACCAATGTTTAAATTGTTAAAGAAAGATCAGGCGGTTGTCTGGAATGGAAATTGTCAAAAAGCATTTGATAAAATAATATTTGCAGGAGCCTCCGATATTGATACCCCCAGTAGCTGGAAGGCCTTTAATCATGTACTTAACGGTTCTTGAGAACAGTATGGGTTGTGTTCTCAGTCAACACGACGAGACTGGAAGAAAGGAGCATGCGATTTATTATCTGAGTAAAAAGTTCACAGATTGTGAGTCCCGTTACTCAATGCTCGAAAAGACGTGTTGCGTACTTGCTTGGGCTGCTAAACGTTTGAGACAATATATGCTCAATCACACAACCATGCTGATTTCGAAGATGGATCCGATTAAGTATGTCTTCGAGAAGCAAGCACTTTCAGGAAGAATTGCCAGATGGCAGATGGTACTGACAGAGTATGATATACAATATGTTTCTCAAAAAGCCATCAAAGGAAGTGTTATGTCAGAATACCTTGCTGAACAGCCAATCGAAGATTATCAACCGATGAAGTTTGAATTTCCTGACGAGGATATCATGTTCCTCAAAGCGAAAGATTGTGAAGAACCATTACACGGTGAAGATCCAGAGAAGGATTCTCAGTGGCAAATGATATTCGATGGCGCTGTCAACTCTTATGGTAGAGGAATTGGGGCAATTATTACAACTCCTCATGGCACTCATATCCCGTTCACTGCCAGATTGAAATTTCCAGTCACCAACAATGAAGCTGAGTACGAAGCATGTATCATGGGTCTGGAAGAGGCTATTGATTTGAGAATTAAGAATTTGGATGTATATGGCGATTTAGTGCTAGTGGTTAATCAAATCATAGGAGAATGGGAAACTCGTCAACCGAATCTAATTCTTTACAGAGATTATGCAAGGAGGTTGTTACCTTTCTTCGATTGGGTAGAGTTTCACCATGTTCTATGAGCAGAAAATCAGATGGCTGATGCTTTAGCAACGCTATCTTCGATGTACAAAGTAAACTTCTGGAATGAGGCTTCCAGAATAGTCATTTTCCCGCTTGGATAGACCCGCTTTCATATTCACTATTGAAGAGGCTGCTGATGGCAAGCCATGGTTTTACGATATACAGAACTTCCTCAAGAAGCAAGAGTATCCATCAGGGGCATCGACCTAGGATAAGAAGACACTGAGGAGGTTGTTTGGCAACTTTTACCTAAACCCAGATGGTGTGCTATACAGAAGGAACCATGATTTGGTGTTGTTGAGATGTGTGGATGAAAAATAAGCAATGTTGCTTATGGAAGAAGTCCACGAGGGTACTTTCGGTACACATGCTGGCGGACATGCCATGTCTCGGAAACTCTTACGAGCAGGGTATTATTGGCTAACCATGGAGTCAAATTGTTTCAAATTTGCGAAGAAATGCCATAAATTCCAGATTTATGCTGATAAGATTCATGTATCGCCTTGCCCATTGAATGTTATGTCATCCCCTTGGCCATTCTCCATGTGGGGCATTGATATGATTGTCAAGATTGAGCCCACCGCATCCAACGGTCATCGTTTCATCTTGGTTGCCATCGATTATTTCACCAAGTGGATTGAAGCAGCTTCGTACGCCAGTGTGACCAAACAAGTGGTAGCAAGATTCCTAAAGAAGGACATCATTTGTAGATATGGAATTCCCGAGCGAATCATTACTGATAATGGTTCGAATCTGAACAACAAAATGATGAAGGAGTTATGCCAGAACTTCAAGATTAAACATCACAACTCATCACCCTATCGGCCGAAGATGAATGGTGCTGTTGAAGCGGCCAACAAAAATATTAAAAAGATAGTGCAAAAGATGGTTGTTACATACAAATATTGGCATGAGATGTTGCCCTTCGCCTTGCATGGTTATCGTACGACAGTGCACACATCAACCGGGGCAACTCCTTTCTCGCTAGTGTACGGTATGGAAGTTGTCCTACCGCTAGAAGTCGAGATCCCTTCTTTAAGAGTTTTGGTCGATGTGAAACTTGATGAGGCAGAATGGATAAAGAACCGTTTGAATCAGCTTAGCTTGATGGATGAAAAGAGGCTAGCATCAATTGCATATGGTCGGTTGTATCAGAGTCGGATGAAGAAAGCTTATGATAAGAAGGTGCCCCTTGAAGCTTTCAGACGGGCGATCTTGTGCTGAAAAAGATTCTCCCACCACAATCAGATCACAGGGGAAAATGGACTCCCAACTACGAAGGTCCATATGTCATTCGAAAGGTCTTCTCCGGAGGAGCCTTGTTGTTAGCCACCATGGATGGTGAGGATTTCACATTCCATGTGAACGCAGACGCAGTTAAAAAATACTTTGCTTAAAAGAGACCTACTGGACACAAAAAGAAACGTCCAGGAAAAAATGGGGCATCCCGGCGAACCATAAAAAAGGAAAATAGGTTCGGGCAAAAATTAGGGATAAAAATGAAAAGATGCAAACCTGCAAAGTCGAAAACCTGAAAAGGCGACTTTGGCAAAAATGGGTATCCCGGTGAATCGAAAACCCGAAAGGGCGGTTCAGGCAAAAGTTAGGGATTGAGAAGCAAATGAATGCGGTCTGCGTTAGAACTTCATTGCTTAGTGGATTGGGAGAACCTGAGGGTCGTGTTTTTATCTGAATCAATCTCTTCTGAAGACGAAGCATCGGGAAAGCGTCAGAGTCAGGCGAGTCATAGAGGGATCAGCTCATGGTGTTTGTCTGTGCCATGTTGCCGACATTTTTGTACATTCATGTATATTTCCGTACATATCTGTATTTGTTTTGCGCAGCTTCCTCTTTTCAGGAGTTGCATCTGTTGTAAAACTTTGCCTATTTACAGGCCCTTTATCAATAAACATATACTATTCAGTACTTGATCTGTGTGCTTTGTTTTTAACTTTTACTGTTTTGTTTGTGAAAACGCCCAATGTTTTGATGAACTTGCGCTAACATAAACTTGCAGGCCTTGGCCAATAATTGTTAAAACTTTGAATTAATTGAACAACGTCACGAATGATGACTAAGATGATTCCGTTTGCGTAGGATATCTTGTCTGTTGTTTGGTTTTGCAGGGTCGTTACCCTTGGGGCAAAGAGGTGTGGATGAAGTTTTTCCTATCCCAACTTGAATTTATTTCCCCAACCAGTGAAGTCTGTACCTCTATCCCAAGTGGAGTTGTATGCAGTTTTGAGCGAGCAGGTAGCGTGTACGTGTTCCTTTGGCAGTTGAGGCGCATTTAATCCCCGCAAGGTGCATGCTTGTAGGTACTCCCCAGTGAGTAGTGATTGGATTTTCTTCCCACAGAGTAAATTGCAGCCTGGTTAGGTTCATTCCCTGGCGGAGCAATCCCCAGCAGATTGAAAAGGGTGTTTCCCCCAAGCAGTTTTGCTCTATTTTCCTCAGCAGGATGAAGGAATGTTGTCACATCGGTATTTTCCTTGCAGAAAACCAGCAAAAGTATGTTTCTCGGCATAAGTCCAATGGTTATTGGCATGAGCAAGTCTGTGCTCTATCCCCGGCAGAATTGGGGATTCTTCCAACAACGTTATTTTTTTCGTGCCCCAGCAAGGTGTTTTCTGTATTTCTAACATTTATTTTGCTGAGTCAGTTTCGCTGCATCTGCATGCGTGCATAGCATTTACCCAAACGCGTAGCATTTCCATTTTGTATGAAGCATTACGCCATTCTCAAACATATGCATATGCAACATAAGCCAGGTTGTTATCTCTTTGTTTCAGGTATATCTTCGGAGGTTTTGATCTTTTCCTTGGTATCCAGACCATGTGATCTCTCTTAGCCAGCGTGGTATCTAGACCCCGACTCATGCTATTCCCCAGCAGTATCTTCGGATCTCAGAGGATCAGGATAAGTATTTGTGTTTCGTTGAGTATCCAGACTCCGGTCTATTCCCAGTTGATAGGGTTTTTCTGTTTTCTGTCGAGTATCCAGACTCCGACAAAGATGGTTGTGGTATCCAGACCATGGCGATTGATATTATTGTTATTTCTCCGTCGAGTAGCCAGACTCCGGTAAAAACAGTGTGGTGTTCAGTTTTGATAAGTATATTTGTGGTATCTTCCTCTCGTCTGTTGAGTATCCAGGCTTCGGTCAATCCCCGTTGAGTACTCAGACTCCAGTATATTGTCAGTTTGTGAAGCATTGCTTTCCCCGTTGAGTATCCAGATTCTGGTAAGGCCAGACTTTGATAGGTTTTGTGATAGTATTCCTTCTCCTTTGAATATCCAGATTCCGGTGGATCTTTGACTTGTAATATTTGATTTGCTACGTCGAGTGTTCAGGCTCCGGTCCATTTTACATTGAGCGTTCAGGCTCCGGCTTCTCCGTTGAGTATCCAGGCTCCGGTGAATTTATAATTGATATATCCGTTTGTTCGTTGAGTATTCAGGCTCCGATCAATCTTACGTCGAGCGTCCAGTCTCCGGCAAATTTCATTGATTCATTTTGTTCGTGGAATATCCAAATTCCAGCAATGTGAAGTATTCCCTATCTCAGGGTTTTCCCCAAGCAGATTTACTTGATTAAGTTTCTCTTTTTCCCACAGTGGAATATGTCTGCAATCAGAGTAGTTACCTCCGGAGATTCTTGTTGCAGATTTATTTTCTACGGTTGGAAAATTTCCGGGTTCTTTGGTATTCAACTGTCTTTTACCTTGATTGCGCAAAAGTCGTTCGCTTTTCACTTCTTCAGGTCCAAGGCGTTTGAATAGGGGCAGCTGTTGCACCCCAAAATTTGCCCATCCTTTTCATAACTTGGTTTATGTTTCATTTCATCTCTTTCTAGCATTTGCATTTGCATAGCATTTTGCATTGAACAGGGGATCAAGAGGTTGTTCATATCAAGAGGAGTCCACTCAGAGGGTTGAACCTAAGCAAGGGGGCTTTACTCAAGTTTGAATGGTCATCAAGTCATCTAGAAGTGGGCAATGGTCTTGTGAAAGGATTGATGGATGTGTGCGGGCCAGCTCCTAACTTGGAGGCCAGTTCAAGATCATCAGAGGGTTTTGAATTCATGGTTATGGATATAAGATGTTGAGAGAGCTCATTGAGTGCCTTGAGGGCCATTAGGGAGCTCATCTAAGTGTTTATACCAAGTGTGGAAAGTTACAGTTGAAGGTGTTGCAATTAGGGTTTTCATCTGGTTAATCCTCAGTCAATTGTGCAATGGGAGAATATTAAAACTCAATTCAATGTCTCAATAGTCATGGGATGTTGTGTTAGGATACATGAGATAGAATTTCAATATCAATTCATCAAGAATCAAGAGGAGAAGAAGTTACTAAATTAGGGTTCTCAGGGTAAAATCCCCTATTTAGTGCTTAACTTCAAGACCACCTATCTCAATATACAAGTTTCATCTCAACTTTTGACCAACATGGAACTTGTAGAGCTTGTTCTTAGCTTTATTTTGAGTACTAGAAGTCCTTGATTGGATTTATAGAACTCAAGTTATGATCCAGACAAGTTATAGGTCATTAGATGAATGTGATTTTGACCTAGAAGGATATTTCTCCTAAACTTTTGGCCAACATGAATGTTGTAGATCTTGGTCTTAGCTTTCCAAAAAGTACTAGAAGTATTTCATCTGATTTGTAGAACTCAAGTTATGAGGCTTGCAAGTCAAGGGTATTTTGAGAAAGTGAGATTATAGGTCATAAAATTATAGGTCAATTTCACCAACTTGTACACTTCAAATGAAGATTTTTACAACATCACACTTGCTCCAAATGGTGTTATTTGTTTAACCAAGCCTTGGGAAGTCATGAATTTGGCCTAGAATGGTGTTTTCCTAATTTGATTTTCATGAAAAGGGATTTAAAAGGGCAAAATGGGAATTAATTCATTTTTGAAATTTTTTGTGCAAATGAATGCATATTTTAAGTGCGAACTACATTTTAAACACATTGGCATTAATAGAATTTGAATTTGAGGTGTTTTAGTGAGCCATTTTCAAGCTTTCTTCATCATGAAGTTACACAACAAACCTTAGCCATTGAGATTAAACAAGGAGTTAATCCAAGCCATTCACACTCTATGTGTTACCAGCAAGCATTTTGAGCCAAGTTGGAGCCAAATTGTTGAGATTTTCGTGCATATGAGTGAGCTCCAAATTCAATTCCTTGGATTTTCATTTGGGCTGTTAGAGGCTAAGATTGGGCTTAATTCTTATCAAGATCCATCACATATAAGATTTTGATCATTCACAAATCATCAGAACTGGAAATTGGATGAGAATTGGAGCAAAATAACTTTGAAAAAGTGGTGAAATTTTGAAATTCGAATTTGGAGATACAAGTCATTTCAAGCCAAATTGTGAATTGCAAAAGCTCTATTGAAGATCATTGAACGATTATGGACATTTTTCTGCAAGCTTAAGCTCCAATTGAAGGCTCAGTGGAAGTTCTCCACTAGGTAATTGCAAATCAACTTTACACTCTCACTATGCCATGATTCATTGCCATTTTTGCATATTTGAGACGTAGAAACAATGTAGATCATTAATATATAAAACGATCTGGCATTTGTGATGATTGTTGGTGGATGCTAAAAAATGTTTGGATCTGTTTCGGCTTGCTCTTGCGTGTTCTTGCTTAATTGTTGATGGATCTGTAACCTACATAACTTCTAGATGATGTTTAAACCAAATTGGATGAGTTTTGGTGAACTTTGAGTTTTGGTGCACAATCTTGTTTGATTCGGTTTGAGAACTTTACGCATGATAAGTGGTTTTTTAGTCTAGATATGAAATCCTCGTGATCTCTAGATGAATTTTGATATAAAATTCATCCAAAACGGTTGAGGTTTGATGATACATGTTGTTGTTGTTACTGCGCACTGTGGAGGATGTTCGGAGAAGACGATGAACAGTGTCTCCGGCCGGTGGTCTGTGTTTTAGGGTTTTGGAGGTAGGAGATGATGAGGTGTCATGACCACGCGCGCATGATTTAATTACTTTTGATTCCAACGCTTCTGATTAAGACTCATGGTAGTCTAGTGTTGATCGTGCACCATGTGATAACTTTTGAATCCTCATTAATGTGCTGGCGTGATTACAACCATCTGATGTGATTACCTTCTAATCAAGCGTTCCTGATTGAGTTCTATGGTGGTCCTTAGTTGACCGTGTTCCACTTGAGTTGCCAGGTTTCTATTTTCATTTTGATTTCCTGATTGGGCCTTGGCTACGCCTGCTAGGCGCACCCCCCGTTTGGCCCATTTCTGATTCTAAACTGTATTTTCTTGCTATTTGATTCATGTGTTTTTTATTTTCTTTTTGATTTTTATTTTATTTTTTGTTTACAATTTAAATCAAATAAAATAGCTCCAATACTTTAAAATTTCAACAAAAATATTTTTTAGGAACTTTGAGATGTCCACTATTTTTTGGATATTTTATTTTATTTTTTAGTTTTATTTTCAATTTAAAAATGAATTAAATATTGGAGTGGTTTTAAATGGTTTAAATTGTAACCTTGTTTACTATTGCATTTATTTCTCTTCCTCTTTTTTGATCCAATGATTGAAAATTGATCCTCATCTCAATGATGAATTGATCAATTTTTGAGGACCATTTTTCCCCAGGTTGTTGACTTTTGGGTTGACATTTGTGGCTTTTCTTTTTGCCTTTGTTTCTCCCATTTCAAAGTGGTACATCTAAATGAATTGTTTCTTTTGATGGTGCTTTGATGGGATATTTGTCTTGATTTCTTGGCCTCCGGTTGCCAACATGTTTGGCTTCTTTGTGCATTTTATTTGGTATTTTTTGAGCCTTTTTCCTATTTTTGAGGTGACTTGCAAGTTAGTTCATTTCATAGGACAGCTCACACAAGTGCATGACCTAGTTTGAATTGGAAATGACCTTTGTGGATCCAATAAGCTCTCAAATCTTCTTGTTTCACATTTTAGACATGTTGAGCTTGCTGTATGTTCATTTTTAGGTCAAAATTATGTTCATTGCTTGTTGATTGATGCATTTCTTTTTGAGCTTTTAACTTGAACTCCTAAGTGGTGTATGCTTGCTTCCTTTGTGCTCTTGCTTGCATTTCTTCTTGATTTGTTTTGATATTGCTTGTGAGCTTTCTTCTCTTCATCTCCCTTCTGTCCAATAACCTTGGAGTGTCATTTAAGGTGGCTTGGTCTCTCCTTTGGAGGTATTTGAAGCATACCTAGAATGATGAATCCTTGAGGACACGTTTGGTATTTCTTTGCTTTTGATGAGTGATGCTTATGGCTGACTACCTATTACGGGGTCCTTGCTGCCCTAATTTGGTCTCCCATCCTCACTTGGCTTTGTTTTTTGTTTTACCTTTCATTTGGTTTGATTTTATTGGTGTGGTTGATGTTGTTTGACCTAGGTCATTTCATCCCACTTTTGGTGCATCTTTGTGTGGTTTGCTTTTGTTGGATTGATTTCTTCTTGTGCACTTCTTCTTCTTCTCTTTCCTTGCATTTCCATATGCATGCTTGGTTGAGATGAGCTTGTGGAGGCTACTTCCCGACACTATTTTCCTCCCACTATCATTCTACTTGTGCATTCTATGTGTGCATCCTTTCATTTGCATATGCATTCTTCTTCTTCTTCTTCTTCTTCTTCTTTGTTCTTCTTTGCCATGCTCCCCATAAGTTCTCTAACCTTTTGAGGTTATGATAGACATTAGGTGCCTAACTATGCATGATAACATTAGGTAGTCTCGTTTTAAATCCCAACTTTAAGTCCACTTTGCATGATAACTTTTAGGATTGATTAGTCTCCCGTTAGTGCTCTTTCTTCTTTTCTCATCTTCAAACATTCATAAAACACTTAATAAAGAATGACAAGTGTAGCACGCTACGAGCCTTAAGCTACTTGAGAAATGGTAATTGAGGGGCCTCCTCTCAAGGACCTAGAGTGTTTAGTGTACACCCTTTGGGTGATATATGACGCATTCGCTCTTAGGTCATAGTCTCTAGTGCGACATGAGTCACAAATAAAATTCAAAACACTTCTTCTCTAAAAAGCACAAAAACACTTCAAACCTTTTTCATCCTTCGGGATCTTAATCAGGAAAACCTTTTCACAAAAAGAGTGTCGTTAACTCTTAGTTCTTCCGTAAACGGTAACGCCTAAGTCTCCAATGGTCAAGCTGCATACACCAACTGCTAGAACTACTTGTTAACCCTACTCGGGTCTAAAAACTTTTGAACCAACCTGTGGTCCTTTTAGCCCGAACTACGTTCACTCTGATCTTTCATACCAGATGAAAGTACGTAGGCATAAGACGCAATGTCTTAGCGAGCAACCTTCCCCCTTTACCCGTAGTTAGTCGAACTACGTTGACTCTGACTTTCCCATTGCACGAGGGAGTACGTAGGCATAGAGCGGCGATGCTCTGCCGAGTCACTTCTCTTTTCTTTTTCTTTTTTCCTAAAGCCTTTAGCTAGATAGTTTCAACACACCCTTTTAGATAGACAACAATGCGTGGATCCCGTCGAGTACGACGGACGTGAGGGGTGCTAATACTTTCCCCTTGCGTAACCAACTTCCGAATCCAGACATGGTTACGATGACCTTGTCTTTCCCTTTTCTTTAGGTTTTTCCGATCGTTTCCTTTCCCTCTCTTTAGGATAAATAACGAAAGTGGCGACTCTTCTATTTTGTCCGTTGGTGGTTTTTCGCAGTTGCGACAGTAACCTAAGCATCCGCCAATGAATTTCCTTGGCTTCAATCTTCCCCAATGAAGTGAATGCTATTTCACTCCTCAGTGAATTTCTTACAATTTCAATCTTCCTCAGCGAAGTGGATGTTTACTTCATCCCTATGAAGTCTCAACTCTGACATTTTCAATTGCAATGTTGATCTAAGCTTCCATAATGAAGTGGATATTTATTTTATCTCCCGTGAGGCCTTAACTCTGGCATCCCCAGTTATGACTCTCATTCAAATTACTTTATTTCATCGTGGATATATATTTTATCCCTATGAAGCCTCACCAGTTTTGAGTTTCATCTGTTCCCAATGGATCTTTCCCATCCCCCGACAGTGTAGCAAGATTCATCTTGGCAACCCCTAAGCGAAGTCATGATGTTCATCCCCATGTGGAGTGCTCTCTTTTCCCCAGAGAAGTTTTAATCCTTGAAGCAGAACTTTGTTTCCATATGTGGCTTTCCATTCACCCCAGTGATACTTGTATCTTGTGAAGAATGGTCGAGTATCCACGTCGAGATGTTTATTTCATCTCCAACTTACTTCTTTTCGTTTGTTTTGTCAGCATAAGCATAACATGACATATATTCATTCATTTAGGTACATGGAATCTGTGCATTTTGAGTTTTTGTGTTGTTTGTTTGATTCTTTCACTTTGGTTGTGTTTATCCCCAAGTGATTATGTTTGTCTTCCCTCTGCAAGTAGAGTCGTCAACCTTAAAAGAGCACATCCTTTTTAATTCCCCATTGAGTTTGATTCTCGTGGAAGTTGATTGATTTAGTTCTTTTTTCCATTTTTGGATAAAGATAAACCCCAGTTGAGTTCATTCCTCATTGGATGGAGTCTTGCTTGACTGTTTCTTTTCAGTTATTTTCTGGATTGAACTTTGGTCCCCGACAATCACAATCTTGAATTTCTCTAGACTGTTGAACTTATATTGAGTGTGCATTTTGCACTTTGTCTCCCCAGGATGAGTCTATTTGAAAATCACCATTGAAGACAAATATTTCTCTAACAGTGTGGTAGCATTCCTTTGGAATTTACACCTAGACAACAAGTGGAAGTTCTTTATTTGAGCAGTTTATTTGTCCTCAAGTTTTCTACTTGGGTAGTAAATGGTAGTTTCTTCAAGACAATTCGTCTACTCCCAATACGTCATCAAGATTATCAACCTATTCTTCAATCAAGTGGCATCTCGCCGGAAATCTATCAGAGAAGTTTGTTGAAGACTTTGCAAGTATTTCTCATTATTTGAGAATTCCTAATACAAGGACCTTATTTGCTTCAATGCAATTTAAAACTACATCAATATTGCTCCTCAGTGGTGTTCTCCCCAATGAGTCCACTATTTAAAGTTATTTCCTTCAAATGACATCTGTAACATCCCAAATTTAATTGGAATATTTATTTAATTTTTGTGGAGTTATTGAGAATTATGCATTTTTGGGTTATTTATTTAATTAATAGTATATAATATGAATATATTAGTATTATTATTAACTAAAATAAATATAAGTTGAATGAGGGAAAATTGGATAATTAAGAGGAGTTAGTGAGGGCATTATGGGAAAGTCCAATTTTGAGGCCCAAGACTAGGTTTAACAAATAGGAAATTGTGAAGGGATTTGGATTCATTTGTTAGACCATGAGATGAATTAAGGCTAGAGCTCTAAGGAGGAAGATTTGAGGCAAAAGCTCTGAAAGATTCCCTGAAAGATTTGAGAAAGCATTGATCGACAATTAAGGTATGAGGAGTATTACCTTCATGATTTTCCATGTGTAACTTTCAATGTATTTAAGGTCGATTTAAGGTTTAAGGGTTTTGACGGTGGATATGAGAAATAGTGATCTTTGGCCTTCGTGGCCTAAATCTATTATTGTGAATCTAACCGTGGAATTCATTGGGGTAGAAGGAAAATTAGGCCTCCATGGCCAAGCTCTAATTTGTTATTTGTCTAACCCTGAAGGGATAGGAATATTAGATAGTGTGTAACTCTGATGCCTATAGGATAATAGTAGGGAAATTTGTGATTTAGGGTGTGAATATGATACGGGATTGGCCTAATGAACTGTAGGTTTTGTGCCTTTATCACCGTAAGACCTTAGGGATGATTTAGGGATGCTTTGGAGGGCATTGGGGAAGTGAATCATGGGGCTTTTAGGATGATTTTAGGTTCTGGTGCGTAGCAGAATTTGCTGTCATCGCACTGTTCTCCTAGCGAAAAATGCTTCACACAGTGAACAATGTTGTTCCCAGACTCGCCTAGCGAAGAATGTAACACCCCCTTTCTATACCCCCAAATTAATCAAATAAATCAATTAGGCACTTAGAAAATTTATTTCATCAGAGTTTAATTAAAACATGGTATATAAGAGGCGCATCACATTATCATGAAATTAAACACATACGATACCTGCTCAAATTAGATATGCAACAATGGGTAACCCACATCTCAATATTTAGAATAAAGCGGAAACATCCAAATATTGAATCGATCTCATTCATAGAAGTATATACAACCATCAGTTAATTCATGCTTTACAACATATCCACAGCAGATACATACACATATGTATCACAAAAGAATCAAAACAAATGTAACTCCAAAAGAGTCAAAGGCTTCCTAACTACCCAGATGTCACATATCAGAGCCATTGACCAAAAAGAATGAAGACATCGCTTCACAAAAAGAACCTCCAGCTTCCTACTCTGCAATGCCTCATAGAGCATTATAAAACAGCAGAAGGGTGAGAAACAACACCATAACAGTTAATGCATAAAATTGTATATATACATATACTCACATTGTACAAGTTATACTCAAATCATGTTCTCACCACATTAAGCATATACAAGTAATCATGCCTCTACACATGCTTATGAACATTCACAATATGTTCTTCTAAACAATCATATATAACATACACAGTTATATTCATTCAACCAATGCATCATACACAGATGACTCATGCAACTCATAGAGACCGACACACGACTCTATGCAGATGCAAATGCGGTACCGACTCATTCAACAGATTCTCTAAGGAATCGAGTATTCAGCAGACCCTCCACGGGATCAAGTACTCAGCAGATTCTCCACGGAATCAAATATTCATCAGATTCTCCACGGAATCGAATATTCAGCAGATCCTCCACGGGATCAAGTACTCAGCAGATTCTCCACGGAATCAAATACTCTAGCCAATCCTCCACGGGATTACATGTTATGACCGATTCTCCGAAGAATCACACAATGCAACCGATTCTCCAAGGAATCAAATATAACCATCGTATCATCCGAGGTTCTGCAAATCCTCCGAGGGATCAATCGACACAAAAATGCATACTATGCTCACAAACATACTCATTGCATTTATCACATACATAGCATATATCTATCATGCATTCACATTATACACCATTCCACACATGGTTTACACACATATCATCCTATCAATGCGTTTCTATTCAATTCGAGCAAATACACAAGATTATCAAACGTTCAAGATTCACCTTGACTCTACAATCTAGGATTCATGCCTTTCGGCCACCCACAACACGATATGTCGAAACAGTTCACACCTCAATCATTTATATAGGCATTAATCATAATTGAATCAACCAAACATCATGCCATGAACAAAACAGCAAAACAAATAACACTGTCGTGTTCGCCAACCTTCGCCTGGCGAAGCCACGCAGCGAATGCTCGCTGGCCTTCGCCTGGCGAACTTCCCAGCGAAGTCCACTGGGAGTAATTCTGGAATTACTCGCTGAGGCTCGCTACACACTCGCCTGGCGAACCTTCGCCAACTAACCTCGCCTGGCGAACTTGTCAGCGAATACAGGGTGTTAGCTTCTGACTTGCTTCGCTACAGCTCGCTGGGCTTCGCCTGGCGAAGCTTCGCTGCCATTCGCCTGGCGAGCCTGCGAAGACAGAACTTCCATTGCTGTCTCAAAACCCAAACTCCACACAACCGACCGATTAAATCCAAACCAGTCACAGTAGCACAACCCAACCATCACCCGACTAAACTACATCGTCTAATCCGAGTTCTAACCGATTAAAACCTCATTCTACTCACAAAACCAACTTCTAACCTAAGTGGAAAAAGAGTAGAAACTCTACAAAATCCAAACCCATACACATACAATCATACACATTAAAGAGATGATGGAGTTTCACACCCTTACCGATCGATTGCAAGCTTTGGTGATGATCCCTTGATGATTCTAGGTTTTCCTCTCCACTTTCTCTTCTCTTTCTCTTCTCCTCTTTTCTTTCTCTTGTTTTTCTTCTTATGATACTATCTTTCTTCCTTTTCCTCTCTTATTCTATTTCTATCTCAATTTCTTTCCTCTCAAATTCTTTCCAACACTTACCAATCAATTCTCACACTAAAGTGCTAAATGTCTAAAATGCCCTTTTTACTCTAATTCCCCGAGAACTCTCCGAATCGGTAAAATAGATAAAATAAGCAAACACCACATAGCAATATATAATTTTTAAATTTAAAACAAACATCAAATAAATAAATTAAAATACTCAACAATTAATGGGAATTCAGAATCGGGGCGTTACAACTCTCCCCCACTTTAGAAATTTTTGTCCTCGAAAATATTACCTTATTCAAACAACTCCGGATGCGACTCTCGCATCTTGCTCTCCAATTCCCAAGTCATGTTGCCTTCCGCGGCACCTCCCCATGACACTTTCACAAGCGCAATATCCTTGCCTCTTAGTTTCTTAACTTCACGGTCCAAAATACTAACCGGTAAAACTTCAACTGTAAGGTTATCTCTTACTTCCACTTCATCCATTGGAATAACATGTGACGGATCCGGAACATACTTCCGAAGTTGCGAGACATGGAATACATCATGCAAATTCGAAAGATTCGGAGGCAACGCCACACGATAAGCCACAGCACCAACTCGTGCGACAACCTGATACGGACCAATAAAACGAGAAGTCAACTTCCTCGACTTCAAAGCACGACCCACACCCGTAACCGGTGTAACTCTCAAGAACACATGGTCTCCCTCTCGAAACTCGAGATCCTTTCTCCTTTTATCATGATAACTTTTCTGTCTACTCTGAGAAGCTCTCATCTTTCCCCGAATAAATTTCACCTTTTCCGTCGTTTGCTGTACCATTTTAGGACCAACTACCGACTTTTCACCTGTCTCATGCCAACACAGAGGTGTTCGACATCTCCGACCATATAAAGCCTCAAATGGCGCCATACCAATACTCGAATGGAAACTGTTATTATAGGTGAACTCAATCAACGCTAAATAACCGTCCCACGCACCACCTTGTTCAAGTACACAAGCGCGCAACAAGTCTTCTAACAATTGAATCATCCTCTCGGTTTGACCATCTGTTTGCGGATGATATGCCGAACTCAATCTTAACTTAGAACCCAAGGCACCTTGCAAACTCTCCCAAAATCTTGAAGTAAATCTAGGATCTCTATCCGACACAATACTCTTAGGAACTCCATGAAGCTTCACAATAGTGCCAACATAAATCTCGGCCAACCTTTCCAAAGAATAAGTAATATCAATCGGAATAAAGTGAGCCGATTTAGTAAGCCTATCAACAATCACCCAAATAGCATTATGTCCTCTTTGCGTATTCGGCAATCCCGTAACAAAATCCATCGATATACTATCCCATTTCCATTCCGGAATATCCAACGGTTGCATCAATCCACTAGGCTTCTGATGCTCTACCTTAGACTTCTGGCAAGTCAAACACGAGTACACAAAACGAGCGACATCGCTTTTCAATCCAGACCACCAAAAGATCTTCTTCAAATCCTGATACATCTTATTCGCTCCCGGATGAATACTCAAGTTACTCCGATGTCCCTCTTCCAATATCATCTTTTTCAAATCCGCATCATCGGGAACACAAATACGACCTCGAAACCTCAAAACTCCTAATTCATCAACTTTGAAATCTTCATTTCCATTCGTCATCAAATCCACAAATTTCAAATCCAACTTTTGCTTTTCACACACCATAGCAAGGAAATCATTCGTGACATGCAACATACCTAGCGTCACACTACCCGGTGATAACTCACAAACCAAACTCAAATCTCTAAAGTTCTCCAAAAGTTCCCACTCTCTAACCATCAAAGTAGACACGTGCAACGACTTCCGACTTAAGGCATCGGCTACCACATTCGCCTTACCCGGATGATAATTTAAACCAAAATCATAGTCCTTCAAAAGTTCTAGCCATCTCCTTTGCCTCATATTCAATTCTTTTTGATCAAACAAATACTTCAAACTCTTGTGATCGCTAAAAACTTCAAATCTTGCACCATAAAGATAGTGCCTCCAAATTTTCAAAACAAACACTACGGCCGCTAACTCCAAATCATGAGTAGGATAATTCTTTTCATGCACTCTCAACTGCCTAGAAGCATACGCCACGACCTTCCCATCTTGCATCAATACACCACCCAATCCTGACAAAGAAGCATCGCAATAAACCACAAAAGGTTCCGTAGGATTCGGCAAAATCAAAACTGGCACTGTCGTTAACCTTCTCTTTAATTCCATGAAACTCTCTTCACAATTAACATCCCAAATAAAAGTCTTTCCTTTACAAGTAAACTGCGTTAACGGAAGTGCTAACTTTGAAAATCCTTCGATAAACCTCCGGTAGTAACCGGCCAAGCCCAAAAAGCTTCGAATTTCCGTAACCGATCTTGGAGTCTCCCATTGCATTACCGCATCGATCTTGGATGGATCCACACTAATACCATTGCCGGAAATAATATGTCCAAGAAAACTCACCTCCGACAACCAAAACTCACACTTAGACAACTTTGCGTACAACTTCTTCTCCTTCAAAATCCGCAACACAATCCTTAAATGTTCTTCGTGTTCCTCTCGAGACTTAGAATAAATCAAAATGTCATCGATAAACACTACCACAAAACGATCCAACTGCTCGTGGAAGATACGGTTCATATATTCCATGAAAACACCCGGCGCATTAGAAACTCCGAATGGAATCACCGTATACTCATAGTGACCATATCGTGTTCTAAAAGCCGTCTTCGAAATATCTTCTTCTTTAACCCGAATCTGGTGATAACCGGATCTCAAATCAATCTTACTAAAAACACGGGCTCCAACTAATTGATCCATCAAATCATCAATTCTTGGAAGCGGATACTTATTCTTAATTGTCCCCTTATTCAACTGCCGATAATCAATACACAATCGCATACTACCATCCTTCTTCTTTACCAACAATACCGGCGCACCCCAAGGAGAAACACTTGGTCTTACAAATCTCTTATCCAACAAATCATTCAACTGCTTCTTCAATTCCACCAACTCCGATGCCGACATCCGATACGGGGCCATCGAAATCGGTCTAGTACCCGGAACTAGATCAATAGAAAATTCAACCTCTCTCTTTGGCGACACATCCGCAACATCTTCCGGAAACACTTCAGGAAATTCACAAACCACAGGAAACACGTCGAGCTCAACTTTGCTCTCCACCGACAACGACGCAAACAAACCAAACAACTGAGCTTCGTCCGCTAAAAGTTTCTTCAACTCTTTAGTGGAAAGAAAACTCTCGTTTTCACCATCTTCCAATGAAGGAAACCTTACTAACTTGTGATAGCAATCCAGATGAACTCTATTAAATTGCAACCAGTTCATACCCAAGATTACGTCCAAACCTTCCAACGGTAAACACACTAAATCCATAACGAAGTCCTTACCATACATGGTCAAAGGACAACTTGCACACACCAAAGAAGTAGTTACCGACCCCGAAGCGGGAGTCCCAATAACCATACCACTACTCAAAGAAACCATACACAAATCCAACCGCTTAGCACACGCAAGAGAAATGAACGAGTGAGTCGCTCCAGTATCAATAATAGCAACTAAAGGCATATCATTAATAAAGCATGTACCTTTAATCAAACGATCCGCCGCATTAGTAGCGTCTGAACCTGCTAATGCGAAAACTTTTCCGCCCGCCTGAGCTTGCTTCGGTTTGGTACAATTCGAGCTAATGTGACCCACCTCGCCACAATTAAAACACTTCACAGCATTCTTTCTACACTCTGCTGCATCATGTCCAAGGAGCCCACAGTTGGAACACTTCGCCTTGAACTTTCCACAATCATAAGACTTGTGGCCCATCACGCCACACTTAAAACATTTGATCGCACCGGAACCTCCTCCGGGTCTCCTATCAAAGTTTCCCCTATGTTTGCCCTTATCAGCAGGCGTCACATAAGATCCGCTTCGTACTTGCTGCTTCCCTCTCCTCTCGCTCAAACCCTTATAATGAGTAGAACGAGCTCTACTGTCTTCTTCATAAATCCTACAGCACTCGGTCAAATCCGAAAATCTTTGTATCCTTTGATAACCCACCGCTTGCTTTATCTCAGGACGCAAGCCATTCTCATACTTGATACATTTGGAAAATTCCGCCGTAACCGCATCATAGTGAGGGTGAAACTTCACTAACTCAGTAAACTTAGCGGTGTAGTCCACCACCGACATATTACCTTGTTTCAACTCCAGAAATTCCATTTCTCTCTTCCCTTTAACACTTTCGGGATAATACTTCCTTAGAAACTCAGTACGAAATAAATCCCACGTAATCTCCTCATCGTCGACCTCAAGAACTTGCCTCACGCTGACCCACCAGTCATCAGCCTCTTCTCTCAGCATGTGAGTCCCTAGTCTCACCTTGTTCCCTTCAGCACAATCCATCACCCTAAAGATCCTCTCAATTTCCTTTAACCATATCTGAGCACCATCCGGATCAAATCTCCCTTTGAACACCGGTGGTTGGTTCTTTCTGAACTCATCATTCGCATTCACGTTAGGTGCACCCTGCACAGCTCTGGCCATAGCCTCTAACGCCGCTGCCATAGCATTGTCATTACGACCTGCCATATTCTGAGGATTCCCAAAAATAACAACAAGGTTAAACAACCGTTCAACCAACACAACAACAAGACAGACACGACTGACTCAACACTGGCTCTGATACCACTTAATGTAACACCCCCTTTCTATACCCCCAAATTAATCAAATAAATCAATTAGGCACTTAGAAAATTTATTTCATCAGAGTTTAATTAAAACATGGTATATAAGAGGCGCATCACATTATCATGAAATTAAACACATACGATACCTGCTCAAATTAGATATGCAACAATGGGTAACCCACATCTCAATATTTAGAATAAAGCGGAAACATCCAAATATTGAATCGATCTCATTCATAGAAGTATATACAACCATCAGTTAATTCATGCTTTACAACATATCCACAGCAGATACATACACATATGTATCACAAAAGAATCAAAACAAATGTAACTCCAAAAGAGTCAAAGGCTTCCTAACTACCCAGATGTTACATATCAGAGCCATTGACCAAAAAGAATGAAGACATCGCTTCACAAAAAGAACCTCCAGCTTCCTACTCTGCAATGCCTCATAGAGCATTATAAAACAGCAGAAGGGTGAGAAACAACACCATAACAGTTAATGCATAAAATTGTATATATACATATACTCACATTGTACAAGTTATACTCAAATCATGTTCTCACCACATTAAGCATATACAAGTAATCATGCCTCTACACATGCTTATGAACATTCACAATATGTTCTTCTAACCAATCATATATAACATACACAGTTATATTCATTCAACCAATGCATCATACACAGATGACTCATGCAACTCATAGAGACCGACACACCACTCTATGCAGATGCAAATGTGGTACCGACTCATTCAACATATTCTCTAAGGAATCGAGTATTCAGCAGACCCTCCACGGGATCAAGCACTCAGCAGATTCTCCACGGAATCAAATATTCATCAGATTCTCCACGGAATCGAATATTCAGCAGATCCTCCACGGGATCAAGTACTCAGCAGATTCTCCACAGAATCAAATACTCTAGCCAATCCTCCACGGGATTACATGTTATGACCGATTCTCCGAAGAATCACACAATGCAACCGATTCTCCAAGGAATCAAATATAACCATCGTATCATACGAGGTTCTGCAAATCCTCCGAGGGATCAATCGACACAAAAATGCATACTATGCACACAAACATACTCATTGCATTTATCACATACATAGCATATATCTATCATGCATTCACATTATACACCATTCCACACATGGTTTACACACATATCAGCCTATCAATGCGTTTCTATTCAATTCGAGCAAATACACAAGATTATCAAACGTTCAAGATTCACCTTGACTCTACAATCTAGGATTCATGCCTTTCGGCCACCCACAGCACGATATGTCGAAACAGTTCACACCTCAATCATTTATATAGGCATTAATCATAATTGAATCAACCAAACATCATGCCATGAACAAAACAGCAAAACAAATAACACTGTCGTGTTCGCCAACCTTCGCCTGGCGAAGCCACGCAGCGAATGCTCGCTGGCCTTCGCCTGGCGAACTTCCCAGCGAAGTCCACTGGGAGTAATTCTGGAATTACTCGCTGAGGCTCGCTACACACTCGCCTGGCGAACCTTCGCCAACTAACCTCGCCTGGCGAACTTGCCAGCGAATACAGGGTGTTAGCTTCTGACTTGCTTCGCTACAGCTCGCTGGGCTTCGCCTGGCGAAGCTTCGCTGCCATTCGCCTGGCGAGCCTGCGAAGACAGAACTTCCATTGCTGTCTCAAAACCCAAACTCCACACAACCGACCGATTAAATCCAAACCAGTCACAGTAGCACAACCCAACCATCACCCGACTAAACTACATCGTCTAATCCGAGTTCTAACCGATTAAAACCTCATTCTACTCACAAAACCAACTTCTAACCTAAGTGGAAAAAGAGTAGAAACTCTACAAAATCCAAACCCATACACATACAATCATACACATTAAAGAGATGATGGAGTTTCACACCCTTACCGATCGATTGCAAGCTTTGGTGATGATCCCTTGATGATTCTAGGTTTTCCTCTCCACTTTCTCTTCTCTTTCTCTTCTCCTCTTTTCTTTCTCTTGTTTTTCTTCTTATGATACTATCTTTCTTCCTTTTCCTCTCTTATTCTATTTCTATCTCTATTTCTTTCCTCTCAAATTCTTTCCAACACTTACCAATCAATTCTCACACTAAAGTGCTAAATGTCTAAAATGCTCTTTTTACTCTAATTCCCCGAGAACTCTCTAAATCGGTAAAATAGATAAAATAAGCAAACACCACATAGCAATATATAATTTCTCAATTTAAAACAAACATCAAATAAATAAATTAAAAGACTCAACAATTAATGGGAATTCAGAATCGGGGCGTTACAAAGAATCCTTCGCACAACGAAGAAACTCGCCTCAGACTCGCCTAGCGAGCATGCTAGCGAACGTAGCAGAGTTCCCAAATGTTGATCGTGTACAGCGATGCCATAATGTTTTATTCTATGATTTCTTTGACGAATTGACATGAGTGTGATTGTGAGTTTTATGTGATATGTACATGATTACATGATGATTTCTATGATGTATTGAGTGGAAAACTATGATGATGTTACCATAATTTTGATGAATTATATGATGACATGAGATATGATGATGACTGTGATGATGATGACTATGATGAATGATGTTGCACCTATGTTGTTATTATGAGGATGATTATTGACGTATACATCATGCATTCATGTGCATCTGGACTTCGGTTCAGGACCTCGATTACTTTGGCTTCAATCCCATTGTGTGGATGTGAAGTGTTTTGATGTGCTCCGATTCTCTAGTAGAATCGATCCTATTGATAGGGATCTATGGAGGGTTGATGGCCCAGTGTCCATGGAGCTGTGATGATTGGTACCACATGCATTGAGTCTTGTTGCATTTGCATTTATGAGTCATTCGAAATTATTTATGATGTTGTGGCCTTTGAGTCCTATTGATGAATATAATGATGTTGAATATGACTATGACACCATTTATATTTTGATTTTCATACATTGATTATTATGAGTCGTTTTACTCACCCTGCCTATTTGAATGTTACCTCCTCGTGGGTAACGTGTAGATGACCAGGTTTAGTCGTGGACGTCGTCGAGGATATTTTTGAAGTTTTGAGTTGTTAGCCTTTTGGTTAACTTAGAGGGTCTTGCTATGATAGATAACATCGGGTTAGGGTCTTTTGAGTTAAACTATGTTTTATTTGAGTTTATTTTGATTATCTTCTCGTATGAGGAAAAAATTTGATTTATGCCTTTTGAGCTCAGCTGCTTTGTGCAATTTGATGTATTTTGGAAAAACTCGTTGTTTAAGGAGCCTTGGCCTATTTTGATTATTTGACAAATGTACACTCTTTTCGGTGGATTTTATTGAATCTAATAATTTACTCTAATAATATGTGTATAAATGTGCCTTTTAATTGTGGGGTAGAAAAGGATGTTACATTAGTGGTATCAGAGCCTGGTTGGTCCGTCTGGCCAAGTTTTTATGTTGTTAGTCCCCTGTCAGTCAATAGTGTGAGAACACTATTGGATGAGTTGTTTTCTTCTAAGCCTGTTGGTGGTTGCAGATGGCTGGGAGAAATAATCGTGTTATTACTGATGCGCTGGAATCACTTGCCCAAGTGATGGCTTAGAATGGTGGACCTCCAGATGAGTTTCGTGCTTTGGGAAATCTCTAGAGGAACAATCCGCCGACTTTTGTGGGCACTCATTATCCTGATGGTGTGCAGAAATGGCTGAAAGTGATTGAGAAGATTTTCCGAGTTATGGTGTGTATTAATGCTCAGCAGGTGCAGTTTGGTACGCACATGCTAGCAGAGGAAGCTGAGGACTGGTGGGATAATACTCGTCAGAGATTGGGAGATGCTGGCATTGCAATAACATGGGTTGTGTTTAAGGAATAATTTTTGAGGAAGTATTTTCCTGAAGATGTTCGGGGCAAAGAAAGAGGTGGAATTCCTTGAGCTGAAACAAGGTAATATGACTATGGCTGAGTATGCGGCAAAGTTTGAGTCTTTGGTAAAGTTTTGTTCGCATTACAATCGTGCTGACGCAGAGATGTCAAAGTGTCTCAAGTTTGAGAGTGGATTGAGACTGGAGATTAAGAAACGAATTGGGTACCAGCAGATTCGTCGGTTTTCAGAACTGGTGGACAAGAGCAGAATTTATGATGAGGATAGCCGAGCTTGATCTACTCACTACAAGCAGCTGAGTGAGAAGAAAGAGAAAGGCAGTATAGAGGGAAACTGTATTTGACTTCTAGTGATAAAGGGAAGAAGAAGACTTCATATGGGAAAAATTAAAGTGGGGGAGCGGCTACTGCTCCAGGTAAATGTTATAAGTGTGGTGAGCAAGGTCACCGTGCTGAGAATTGTAGAGCGTTGAGATGTCATTGTTGTGGCAAGAGAGGTCATAGAGCTACAGACTGTAAAGACGAAGCTCCGACTTGCTTCAACTATGGAGAGAAGGGTCATATCAATACCCAGTGCTAGTAACCAAAGAAGACTATTACTGCTGCTCAGACAAGTGGCAGAGTGTTCGCTTTGAGTGGTGCAGAAGGATCTAAGACAGATAACTTGATCAGAGGTACTTGTTTTATTAATGATGTTGAAGTGATTGCTATAGTTGATACTGGTGCTACTCATTCGTTTATTTCGCTTAAATGTGCTAAGAGGTTGAATTTTAAATTATCTTCTATGATTAGGAGTATGGTTATAAATACCCCGACTAATGGTTCTGTGACTACTGCGTTAGTCTGTTTGAGCTGCCCTTTGACCATTTATGATAAGAATTTTGTGATGGAATTGGTCTGTCTACCCTTGCATCAAATCGATGTTATCCTTGGAATGAACTGGTTGGAGTACAACTATGTTCATATTGATTGCTACAGCAAGACTGTGAGGTTCCCAGAGTTTGGTGATGGTGGAGAGTTGACGTATGTATCTTCCAAGCAAGTAGAAGAACTCTTGGAAGATGAGGCTCAAATGTTTTCATTGTTTGCATCACTTCAAGTTGATTATGAAGTAGTGAGCATGGAACTACCAGTTGTTTGGTAATTTTTAGAGGTGTTTCTAGACGACATGGGTGTCTTACCTCCTGAGCATGGGGTAGAGTTTACTATTGATGTGATACCGGGCACTAGTCCTGTGTCGAAGGCTCCTTATCAGATGTCTGCATCCGAGTTGGGGGAATTGAAGAAACAGTTGTATGAACTTGAGAAGAAGTTTATTGGACCGAATGTTTCTCCGTGGGGTGCTCCTGTGTTGTTGGTGAAGAAGAAAGATGGTAGCATGGGGTTGTGTGTGGATTATCAGCAGTTGAATAAAGTAACAATTAAGAATAAGAATCCACTTCTGAGGATTGATGATTTTATGGATCAATTGGTGGGTGTATGTGTGTTTAGCAAGATTGATTTGAGGTCTGGTTATCATCAGATTTGCGTTAAGCCTGATGATATTCTGAAGACAGCTTTCAGGACGAGGTATGGACACTATGAATATATTGTGATGCCATTTGGTGTATCTAATGCACTTGGTGTATTCATGGAGTATATGAATAGGATTTTTCATCCTTATTTGGATCAGTTTATGGTAGTGTTCATTGACGATATCTTGATATATTCTAAGTCTGGGGAAGAGCATGCGCAACATCTAAGAGTGGTATTGCAGGTTTTGAGAGACAAGAAGCTTTATGCCAAGTTGTCCAAGTGTGAGTTTTGGTTGAAGGAAGTGAGTTTCCTTGGCCATGTGATTTCTAGTGGAGGAATTGTTGTTGACTCGTCGAAAGTTAATGATGTGTTGCAGTGGGAGACTCCAAAGTCTGCTACTGAGATTCGAAGATTCCTGGGATTAGCTAGTGATTATCGCAGGTTTATAGAAGGTTTTTCAAAGTTGGCACTGCCATTGACTCAGTTGACTCGAAAGGGTCAAGCTTATGTGTGGGATGTTGCTTGTGAGAAGAGTTTTGTAGAACTCAAGAAGAAGTTGACGACTGCGCCCATGTTGATTTTTCCAGATTCGAGTGAGTCTTTTGTAGTGTATTGTGATGCGTCGAAGATGGGTCTTGGAGGCATATTGATGCATAATGGTCAGGTTGTTGCTTATGCTTCTAGACAACTGAAGATTCATGAAAGGAATTATCGTACGCATGACTTAGAGTTGGGCGCCGTGGTGTTCGTGTTTAAAATTTGGAGACATTATCTTTTTGGGTCCAGATTCAAAGTGTTTAGTGATCACAAGAGCCTGAAGTATTTGTTTGATCAGAAAGAGTTGAACATGAGACAGAGAAGATGGCTTTAACTTCTGAAGGATTATGATTTTGAATTGAGTTACCATCCTAGTAAGGCTAATGTTGTGGCTGATGCGTTAAGCAGGAAGTCCTTACATATGTCGATGCTTATGGTTCGAGAGTTAGGACTGATTGAGCAATTCAGAGATATGAGTTTGGTTTGTGAAGAAACTCCTAACAGTGTGAACTTAGGTATGCTGAAGTTGACTAGTGGTATTCTCTAAGAGATTAGAGAAGGTTAGAAATCTGATTTGAGTTTGATGGATCATCTCACGTTAATCAATCAAGGTAACATAGGTGATTTTCGGATCGATGAAAATGGTGTGATGAGGTTCAGAGATAGAGTGTGTGTTCCCGATGTGCCAGAAATCAAGAAGAGCATTCTTGAGGATGGTCACAGAAGCGGGTTGAGTATTCATCCTGGTGCCACAAAGATGTATCAAGATTTGAAGAAGTTGTTTTGGTGGCCGAGTATGAAGAAGGAAATTGCAGAGTTTGTGTATGCTTGTTTGACTTGTCAGAAGTCAAAGATTAAACATTAGAGACCGTCAGGTCGGATGCAACAATTGAGTATTCCGAAATGGAAATGGGATAGCATTTCTATGGATTTTGTAACCGGTTTACCAAAGACTTTGAAAGGATATGATTCGATTTGGGTGATTGTGGATATATTGACCAAATAGGCTCATTTTATACCAATGAGGATCAATTATTCGTTGCAGAAGCTTGTTGAAGTATATATCGAGCAGATTGTGAAACTGCATGGTATTCCTTCGAGTATTGTGTCTGATAGAGATCCGAGATTTTGGGAAATTTTGCAGAAGGTACTGGGTACTAAGTTAAGATTGAGTTCTGCCTATCATCCGTAGACAATGGACAGACAAAGAGAACTATCCAGTCCTTAGAAGATTTGCTGAGGGCTTGTGTGTTGGATCAAGGTGGATCATGGGATAGTCATTTTTCGTTGATTGAGTTTACCTACAATAACAATTATCATTCTAGTATCGGAATGGCACCGTATGAGGCTCTGTATGGTAGGAGGTGTAGGACTCCGTTGTGTTGGTATGAGTCAAGCGAGAGTGTTGTACTCAGACCTAAGATTGTGTAAGAGACGACCGAAAAGATAAAGATGATCCAAGAAAAGATGAAAGCGTCGCAGATTCGTCAGAAACATTATCATGATAAGAGGAGGAAAGCACTTGAATTCCAAGAGGGAGATCACGTGTTTTTGAGATTTACGTCGGTAACTGGTGTTGGCTGAGCTTTGAAGTCTCGAAAGCTCACATCACATTTTGTTGGTCCATATCAGATTTCGCAGAGGGTGGGGGAAGTAGCATATCGAGTTGCTTTACCACCGTCGCTTGCGAATTTGCATGATGTGTTTCATGTGTCTCAGTTGAGGAAGTACATTCCAGATCCGTCGCATGTGATTCATATGTATGATGTACAAGTGCAAGATGATTTGATTGTTGAGGCGTTTCTTGTTTGGATTGATGAATGAGAAGTGAAGCAACTGCGAGGTAAAGTGATTACCTTGGTGAAGGTAGTTTGGGTAGGACCAGCTGGAGAAAGTTGGACTTGGGAGCGTGAAGATTGGATGAGGGAGTCGTATCTGACTCTGTTTCCTTGAGGTAATTTTCAAGGGCGAAAATTCTTTTAAGTGGGGGAGAGTTGTAACACCCCAAATTTAATTGGAATATTGTTAGATGCCCAATTGTGCTTATTTGAGCTATCAAATGTGGGCATCTTTCGCCTCTTTTTGTCAAGTTTCTGTTCAAAACCTCCTTGCTTTTGTTGATATGCAACATATTGTGAAATGCTCTTTGTCCTTTTAATTTGTGTGCTATTGTGCAGTATTTAAGCATGAAAGAGTAGAATTTGAAGACACAAGAAAGATGACAAAGGAATCAAGAAAGAACAAGAGCAAAAGCATGTTCGCTAGGCGAGCTCGTAGCGAGCTGCTAGCGAACACTCCCAGACTTGGGCAGAATCAAATTGGCATTATTCACTGGTAGCGAGGAAGGTGGCGAAGAACTCGCTAGGCGAGCACCTAGCGAGCCAGTAGCGAAGCATTCCAGAATAAAATCCTCATTCCTTGCTAGCATGTTCGCTAGGCGAGGCTGTAGCGAACGTTCGATGTTAGCTCGCTAGGCAAACAAGGTCGCGAGCGTGACAGGATAACAACTTTTTCTATAAGTAGCAATGTGTACTTTTTGAGACCATACCATATTTTTGACTAGTTCTGCTCAAAAAGAGATTTTTGTGCCCTAGAAACCCAATATCTCTCATTTCTTCATCTCTTAACTTTATTCTACAAAAAGAAGGTGGATTCTCATCCAAGTTGGATTCTTCGACTCGGATGTTCATCAACCTTCTTCCGAAACTTCTTGTGCAAGCTACCATGAAAATGAGTAGCTAAGTTCTTCATTTTGTCAAGTTTAAATGTAGGTGATCATTAAGCTTTGTATGTATATGGATGATCTTCATTTGTAAACTCTTTGATGATGAATATATGGTGAAAACCTTGCTTTATTTATAACTCTTTATGTTGGTTTATGATTGAAAGATATTTTCTAACTCTTGACCTAGGTTTTCACCCATCTATTTTCTTAAGCTAGAAATAGTTTTGAATGTGGTTGTTCATGAAAATGTTAAACCTAAATGTTGTCATTTTGATAGATTGTGTGAGAAATCAACAATGGATCAAAATGGGAAAAATCACAATGTGAGTTAGAAATAATCACATTGGGAGGATATTGTGAATGTACTTATCATCTAAAGGAGTTTATGCGTATTGTTGATCGAACATATACAAGCAAAGTGATTACCGAACCCTAACTTTGACAATCTTTCTTAAATCGTAAAACCAATCTTTTACTGCAATTTATTACCTTTTATGTAAGATACCGTGACTAAAAACCAAACCTCTTTTGTTCCTAAAAAGTTAAGAACTTGACAACAGTTGAACGGCGACAATATCTCAGATTCTCTGTGGAGACGATAACAAAAACCCGACACTTTACCATTGTCTTAACAAATATTTATTTAATTTATTTAAATAAGAATATTCAAATTTCGGTGATTTTTGGTGGTTTTGTGGAGTTATTGAGAATTTTGCATTTTTGGGTTATTTATTTAATTAATAGTATATAATATGAATATATTAGTATTATTATGAATTAAAATAAATATAAGTTGAATGAGGGAAAATTGGACAATTAAGAGGAGTTAGTGAGGGCATTATAGGAAAGCCCAATTTTGAGGCCCAAGACTAGGTTTAACAAATAGGAAATTGTGAAGGGATTAGGATTCATTTGTTAGACCGTGAGAAGAATTAAGGCTAGAGCTCTGAGGAGGAAGATTTGAGGCAAAAGCTCCGAAAGGTTCCTTGAAAGATTTGAGAAGGCTTTGATTGACAATTAAGGTATGTGGAGTATTACTTTCATGATTTTCCATGTGTAACTTTCAATATATTTAAGATCGATTTAAGGTTTAAGGGTTTTGAGGGTGGATATGAGAAATAGTGATCTTTGGCCTTCGTGGCTTAAATCTATTATTGTGAATCTAACCGTGGAATTCATTGGGGTAGAAGGAAAATTAGGCCTCCATGGCCAAACTCTGATTTGTTATTTGTCTAACCCTGAAGGGATAGGAATATTAGATAGTGAGTAACTCTGATGCCTACAGGGTAATTGTAGGAAAATTTGTGATTTAGGGCGTGAACATGATACGAGATTGGCCTAATTAACCTTAGGTTTTGTGTCTTAATATCGTAAGACCTTAGGGATGATTTAGGGATGTTTTGGGGGCTTTGGGGAAGTGAATCGTGGGGCTTCTAGGATGGTTTTAGGTTCTGGTGCGTAGCAGAATTTGCTGTCATCGCACTGTTCGCCTAGCGAAGAATGCTTCGCACAACGAACAATGTTGTTCCCAGACTCGCCTAGTGAAGTATCCTTCGCACAGCAAAGAAACTCGCCCCATACTCGCCTAGCGAGCATGCCAGTGAACGTAGCAGAGTTCACGAGTGTTGATTGTGTACAACGATGCCTTGATGTTTGATTCTGCGATTTCTTTGACGAATTGTCATGAGTATGGATGTGAGTTTTATGTGATGTATTTATGATTACATGATGATTTCTATGATGTATTGAGTGGAAAACTATGACGATGTTACCATGATTTTGATGAATTATATGATGACATGACATATGATGATGACTGTGATGATGATGATTATGATGAATGATGATGCACCTATGTTGTTATTATGAGGATGATTATTGATGTGTACATCACGCATTCATGTGCATCTGGACTTCGGTTCAGGACCTCAATTACTTTGGCTTCAAACCCATTGTATGGATGTGAAGTGTTTTGATGTGCTCCATTTCTCTAGTAGAATCGATCCTATTGATGGGGATCTATGAAGGGTTGTGTCGCACCCTAATTTTTGACCTTAAGATTTAACCTCCTTGTGAGTTTTATCTTCTTGCTTTTATGTGTGACTAACAAGCATGTGCAGTTTCCTTTTGCTTTAGAGGCATCTCAGGAAAAGCTCGTCAAGACAGGGTTCATATGAGAGATGAGATCACAGGCTCATGTTTGGCTCATATCTATTTGAGTTCATTTGGTGCAGTTCATGTGGATCAAATTGAAGGCGGATGCGAGAACTTGCAATTCAAGTACCCAATTTTCAGTTGTATTCTAGTCTTTTCCTAAGATCAAAGTATATAAGGTTCTCCATATTAAGATGAAAGACACGCGAGTTACAACACCGTTTATGTTTGATCAAGGATCTACAACGCTTTTTTTACAAGAGTTTTCTTTATTTTAAGAAATTCAAGATCTTAAGGTATCATCTGGGTTGCGAGATTCATATCATTTAAAGGTGGTTCCGAGGGTCAATTTTCAAACTCAAAGCATCATTCAAGCTTTTCTATTTCAAGAAGTATGGAAGTTCTGTCACCTTTTAATTCACGGGTGGCTCAATGTCATCAATTTGAGTCCTATGTTAGATCATAAACACAATTCATGTCTGAGCTTCTACCATTCAAAGAATAGATAGGAAAGCGTGAAAGAATAATTTCACAAATACATTTCCATTCTGTTTATTACAAGGGATACATGTTTTCAAGCAACAATTTAAGTAGCGTCACACAAGCTTATAATCAGTGATCAACCTCTTTTTACAAGGATACAAGAATATCATAAATCAAACATCATAGTTGTAAACCCTATGAAAGGGATCTATCATCAACACAAAGAGGAGGATGACTCCCGCCGCTGACTGACTTGACACTACCAAAGTTTGGATAAGAGACAGAAAGTGATGGAAATAAAATGAAAGCTCCAAACAGAACAACAAATCGAATGCGAAGCCGTTCAGTTCAAATTTGAAAGAGCTGTGATGGAGAAGAGGCTGAAGGAGTATGCAGATCATATGTCCCAACCATTTCGAGCAGTTATTACATTCTGCAGGTTGAACGAAATCGAGTTTGAGGAGATGAAAATTGACACTTCCTAAACCCCGCCAACTATCTCCTGAATATACAGATGAGATCCAAAATTTCAGTCAGTATTGGATTGGCATCACTCTAATTTACGATATGGCGCAGTGGCAAAATCAACTTTTGCAGATCATTATGTAATCAACACTGTATTAGGACCTGCACTTGGCCATCCACTGAATCCAAGAGCAACTTCTACAACAGAGGAAGTTCTACTATCTTCTTTATCAAATATTGAGAATATTTGGTTGAATGGAGATGTACAATTCCTTCTGCCATGGCTTTCGATGCTTCCGACGCACTCTCAGTAAACACTTTCTCAACGCGGCTCGTATCGGAAATCTCGATCTCCTAAAATTTTTTACGGAACAGTTAGATGAAGGGAAAGATTTAACGAAAACTATGGAAGCAATTAAAGATGCAAATAAGCGGGGTGTACCTCATTTTGGCTGCTCTTAAAGGACAAACTGAGATTTGTAACTACCTGTTGGAGGATTTGAAGCTTCAAATTGATTCGAAAGATGATGATGGGAAAACTGCTCTTATTCATGCTGCACAGATAAGACGTACTGCCACTGCTAAATATCTTATTGACCATGGTGCTGATCCTACTATTGCAAGCAATTTAGGAGCCACGACATTACATCATTCAACTGGAATAGGAGATATTGAGTTGCTGGAGCATTTTGCTGTTTAGAAGAATTGATCTCGACTTAGAAAGTGATGCGGGAACACCTTTAGTTTAGGTTGCTGGTCATGCTCAACAAGCTGCTGTTATTGTTCTATTAAAGCATGGTACAAATCCTAATGCTGAAACTGACAATAGCATTTCACCCCTCTCCAATATCCACAAACTCCTAAAATGCCAGATGTTGTAAAAGTAAACTCTACAGAGAAATAATTTGTATTCCACATCAAAACTAAGCCAGCAGATTGCCCATTTGAAACACCCGCCGACACAACTCGAACATGGCTTCGTAACCTGCATTCACAATAAATGATTGAATTATCATTCAACTTAGAGTGTATCTTCCGTCAACATAAACCAAAACCGGCACAACTGGCGGTCATTAACACAAGAATACAAGATTCAGGATAATGTACAAATACAACCTTTGAGATTACTTACATCAAGGATTTGAGCTAAGTCAGAAACAGGGTATTGGAAGAAGATTTAAATTGAGATTGCTTCAAGGATACAAACCAACTTCTGAGCTCTTTCTAAAACCGGTACCGTAGTTGACTCAACATACCCCCCACCTACATCAGGCAACTTGGAACGTAAGTATCGACTGTCATAAAAAACAATTAAATTAATACTCAGAAGGAGGAGCTGCCGTCAAAACTGAACTGAACTCACGACCAGAGTGTATCGTGTTGGATTTCGTGAGCAGTAGCTAATGGAGGTAAATGTTGCAACATTGAAGCTCAACAGTTACGCCTTCAAATTCCTACGAAAACGACTAAAGTCATCAGCTTGCATTTGAAAATAAGAGCCTGAAGAACTCCCCAACCAAGTCACTTTCACGACAGTGCGGTTTTATCCTGCAAGATTACCAACCCGAAAGTTAGTTCATGCTAATACAACCAGGAGTTCATGAAACCCTCACCGAGAAACACATGCTGAAACGAAAAACGTTTTACAGGCCGAGTTAAGGGGGCTGGTTCCGACGTTTTTTCTAATTCATGATGTATCTAGCGTGAAGATTCACTCCAGAAGCCCTTGAAGGGAAATGTTATAATTGAGATTGAAGAGGAATATCCTACAAATCAGTATCAACAGATTACCATGTTAGACAACAACAACATTAAACCAGAACTCGAAGAATTAATTTGAATGAATGACATGTTTGAACATGTTTTAATCTAAAAGGAAACAAAGTTATTGTCATGTCTCGCAGTGGTTTGTTTCCTTCCAAAACCATCCCACTGACAGGATCCGATAGAAATCAAATACATTCAAACCAGAGATCCCTAACACTCCTATAAATTAAGTTTAATCACAATTTGGAAGGAGGGAGTTCCAAAGACAAAATCTCAAATTGGTAAAGAAAAGAAAAACTTATCTGTGTTCGTTCGAATCCACCGTCGTCCACCCTCTTTTCCACCATCGTCGCCGTATTCGTGAATCGCAACCACGGTCCTTAAAGCCTCCCTCATTGCCGTTGAAACCCATGCAGAAAACCATAGAACGTGAGATTTTTTCTTTCCGCTAACACTTTACGTTGATTTTGTTTTGTTTTTTGATTTGTGTAGGAGAAGATAGAACATGCGGAGAAGAGGATGAAGAACAGAAATAGTTAATCGTAAACGGAAGAGAGGCGGGAAAGGGAAACGAAATTGACAGGAGATTAGGATCGACGGAAAACAATGGAAGATGGGAGAATCGACGGAGGGAAGAGGAAGAGGAAGTGGAATTTATGAATTAGGTTTTTTTAGTTTTTTATTTATGTTATATTTTGTTGTAATCGTATACTCGTCACACATGCACATCACGGTACACCATCACCATCGTAGCCATCCGTTGCCATCTGATCATTAATCACACAGCCCACAATGCAGCCCCACCGTGCACCTTCGCAAAGCAACCACGCATGATCGCCACACTTTTTTTCTTAATCCCCTAATTTAACTGCTAAACCTTCCCTTAAACCATTTAATCAACTTATAACCATTAATTAACCTGATTAATATAATAATTTTACCCCTTTTTTATTAATATTTTCTCTAATCAGTTTTAAAGTAACTAATAACCTAATTAATCTTTTTATAAACCCATTAATCTGACCTTAAAAAAACTTAATATATTTCTCTTTAAGTAACTATTAGCTTATTTATCTAATTAATCTTTTTTTCTAAACAACCTTTTAATTAATCAACCTTTTATGATTCTTTTTTTAATATTTATTTAACAAAACCTTTTATTATATAACAAGCCTATATAATCTTGTAGTAAAATCACCATAATAACAAAACTTTTAACCAAAACCAACTTATTTAATAAATATTTTATTAAAATCATTTTAATTAATCAACTATTTAATTAGATTCTCCCTAGTCATCCTTTTATAACTAAATAAATTCTTCTCAAAATAAATAATAATAAACACATTTTCTATATAACCCTTACCTTTTAATAAATAAATTATATCCATACTTACAAAACCATAATAATAACTTTTAAAATAAATAGAAATAACAACTTTTCTTATAATGACCGAATCCATCCCGCTTAATAATTTTTTTCCTCAAAATCTCTATTTATATTAATCTTTTCCATTTCTAATTATTATTTTTAAATCAATAATAAATTAAAGCTTTACTAAAACAAATCCAAAATAACTTTTAATCAAACACAACTTTTCTCTAAAAAATTTAAATTAACATTTTTTTTAAAATCAATCTCACCAAATAATATAATTTCTCATAAAAATAATTTTCTCTTAAAATCAATTCATCTAATGTAATTTCCTTAAAATCAATCCTACAGCTTAAATCAACATCGTAATGCAATCAATCGTGCACGCTTACGCCTCTCTCCGTTCACGCACTCACATTCACTCCCACACACTTTAGCGCTTTCATGCATTTATGTATGGAATTATTTACCGTCTTACTTTCTGCAATTTACATTTACCGCAATTTATATTATCGCATTTCCTTCCGTCCAAAGGAAGAACCTACACATGACTTAACACTTGTGTGTATCGCATCTACATTTGCATCATACTCCCCTATGATCCTTGATCCCATTCAAGTCGATCTTTTAGGACAGATCCTACCCCATAGGAGGACCTTCGTCTTTATCTTTACAACTTAGACAAACACATTCGACAACTCAATGCAAGATTATTCAAACATTAGAGAAGTAGATGTTAATCATCTTAAGCGAGATAGAATCTCCACCCCACAACAATACAATCTCTTACACCTGTGGCGGTTAAATCTCCCTTAAGATGCTAACTCATCTTTTCTCCTAAAATTAATCAATCAACTACCCTAAACCCGTAGGAACTTTGAACACAGTCAAAGAACTCCTCAAACCCTTTAGGGGAACTACAAATACTTTGATTCCACTCCTGTAAGGATATGTAGGCATAAGATACGACATCTTATCGAGTGTACTTAGAAATAAACCCCTAGGTCTTTCAACCATTAAGCAGATAAACCTTAGCAAATAAACAAACATAAAAACAAGAGGTTCCTGTAGAGTACTACAGAAACTTAGGATGCTAGCACCTTCCCTAAGTTTAACCAACCCCCGAACCTATAACTCTCTAGCTTGCATTTGCATTGCATTGTGGGCATTTTGATCTTTATCCCTTCCTTTGGACAAATCAAAGTTCAGTTGCAAATGAATTAAAGTTCAAGCTCATCAATAGCTTGGTATCCAAATTTCACCGCGACAGAAATGGCGAGTTCACTGGGGACACCTTAGTGGGTTTCCCTAACTTGCTTTTTATGTTTGTTTATATTTGCTTATATTTGCTTACTTGTATACTTTTTTGTTTGTTGTCTTTGGGTTGATACTCTTGAGTGGTGAGACAAAGTCCTACACCCGGACTTGAGAGAAATTATGATTGGATGGTGATATATTCGATGAGGCTTATAGGGAGTGAGTCCCGACTAAGTTGACTCGAGAATCCCGCTTAGTTGAGACCCTTTTGAAAATGGTTCGGTTGAACGAGTTTAGTCGTGAAAACTTTTACTATTCTCAATTGGAGTCCATGATGCTAAGGACCGTAGTTACCTTTAACCCCACTTTGGCCTTTATTAGGACGTAGTGCGAGACTATGAGGGAGTAAGTCCCGAAATAGCGCTACGCGATGCTACACTCAAAAGAAGTTCTCTTGAGAATATTATTAATCCCCGAGTTAGTTGGGAAATTGATAATATCCGAAAGATGGATTAATGACTTTGAGAACCTCTTTAGACCCTTGTTCTGCAGGTACAATCCACCTTTAGTCCATGTCCTTTGGGAATGAGTATACCCTTTGGCTCCATGCTCGTTGCAAACCTAGGGTCCCCTTTGTTTGTTTATCTTTTTGCATCTATGTGCTTACCTGTGTTTGTTGCATCCATATGGCATCATATTGCATTGGTTTCATGGAATCTCAAGCTAGTTTATAAACATTATAGAAACCAATAGGGATTACAAAAGAAAATATTTTAAAATATTCTTTTAAGAGTCCTAACTTGGATGACCTAAGGAAGTTAAGGGCGCTAATTGAAGAATCAAGGAAACCCAAAAGACAAATACAAAAGGCTTCCATTATCATCAATAGAAGTTCAAAAGAAAACTTTCATCAATATTGAAGATCCAAGTAATAAGAGGGTTTCCTTCCTTATTTTCCAACAAGAGATAGAGGATTTATTTTCCTTTATCACATTATCTTCAGATAGAAGAGCAAATCAACAAGCACGATGAAGGACTTCCTTAGGACTTTATTGGCTTTTATTTAGCTATTGGGTCAGGACTCTTATGAGAATGTTCATTTGTAATCGATATCAAAAAATAATAAACAAGTTTTCTTTGGGTACTCTGTGACGTTTATAAATACTTGAGTTCCATGAAACCTTTCGTTTTGCATTCTTGTATTTGCAATTCACATTTTTGCATCAGCATAGCATCCTTTGCATTCTGGGGGGGTCTCACTCTTGCTTCATCTTCACAGACAAACTGAATCACCAGTACAACATTCGAGCCATTCGACGCTAAAAGATGGATCAATTGGAACAAGAGAACAGAGTGCTCCGTGACGAAGTTGCAATCTTGAAGGAAAATTTGGAAAGGTTTAATGGTTTAGTTGAAGCTCTGTCTAACCAGTCTGCACTCAACAATCAAGAAGTTCAGAGGACCATTATCTCCGAAGTAGTATCAGCATCGATCCCAGTGGTGTCTACTGTTGCTGAAGTGACCTACAACATACCGCCAGGCTTCCCGTGGGGAATGCCTCCTCATTTTACTCCTACTGGATATCGCCCACCTGTTCTTGAGGGCCCTATCATAACCACTGTTCAAACCATTCCTGCAACTGCCGTGATGGCCACTGCACCACCACATGTGAATACTACTCCATATGTCCTAGACGAACCAATTCTCCATAGGACACCCAGTGAAACAATGGATTTTGAAGAAAGGATGAACGGTTTTCAAGACCAATTTTCCGAGATGCAGAAAGAATTAAGAGCCCTTCGTGGGAAAGATCTGTTTGGAAAAAGCGTTTCTGACTTATGTTTGGTTCCGAATGTCAAGGTTCTGCCAAAGTTTAAGGTCCCTGATTTCGAGAAGTACAAAGGGAATACTTGCCCTCAAAGTCATCTTATCATGTATGCCAGAAAGATGTCTGTGCAATCTGACAATGACTAATTGCTCATTCATTATTTCCAAGACATTCGGACAGACGCTGTGCTCAGATGGTATATGGGATTGGATAGTGCGAAGATTCGAACTTTCAACGATTTAGGCGGAGCCTTCATCAAACAATACAAGTATAATGTGGACATGGCTCCTGACCGTGAGCAATTGAGGGCCATGGCCCAGAAAGACAGAGAGAATTTCAAGGAATATGCTCAGCGATGGTGCGAGTTAGCCGCCCAAGTTATACCGCCATTAGAAGAAAAGGAAATGACCTAAATTTTTCTAAAGACTCTGGGTCCCTTCTTTTATGGGAAAATGGTAGCAAGTGCACCCAGTGACTTCACCGAGATGGTAAACATGGGAATGCGCTTGGAAGAGGGGGTTCGTGAAGAAAGATTAGTCAAGGAAGGGAGTGCTCCCAATAATGCTCAAAAGTATGGAAGTGGTTTTGTGAAAAATAGAGAACACGAGGCAAGTGTTGTGCAACAGGGATGATCCAAGAGAGGGTATCCGCCATCACATCAGGTTGCTACGGTTTATCAGCCACAACATCAACAAAATAAGCAAAATCAGCCATTCAACGATCAAAGTCGAGTACACAAACGAATAGACTTTGATCCCATCCCAATGACATACGCTAACTTGTTCCTAACTTTGATTCAAAAAGGTCATGTCCATACAAGAGCTCCACCTAAGGTATCCAAGAAACTTCCGTATTGGTACAAAGCTGACAAATTTTTCCCATACCATCAAGGTGCTCCAGGCCACGATATTGAGAACTGTTACGGTTTGAAAGCAGACGTTCAAAGGTTGGTTAAGTGCAGAATTTTATCCTTTAAGAGTTCCATTCCTAATGTGCAAGATAATCCCCCACCTCAGCATGGTTTGTCCTCCGCGAACATGATCCAAGGTTATTCGGGAAGCTCATATCAATATAGTGCCTGAAGATGAATCTGAAAGCGACGTAGCAGACGATTCTGCAAGCTTCTCCATTCCATACAAAGACTGAATAAAATCCTGAGAAGGGCTCATCAGGGTGTTTCCTTTTCGTTTGCTTATGCGTATTTCATTTCTTTGATTAAAAGCACGTTTGGCTTGTATGGCTTGTTTATTTTGAATAATTAATGAAATAAAATGTTTGTCTTGAAGAAATCCATTCGTTTCACTCGTAAAATGTTTTTCATAATTTATAACGCCTACTATACCCAATTCTCTCACTTTGGTGAATAATTGGAGGGAGGATGACGAAGTAAAATGCCAGGATCTCTCATTGTATGCTTTTGAATAAAAACTTACTGATGATGTAAGGCATATGTTTCGAACCTCCAGAAATAGTTAACCCTTCTTTTAAGCCTTGAGAAAGGATCTGTTTTTTTCTTTCCCAAACCAAAACCTCGTTTTAACCTGGGGCAGGGTATCATCAAAAATGAGCATCTTCCAAAAATTGGGTGGGCACAAATATACTTTGACCCTTTATTCCTCTGATTTACAAGTCATAAACTAAACCCATATATATAACCATAAAGTCCTAATTGAAGTAAGGTTTAGTTCGAAAATGTACTTGATGATATATCATTTCCCGACTCCTATGATCCATGCTCAACTTTGTTGGCATTATAAGATTAATTTATATCCTAACCAATGATTTTGGTCGCTAGTTACTGGGATACCTTTTTTTTCAAAAGAAACAAACCTCAAGACAAACGTATGTTGCATTGATAAATTCAGAATTAACATTTCTGACTTGCTAACCTTGTTTGATATCTTAGAAAGATTACACATAAGCATCAATAATATGTTTTTCTATTGGAACTTGAAGACTCTGCTGACCTGGGGCAAGTTTGTTTCCCAGTGGCTAGTTCTAATGCAAGTTTGACTTCATCTATAGCACAAGATTGAAGACTCAGCTATACCATCAATCAAGGGCAGTTACGTCGAGGTTCAGCGAATCTCTCCAAGAATTTGAAAACAGTAGGGCATTTGGACGCCATGTTTTCTGTAAAATCCTCTCGGGACGACTTTTATCATGAATTGTGTGACTTGGAGCACTTCAGAGTCGAAGAGGGTTGTGACAATTCGGTAGTGAATATTTTCAACGCAAGAAAACTTCAGTTGGTAACCTGAGAATTCCCGGTGAGCCGATAAGCTTGACCTCTCCAGCGAAGGGGATGTTTATTTCATCCCCACGAATCCTCGACTCCGGCATATTCAACAGCTTTGTTAACCCAGGTTTCCCCATGTGAAGCAGATATTTATTTTATCCATGAAGGTTCTCAGAGTTACGAGGTGGGATTCATTCCCCAATGGATATGTATTCTCATTTTCAACAAGATAACTGAGATTCATAATGACAGATCCTTCAGTAAGATCAAGATGTTATTCCCCAAGTGGGATGTCCTCCATTCCCCAAGAGATGTTTTTGAAGTCTTGAAGCAAGACTGTGATCCTGTATATGGCCCTCCACCTATCAACAGTGATGCTTCTATCTTCGAAGATTGAGGGAATTCTAAAAGCAAGTGTACATTCTTCAAGCAATGTTTGATCTGTGAAGATTTGGTTTGTGTGCCTGCCGCCTGAGATGTTTTTTTCATCTTTGTTTGGTTTTGTTAGCATACGCATAACATATAGATAGATAGCATGGCATGTGCATTTTGCATCTTTGTGTTTGTTTGTTCTATCACTCTGGTTGTGTTATCACCAAGTGACTGGGTGTGTCTTCTCCTTCCAATTAGAGTTGTTAGCTTTAGGCAGAAAAAGCGCAATATTTCTATTTCCCCACGGAGATCGATCCTCGTGGAAGATGTTTATTTTAGTTGTATATTCCCAATTGAGTTCATGCCTTAATGGTCGAGTCTTGCTTGACAGTTTCTCTTCAGTTATTTCCTGAATTGAACTTCGGTCTTTGGCAATCACATTGTGGACATCTCCAACTTTTGAATATGGATTAAGTGTGCATTTATTTTGCACTTTACCTCGAGATTGGCCTTTGTGAAGATAATTATTGAAGATGGATATTTTCTCCAATGGTATTATCAGATTTCCTCGACAATTTGCATCCAAATTACAAGCAACCTCTTTATTTGAGCAACACGTTTTGATCAAGATCTTATTCAAAACGACAAAGGGCAGTCTCCACAAGACAATTTGTCAATCCCCAGTGATTTTATCAAGATTATCAACCTGACAGAAATCCTTCAGAGAAGTTTGTCGAAGACCTTACAGATATTTTCTCTTTATGTTAGAACCTACAGAGTTTCAGACATATTTTATAACTACAACAAAAAGATACTCCTCAGGAATGTATTTCCCCAATGAGTCCATCGCACAAGATTAATTCCATCAAATGGCATCTCTCCCAAGAAGATTGGTGAAGTTTATTACATTGTTCTCTCTTTACTTGAGAAGACATTTTTGCTAATCAACCGGTCTACATCTCTTCTGAAGATCACCGTTGAAGCTTTACAATCTCTAGTACATTTTGATTTTTGGTCAGACGCCTTGGCTTAGGCTACCATATGTTTGGTAGTAGGTGATCTCTATTTTCAAGTTTATTACCTTTGCTTAGGCTATCATACATTTGATAGTAGGTAATATACCGTATCTTTTGGGTCATACACCTTTTCTTAGGCTGCCATATGTTTGGTAGTAGGTGATCTCTCCTTTTGGGTTATTACCTTTTCTTAGGCTATCATATGTTTGATAGTAGGTAATATACCGTGTTTTGGGTTATTACCTTTTCTTAGGCTATCATATGTTTGATAGTAGGTAATATACCGTGTTTTGGCTGTTGCCTTTTCTTAGGCTATCATATGTTTGATAGTAGGTAACACATCTTATTGTGGTCAGACATCTTTCTTAGGCTACCATACGTTTGGTAGTAGGTGATCTTTCCTTCTTTAAGTTTATTACCTTTTCTTAGGCTATCATACATTTGATAGTAGGTAATATACCATTTCTTTTGGTCAGATACCTTTTTTTAGGTTGCCATATGTTTGGTAGTAGGTGATCTCTCCTTTTGGGTTATTACTTTTTCTTAGGCTATCATACGTTTGATAGTAGGTAATATACCGGGTTTTGGGTGATACCTTTTCTTAAGCTATCATACGTTTGATAGTAGGTAACACATCTTCTTGTGGTCAGATACCTTTGCTTAGGCTGCCGAGATTGGTAGTAGATCATCTTTCCTCTTCATGCTGCCTTTGCTTAGGCTATCATATGTTTGATAGTAGATAATGGGCGTTTCTTGTTTCAACCGAATATCTTTGTTTAGGCTGACACGTTGGTAATAGACTACCCTTCACCTTCAAGATCTCGTTTCACTGTCCAAGCTACTGTACTCCTGGTGGTATTATTAGCTTATCTTCATTTTGGAGAATCCATAATGTTGATTGTTATCTTTCCCTGTGGAGTCTCGCATCGTTGATTCTGTTCTCCAGGTGTTGTGTCCAGTTACTCCCCTGTGGCATCATTTCCCCACAGGAGCTCTGTCTAGCATTTTCATATCATTGCATATCATTTGCATTCGGTGACTTCTTAGGGCCAAAAATTCGTGCAATGTTTATATTTAAGTCCCTCCTATCTCGTCGAGACGAAGATCCCAATCTCCATATCTCCGGATAGAAGGAACTTAAATAGGGGCATCTGTCGCACCCTAATTTTTGACCTTAAGATTTCACCTCCTTGTGGGTTTTATCTTCTTACTTTTATGTGTGACTAACAAGCATGTGCAGTTTCCTTTTGCTTTAGAGGCATCTCGGGAAAAGCTCGTCAAGAAATGGTTCATATGAGAGATGAGATCACGGGCTCGTGTTTGGCTCATATCTATTTGAGTTCATTTGGTGTAGTTCATGTGGATCGAATTGAAGGCGGATGCGAGAACTTGCAATCTAAGTACCCAATTTTCAGTTGTATTCTAGTCTTTTCCTAAGATCAAAGTATATAAGGTTCTCCACATTAAGATGAAAGACACGCGAGTTACAACACCGTTTTTGTTTGATCAAGGATCTACAACGCTTTTTTTACAAGAGTTTTCTTTATTTTAAGAAATTCAAGATCTTAAGGTATCATCTGGGTTGCGAGATTCATATCATTTAAAGGTGGTCCCGAGGGTCAATTTTCAAACTCAAAGCATCATTCAAGCTTTTCAATTTCAAGAAGTATGGAAGTTCTGTCACCTTTTAATTCACGGGTGGCTCAATGTCATCAATTTGAGTCCTATGTTAGATCATGAACACAATTCATGTCTGAGCTTCTGCCATTCAAATAATAGATAGGAAAGCGTGAAAGACTAATTTCACAAATACATTTCCATTCTGTTTATTACAAGGGATACATGTTTTCAAGCAACAATTTGAGTAGCGTCACACAAGCTTACAATCAGTGATCAACCTCTTTTTACAAGGATACAAGAATATCATAAATCAAACATCATGGGTGTAAACCCTATGAAAGGGATCTATCATCAACACAAAGAGGAGGATGACTCCCGCCGCTGAATGACTTGACACTACCAAAGTTTGGATAAGAGACAGAAAGTGATGGAAATAAAATGAAAGCTCCAAACAGAACAACAAATCGGATGCGAAGCCATTCAGTTCAAAGTTGAAAGAGCTGTGATGGAGAAGAGGCTGAAGGAGTATGCAGATCTTATGTCCCAACCATTTCGAGCAGTTATTACATTCTGCAGGTTGAATGAAATCGAGTTTGAGGAGATGAAAATTGACACTTCCAAAACACCGCCAACTATCTCCTGAATATACAGATGAGATCCAAAATTTCAGTCAGTATTGGATTGGCATCACTCTAATTTACGATATGGCGCAGTGGCAAAATCAACTTTTGCAGATCATTATGTAATAAACACTGTATTAGGACCTGCACTTGGACATCCACTGAATCCAAGAGCAGCTTCTGCAATAGAGGAAGTTCTACTATCTTCTTTATCAAATCTTGAGAATATTTGGTTGAATGGAGATGTACAATTCCTTCTGCCATGGTTCCCGATGCTTCCGACGCACTCTCAGTAAACACTTTCTCAACGTGGCTCGTACCGGAAATCTCGATCTCCTAAATTTTTTTACGGAACAGTTAGATGAAGGGAAAGATTTAACGAAAATTGTGGAAGCAATTAAAGATGCAAATAAGCGAGGTGCACCTCATTTTGGCTGCTCTTGAAGGATAGACTGAGATTTGTAACTAGCTGTTGGAGGATTTGAAGCTTCAAATTGATTCGAAAGATGCTGATGGGAAAACTGCTCTTATTCATGCTGTACGGCAAGGACGCACTGCCACTGCTAAATATCTTATTGACCATGGTGCTGATCCTACTATTGCTAGCAATTTAGGAGCCACGACATTACATCATTCAGCTGGAATAGGAGATATTGAGTTGCTGGAGCATTTTGCTGTTCAGAAGAATTGATCCCGACTTAGAATGTGATGCGGGAACATCTTTAGTTTGGGCTGCTGGTCATGCTCAACAAGCTGCTGTTACTGTTCTATTAAAGCATGGTACAAATCCTAATTCTGAAACTGAAAATAGCATTTCACCCCTCCAATATCCACAAACTCCTAAAATGCCAGATGTTGTAAAAGTAAACTCTACAGAGAAAGAATCTGTATTCCACATCAAAACTAAGCCAGCAGATTGCCCATTTGAAACACCCGCTGACATAACTCGAACATGTCTTCGTAACTTGCATTCACAATAAAGGATTGAATTATCATTCAACTTAGAGTGTATCTTCCGTCAACATAAACCAAAACCGGCACAACTCGCTGTCATTAACACAAGAATACAAGATTCAGGATATTGTACAAATACAACCTTTGAGATTAATTACATCAAGGATTTGAGCTAAGTTAGAAACAGGGTATTCGAAGAAGATTTAAATTGAGATTGCTTCAAGGATACAAACCAACTTCTGAGCACTTTCTAAAACTGGTACCGCAGTTAACTCAGCAAACCCCCACCTACATCAGGCAACTTGGAACGTAAGTATCGACTGTCATAAAAAACAATTAAATTAATACTCGGAAGGAGGAGCTGCCGTCAAAACTGAACTGGACTCACGACCAGAGTGTATCATGTTGGATTTCGTGAGCAGTAGCTAATGGAGGAAAACGTTGTGACATTGAAGCTCAACAGTTACGCCTTTAAATTCCTACGAAAACAACTAAAGTCACCAGCTTGCATTTGAAAATAACAACCTGTAGAACTCCCCAACCAAGTCACTTTCACGACAGTGCGGTTTTATCCTGCAAGGTTACCAACCTGAAAGTTAGTTCATGCTAATACAACCAGGAGATCATGAAACCCTCACCGAGAAACACATGCTGAAATGAAAAACATTTTACAGGCCGAGTTAAGGGGGCTGGTTCCGACGTTTTTTCCAATTCATGATGTATCTAGCGTCAGGATTCACTCCAGAAGCCCTTGAAGGGAAATGTTATAATTGAGATTGAAGAGGAATATCCTACAAATTAGTATCAACAGATTACCATGTTAGACAACAACAACATTAAACCAGAACTCGAAGAATTAGTTTGAATGAATGACATGTTTGAACATGTTTTAATCTAAAAGGAAACAAAGTTATTGTCATGTCCCGCAGTGGTTCGTTTCCTTCCAAAACCATCCCACCGATAGGATCCGATAGAAACCAAATGCATTCAAACCAGAGATCCCTAACACTCAAATAAATTAAGTTTAATCACAATTTGGAAGGGGGGAGTTCCAAAGACAAATCCTCAAATTGGTAAAGAAAAGAAAAACTTATCTGTGTTCGTTCGAATCCACCACCGTCCACCCTCTTTTCCACCATCGTCTCCGTCTTTGTGAATCGCAACCACCGCCTTCAAAGCCTTCCTCATTGCCGTCAAAACCCCTGCAGAAAATCATAGAACGTGAGATTTTTTCTTTCCGCTAACACTTTACGTTGTTTTTGTTTGGTTTGTTGATTTGTGTAGGAGAAGATAGAACATGCGGAGAAGAGGATGAAGAAGAGAAAGAGTTAATCGCAAACGGAAGAGAGGCGAGAAAGGGAAAAGAAATTGACAGGAGATTAGGATCGACGGAAAACAATGGAAGATGGGAGAATCGAAGGAGGGAAGAGGAAGAGGAATGGGAATTTAGGAATGTGGTTTTTTTTAGTTTTTTATTTTTGTTATATTTTGTTGTAATCGTATACTCGTCACACACGCACATCACGGTACACCATCACCATCGTAGCCATCCGTTTTCATCTGATCACTAATCACACAGCCCACAATGCAGCCCCACCGTGCACCTTCGCAAAGCAACCACGCATGATCGCCACACTTTTTTTCTTAATCCCCTAATTTAACTGCTAAACCTTCCCTTAAACCATTTAATCAACTTATAACCATTAATTAACCTGATTAATATAATAATTTTACCCCTTTTTTATTAATATTTTCTCTAATCAGTTTTAAAGTAACTAATAACCTAATTAATCTTTTTATAAACCCATTAATCTGACCTTAAAAAAACTTAATATATTTCTCTTTAAGTAACTATTAGCTTATTTATCTAATTAATCTTTTTTTCTAAACAACCTTTTAATTAATCAACCTTTTATGATTCTTTTTTTAATATTTATTTAACAAAACCTTTTATTATATAACAAGCCTATATAATCTTGTAGTAAAATCACCATAATAACAAAACTTTTAACCAAAACCAACTTCTTTAATAAATATTTTATTAAAATCATTTTAATTAATCAACTATTTAATTAGATTCTCCCTAGTCATCCTTTTATAACTAAATAAATTCTTCTCAAAATAAATAATAATAAACACATTTTCTATATAACCCTTACCTTTTAATAAATAAATTATATCCATACTTACAAAACCATAATAATAACTTTTAAAATAAATAGAAATAACAACTTTTCTTATAATGACCGAATCCATCCCGCTTAATAATTTTTTTCCTCAAAATCTCTATTTATATTAATCTTTTCCATTTCTAATTATTATTTTTAAATCAATAATAAATTAAAGCTTTACTAAAACAAATCCAAAATAACTTTTAATCAAACACAACTTTTCTCTAAAAAATTTAAATTAACATTTTTTTTAAAATCAATCTCACCAAATAATATAATTTCTCATAAAAATAATTTTCTCTTAAAATCAATTCATCTAATGTAATTTCCTTAAAATCAATCCTACAGCTTAAATCAACATCGTAATGCAATCAATCGTGCACGCTTACGCCTCTCTCCGTTCACGCACTCACATTCACTCCCACACACTTTAGCGCTTTCATGCGTCTATGTATGGATTTATTTACCGTCTTACTTTCTGCAATTTACATTTACCGCAATTTATATTATCGCATTGCATTCCGTCCAAAGGAAGAACCTACACATGACTTAACACTTGTGTGTATCGCATCTACATTTGCATCATACTCCCCTATGATCCTTGATCCCATTCAAGTCGATCTTTTAGGACAGATCCTACCCCATAGGAGGACCTTCATCTTTATCTTTACAACTTAGACAAACACATTCAACAACTCAATACAACATTATTCAAACATTAGAGAAGTAGATGTTAATCATCTTAAGTGAGATAGAATCTCCACCCCACAACAATACAATCTCTTACACTTGTGGCGGTTAAATATCCCTTAAGATGATAACTCATCTTTTCTCCTAAAATCAATCAATCAACTACCCTAAACCTGTAGGAACTTTGACCACAGTCAAAGAACTCCTCAAACCGTTTAGGGGAACTACAGATGCTCTGATTCCACTCCCGTAAGGATATGTAGGCATAAGATGCGACATCTTATCGAGTATACTTAGAAATAAACCCCTAGGTCTTTCAACCATTAAGCAGATAAACCTTAGCAAATAAACAAACATAAAAATAAGAGGTTCCTGTAGAGTACTACAGAAACCTAGGATGCTAGCACCTTCCCTAAGTTTAACCGACCCCCGAACCTATAACTCTCTAGCTTGCATTTGTATTGCATTGTGGGAATTTCGATCTTTATCCCTTCCTTTGGACAAATCAAAGTTCGGTTGCAAATGAATTAAAGATTCAAGCTCATCAATAGCTTGGTATCCAAATTTCACCGCGACAGGTTGATGGCCCAGTGTCCATCGAGCTGTGATGATTGCTACCACATGCGTTGAGTCTTGTTGCATTTGCATTTATGAGTCATTTGGATTAATTTATGATGGTGTGGTCTTTGAGGCCTATTGATGAATATGATGATGTTGAATATGACTATGACGCCATTTATATGTTGATTTTCATACATTGATTATTATGAGTCGTTTTACTCACCCTGCCTATTTGAATGTTACCTCCTCGTGGGTAACGTGCAGATGACCAGGTTTAGCCGTGGATGTCGTCGAGGATATTTTTGAAGTTTTGAGTTGTTAGTCTTTTGGTTAACTTAGAGGGTCTTGCTCTGATATGTAACATCGGGTTGGGGTCTTTTGAGTTAAACTATGTTTTATTTGAGTTTATTTTGATTATCTTCCCGTATGAGAAAAAACTTTGATTTATGCCTTTTTAGCTTCGCTGCTTTGTGCAATTTGATGTATTTTGGAAAAACTCGTTGTTTACGGAGTCTTGGCCTATTTTGATTATTTGAGAAATGTACGCCTTTTTTGGTGGGTTTTATTAAATCTAATAATTTACTCTGATAATATGTGAATAAATGTGCCTTTTAATTGTGGGGTAGAAAAGGGTGTTACAACATCTCTTCGAGAAGTTTGGTGAAGATTCTTACAGTTGATCTTTCTCTTTATTTAAGAAGACATGTTTTACAAATCAACCAGCCTGCATCTCTTTTGAAGATCCCCGGTGATGTTTCCTAATCTCTAGTAAGTTATGGATGCCCGTTGAAATCTTCAATCTTCAGTAAAGTTCCAATCCCCTGTGAAGATACTCTCCCATAAATATTCACCTTTCCAGGAAGAAATTGAGACCAGTCCATGGTTTATGACCCGATACAAGGGGAGGTTTATTTTACCCTTTTCAAGCGAAATACTTAATTAAAGAAGAAACTGAGACCAGTTTGTGGCTTATGACCTGAGATGAGGGGAGGTTTATTTGACCCTTTTCAAGTGGAATACTTAATTAAAGAAGAAACTGAGACCAGTCTGTGGCTTATGACCCAAGACGAGTGTTGCACCTCAAAATTTGTCCAACCTTTTCTTTACTTGGTTTATGTTTCATTTCATTATTCTAGTATATTGCATTGCATAGCATTTTGCATTTATAGGGGATCAAGAGATGTTTGTATAACAAAAGGAATTTGCCAAGGGTTCTAAGCCTGATTAAGATGTTGTATTCAAGTTGTCAAGTGGTTATCATCATCAGAAGACGGACAGAGCCCTTTGAGAAAGCAAATCAATGTATGTGGTTCACCTCCTATTTAGAAAGCAATTTGAGGGTCATCTGAAGATCACAAGTCCATGGTTATGGAGGTAGATTATCATTAAGCTCATTGGATACCTTAAGGGTCATTGTGGAGCTCATCCAAGTGTTTATGCCAAGTGTTAGTGGCTACAGTTGAAAAAGGTTGGAATTAGGGTTTCATTTCTAATCAGGCTAAATTTGCTTTTAAAGAAAAAAACTTGTTTCCATGGTCTTCCATATGTCCTAAGGTGTTTGAGGATGAGTAATTGACCATCAATTTTAATCAGAAGAGCTCAAATTGATCAGTTGATTGAGAATCGGGATATTTGAAGAAAAGTCAACTGTGTAGTGGAAAAAGTCAACTCCTGACTTTTATAGGTCAAGATCATGATCCCTAATTTCAATATGACCAATGGGTGGAATTTAATCAAGAAAAGTCAAGGGAATCATGAAAAATCAAAGGTTGTTGAAAGTTGCCATTTTGGGAATTAGGGTTTTAGAAACTTTCCATTTTTGGAAAGTTTTATGTTTGGAACAACTATTTTCAAAGCCAATTTTCTTCATGATCAGGGTTTCAAATGAACCTTTAGCCAACATCAAAGTTGTTCCTTGTATCTCAAGCTTTCTTTTGAGTACCAATTCATAATCATATGATGTTTGGAGCTCATGTTATGATCGATAAAAGTTGGAGATTTCAATGGTTTCAAAAGTTGTTAAGTTTGGGCAGATTTTTGCACCACTTTGCAAGCCAATTTTCATCACCTTCTTGATGTCAAATGAAACTTTGTCCCAAATGAAAGTTGTAGAGTGTATTCTAAGCTTTCCAAAGAGTCTAAGAAGTCCTCAATTGGATTTGAGAAGCTCAAGTTATGGATGTGCAAAGTTGGGAAAAAATAAGCCAATTTCATAACTCAAAATTTTTTCTAAGTTATTCATGAGCAGTTTGCTTGCCGTGATTTTCAACCACAAATTTCATGATCTTCCAATCCTCAAATCAAGACAACTCCAACATGAAATTTGTTCTACTCCATGCCCTCTTTCATTTGAGTCCAAGATCAAAGTAATTGGATTTGTGAGCACAAAGTTATCATTGATCAAAGTTGGTACATTCAACATTTTTGCCAAAGAATGAAAGGTGGGTTTTTGTTGGTTTGCTTCTATTCATTAGCCTTCACACTCTCCCATGCGCATGGGAGGTTGTTTTTGTTGCTACCAAGTTTTTCCAAAAACCAGCATAACCCCCTTTCTTGCCATTTTGTCATTTTCAAATAATTACCCAAATGAGCTATGAGGCAAAACCAACATAGCCCAAGGTCTTCCCACATTGCTGCAACACCATTTCTGCATCCACCCTTGATTCAAAAAAGTGACCATGGGGATAAAAATCTGTCCATTCACCTTCTTGCCTTGGTCAAACCCTAAAAACCTGATTTCATTCAGTATTTAAGCTAAGCATTAGTTCACACAAACCCTAGCCACCACTTGTGCGAAAATCATAAGAAAAGCTTTTGACATTTTCTCTTAAAACTGCCCTAGAAAGCCAACTGTTAGTTTCAAAAGGGAGACTTCAAAGCTTGGGAGAAGGAGAGGTAGCTTGTTGTTGGTTTTTGCTCAAGATAGTATGCAAGAGGTAAGCATCACAAAACTCTTTGATTTATTGTATCAGTAGCATTAAAGCATGTGCTAGTTCTGTTGGTGTTGTTTAGCTGTTTGGAGTATGAATATACCTTTGAATATGCCTTTAACATATGTTGTTCATGTATTGTGAATCATGGTTAAGGTTCTGTTTTGAGTGGTTTGGTTTTGTCATTATGGTCACAAATGTGTTGATTCATGTACTTGGCCATGTCCTGTATGGAAATATGCAGTTGTGGTATGATTTGTGTTTATGATTGCTTTTAGGGCTTCAGTTTTAGCATCCTAGGTTATGAACTTAATGTTTGAGCCTAGGTTGGTTAGGTTTGGTTTTTTGGGCCTTGTGTTGATTTGTGAACAACTTTGGTATCATGGATTTTTTTTAATGAGTCTGTTAAGGCACTTCATGTTTGGATCTGTTAGCTGCTCCATTGAGTTCATGATTGGATTTTGACAAGGTTTGAGTTTGGTGCTGTTGAGATATGGATCCTTAAGTTTAGGTGTTTTGATATTGTGATTGATACTTTAGGATGTTTGGCTTGAGACATTAAATAAGGCTTGCTACCATGAGTTCCTTTTAAGACTATTGTTTGCCTCAACTCTGTTCATGTTTTTAAAGGTATTTTGTTTTGGTTGTTTTTTAGCTTGGTGTATTTTGAGTGCGTTGGTGTTCACCTTTAGGGCTTATGTTGCAAGAGGTAGGGTGCTTGACTTGGTTCATGCTGAGACTCATTGTGCTTTTGACCATTTAGTGGACAAGTTAGCTTTTAGCAGGTGGTAGGTTAGTGCAATTGGTATGCTGCAAACAGGGAGGTTTGGTGAGTGTTTCAACTTGTTAAGATATGCTGATAGGTTGTCTTAGTGAGATCTGTTGGAGGCCTCAGATTTACTAAGCTTGGTTAGCATGTTTGAGGCAAGCTATGAGGTTTGAGGTAATGAGATTTAGTTGGTTCATGCTGTGGTTTCTGTTAAGGGGGTTTATTTGGAACTGATGACCAGGTTATAGTTGTCCTATATGGCTGTTTGAACACATACCAAGCCTAAGTTTCAAACATGGATGGCATATTGAGATATTGATGTCATACTATGTTTGTTGTCTACAAATTGTTGGAAGGTTTGCATTTTTCTCATCAAGTTTCCCATTGGCCTTTTAAATTGGAATAGGTCAGACTCATATTTTTTTGGCTAGTTGAGTTGATATGAAATTAAAGTTTCTGCATAAGAGTTGTTGCTGTCAAGATCATTAGTGCTTGATTGTGGATATTAATGACCAAACTGCCACTGTCATGGGATAGAAGATGGGACTATCTAGGGGCTGTTGACACAATTTGTGAATTTGGATTCATCGGTTCATGGTGAGATTTTTCAGAGTTGTTGACTATTTGTTTGGATATGTCAGTGTTTGGTCCTGATCAGTCTTGAGTAGTTTCCTTTGAGGTTTTGAGGTTAGGTTGTGATTCTTAGGTTGTTCAATCTAGAGTTGAGGTGTAATATTGTTGAGGCATATTAATGACTGTTAACTAGAGCAAGCTGGTTATTTCATAGCTGTTACAATTTTGGCTTCCTTGTGATAAGCAGTTGGGTTTCACTTGGCTGTCGGATTTGTTTCTCATGTTAGGGTTGTTTTGTGGCTGTCATTGGATAGGTTATTTGGTTTGAGCATACTGTCAAGTCAGTATGACTTTGGTGTTTATTCTTGACAGAGCTTAGGTTGGTCTTTTCTTGATTTTGAGCCTTGACATTACCTGGTGTATGGTAATTATCATAAAGAGGTTAATGTTTGATTTGGTAATGCTTAAGCTTTTATTTGAGGAATCTCCAATTGTCATATGTGTGCATGGGACTGTTATTGGATTTTATGCAGGATGTTGTTATTGTTGTTGTGACTCTTGTTCATTTGAGTTGTTGACTACCATTAGGACAGTTTGTGGATTTGTTGTTTTGTTTAAGGAACACCACACTGTTGGAACATTGGCGCATTGTTATGTTAAACTTTGAATCTCTTAATGAAATTATGTGTGCTTGATAACACAAGGTTGTAACATGTCATGTGGAGAAAATTACTTGCTATGAAGAATTGGTGTCTGTCTTTGTGTGCAATGGGTGATTTAGTGTTTGAGGCTGGCAAGGGCCAAGGTTTGTTTTACAGCAGTGTACTGGTCATAGCAATGTCCACTATTTGGAAAGTTTGATGACAACAGTTAGCCACTAGCCTCATAACAGTGTTGCTCCTAGTTTATCTTTAGGACAGTAGTTTTTTTGATAATTTGAGTATCACTGTTGGAACTGTGTGGTGTGTTTGACAACTTGCTTGGTAGTTGGGATTCTTGAGATTTCATTTGTGTGTTTGGCTTTGACTAATTAAAACCCTGATGTTGAAATGGCAAATCAAAGTGGTCCATGTTGCTTGTTGTTGGATTCATGCCCTTGAGATTTTTGTTTTGACATGAATACTGCTTGGAATTTCTGCTGCACAGCCTCTGCTGAGGATTCATCAATTTGTTATCTGCCCATCAGTTTCCATGCTTGAAATCTTTTGAAAAAGAACTTTGATTGTTTAGAGTTGTCTTTTTGAATTTCAACACTAACATGTTTGTTGAGCCACTGCTGTTTTTAAGGTTCCTTCTTACAAAAAAGATGAGTTTGGTTTGTTATTCAAAGAGATTACAATCATCATGAGTAGCAGGTTTAGAATTGAAGTAGACATGTGTTTGGTTTGAACTCACTCTTATTGTGATCACCTTGTTTTAAGTTTAGTCATGTTCATGATAGCAACTCAAATACCATTTCTTGCTCTATCGTTTTTTTGATCAAACTTGCTGTCAGAACCTATTCCATACCTAATTTGAAAATTGCTCAGACCCTCACTTGCTCTTGATTGCATCAGTTTTTGAGTCTTGAACTCCAATTGCATTTCAAATTCTATGTGTGCGTGAACCATCGTATTTTGAGTTAGAGGATTGATTTGAAGGAATGAGTGTCACCATCGTGTTCCTCATCAAAAATCAAGCAGGGTAGGCTTTTACTTCATCAAATTTGGTTGAGTTTTGAGGAAATTGGGATCAAAACGTATTTCATTGGTTTTGCTTTGTCTTGCTTTGAAGTCCAGCCCAGAAACACGCGTCTGGATGGTTCTTATTTGATGGGGGTGGTTTGATACACGAATGTATCGCCACCCTAGTGGTTAAGCACCTTTCCATTTCACACCCAAACCCCGGTTCGAGCCCAGCTAGGGTCGTTTTTTGCTTTTTCTTTGTTTTATTTTCCATGTTTTACATTAATTCTTCCTTTTTCCTTTCCCTTACCACATGCGCGCAGTGGTAGAAGTGGTTTAGTTTTGAACCTGTAGCTTTGAGGTCAGGGGTTCAAACCCTTGTGGCAACATTTCTTCTTTTTAGCACTTATTTATTTCATTTTAATTCTTTTCCTTTATTTATTTTTTAAAGTAGCTTTTTTTTAAATAATATTAAAAAAACAAAAAAATCATATATTTATATTTTTTTGATGTGATAATTCATTTTCCATCCTTTTTATATATTATTTTACTTCTTTTTATTTTAATCTTCATTTTAACTTTCATTCTTATTTTTTGTCATTGGATTAACAAATTAATGTGTTTTCTCTTCCATTTTTATTTTCTTTCTCATTTCATCTGCGATTGATTTATTTAGTGTTTACTTGGCCTTGTGCCATGATCCCCCCTAGGATTCCTAGTCCCTCCGTTTAGGATGGGAGTAGGAGAGACATTAGGTGTTCAATCCTTTGCATGATAACATTAGGAAGTTTCCCCTTACCTCAATATTAGGATCACCATTGCATGACAACTTTAGGTTTGGTTTAGTCCCCCTTTAGTGACCTTTCTCTTCTCATCTCAAAACAATCATAAAACACCTAATAAAGGTTAATGATTATTGTGTGTCACGAGCCTTAAGCACTTGGGAAAGGGTCGTTGAGGGGTTTCCCTTCAATGATTTGAATGTTTAGCATAGCACCCTTTGGGTGATATGCGACACATTCACTCCTAAGTCATAATCTCTAGTGCGATATGAATTGCAAACCATTCAAAAACACTTCTTCTCTAAAAAACACAAAAACACTTCAAACCTTTTCTTCATCCTTCGGGATCTTAATCAGGAAAATCTTTTCAGATAAAAAGAGTATCGTTAACTCTTGGTTCTATCGCAAACAGTAACGCCTAAGTCTCCAATGGTCGAGCTGTATACACCAAACTGCTAGAACTAATTGTTAACCCTACTCGCCTAAAAAAACAGTTGAACAAACCTGTGTTCCCTTTTAGCCCGAACTACGTTTGCTCTGATTTCTCGTACCAGACGAGGATACGTAGGCACAAGACGCGATGTCATGGCGAGCAACCTTCCCCCCCCCCCCCCCCCCCCCCCCGTCCTCTCAGCCGTAGTTAGCCGAACTACGTTGACTCTGACTTCTCACTTCAAATGAGATACGTAGGCACAAAGTGCCGTTTCTTTGCTGAGTCACTTCTTTTTCTTTTGTCCTCAATCCTTTAGCATAGATAGATCTACACCCTTATAGACTAGACAACAAGCATGGATCCCGTCGAGTATGACGGACGTGAGGGGTGCTAACACCTTCCCCTTGCGTAACCGATTCCCGAACCCGAGATTTGGTTGCGATGACCGGTCTTATCCCTCTTTTCGTTAGGTTTTCTCTGAGCGTTTCCTTTCCCTCTCTTGGGATATATAACGCACGGTGGCGACTCTTCTGTCATTGCCGACCTCGATTTTCGCAGTAGCGACAACTGGTGACTCTGCTGGGATAAATAACGCACGGTGGTGACTCTTGTTTGTTTATTTTTGGATGTGTACGTATGTGCTTTATCTTTCTTTATTTGCTTTCCGCATGATTCATTATTGCTGTGTTGTGGGGAGGGATTATTCCATTGAGAGATAAGCGAGACCCAGGCTTGAGTATAGACTTAGCTTTAGAAGTGGAAAGTAGTGGTGAGCCTGTATGCCTTGCATGCACCAGCTAGCCATGAAATTCGCGCTCAGACGAGATTTTCTTTGACGATTTTCTTTCTGGCCCTTTGGGCTCGAAGGAATTTTGGATCTGGGGATTGTTGACTCTGGGAACCGATCACTTGTAAGTCAGCTAAGTGAGGCCTCTTCAGGAGACGATGATGCTAAACCAAAAATGGTGAACGTATCATCATTTCTAGAAAGTCTGTGACGCTGATGAATGCATAGGATGCCAAACCTTGTCAGTGGATATGTCCTTACCTGTGAGAGGGATGGGGGTGCAGGAAACTTTAGCTTTCAGACTACCCGGTTCTTTACAATTTGGATTTGATATCAAGGGGTCCTGGTGTCAATGTTTAGTTATGACTAAAGCGAAGCGCCAGTCGTCTCAAACTACAACACATCAATCTTGATCCCCTGTTGCATATGCATTTTGCATTTTCATTTGCATATCATTAACATGTATCTGTGTTGCAGGTGTATTTTTCCTCCCCGATTCTAGTGATCTTTGTTCCTTTTCTGACATGGAGACTTTGAAGAAGACAGTTGCCTACAAGCTCCCTTCTCCCGATATCAGTTCCCTGTTGAGTTTGGTTGTTTTAGTAGATTAGAAAGTGAGAGAAGAATTTAATGAATCTTATGGGAAGTTACTCAGTCTGGTGTGCAAACCTTCAGTGTTCGAGTTGAATGGCTTATATGCTCTGCTACAGTTTTATGACCCTCAGTTGAGATGTTTTATTTTTCCTGACTATGTCCTGGCGCCGACATTGGAAGAGTATGATGCGTTACTAGGGGTTACAATATTGGATCAGATGCCTTTCTACCATGACGATGCTGAACCTGATCTAGCTAGGCTTGTTTCAATTCTTCATCTTGATGCCTCAGAGTTCTCAGGAAAATTGACCAAGTTAAATGGAGTGTATGGGTTTCCTCTACCTGTTCTGGTTGACAAGGCTTTATAGTTTGCAAAAGACGGTTGTTGGATTGTATTCAATGCTATTCTCGCACTATGCATATATGGTATCATTTTGTTTCCTAACTTGCCAGATTTTGTGGATACAGATGCCTTCTATATTCTTGCTTCAGGGAATCCAGTGCCTACCTTGTTAGGGGATGTTTACCATTGTGTCCATTACAAGAACGAGAAGCGAAGGGGTAAAAATGTGTCTTGCTGTGTACCCATGTTGTACAGGTGGTTCTTCAGTCACCTTTCGAAGACAGGTCCGTTTGTTGCTACTGGCGGCACCTCAGATTGGTCTGCTAGGTTAATGGGTTTATCTGCAGAAAACATCATATGATTTGATCATGACATACTTGGCACTGAAATCATATATAGTTGCAGTGGTTTTCCGAATGTCCCATTGGTCGGAAGGAAGGGTTGTATTAACTATAATCCCTCTTTGTTGATTAGACAATTTGGATATGCTTTGAAGAGTCCTCCTAAGGAAGAAGAGATACAGGAATCTCTGTATCTCACAGGCTTGCTGGAAGCTAATACTTTGGTTAGAATGGAGTATGCATGGAGTAACATTCACAGACGAGGTAAGGCAATGTTAGGAAAGAGCAACAATCGAGCTTATGACCCCTGAGTGGTTTGGATCAAGGATAAAGTTGCTAAGTCTCTAATGCCATTTCCCTCAGTTGCGCCCTTGTACCCCGTCATGCCTGAAGAACCTACTACCATAGATATTCAGAAGTACAACCAACTGTTGTGTGAAAAAGAAGACTTGAAAAGAGTAAATGAAGAATTAGAGAAAGAAAACATCCAACCCCTAACAAGTGAGAAGATTAATGATATTCATGCCTTCAAGAGACAGACTGAACTTGTTAACAAGCTAGGTACGGACTTGACAAAGGAGACTAGCGACAGAGAACGCTTAGGCCGAGATTTGAACGCTGTCTATGGTGTGCTTGCTACAAAAAAAGAGGATCTAGACAGGGCTTACTTGAAGATCTCTAAATTTGACTCTTTGTGGAACGCCACACTCACCAACAACAAAGAGCGCGAGGACAAGCTGAGACAACAGATCTCCAAGTTGAAGACGCAACTCAAAGCGAAGGACGAGAAGATCTCAGCGGAAGAATCTCTCAGATATCACAGTGAGCATAGATTGAGCCAAGCTATTGCAGACCTGAAGGATTGTAGGTTGAGAGCAGACACCAAGAGAAGCATACTTGAAGCATGCTTTGGGGAAGGAGCCTGGGACGACCATGCTGATAGTCTACAGCGCACCATCAGCCGGCAAGAGCAACTCATACAAGGTTTACTCACTAGACCAGATCATCCTGAGACGCGGAAGCAGCTAGAGGATTTCCAGTCTCGGCGCTCAGCTTGATTATCTTTCTTTGTATCTTGTTGTTTTTCTCATGTATCGACCATCATCAGGCTTGTTGATTGAGGTCATCTTTATTTTGTACTCAGCTGATGTATGCACATTGTTGGTTGGCTTGTTATTATACGAGGAGTTGTTATTTTGTTCACTTGTCCGTGGGGTTTTTCATTGTTGTTTTCTTCTTCTGGACACTAGAATCGAGGGGGAAATTGCCCTGCTGCATATATACATGTCTGCATTTAGCATTTTTCGCATTACAGGTGCATCAGAACTGTTTTCTTATCCCCTGTCTATTTTATAGTTTGTTTTAGGATTGCTGATAACAAAAATCACCGGTACGCAACTAGAGGAAGACAGAAAAGGATCATGGAACAAATGCAAGAGCAGATGCAGGAGATGAGAGACAAAATGGCTCAATTTATGGAAGTTATGCAGACTGTCGTAAGTGGACAAGACCAGCTCAGGACCTTGGTGCAGCCTCTGATTGCCCGGGTTGACAACGACGGTGTATTACATGGGGGGAGTGCTGCCAACCCACCTCTTGTTGAGAATCAGAGCGCTAATAACGCTATCCCCAATACTAGTGGGAATGGAAATGGGAACACAACTGGGAACAGTATTGGAGATGTTGAAACCAATGGTAATGTCGGTGGAGGAATTGGTAACACCGGAGTTGGTAATACTGGACTCCGAAATGTAGGGAATGCTGGAAATATCGGTCAGGGAAATGGGTACGCGTATGAAGCTAATGGAGTCAACCAGGGTAATCTGTATCAGCCATGGCTTGAAGATCGACGGGAAGACCTTTTCTCGGTGAAAGATGAAATGTCTGCTGAAGCTGATAGAAGATTTAAGTTGTTGGAGGAACAGATAAAGAACCTTTCTAATCAAAACTCTATGGGGCTGGAGATGGCCAATCTAGGGTTGGTTCCTGACTTAAGGGTGCCACTCAAATTCAAAGTTCCCACGTTTGACAAGTACAAAGGGGACACTTGCCCGAGGGTTCATGTGCGATCCTACTACCGAAGGATGTCTGTGTATTCAAATGATGAAAAGATGTTGATACACTTCTTCCAGGACAGTTTGTCTGGACCATCACTCGAGTGGTACATGAGACTGGAGCCCACTCAAGTTAGAAGTTGGAAAGACTTGGCATAGGCTTTTGTAAAGCACTATCAATATAATAGTGACCTTGCTCCCAACAGGGTCCAACTCCAGAACCTTTCCCAGAAGAATGGTGAGTGCTTTAAGGAGTACGCCCAGAGGTGGCATGAACTCGCATCTAGGGTGCAGCCTCCGATGGTGGAGCGTGAACTGATGGACCTATTTGTGGCTACTTTATCTGGCATGTATTATGAGAAGCTTATCAACTGTATGTCTGGCAGCTTTTCCGACATGATAATCACAGGGGAACGCATAGAAAATGGTATTAGAATTGGGAAGATTCAAGCAGGCGAAGGATCCTCAGCTGGAGGAGGAGGAAAGAATGTCTTTAGCAACAAAAGGCGCGAGGGAGAAACCAATTCAATATCTAGCTTTCAAGGAGGACAGAGAAATCATCCACATAATTAGTACTATCAACGACAGGTCACTAGTGTTATGATCCTTATATCGCAGCAACAACAACCACAACAACAACAACAACAACAACAACGGCAACAGCAGCCCCCCAACAAAACCAGCAGGGTTATAGAAGATACCCGGAGCGGCCCAAGATGGCAAATAGAGTGTTTGATCCACCACTGATGCCATATTCCCAAGTGCTTCAAGCATTGTTACAATTGCAGCTGATCCAAAAGAGGACTCTGGCTCCTATGACCGGTACACCGCCACCTGGTTATGATGCGAATGCACAATGTGAGTTCCATTCTGGGGCACCTGGTCATAACATTGATAATTGCAAGGCTTTCAAACATAAGTTGCAAGATCAGATTGATAGCAAGGTAATAGACTTTTCACATGATGCACCCAATGTTGTGCAAAACCTTATGCCAAATCATGGGCTGGCAAGGGTTGGTGCTGTTCTTGTAGAGGAAGGGTTAGATCTGATAACCGATGTGAACGAGCTGAAAACGCCATTGAGTTTTGTGATGGAGAAGCTGCTGAAGGGGGGAGTGTTCCCAGGTTGTAGTGAAGGTTGTATCAATTGTTTAAGCCATCCTGAGGGATGTGATGATCTGAAGAAGTATATTCAAAGCATGATGAATAACAGAGTGTTACAATTTGATCGGATCGCTGAAAGGAAACCCGTGGAAGTAGTAGAAGAGGGGCAGGATGAAATTGTGACAATTTCAATCCCATATAAAACTATCACTATTCCAGTGCCACCAAGGCCACCTACAATCATCATCACTAAAGCAGGACCGGTGTCGTACGAAAGTTCAAAGGCTATCCCGTGGAATCACGAAGCCGAGGTGTTTTGTAACGGACAGAAGGTAGATTTGAAGAGTTTTCCTGTCGACTCAGTTGATGATCTAGTCAGAGTTGGAGGAATTACCAGAAGCGGTAGAATCTTTTCAACGCCCGAAGTGGTGGCTGAGAAAACTGATAAAGGGAAAGGCAAGATAGTGGCAGAAGAAATTTCTCGGGTGGGCGAGATGGAGTCTCTGACAAAGGATATGGAAGAGTTCATGAAGTTGATTAGAAAAAGCAACTACAAGATAGTCGACCATCTGCAACAAACCCCTTCCAAAATTTCTATCCTATCACTGTTGTTGTGTTCAGAAGCGCATCGAAATGCGTTGTTGAATGTTTTAAGCACTGCTTACGTGCCACAAGAAATATCAGTTAACCAGCTCGAGGGAGTGGTGGTGCATGTAAACGCGGGAAACGGTCTAGGATTTACGGATTTAGACTTAACACCAAAAGGCAGAAACCATAATTTGGCTTTGCATATTTAATTTGAATGCCAAGGAACATTGATGTCACACGTCCTTGTTGGTACAAGGTCGTCCTTGAATGTGTTGCCAAAGAAAGCATTGATGAAGATAGATCATCAGGGTCTTTATTGTATGCCTAGTGATTTAGTTGTGCGAGCCTTTGATGGAACCCGAAGATCTATTTTTGGGGAGATAACTCTTCCTATCCAAGTGGGCTCGGAGGTGTTTGATGCGGTATTTTACATCATGGACATTCAGCCTGCTTAGAGTTGTCTGCTAGGTCGTCCATGGATACATTCTGCTGGGGCCGTTACTTCCACTCTGCATCAGAAGCTGAAATATATGGTTGGTGGTAGTGTTGTGACAGTCTGTGGAAAAGAGGATATCATGATTAGTCACCTGTCATCTTTTAAGTATGTTGAAGTAGACATGGAAATTCATGAGACTTTGTGTCAGGCCTTCGAGACTGTGCAATTGAAGGACGAATCTCCAGTTGTGAACAAAGAACTAAAAGTGGCTATGTCATCTTGTAAGGAGGCTCAAGCGGCAATTTAGGTTGGGGCATCACAGGGATGGGGAAAGATGTTAGACATACCTCAGAAATAGGACAAGTTCGGGTTAGGGTACCACCCGTCATCTTCGCAGAGCGTGCCACACTACAAGGGGCCTGTCAAGTTCACCAGTGAGGGTGTCATTTTTGAGCAAATCAATGTCGTTTCTGATGATGAAGCCGGGGAAAGTGATTGTGACATGGACGCTTGGATCCAGCCGAGCGCTCCCGGACAGAAGCTATGCAACTGGTCTATGGAGGAAGTTGTCCAAGTGACACGTTTACAGTAATACTTTGTTTTCTCAGTTATTGTGTAACCCTATGTTCTACCCGGAGCATAGCGGTATTTTGTTCAGGGAATGCTTATTTATGTTTGAACCATCTTTTAGTCATTAATCAAAAGGCGTCTTTCTCATTCAATTTTGTGATCCTTGTTTTTCTTCTTTTGTTTTCTAACAATAAAATGGCAATGTGGTTTGTGTTTATTTTGTTAGCATATCATTTAAGCATAAAATCATCATCATTGCAGGTTACACATTTCAGATACCATCGACTCAGACTCGTCTATGACTCGGTGTGACTTTGACAATCCGATCTTTCAAGCAGAAGAAGAGATTGATGAAGATGAAGACCTACCCGAAGAGCTTGCTAGATTGTTGAGACAAGAGGAGAAGGTCATCCTGCCTCATCAGGAGGAAGTTGAAGTCATCAACCTGGGAACAGAGGAAGATAAGAAGGAAGTCAGAATAGGGGCCGCGCTGCAAAGTGACGTCAAGCAAAGACTGGTTGAGTTACTCCGAGAGTATAAGGATGTCTTTGCTTGGTCATATGAAGATATGCCTGGACTCAACACAGACATTGTGGTTCATCGCCTGCCTCTTTGCAAAGAGTGTCCTCCTGTTAAACAGAAACTGAGAAGAACCAGGCCTGATATGGCAGTAAAGATCAAGGAAGAAGTCCAAAAGTAATTAGACGTCGGATTTCTTGTCATGACAAATTACCCTTCGTGGGTTGCAAACATCGTGCCCGTGCCTAAGAAGGATGGCAAAGTCAGGATGTGTGTTGACTATAGGGACTTGAATAGAGCGAGCCCAAAGGATGATTTCCCGCTCCCTCATATTGACGTGCTTGTTGATAACACCGCACAATTCTCAGTGTTTTCCTTCATGGATGGCTTTTCCGGATACAATCAGATTAAGATGGCATCGGAGGACATGGAGAAAACGACTTTCATCCCGCCATGGGGGACATTCTGCTATAAAGTAATGCCTTTTGGTTTGAAGAACGCAGGGGCAACTTATCAACGAGCTATGGTGACACTCTTCCACGACATGATTCATCATGAGATTGAGGTGTATGTCAATGATATGATTGTGAAGTCCCAAATGGAGGAGGGGCATCTGGTGAATCTTCTAAAGCTGTTTGAGAGATTAAGGAAGTTCAAACTTAGGCTGAATCCAAACAAGTGTACTTTCAGCGTACGGTCAGGAAAGTTGTTGGGGTTTATTATCAGTGAGAAAGGTATTGAGGTTGATCCTGCAAAGATTAAGGCAATTCAAGAAATGCTAGCACCAAAGACCGAGAAACAAGTTCATGGTTTTTTAGGTAGATTGAACTACATTGCTCGGTTCATATCTCACCTCACACCCACTTGTGAGCCATTCTTTATGTTATTAAAGAAAGATCAGGCGGTCGTTTGGAATGAGAATTGTCAGAAAGCATTTGAGAAAATAAAAGAGTATTTGCAGGAACCTCCGATATTGATACCTCCAGTAGCTGGAAGACCATTGATTATGTACTTAACGGTTCTTGAGAACATTATGGGTTGTGTCCTCGGTCAACACGACGAGAATGGAAGAAAAGAGCATGCGATTTACTATCTGAGTAAAAAGTTCACAGATTGTGAGTCCCGTTACTCCATGCTTGAGAAAACGTGTTGTGCACTTGCTTGGGCTGCCAAACGTTTAAGACATTATATGCTTAACCATACAACCATGCTGATTTCGAAGATGGATCCGTTCAAGTATGTCTTTGAAAAGCAAGCACTTTCAGGAAGGATTGCCAGATGGCAAATGGTACTGACAGAGTACGACATTCAGTATGTTTCTCAGAAGGCCATCAAAGAGAGTGTTCTGTCAGAGTACCTCGCCGAACAACCTATCGAAGACTATCAGCCAATGAAGTTTTAATTTCCTGATGAAGACATTATGTTCCTCAAGATAAAGGATTGTGACGAACCACTACCAGATGAAGGTCCCGAACTTGGCTCCCAATAGCAGTTGATATTTGACGGTGTTGTCAACTCTTATGGTAGCAGAATAGGGGCAATCATTACAACACCCCATGGGACTCACATCCCGTTCACTGCCAGATTGACATTTCCAGTCACCAACAATGAGGTTGAGTATGAAGTGTGTATCATGGGTTTCGAAGAAGCTATTGATTTGAGAATCAAGAATCTCGATGTATATGGCGATTCCGCGCTAGTTGTGAATCAAATCAAGGGAGAATTGGAAACTCGTCAACCTAATTTGATTCCTTAAATGAATTATGCAAGGAGGTTGTTACCTTTCTTCGACAAGGTGGAGTTTCACCATGTGCCGCGAGTGGAGAATCAGATGGCAGACGCTCTGGCAACGCTGTCTTCGATGTACAAAGTTAATTTTTGGAATGAAGCTCCCAGAATAGTTATCTCTCGCCTTGATAGTCCTGCTTTCACATTCCCCATTGAGGAGGTCTCCGATGGAAAGCCGTGGTATTTTGACATCCAAAATTTCCTTAAGAACCAAGAGTATCCGACCGGGGCATCCAATCGAGATAAGAAGACTCTAAGGAGATTGTCTGGAATTTTTTATCTAAATCAGGATTGTGTGCTTTACAGAAGAAACCATGACTTGGTGCTGTTGAGATGCGTGGATGAAAAAGAAGCAAATTTGCTTATGGAGGAAGTCCACGAGGGTACTTTTGGTACACATGCCGACAGACATGCCATGTCTCGAAAGTTGTTGCGAGCTGGGTATTATTGGCTTACGATGGAGTCAGATTGTTTCAAATTTGCGAAGAAATGTCATAAATGTCAGATCTATGCCGACAAAATTCATGTGTCGTCGTGTCCTTTGAATGTCATATAATCTCCGTGGCCCTTTTCCATGCGGGGCATTGATATGATTGGAAAGATTGAGCCTAATGCATCCAATGTACATCGTTTCATCTTAGTAGCCATTGATTATTTCACCAAATGGGTCGAAGCAGCTTCTTATGCCAATGTCACTAAGCAAGTTGTGGCCCAGTTCATTAAAAGGGACATCATCTGCCGATATGGAATACCTGAGAGGATCATCACTAATAATGGATGTAACTTGAATAACAAGATGATAAAGGAGTTGTGCCAAAACTTCAAGATTGAGCACCACAATTTGTCTCCCTATCGTCCGAAGATGAATGGCGCGGTCGAAGCAGCTAATAAAAATATCAAGAAGATTGTGCAGAAGATGGTTGTGACCTACAAAGATTGGCACGAGATGTTGCCATTTGCTTTACATGGATATCGCACCTCGGTGCATACTTCAACTGGGGCAACTCCCTTCTCGTTGGTATATGGAATGGAAGTTGTCCTGCCACTAGAAGTCGAGATACCTTCCTCGAGAGTTCTGGCTGACGTCAAACTAGACGAAGTAGAATGGGTGAAGAATAGGTTGAATCAGCTCAGTTTGATGGATGAGAAAAGGTTGTCGTCCATCGCATACGGTCGTCTATACCAAAGCAGAATGAAGAAAGCCTTCGATAAGAAGATACGTCCTCAAAGCTTTCAGGCAGGTGATTTAGTGTTGAAGCGAATTCTCCCACCACAGAACGATCATAGAGGCAAATGGACTCCCAATTATGAAGGTCCGTACGTTGTAAGTAAAGTTTTCTCTGGAGGAGCCTTACTACTTTCAACTATGGACGGTGAAGATTTCACGTCCCCCATGAATGCAGACGCAGTAAAAAATACTATGCTTAAAAAGACCCGCTGGAAAGAAAAAGAAAATCCAGGCAAAAATGGGGCATCCCGGCGAACCATAAAGAGATAGGTTCGGGCAAAAATTAGGGATAAAAAAAAAGATGTAAAACCGCAAAGTTGAAAACCTGAAAAGGCGACTTTGGTAAAAATGGGTATCCCGGTGAATCGAAAATCCACGAGGGCGATTCAGGCAAAAGTTAGGGATTTGAAATGCAAACAACTGCGATCTGCGTATTGGTCTTCAGAACATAACGAATTATGGGAGAACCTGCGGGAAATCGTTCAAGTCAATCTCTCCTGAAGACGAAGCATCAGAAAAACATCGAAGTCATGCGAGTCATAGATGAGTCGTCCCATGGTGGTTGTCTGAACCACATTGCCGACATTTTGTATATCTTTATGCATTTCTTATTTGTTTTGGCACAACTTTCTCATTTCAGGAGTTTCATCCTTTGTAAATTTGCCTACTTTCAGGCTGTTTATCAATAAACATGTTATTCAGAAAATCCTTGTGTGCTTGGTCAATAAGCTGTGAGTCGGTTGATGACCAAGATGTTTTGATGATCAATAAGCTGTAAAGTCGCCCGATGTTTTGATGAATTTGCACATACATGAACTTGCAGGCCTTGGCCAATAACTGTTAAAACTTTGACTTAAGTGAACAGCGTCACGGATGATGACCAAGATGGCCCATGTTGTGTAGTATCATCTCTATTTTTTTTGCAGGGACATCTCTCTAAGAAGGTATGGATGAAGCTGTTTTCCCCGGCCAGAGTTTATTCCCCAGCGATTAAAAGTGGTTTTCTCATCCTAGCATGGTGGTGTACGCATAGGCGTGTGGTTATCCCCAGCAGTGGGTCAATACATGTTGCTAATCCCCAGCAGAGTGGATTTGTGCTTAGCAGAGCAGTTTTACCTAGAAGTTTTCTCGGAGGCCATCCAAGGCTTATATTCCCCGGCATGAATCTGTTTGCACTAAGACGTGTCTGGTCTTTTCCCCAGTAGAGTGGGCTCTTTCTCTTTAGCATATATTTTTTTAGAGCGGTTCCTTTGCATTTGCATCGTGCATAGCATCTACCTAAACGCATAGTATTTCCATTTCGTATGGAGCATTACGCCATTTTCAAACATTTGCATCTGAAGCATATTCCATGTTTGTTGCCTTAGAGGCCGGTTTTCTTTTCCAGCAGAAATTGTTTGATTCAGGAGATTTTTTTTATACCATCCCCAACGGAGTGGTGGGTGAAGTAATATTCCTTGGCAGAGTCATTTGTTTAAACCTCTCCTCGTTGGAGTTTTCTTTACAAGTTGTGAGTCGGTTGATTCTGTTGCCTTGTTTTATCCCAACTTTACGTTGGTATCCTTCGGTTTTTATCCCAACTTTAGGTTGGTATCCTTTGGTTTTTATCCCAACTTCGGGTTGGTATCCTTTGTTTTATCCCAACTTTAGGTTGGTATCCCAACTTTAGGTTGGTATCCTTTGGTTTTTATCCCAACTTAAGGTTGGTATCCTTTGGTTTTTATTCCAACTTCAGTTTTGTATCCTTCGGCTTTTATCCCAACTTCAGGTTGGTATCCTTTGTTTTATCCCAACTTCAGGTTGGTATCCTTTGGGCTTTTATCCCAACTTTGGGTTGGTATCCTTTGTTTTATCCCAACTTTAGGTTGGTATCCTTTGGTTTTTATCCCAACTTTAGGTTGGTATCCTTCGGTTTTTATCCCAACTTTAGGTTGGTATCCTTCGGTTTTTATCCCAACTTTAGGTTGGTATCCTTCGGCTTTTATTCCATCTCTTGGTTGGTATCTTGTGGATCCTATCCCGACTATTGGTTGGTATTCTGTTGACTATATTCCGACTATTGGTTGGTAGTTTGAATGTTATTCCGACATATGGTCTGTAACCCTCATTTTTCCTCATCAGATTTCGGCATCCCAACTTTAGGTTGGCAATCTTTGTTGTGGTCAGTTCGTTTCCGTTTAGCGTTTCCGGCGATTTCAACTTTAGGTTGATAGCTTGGGTTCAGCTTTATTCAATTTTACGATGATCCCAACTATTGGGTTGGTAGTGTTTTATTTATATCCCCAGGGACTGATTTTATCCTATCTTTTGGATGGTGTCCTTGGATTTTTGTCTTCTGATGGATGTTTGTTCCCCACAGAGTCGTTTGGTTAAGCTCATCATTTCCCCAGTGGATTATTTTTGTAATCGGAGCGGTTATCTCCGGATATTCTTGTTTGTGGTTGGAAAATTTCCGGGTTCTTTGGTATTAAACCGTCTTTTACCTTGTTGTTGTGAAAGTCGTTCGCTCTTCACTCATTCAGGTGTAAGTCGCTTGAATAGGGGCAGCTGCCGCACCTCAAAATTTGCCCAACCTTTTCTTTACTTGGTTTATGTTTCATTTCATTGTTCTAGCATATTGCATTGCATAGCATTTTGCATTTACAGGGGATCAAGAGATGTGTGTATAACAAGAGGAATTTTCCAAGGGTTCTAAGCCTAATCAAGATGTTGTATTCAAGTTGTCAAGTGGTTATCATCATCATAAGAAGGACAGAGCCCTTTGAGAAAGCAAATCAATGTATGTGGTTCACCTCCTATTTAGAAGGCCATTTGAGGGTCATATGAAGACCACAAGTCCATGGTTATGGAGGGAGATTATCATTTAAGCTCATTGGAGACCTTGAGGGTCATTGTGGAGCTCATCCAAGTGTTTATGCCATGTCTAAATGGCTACAGTTGAAAAGGGTTGGAATTAGGGTTTCATTTCTAATCAAGCTAAATTTGCTTTTGAAGAAAAAACCTTGTTTCCATGGTTTTCCATATGTCCTAAGTTGTTTGAGGATGGGTGATTGACCATCAATTTTAATCAGAAGAGCTCAAATTGATCAGTTGATTGAAAATCGGGAGATTTTGAGAAAAGTCAACTGTGTAGTGGAAAAAGTCAACTCCTGACTTTTTGAGGTCAAGATCATGATCCCTAATTTCAATATAACCAATGGGTGGAATTTGATCAAGAAAAGTCAAGGGAATCATGAAAAATCAAAGGTTGTTGAAAGTTTCCATTTTGGGAATTAGGGTTTTAGAAACTTTCCATTTTTGGAAAGTTTTATGTTTGGAACAACCATTTTCAAAGCCAATTTTCTTCATGATCAAGGTTTCAAATGAACCTTTGGCCAACATCAAAGTTGTTCCTTTTATCTCAAGCTTTCTTTTGAGTACCAATTCATAATCATATGATGTTTGGAGCTCATGTCATGATTGATCAAAGTTGGAGATTTCAATGGTTTCAAAAGTTGTTAAGTTTGGGCAGATTTTTGCACCACTTTGCAAGCCAATTTTCATCACCTTCTTGATGTAAAATGAAACTTTGTCCCAAATGAAAGTTGTAGAGTGTGTTCCAAGCTTTCCAAAGAGTCCAAGAAGTCCTCAATTGGATTTGAGAAGCTCAAGTTATGGATGTACAAAGTTGGGAAAAAATAATCCAATTTCATAACTTAGAATTTTTTCTAAGTTATTCATGAGCAGTTTGCTTGCCACGATTTTCAACCACAAATTTCATGATCTTCGAATCCTCAAATCAAGACAACTCCAACATGAAATTTGTTCTACTTCATGCCCTATTTCATTTGAGTCCAAGGTCAAAGTAATTGGATTTGTGAGCATAAAGTTATCATTGATCAAAGTTGGTACATTGAACTTTTTTACCAAAGAATGAAAGGTGGGTTTTTGTTGGTTTGCTTCTATTCATCAGCCTTCACACTCTCGCATGCGCATGGGAGGTTGTTTTTGTTGCTACCATGTTTTGCCAAAAACCAGCATAACCCCCTTTCTTGCCATTTTGTCATTTTCAAATAATTACCCAAATGAGCTATGAGCCAAAACCAACACAGCCCAAGGTCTTCCCACATTGCTGCAAGGAAAGCAATTGATGCAGCAGTTGCAACACCATTTCTGCATCCACCCTTGATTAAAAAAAGTGACCATGGGGATGAAAATCTGTCCATTCACCTTCTTGCCTTAGTCAAACCCTAAAAACCTGATTTCATTCAGTATTTAAGCTAAGCATCAGTTCACACAAACCCTAGCCATCACTTGTGCGAAAATCAGAAGAAAAGCTTTTGACATTTTCTCTCAAAACTGCCCAAGAAAGCCAACTGTTAGAGCTTCAGTTTTAGCATCCTAGGTTGTGAACTTAATGTTTGAGCCTAGGTTGGTTAGGTTTGGTTTTTTGGGCCTTGTGTTGATTTGTGAACAACTTTGGTATCATGGATTTTTTTAATGAGTATGTTAAGGCACTTCATGTTTGGATCTGTTAGCTGCTCCATTGAGTTCATGATTGGATTTTGACAAGGTTTGAGTTTGGTGCTGTTGAGATATGGATCCTTAAGTTTAGGGTGAGCGTCGTATACCTGCAAAAACTCTTGCTTGTTTGGATATGTCAGTGTTTGGTCCTGATCAGTCTTGAGTAGTTTCCTTTGAGGTTTTGAGGTTAGGTTGTGATTCTTAGGTTGTTCAATCTAGAGTTGAGGTGTAATATTGTTGAGCCATATTCACGACTGTTAACTAGAGCAAGCTGGTTATTTCATAGCTGTTACAGTTTTGGCTTCCTTGTGATAAGCAGTTGGGTTTCACTTGGCTATTGGATTTGTTTCTCATGTTAGGGTTGTTTTGTGGCTGTCATTGGATAGGTTATTTTGTTTAAGCATACTGTCAAGTCAGTATGACTTTGGTGTTTATTCTTGACAGAGCTTAGGTTGGTCTTTTCTTGATTTTGAGCCTTGACATTACCTGGTGTATGGTAATTATCATAAAGAGTTTAATGTTTGATTTGGTAATGCTTAAGCTATCATTGGATATGTGTGCATGGGACTGTTAATGGATTTTATGCAGAATGTTGTAATTGTTGTTGTGACTCTTGTTCATTTGAGTTGTTGACTACCATTAGGACAGTTTGTGGATTTGTTGTTTTGTTTAAGGAACACCGCACTATTGGAACATTGGCGCATTGTTATGTTAAACTTTGAATCTCTTACTGAAATTATGTGTGCTTGATAGCACAAGGCTGTAACATGTCATGTGGAGAAAATTACTTGTTGTGAAGAATTGGTGTCTATCTTTGTGTGCAATGGGTGATTTAGTGTTTGAGGCTGGCAAGGGCCAAGGTTTTTTTTACAGGAGTGGACTGATCATAGCAATGTCCACTATTTGGAACGTTTGATGATAGCAGTTAGCCACTAGCCTCATGACAGTGTTGCTCCTAGTTTGTCTTTAAGACAGTGGTTTTGAGATTATTTGAGTATCACTGTTGGAACTGTTTGGTGTCTTTGACAACTTGCTAGGTAGTTGGGATTCTTGAGATTTCATTTGTGTGTTTGGCTTTGACTAATTAAAACCCTGATGTTGAAATGGAAAATCAAAGTGGTCCATGTTGCTTGCTGTTGGATTCATGCCCTTGAGATTTTTGTTTTGACATGAATACTGCTTGGAATTTCTGCTGCACAGCCTCTGTTGAGGATTCATCAATTTGTTATTTTCCCCTCAGTTTCAATGCTTAAAATCTGTTGAAAAAGAACTTTGATTGTTTAGAGTTGTCTTTTAGAATTTCAACACTAAAATGTTTGTTGAGCCACTGCTGTTTTTAAGGTTCCTTCTTACAAAAAACATGAGTTTGATTTGTTATTCACAGAGATTACAATCATCATGAGCAGCATGTTTAGAATTGAAGTAGACCTGTGTTTGGTTTGAACTCACTCTTGTTGTGATCACCTTGTTTTAATTTTAGTCATGTTCATGATAGCAACTCAAATACCATTTCTTGCTCTGCCGTTTTTTTGATCAAACTTGTTGTCAGAACCTATTCCATACCATATTTGAAAATTGCTCAGACCCTCACTTGCTCTTGATTGCATCAGTTTTTGAGTCTTCAAATCCAATTGCATTTCAAATTCTATGTGTGCGTGAACCATCGTATTTTGAGTTGAAGGATTGATTTGAAGGAATGAGTGTCACCATCGTGTTCCTCATCAAAAATCAAGCAGGGTAGGTTGTTACTTCATCAGATTTGGTAGAGTTTTGAGGAAATTGGGATCAAACGTATTTCATTGGTTTTGCTTTCTCTTGCTTTGAAGTCCAGCCCAGAAACACGCATGTGGATGGTTCTTATTTTATGGGGGTGGTTTGATACACGGATGTATCGCCACCCCAGTGGTTAAGCACCTTGCCATTTCACACCCAAACCCCGGTTCGAGCCCAACTAGGGGCGTTTTTTGCTTTTTCTTTCTTTTATTTTCCATGTTTTACATTAATTCTTCCTTTTCCTTTCCCTTATCACATGCGCGCAGTGGTAGAAGTGGTTTAGTTTTGAACCTGTAGCTTTGAGGTCAGGGGTTCAAACCCTTGTGGCAGCATTTCTTCTTTTTATCACTTATTTGTTTCGTTTTAATTCTTTTCCTTTATTTATTTTTTAAAGTAGCTTTTTTTTAATATTATTAAAAAAACCAAAAAATCATATCTTTATATTTTTTTGATGTGCTAATTCATTTTCAATCCTTTTATTTTATTTCATTTTATTTTATTTCTTTTCTTATTTTTATCTTATAGTTTTAAATATTAAAAACCCCAAAAAATCTTTTTATATATTATTTTCCTTCTTTTTATTTTAATCTTCATTTTAATTTTCATTCTTATTTTTTGTCATTGGATTAACAAATTAATGTGTTTTCTCTTCCATTTTTATTTTCTTTCTCATTTCATCTGCGATTGATTTATTTAGTGTTTACTTGGCCTTGTGCCATGATCCCCCCTAGGATTCCTAGTTCCTCCGTTTAGGATGGGAGTAGGAGAGACATTAGGTGTTCAATCCTTTGCATGATAACATTAGGAAGTTTCCCCTTACCTCAATCTTAGGATCACCATTGCATGACAACTTTAGGTTTGGTTTAGTCCCCCTTTAGTGTCCTTTCTCTTCTCATCTCAAAATAGTCATAAGACACCTAATAAAGGTTAATGATTATTGTGCGTCACGAGCCTTAAGCACTTGGGAAAGGGTCGTTGAGGGGTTTCCCTTCAATGATTTGAATGTTTAGCATAGCACCCTTTGGGTGATATGCGACGCATTCACTCCTAAGTCACAGTCTCTAGTGCGATATGAATTGCAAACCATTCGAAAACACTTCTTCTCTAAAAAACACAAAAACACTTCAAACCTTTTCTTCATCCTTCAGGATCTTAATCAAGAAAATCTTTTCAGATAAAAAGAGTATCGTTAACTCTTGGTTCTATCGCAAACGGTAACGCCTAAGTCTCCAAGGGTCGAGTTGCATACACCAAACTGCTAGAACTGATTGTTAACCCTACTCGCCTAAAAAAAATTGAACAAACCTGTGTTCCCTTTTAGCCCGAACTACATTTGCCCTGATTTCTCGTACAAGACGAGGATACATAGGCACAAGACACGATGTCTTGGCGAGCAACCTTCCCCCCTCTCACCCGTAGTTAGCCAAACTACGTTGACTTTGACTTCTCACTTCAGATGAGATACGTAGGCACAAAGCGTCGTTGCTTTGCCGAGTCACTTCTTTTTCTTTTGTCCTCAAGCCTTTAGCATAAATAGATCTACACCCTTATAGACTAGACAACAAGCGTGGATCCCGTCGAGTACGACGGACGTGAGGGGTGCTAACACCTTCCCATTTCGTAACCGACTCCCGAACCCGAGATTTGGTTGCGATGACCGGTCTTATCCCTCTTTTCATTAGGTTTTCTCTGAGCGTTTCCTTTCCCTCTCTTGGGATAAATAATGCACGATGGCGACTCTTCTGTCTTTTCCGGCCTCGATTTTCACAGTAGCGACAACGAGGGGAGGTTTATTTTACTCTTTTTAAGCAAAATACTTGATTAAAGAAGAAATTGAGACCAGTCTGTGGCTTATGACCCGAAACGAGGGGAGCTTTATTTTACCCTTTTCAAATGGAATACTTTATTAAAGAAGAAATTGATACCAGTCTGTGGCTTATGACCTGAGACTATGAGAGGTTTATTTTACCCTTTTTAAGTAAAAGAAGAAACTGAGACCCGTTCATGGCATACAACCTTGAAGCGTTGGGGAGGTTTATTTTACCTTTTCTAAATGAACCATTTAGTTAAAGAAGAAGATGAATCATATCTTTATCATGGAAGCTTATTTTGGTCAGACACCTTTTCTTAGGCTGCCACAAGTTGGTAGTAGGTGATCACTCCTTTTAGGTTATTACCTTTGCTTAGGCTATCATATGTTTGATGGTAGGTAATATACCGTATCTTTTTGGTCAGACACCTTTGCTTAGACTACCGAGTTTGGTAGTAGGTGATCTCTCCTTTCAAGTCTATTACATGTTGCTTAGGCTATCATGCTTGATAGTAGGTAATATACGTCCCTTTATTTCAACTGGATAACTTTGCTTAGGCTACCATATTCTTGGTAGTAGGTAGTACACACCTATGTTCTATTGGGAAATACCCTGTGTTTAAGCCACCTTGTGATTGTTAGTTGAAAGTCTCATCCCCATTAGAGTCGGATCTTTCCCCGTGGAATCATACTTTGCTAAATTGTTCCTCGCCGGGGCTTCTATTCTTTAACTGTGTTTAAGCGTTTTCTATATATAGTTATCCCCTGTAACATCATTCCACAAAGAATCCTTGTTTTGCATTCATATCATTTCATACAACATCACAAGCATTTTGTGGCATCTTAGGGCCAAAAATTATACATGTTTGTATTTAAGTCTCTCTTATCACGTCGAGACAAAGACTTCAATTTACAAATCTTCGGATAGAAGAAAGTTAAATAGGGGCATTTGTCATACCCTAATTTTTAACCCTAGGATCCCACCTTTTTGTGCGTCATCTTGCATAACATCTTTAGGTTATACGGGATTCATGTGCATGCTTATTATGACTAACCAGTTTGTGCAGGTGCAGTAATTTCAAGTGGAGATAGTACTCACTCTCACAGTCAAACATTTCAAGGCATGACTTGTTGATCATGACTTAAAGTGGCCTTATGGTTTCTACTTAATCTAGGGCTCCACTTTTAGAACTCTTTCTTCATTCTTGGGACATTCTTGGATTAACACTTTGAGGAAATCTTGGATGGACTTTCTGACTATATCTCGTTAAAATCAGGTTTTGGTAGGCCAAAATGATAGGGTGTATGATTAATGCTTCATCATTACTTCAACTGAGAATACTGGGAATTAGGTTTTTGATTCTTCTTAATTCATTTCTTTGTCAGGGCAAGAAAGGCTTGTTATGACCAGAGATTCGTTAAAAGTGCAAGGTACTTGTCATGGTGCAAGAGGTGAAGTTGTGAGTTCATTGTGATTAAGGTCTTGTTGCTTTTTCAATTACTTGTTGCTCTAAATAAAAGATGACTTGGATTTAGGATTAAGATACCCATTCAAGTGTGTTTCAAGTTCAAAATCTGCAAAGTGACTAAGTGGTGTGATTTGGCTTATGGATTCCTTATGGCATCAAAGTTTGATGATTCCTAATGTTTTGAATTCAAATAGTTCAATTTAACTGGTTCATGAACTAAGCATGCTATGTTTGGAAGGAAGATTCATGTGGAAGTATCCAAATCTCAAAATACATATCATATCATCCATATGTCAAATTCATGTACTAAAATTCTAAATTCCAATCCATGATCATTTTCAAGTTTCAAGTAATTCAATCCTTGATCTAAGTCCAAACTTGATGCAATGTTCATTTTCTTTCATACGACCAAATTATTCATGTCAAAGTTTAAGAATTCAAGATTCAAGGGTGATTTTCTTTGTCAAAAACAAGTCTCAAGATTCAAAGCATTGGAAAGTTCACAACAATAAAAAAAATTCAAGAGTTATTCATAATAAAAATCCAAATTAATCCCAATCAAAGTTCAAGTTCATATTTTGAATTTCCAAGTTTAGAGTTTAAAATTCCATGACAAAGATACAAGTTTAAAAATCCAAAAATCTCATGAAACAAGTGATTTGATTACAAACTTTACAAGGAAAAATCAATATGAATCACAAGTTACAATTATTTTCAAAAATACAAAGCATAAGATAGAGGAAGATGATTCCAACTGTTAAAGGTTATGTCACAGGCCCCCCTACGTTTAAGTCATATTGTACTTGTAGGTTGCCCAACATGGAAGCATTCCTATCCACAAAAATGCTAGCCATGGTGATCAAATAGGAAACCTGTTGCACTTGATTGTGAGTTGTTTAAATCGTCAAAATAAAAGGACGCCATGTTCTGCATTTATCAAATGTAAGTAACACGAAAAGTTGTTATGGCATGTCATTGAAAGAAATTCAAAATAGTAGCATTAATCATTCCCAAATAATCAAGGCACAATCAAGCTTTCAAGAAGAAAATAAAAAATCTAACAAGGAAGGAGATCGGGACTTGCTGAATCGAAATCAGAAACAAGGAATCAATTTCATGTCAACCATTATGTTCTTTTCAAAACAAAAACCCGACAACAAATCCTACCTTTTTAATTCACAAGTCAGCACAATAATTCGTTCAAGTCTATAAAAAGGCAGCAAGTAATCACAACAAGGGGACGAGAACCAAAAACACAAGAGGCATTCAGCAGAGAAATACAAACACCACAGAATTCAGAACATCACGCACAAATCCATCATCACAGCATATACATAACAGAACATCAACAACAACACACACAAAGAATTGGAGAAGATGAAAACGAGTCGGAAAGCTACAATACACGCACGCATCCCATCAACAGCAACACACCAATTGAAGCAGAACCACACACATGCATAAAACACGGCAGTCCGCGGAAGCAAATGTTGGAGTTTGAATCTGTCTTAGTTGAATAAGTTTGTTTCCTAGATTTTAGCTGTAGTGGAGTCTGTTTCCTAGTTTTTAGCTTGCTTCTGTTATTTTGTAAGGCTATATAATACCACTATCTTTGGTTTAATAAAGTATCACTTTCAGCTTTATATTTCACATTTGGCATCAGAGCGAGAACCTGTGTGAGAAAGTGATCGAGAGAGATGTCTGAGAGATCTGAAAAATTTGTGCATCCGGCCATCCCAAAATTTGATGGCCATTACGATTTCTTGTCCATGACAATGGAGAATTTTCTGAGAAGCAGAGAATTGTGGAGCCTGGTGGAAGATGGGATTCCGACGATGTCGACCGAAAACAAATCTGTAGAAGAGGCGAAGTTGAAGGATTTGAAGGTCAAGAATTTTTTGTTCCAGTCCATTGACAGAGAAATTCTGGAAACTATTCTTGACAAAGGTGCCTCTAAGGAAATCTGGGAATCCATGAAAAAGAAGTATCAAGGCTCTACAAAGGTGAAAAGGGCGTAATTGCAAGCTTTGAGAAGGGAGTTTGAATTGCTGGCCATGAAAGAAGGAGAGAAGATCGACATTTTCCTAGGAAGAACATTGACGGTGGTGAACAAGATGAAGGTGAATGGTGAATCAATGGAGCAGAGCACGATCGTGAGCAAAATTCTCAGATTGCTAACCTCGAGATTCAATTATGTGGTATGTTCGATTGAGGAATCGAATGATCTAAGCACGATGAGTATCGATGAATTACATGGCAGCCTACTTGTCCATGAGCAGCGATTGAATGGATATGTGCAAGAAGAGCTGGCACTAAAAGTATCTCAAGATGAAAGACCTAGTAGAGGAAGAGGTCGCGGAATGTTCTGAGGAGGACGCGGTAGAGGAAGAGGAAGAAACGCAGTCGATCGTGCCATTATCGAGTGCTACAAATGTCACCAGTTAGGGTACTATCAGAACGAGTGTCCCGAATGGTAAAAGAAAGCAAATTATGCTGAACTAGAAGAAGAAGAAGAGTTGCTCTTGATGTCTTATCTTGAGAAACATCGGGCAAAAAGAGAAGAAGTTTGGTTCCTTGATTCCGGGTGCAGCAATCATATGACCGGATGCAAAGATTGGTTTTTCGATTGGAAGAAGGTCTCAATCGATCTGTGAAACTTGGAAACGACACAAGAATGTCGGTGGTGGGAAAAGGAAGCGTGAAAGTACATGTTAACGGAGTCACCCAAGTCATACCTGAAGTTTATTATGTCCCTGAGCTCAAGAATAATTTACTAAGCCTTGGACAATTGCAGGAGAGAGGCTTGGCAATTTTGATTCGTGATGGAACCTGCAAAGTATATTATCCCAAGAAAGGTGCAATTGTGGAGACTAATATGAGTGAAAACAGGATGTTCTTTCTTCTAACATCCAAATTGCAAAAAAACACGATGTGCTTGAAGACAGAAGAGGTGATCGAGAAGGAGACGAATCTGTGGCATCGCCGTTTTGGGCATTTAAACCAAGAAGCTCTAAAACAACTTGCACAAAAGAAGATGGTTATTGGGCTGCCGATGCTGAGGTCCACGAAGGAGATATGTGCGGTGTGTCTGACTGGAAAACAACACAGAGCATCAATGTCAAAAAGGAGCCTCTGGCGTGCATCGAGACAGCTGCAGCTGGTGCACTCGGATATATGTGGTCCGATTACACCAATTTCACACAGCGGAAAACGGTACATTTTGACTTTCATTGATGATTTCACTAGAAAAACTTGGGTTTATTTTCTCCATGAAAAATCGGAGGCACTCATCACCTTCAAGGCTTTCAAAGAAAGTGTTGAAAAGGAGATTGGAACCTTCATCACTTGCCTGAGGACAGACCGCGGAAGGGAATTCACGTCTAATGAATTCAGAGAGTTTTGTAAAACTCATGCTATCACCCGGCAATTGACGGCTGCATTTACGCCACAACAAAATGGAGTGGCAGAGAGGAAGAATAGAACGATAATGAATGCGGTACGATCTATGCTGAGTGAGAGGCAAGTCCCAAAGGAGTTTTGGTCTGAAGCTACAAGATGGAGTGTGCACATCCAGAATCGATCTCCAACAGCAGCAGTAGAAGACGTGACACCTGAAGAAGCTTGGAGCGGCTCAAAACCTGAGGTGGAGTATTTTTGTGTCTTTGGGTGCATAGCATATGCGCACATACCTGATCAGAAAAGGAGAAAACTAGATGACAAAAGCAAGAAATGTGTTTTTCTCGGAGTCAGTGAGGAATCGAAAGCATGGAGGCTGTATGATCCGGTTACAAAAACGATCGTGATAAGCAAAGATGTAGTGTTTGATGAAGACAAAAGCTGGGATTGGAATCAAGCCGGTGTAAAGGAGAAAATACTCGACTGTGGAGAAGAAGAACAGAATACAGAAGAGAGAGAAGGTGATATGGCTTGTCCTCCGTCAACCGCGAATTTGTCGCCTTCTGGTTCGTCTTCGTCTTTTGCAACTGGTGGTACTTCGACACCGCCAAGCCCAGTCTCTCCTTTTTCCAGTCCAATTTCTTCATCTCCATCAAGATCGATTGAAAGAGAAGTGGTTACAGGCCCGCGGATAAGGAGAACATCGGGTTATTTGGCTGATTATGTCACGGGTGAAGGAGAAGATGAGGAAGAAGGCTTATCAGTAATGCTATTGATGATGATGATAGAAAACGATCCAGTCAAATTCGAAGAAGAAGTGAAAGACAAGGTGTGGAGAGAAGCAATGAAAAACGAGATCGAATCGATCGAGAAAAACAACACATGGGAGCTAACTATCTTACCTGCAGGTTTTACACCAATTGGAGTGAAATGGGTGTATAAAACAAAGCTGAATGAAGATGGTAAAGTCGACAAATACAAGGCGAGGTTGGTGGCAAAGGGATATGCTCAGTGTTATGGCATAGACTATACTGAAGTCTTTGCTCCGGTGGCGAGGCTCGATACGATTCGAACTATACTTGCGGTTGCAGCACAATCAAATTGGGAAATCTTCCAATTAGATGTCAAGAGTGCGTTTCTACATGGGGAACTAAAAGATAATGTGTATGTGCGACAACCGGAAGGATTCATAAAGAAAGGAGAAGAGGAGAAAGTGTACAAGCTGAGGAAGGCATTGTATGGGCTCAAACAAGCCCCGAGAGCTTGGTACAGCCGTATTGAAGGATATTTCTTGAATGAGGAGTTTAAGAGGTATCCGAGCGAGCATACTCTATTTACCAAGATGAAAGGAGGTAAAATTCTCATTATCAGCTTGTATGTTGATGACTTAATATTCACTGGAAATGATAGAGCTATGTGTGATGAGTTTAAGAAGTCGATGATGATGGAATTTGAGATGTCAGATTTGGGAAAAATGAACCATTTTCTTGGGGTAGAGGTGAAACAGAGTGTTAATGGGATTTTTATTTGTCAAAAACGATATGCTCTTGAAGTTTTAGCAAGGTTTGGAATGGAAGAAAGCAATGCTGTTAAAAATCCAATTGTGTCGGGAACGAAGCTCACACAAGATGAGAATGGCGAGAAGGTGGATGCGACTATGTTCAAGCAATTGGTTGGGAGTCTTATGTATCTAACAGTGACCAGGCCGGATTTAATGTATGGAGTATGTCTCATAAGTCGATTCATGGCAAATCCAAGGATGTCACATTGGCTTGCGGCGAAAAGGATCTTAAGATACTTAAAAGGTACAATCGAACTTGGAATCTTCTACAGGAGAAGTGAAAGCAGCAGTACGAGACTTATGGCATTCACGGATAGCGACTACGCCGGTGATTTGGATGACCAGAGAAGCACAACAGGTTGTGTGTTTTTGATAGGGTCCGGTGCGATATCTTGGGCATCGAAAAAGCAGCTTGTTGTCGCCCTTTCCACCACTGAGGCCGAATATATTACCGCTGCCTTTTGTGCTTGTCAATGTGTGTGGATTAGAAGGATCTTAGAGAAGATTGGAGCTGAAGAAGAGTCTGCAACCGTCATTCATTGTGACAACAGTTCGACGATTGCTTTGTCCAAACATCCAGTCCTTCACGGGAAAAGTAAGCATATCGAAGTAAGGTTTCATTATCTCAGAGAGCTGGTGAATGGCGAAACTGTTAAGCTGGAGTATTGTGCAACAGAAAACCAAGTTGCGAATATCTTTACGAAGCCGTTGAAGATGGAGCGGTTCAAGAAGCTGAGAACATTACTTGGAATTGTTAACTTGTCTGAAGTAAGCTTAATTCAGGAAAGTTAAGCTTAAGGGAGGGTATATTGGAGTTTGAATCTGTCTTAGTTGAATAAGTTTGTTTCCTAGATTTTAGCTGTAGTGGAGTCTGTTTCCTAGTTTTTAGCTTGCTTCTGTTATTTTGTAAGGCTATATAATGCCACTATCTTTGGTTTAATAAAGTATCACTTTCAGCTTTATATTTCACAGCAAAAAAGTCGAAAGTTGGAAATTTTGAATCATACCTCAAATCGGTTCTCAGGTAAATATTTGGATGTACTCCACCTTGCATTGTTTCAAATGTTGTAATTCCTGATTTGTTACAAAATAACATTGATTCGAACTGGAAATCGCGCCAATATCGACACTACAAATTGATAGCGAGGAAAACATTGCACCCTGCCGCTGCCGGCAGCGAGCCATGGTGTGGCGGGTTCTCTATTCACCGACGATATGAGCTTCATCGAGAGAACATCGTGAGAGAAAGAGAGACGGTCGAGAGAAAAATGAAAATGCACAGGCGAGAAATATGAGGGAGATATTGATTTTTGTGTGGAAGTTTTGCAATGCTATTGTATTAGAATGGTGGATTGGAGAGGTTAAAAAGAAAACCCGACCCATTGCTTTTTTGGTGTCTCTACATGTTGTTTTTTTGCATGCTTCAATTTGGGTGCGCCTCATGTGTTGAGCCCATGAGTTTTTTTTTCTATAAAAAAAAACTCAAATATTTTTTATGTTTAGTTTCTTAATTAGAAATACTTTATTAGTCTTAACATTAATTTTCATGTTGGTTTTGGTATGATTAATCTGTCACTAAGAAGGCGATAATAATTCGAATTTATTTAGAAATGTTGATCTTAATGTTAGATTTATGATTAATTATGGATTTAAATTTGGGATTAATCCTTGATGTAAGTAAATCTATGACTAATTCTTGGTTTAAATTGATGAGTAAATTTTTGTTTTCACTATGCCAAAAAAGACCTTTAGCAGCGCTTTTTTTGGCCTTTAGCAGCGCTTTAAAGCGCTGCTAAAGGTAAAGGCAGCGCTTTTTTTATGGAAAAAGCGCTGCTAAAGGCTCCCTTCAGCAGCGCTTTTATAGCACTTTAGCAGTGCTTTCATAAGTGCTGCATATTCCCCCCAACCATCCCCCTTTAGCAGCGCTTTCACAAAGCGCTGTCTTAGAGCCCACCTTTAGCAGCGCTTTTACAAAGCGCTGCCATAGCCCCCCTTTAGCAGCGCTTTTTAGAAGTGCTGTCTTAGACCCCCCCTTCCAAACCTATAGCAGCGCTTTTGTAGCGCTTTTGTAGCACTATATAGTTTAAATAGTTTTATCAAGTAGAACCACTATAACAGTCAAACATGCGAAAATATACCTCCACTCTGATCCAGTTGATGTTGTTAGCCTTGCTTTTTGGCACCGTTGCATCTCTTTGTGCTTTGAATATTTGTATAACTCTAACATAATATAAACGCATATTTAGAACAATGTCACATAATAAATAAAAATATATAATTAAAGACAACAGTATATCTCATCACTTACGTATCAACAAAGTTCCTCAGATTTTCATATTTTGTTGTATTGCCATCCAATGAATCTATATAATACACTATTTCTTTCGTCGGATTAATCGCGATCAACAACCAATGTGCACTATAAAATAAGACAACAGTTTAGACGAAAAAGTTATATAGAAAGGGAAAAATCGAACAATTATAATAAACTAATTTAGAATAAAATCTAACCCATGGCCAGTATTATATGGCAACAAGAACAACTTCTCCGTAGTCGCGCGCATAAATCTCTGCACTGTGTACTCTTTGACTGTATCCGGTGTCTGGTCTATTATACGTGAGTTGACACAGCTAATAGATAAGAATGCGAATACTGAAGTCAATTCATTCAGGACCAATAACTTGTCATACAAGAAACTAAAAAAACATAATCAACATTAGAATATTCAGTTAAATGAGCAAATTTTAAAATGTTCAATTATTTAATTAAAATGGATCGAAGTACCTGATGTATGAATGCATAACACCAACGCTCAATTCAGAATGGTTGAAAACCTGATCAAAATCCTCCTTAGCAATTGTTTCGGGATATTCAAAACCGAAAATACCTGCCTCCATGTGTATTTGACGGATGCCACCCTCAGGCACATCTGATGTTCCGACATATGTTTCAAGGCACATCCTAAATCGCGGAACAAATGCTTTTCTGGGAACCTTGGAAGTTTCAGGCATCTTACCCTTGCTGACTTGTTGCGACTGCTGATCATGAACCTAAAAGTCATATATAAGTTCAGTAATTAATGTATAACAAGATAATCATGTAACTGTAGTAGTACCTGTTTCTTTGATGCAGCTGAATCGGTATCCCGCACAATAATTCTATCATCTTTTGATTTAGATTTTGTAGGAGTCTAAGATCATCATGTAAATAAGAAAATGTAGATGTAAGAATAACTTTCATGTATGGATCATAAAACATTTGAGTATTAAAAGGTTCAACCTACCTCATCATCTATGCAAATGAGATTTGTCGGCCATGCCACATACGCTCCTATTGTGTCTCCCACCACTGTTGCGCCTGAAATATCATCTGGTATAGGAAACAACACACTCCCCTCTAATGCAATATCAATAGATACTTTTAAAAATCCAGAAGGGAGCGGTTTGTGGTGAAGTAAGTCTCCCAGAAAGTTATGCACCTTTCCCTTGACAACCATTCGATGAGTAGGTGACGATAAATATAGTCGGCAAAGTGAAATGCCCTAATCAAAAAATGATCAGTTAATGTGTCAATTAAGTAAACTGTGCTAAATTAATTTCAATGTAATATATACAATTGCCTCTGGAAGCTTCTGCGGACAACCAATACTATCTTTGTCACTAGTAGCTTTACCCTCTGGAGCGCGTCTTTCCGACATGTATCTCTCCTTATCCTTTTGTAATTCACGGATTTGTGCTTTCAATTCCTCCAAAGTATCCATCACTTCTTTATTGGTTGGATTTTTTTTTCTTTGGCTGCTTATACAGTATGGATGGAGTGACACCAAATCCCTTACCCCTCACACGCCCAGAATACTCAAGAATATTCAGCACCCGGCTCAGTAAGCTCCTGCAATCATCGTCCTCAGCGGGAGTTATGGTCTGGGATAGAGTCTCCTGAAATATAGATAAAAACATATATAAATATATTATACACTTTTGATCAGTTACTGACAAAGATAACATTGTACTTACACATTGTTCAAAGACTTGTTGAACTTCTTCCTGAACGACTCCATCTCGTCCCACACGGGCAGCCTTCCATAGAACATGGTCCGGAAGAGATTTCGCATCACTCTTCTCCTCTTCCAACTACGCATTAAGACGGATAATAAAGCATTATATCCTATTATATATACTTACTATTTTTTGTAAATATATCATATTAAAGCATTTATATGTACTTACTATTTTTTGTTCTAATCGTGCATATCCCAAACGGCCCTTTCTGTATGGATATGCGGGATTTGATGCCCGTTGACGATTTACGCCACTAACAACCTGATAGTTCATGATAAGTTGTACTTACTTCAAATTCTTTTGTTATTCGCTTTACAACAAACGTCTCCCATTCTTCCTCCGAAATCAAATCCGCGTACTTCATTGGATGCTCCGAGTTAACAAAGTTTCCTTCAGAATCTTTTAGAAACTTGTTTGTTAAAAACGCTCTAAATCCCCTCAAGCGTTTTCCGGCCAATTGAATACAATATTTTCTCCTACGATTTTCAATATTAAAATATCTCTGCAAACAAACACACATACATATAACATGTTAGTATAATTAATTTAAAGATGTAACTGTCAACATAATTAAAAATAATCAAATATCATACCTGAATCTCGGTCCAAATCTTATCTTTAGCCGGTTGTAATGAAATAATTCTCCAATTATCGCAAGTAATCGGAACTTGCGAACGTACAAGTGCTCCAATGTAACTTGTTAGCAACGCACCGTTAGGCTCAACTAACTGATCTCTTTCATTCCAATGGACATCATACTTTACTCCTTTATATCTCGCACGAATGATTTTTTTCATAATTGTTACGCCTCTTTTAATATCGCCTTCCACGTCTTTTGTTGTTTGTTTTCCATCATGTGATGTTTCCTCGTTGCTGGCCATAATATATATACATGTAATTCAGAAAAACCAAAGTATCAAATGAATGACATGCAAATATGTAAATAACAAATATATACATAAGAAATGTGTAAATAAGAAAAACATGGTATAAATAAGAAATAATATGTTACAAGTACCTTTAACATCTCTTTCTTTTTTTCGTTGTAACGGGGTTTACTTGTCTCTTAACAACACGGACAGATGGATTGATCCAAATTCCCTCGTTATGATCATTTCTAATATATGATTCGTCCGCTCTAATATTCTCATATGGATCATCTATAATATAAGATTCATTCTCAACATCAACATCCCCCTTTTCTCCAATGTTATCATCGATTACTTTGTTGGAAAAAAGAACTATAGACCATTTCGTACTTGTCGGATCAGTGACATAGAACACTTGTTTAGCTTGCGTGGCTAGAATAAAAGGCTCATCTTTGTACCCCACCTTATTAAGATCCAATTTCAAAAAAACCTGATTTATCCATTTGTATGCCACTATTATTTTCAACCCACTTGCATCCAAAGATAGGAATCTGAAACTTCTCATAATCAAACACCCAAATGCGCTCGATAACCCCATAATACGAGGAAATGTGCATTGCTTCGGCAAGCACGGTGACACCACTATTTTGCATTGTACTTTTATCATCTTGTTCCTTGGTATAAAATGTGTATCCATTAATTGCGTATGTGCTATAAGAAAACACATGCAAACTTGGACCATATGCTAAACATCTCAACCTTTCTATTATTGAAGCGGGATCAGAATAAAACTTTGAAAAAATATGCTCCTTGAACCATGTTATAAAACTTCGATTGTGCTCACGTACTATCCAATTTTCATTTCTATTCAGATTTAAACCTCGGAGAAAGTCCTTGTACATTTCAACATACGGCTCAACCTCAATGTCATTGTGCAGAACATACAAATGCACTTGCTCCCGTTCATCCCTTGAAACTGTCACAACTTTATTTCCAATTAACTGTTTACCATCTATTTTTTCAACAACATGAGATTTTGGGAGGCCAATGGATTGAACGTTGGACAAATATTCAGTACAAAACTCAATAGCTTCTTCAACAATGTATCGTTCAACAATACATCCCTCTGGTCAACTTCGGTTTTTCACATACCCTTTCAATATTTTCATATAACGTTCAACAGGGTACATCCATCTCATATAGGCAGGTCCACACAGTTGTGTCTCTTTCACAAGATGAACAACTAGATGTACCATTATGTCAAAAAATGATGGAGGAAAATACATTGCAAGCTCGCACAAAGTAATAACTATTTCTCTTTGCAATGTTGGTAAGATCGCAGGATCTATCACCTTACTACAGATTGACCTAAAGAAAAAACACAATTTAGTTATTGCGCCTCTCACTTTTTCTGGCAAAATAGAACGTACACCTATTGGTAGGAAGTGTTCCATTATAACATGGCAATCATGTGTCTTTAAACTTTTTAACTTGAGGTCTTTCATAGAAATAAGTCTTCTAATATCTGAAGAGTATCCTTCTGGAACTTTAACTTCACTCAGAAACTTACACAGTATCTTTTTCTCCTTTCTAGATAAAGTATAAGCAGCAGGTGGTAGATATGTGCGGTTTCCTTTCTTCAAGGGTCCTAATTCATTTCTTATTCCCATTTCTACCAAGTCCTTTCTTGCTTTAAGGCCATCCGTAGACTTTCCTTGTATATTGAGTAACGTACCAATAACACTTTCAAATACATTTTTTTCAATATGCATAACATCAAGAAAATGTCTTACATACAACGACTTCCAATACAGCAACTCAAACAAAATTGACCTCTTCTTCCACCCACGTGTGACAAGCGTATGAGCAAAAGGCTTGCCAAACTTAGTACTCACATCTTTCACCTTTTCAAAAATTTGTTCGTCGGTCAATGTAGGTGGAGCTTTACGTTGTTCTGAATTTCCATTGAATGCTTTTCTCCACCCACGGTAGTGATGACTAGAATTTAAGAATCTACGATGACCAAGAAAGACATTCTTCTGACCAAATTCCAACCGTGTCCAATCTGTGTTTTCTTCGCAGATAGGACACGCACATTGACCTTTAATGCTATACCCCGATAGATTTCCGTATGCTGGGAAATCATTAATTGTGCCAAACAACATCGCCCTCAAATTGAAACTTTCTTTCCTATATCCATCATAAACCTCCACACCATTCTCCCACAAACTCTTTAAGTCTTCGATTAGAGGTGTCAGGTATACGTCTATGTCATTCCCTAGTTGTTTAGGGCCAGAAATTAACATAGATAACATCATGTACTTACGCTTCATACATAGCCATGGAGGTAGGTTATAAATCATAATAATTACAGGCCAGGTGGAATGTAAGATACTCTGCAGACCATGCGGATTCATTCCATCAGTTTATAATGTCAAGCGAAGGTTTCTAGCTTCTTCTCCAAAATCAGGATAATCATTATCAATTTTCATCCACTGTGGTGAATCTGCCGGATGTCGATACTTCCCATCTACAATTCTATCATCTGCATGCCAAGTCAGGTGTTTTGCATCTGTTTCACTAAGAAACATGCGTCTATATCTCGGAATTATAGGAAAATACCATAATACTTTTGCTGGTGACAATTTTTTCTTATACCGAGATACACCGCATTTAGGACACTCGTTTAATGATGCATATTCATTTCGAAACAAAATACAATCATTTGGACAAGCATGTATCTTATCATAGCTCATGCCAATAAAGCATAACATTTTTTTAGCTTCATAGGTTCGATTGGGAAGAACATTATCCTCCGGAAGCATCTCTTGAAGTAGGGCTAACAACTCTGTGAAACTTTTATCCGACCATCCATTACCCGCCATTAAATTGTACAACTTTAATACCATGAACAATCTTGTGAAAGTAGTGCAACCTTTATACAACGGTTTCTCTGCATCGCTTACCAACCTCTCAAACATCTTGGGACAATCTTGAAGATCTTCTTCAAGTGCTTCTGCAATCTCTTCGACTCGATCACAATCATATGTATCCCTGCCATTGTCATTTGAAGCACATGTCGTATTATTCCGGGGTTCAACATTCTCGTTACTTATCTCACCATTTAATGTCCAACATGTGTAACTTCGATCAATTCCATGTCTCATTAAATGAGATTCCAACTGAACGACATCAACTCGATGCCCATAACAGCATCCTAAGCAAGGACATGTGATCATACTGGGGACTTTGGCGTGTTCAACAGGAAACTTAACGAACTTCGATACCTCATTCTCGTACTCTTTTGACAATCGATTACCAAACATCCATTTTTTATCCATACTAATTGAGTAATCTACACTAAACTAAAAAAGTTAAACAAAACAGAGAATACCTGTAAGGAAATCACTAACTTCTAAGAATGCTACGCAATAGGATGCTTAGAAACGATCACAGCTTTGCTCTTCACAGGTAACCCCTATAGCAGACAAAATATAAATTTTATTAAAATCATATTAATAATTAACCAAGACAAATCATATTAAAAATACTAGATAATCCACCAAAACAAATCATATTAAAATTACTAGATAATCCTTAAACCAAAATGACACCCTTACTAAACATTGAGAAATCCTAACTAAACATATAAAACCATAATAACATATAAAACCATATCATATAAAACCATATTCATGTTGGTTTTATAAACTCTCTTATCCATATGAAACTCTCTTAAAAAATATAAACTCTCTTAAAAACTCTCTTATACATATAAAACTCTCTTAAAAAATATATGTATAAACTCTCTTATCCATATAAAACTCTATTAAAAAATATAAAACTCTCTTAAAAACCCTCTTATACATATAAAACTCTCTTATTCATATAAAAATCTCTTAAAAAATATAAACTCTCTTAAAAACTCTCTTATACACATAAAACTCTTAAAAACTCTCGTATAAACTCTCTTATAAACATTGCATTTTCATGACCAAACAGTTATCACAAACAATCGTGAAACTCTCTTAAACATTGAAACTCTCTCAAACAATGGTTAAAAACTCTCTTAAAAACTCTCTTATAAACTCTCTTATAAACTCTCTTAAACATTTCATGACCAAACAGTTATCACAAACAAAACTCTCTTATAAACTCTCTTAAAACATACAAAATATAAACTCTCTTAAAAAATATAAACTCTTGTAGAAAACATAATCTCGATATTGCGCTGTTGATCGACTATGATGTCCTTTAGCTTTGGATTGAATACGCGATCCTGATGATTTTGATCTCCATATTCCCTTAGGTCTCCTGATTCAATCTTATCTTCAATAAACTGAATTAGGTTAAATTATAGGTTTTAGTTTCTTGTGTGATAACTTCTAGGATAGTCTCCTTTAATCATAGCCTTAGGATTTTATTATTAGAAATGGTTTTCTTTCCCTTTAAGACAAAACCCTTTTTCCTAATAAAAAATCCAAAAACATTTTAACCATATCTCTAACTATTTTTCAAAAGACCTAAAAAACACCTCACAAATTCAAACCATTTTGCCACTTTGGTTTTTCAACTTTAAACCCTTTTCAAACAAATTGGACACTTTTCATCCCTAGTCGAGATATAATTCTCCTACCCCATGGCATAGTTGAGAAAGATGTAGATTCTTTTCCGCTTGAGGGAGGTATGTGACTTACCCTTCGAATACTAGTCCTCGTCTGGTACTTCACCACCCAAAGTCCAATCCGCATTGGCAACTACCAAAGTCCACCATGTCGGCACCTGCATTTCCAATTACTCGTCTGCAATCATACGCATCGCATTTGACTTCATAAGAAACTTGCATCATATGCATACCCAAAATCATATCATACTCCCCGGTTCTTGCATCTCCGCGTGTTAGCATTTGCATTTGCATTTCTATTTATGGAACATCATCATCATCAAGCATTTACATATGCGAGCTCAGGTTCAGGATCAATCTCAAAGATTCCCAAGGCCATATGCAACCCAGTCAGGGGCATTCTCCGCAAGACCGTGGGTGTTCCCCGCGAAGTTGTGCAACTTTTTGTTGGTCAAATTCAAGAGCTTCAAAGTAACCATCAGCCCGGTCAGGGGAATTATCTGCAAAGACCGTGGGTTCCCCCAAGAAATTCAAGATATCAAAGCAAAGTTTAGCCTAGTCAGGGGCATCTTTTTCAAGACCATGGGTGTTCCCGTTGTTGCATCCCAAATTTTGCCCAACCTTTTTCTTTTAACTTGGCTTATGTTTCATTAGCATTTTAGCATTTAGCATTTGCATAACATTGGTTCTAGACAGGGGATCAAGATTGTTGTCCTTACTCAAGAGAGAAGTTTCATGTTCAAGGCTCAGGCAAGGGCATGTGTTCAAGTCAACAAGTCCTCAGTGCCATCAGGATAGGTCTCAAAGCTTCTTGAGAGGAGAGAGTTTGTGTTTGGGTTTCACCTCCTATCTTGAGGATATGTAGAGGCACATGCGGTTATCCCTTTGGATGAGACATGATTCAAGAGCTCAATATTAACCCTAGAGGTTCTCTATGGAGTCGGTATGATCACACAAATCATCTGCAAGAACCTCAGTCAATGGATAAGAAGTTATGGTTTCATCTGGTCAACAAAAGTCAACTGTGGACTTGAGAGGGCTCAAGGCTTGGGTATTGATCTTGGAAGCCATAGGAATTCATCCTATACCATCTCAAATGAAATGTTGAAGCTAAGATAAAAAGATTCAAAAGTTTAAGAGGTTACTAAATTAGGGTTTCAGATGAGTTCAAGTTTAAAATCCCCTTTATAGTCTCTAACTTCAAGGACAAATTTCACCATGATACAAGTCTTGCCTTATTTTCTATCAAACATGATACTTGTTCCTCATCATTCAAGATTTCTTTTGAGTACAAGAACTCATCCATTGGATTTATACTTCTCAAGTTATGGTGTCAACAGGTTGGTGTCATCAGATGAAGAGATTTTAGAGGCACTCAAAGTTAGCTCACTTCCAAGGCATTTTTCACATGGAACCAAGCTCTTCCTCATTTTTTATCAAACATTAGAGTTGTTCCTCATTGTCTTAGCTTTCTAAAAAGTGATAGAAATCATCATTCTCATGTGTTAAACTCTATTTATGGTCTCTACAAGTCAAGGGTATTTTTGGAAATCTAGTCTTAGGTCTTTCATTTCAATGACCAATGTCATCCACTTCATGACCTCAAATCCATTTTCAACAAACATGAAAGTTGTGTCAAAGTACTTTAACATCATCTTGAACTCAATTTCCATGGCATTTGTTGATTTATGAGACCATTGAGCCATGTTGAGCTTGAAAAACTTGATTTTTGGACATAGTATGAGTTTCTTTCATTCCAAGTCATCAAATGCTCTTGTTTTTTATCTGTTGGTACTACATCATCCTCATATCATGTGCATGAGATCTTTACCCAATTTGAGCCAACACATAACAACATTTCAAGTCACTTTTCAAGTTTCATGCCATAAAAATTCATAATCTAAAACTTGGTGTGAACTCATTATCAATCATACAAACCACCATATTTCATTTCCACACACTCCATAGTCTTGAATAGCTGACCAAGAGGATTGCATAAGAGGCCATAACTCGTGTGCACACAAAGTTTATTTTTTTAGACAATACTTTCAAGCAAGCTAATTACACAGCATGGGCCTGCATGGGACTTATTAAGCCCTCATATATAAGCTATACTCAAACCCTAAACACAACAGATTGGGAGTAGCAGCATGAGAGAAGAGATTCATTCAAAAATTGCATATAATTTTCTCTCTTCGAATCTCATTTCACACTAGTTCTTCTGGCCATTTCTTGCTCAACTCATCATCATACAAGCATCAGGAGGAGATTGAGAGCATCAAAGTGAAGCTTGCTAAGCATTTGAAGAGCCAATGAAGCAGCTCCGTTAGGTAAACTTCCATGAGCTGAATCTCCCATTTTAGGCGCACATTTAGGTTCATGATTGGTGCATCTGAAATCCTATCTCGTATAGGCAATGTTTGAATCATTTTCATGCTTGTTTGAACCATTTTCAGTTGGTGTGTACAATTTTCGTGGCTTGATTTCTTTGTGTTATAAGAACCTTTTTCAAAAACCAACACCATTTTTGAGACCTATGCGAAAAATGCTTTGAGATTGTACCACAGGTTTTAATTTTTATGTTGATTTACAGTTTCCACCAGTGAAGCTCACCGGGGAAGACGACGGAGCTAGGGCTCCGGCGTCTGAGGTGATGCTGAGGTATCTTTTGATGTGGCATTGACTTTTCTTGGTCTTGCATGCGTGGCTTGTGTTGACTCCTACGTGGTAGCCAACTTGTTTAGTGAAACAAAGCGTTTTGCTCAATCTGGTGATTTGGTTTGCTTTGGGCTTTGTCATATTGATATGCACACCCCCTTGTTTTAGGGCCCAAACATGCTGAACATGATCCTAGTTCAAGTCCACTTTACTTCTGCACCTCTCTTCCATTTCTATTTTATTTTATTTTATTTTTATTTCATTTCCAATTTAAATCATTTTAAAATAGTTTTGAGCATATTAAAAATCCCAAAAAATATGATTCTAACATTTTAGGATGTTAGAATATTTTTCAATATTTTTAATTTATTTTTAATTTATTTTTAGTATTTTTAGTTGATTTAATTTGATACGTGGTTTTATGGTTGATATTTGGAATTGAATCTTGATCTTTGACCTTGATCAAACACCCCCTTTGACCAATTTTCCTCTCCCACTTAGGTGATTGATTGAGGCTTATTTGAGGGCTAGTTTGAGGTCTTGATAATCATTCCTTGTTTGTTTTTCATTGGCTTTTCTTTGTCCCTCGATGCTTGCTCGACAAGTTGAACACATTGCCTTGATTGATATGATTGGTGTGCCTTGATGCATTTCTTGCCATGACCTTTTGCACTCTTATTTGCGATTGATTGAAATTGAATTTTCCAATTTATTCGGATTTTATTTGAGCTTTCTTTTATTTTAAGTGGATGCCTCAAATTCAAAGTGTTTTAACCATATGTATGTGTGCATACTTTGACCTAATTTTGGGGATATGATCTTGTATGATCCCTTGAGGGCCTCTTGGAATTTTTTAGCCCTTGTTAACATGTTAGAGGTGCTGCCTCACATGATTGTAGGTCATTTGGATGTGTACCTTGTACCACAAGTTTCATTTGATCATGTCTTTCCACTTAAGTTTGAAGTGTGAGATTGTTGTATGGACTTTGGTCATTCAACTTGAGTGTGATCATTCTTGTGTTTGCTTGATATATTAATTTTGAATTTGAGTTATCTCATTTGAGTTCACATCTGACCTTGATGGTCATGTGCTTATCCATGATGCTTTGGTGATTTTGGTTTCACTTTGAAGATGTTGTGAACAATTGAACTCCTCTTGAACTGTTTAAGTGCTTTTCTTTATTTAATCATAAGTGGATGTGGAATTGAGATGTTTATGATGAGGTTGCTGCCCCACTCTACCTCTCCCCTCATTTCTTTGATTATGCTTCTTTGTTTAGCACCTCTCTTCTTGTTATGATTGGTGGCATTTGATTGTAGGAGCTTGATTCTCTCATTTCCTCTCATCTTTCTTGACTTGTTTAAGTTTTCTCCCTTGCTGATTTGAATGTGACTTGTGTTTGTCTTTGATGAATGCTTCATGGTTGCATATTTTGTTTGCTTTTGCATATTTATTTTCATCTTGCATAGACTTGTTTAAGTCTTCCCCTTTGCTTCATTTTGTGATTGATTATGCATTGTGTTTAATTGTGCTTGTTCACATGATCCCTTTGGATTCCCAGTCCTTCTGTTTAAGATGGGAGTAGGAGAGACATTAGGCTTTCAATCCTTTGCATGATAACATTAGGCAGTCCCCTTTTCTATCCCAACTTTAGGACCACTTTGCATGATAACATTAGGGTTTCTTAGTCCCTTTTAGAGTCTTTGTGTCTTCTCTTCTCATCTCAAAACTCATTCAAGATACTTAATAAATGATAACAAGTGTTGTACGCTACAATATTTGAGCACATGAGGAATGATAAGTGGGTAGGTCTCTCTTCACATTATCTAGAATGTTTAGCATATGCCCTTTGGGCGATATGCGACACATTTGCTCTTATGTCATAATCTTTAGTGCAACATGAGTTTCAAACTAACTCAATTCACTTCTTCTAAAAAACAAAAACCAAATTCAAACTTTTTCATCCTTCGGGATTGTCTTCAAAGCTCATTTTCAGAAAGAGTGTGTTATGTTTCTATTCTTCTGCAAACAGGCATCGTCCTTAACTGCTAGAATGGAGATTTAACATTGCTCATAAAACTCTTGAACTAACCAGTGGTCTAGTTAGCCCGAACTACATTTGCTCTGATTTCTCATACCAGATGAGGATATGTAGGCACAAGACGATGATGTCTTGGCGAGCAACCTTCCCCCTATCACCCGTAGTTTCCCGAACTACGTTGATTCTAACTTTCCCATTACACAAGGGAATACGTAGGCATAGGGCGACGATGTCCTATCGAGTTAGTTCTTTCTCTTCACCCTCCATTTAGCAGTAGCTTTTAGATAGTTTTCACCCATAGATTTAAACAACAAGCGTCGATCGCGTTGAGTACAACGGACGTGAGCGGTGCTCATACCTTCCCCTTGCGTAACCGACTCCCGAACCCAAGATTTGGTTGCGATGACCTTGTCTTTTCCCGTTCTCTTAGGTTTTCGTTGATCGTTTCCTTTCCCTATTTTTGGGATAAATAACGTCTGGTGGCGACTCTTCTGTCTGTTTGCCGGCCCTTTTTCCCAGTTGCGACAGCTAGCGACTCTTTTGGAGATCCTGGTTCCCTATGCTAGTCAATCCTAGCCCTTGTCTATTTTATGTGTATGGGTGTGTATATTTATGTATATGTGTTGTATATGTACATTGTTGCATTTTGCATTTTATTTTTCGCACTTTGTTATCATCATACTGTTGTTGTGCTGTTGGGTGGGGTTGTTCCATCGAGAGATAAGCCCAATACCCAGGCTTGAGTACATACATAGCATTAGTGTGGAAAGTAGTGAGGGCTTGCATGTTTGGCCTGCAATAGTCATTATGAAGTCCGTGTTCAAACGAGGTTTTCTTTGAAGACATCCTGTCCAGTACGTCTCGAACAGTTGAAAGGATGTTGGATCTGAAAACTAACGACTCTGGAGACCGATCATTGGGAAGTCAGTTGTGTCGTACCTCGAAAAATCACTGATACATTTTGGAGAAACGATCCTCGCGCAAAAGGCGCGGAAATACGTTTCGACAGAGTCGCCACCGAATTTTATTTATCCCGAATAAACAGGAGAGGAAAATATTGAGAAAACCTCTTAAAATGACAGAAGAGTCACCACCGAACATTATTTATCCCAAAGAGAAGGAAAGGAAACGATCAAAGAAAACCTAAAAGAACGGGAAAAGATAAGGTCATCGCAACCAAATCTTGGGTTCGGGAGTCGGTTACGCAAGGGGAAGGTATTACCACCCCTCACGTCCGTTGTACTCAACGGGAACCTCTTAGGGTATTTTTTGATGGGCGTTGTCTAAGTTTGCTTGTTTTTCTTCTCGTGATAAAGGCGAATTGGTAGGATAAATGGATAAAGACGCTAAGGGGAAATGGGTGGTGGTGGGATAGGGTGCTCGCCAAGGATTGGGGCCCTTGTGCCTACGTATGCTCATTCGGACGAAAATGAGAAATCAGAGCATCGTAGTTCGACTATGGGAAAGGATGGGGGAAATTATGGATGGAATAATGGAGAAGGTAGAAGTATGCTCGCCAAGATCATCGCAATCTTGTGCCTACGTATCTTACATCCAAGAATGAATGACGAATCAGAGCATTTGTAGTTCATGATAACAACCACAAAAAGACGAGGTTTGAATTGGTTTGAAGTTTGAGTTGAGAAACAAAAGAGTGATTGACAAGCAACCCAAAGGGCATGCCTTGAGAGCTTTTCATTCAAGAATTCAAGGAATGCGAGATTCCAAGAACTCTTTTCTTTCGGAAGTTGGGTTGAATATGTTGAAGATAAGGATTTGGATGTTTTGAAATCGAAAGAATGAACTAATAACAACCCAAGGGAGTGCCTCGAGAGTTACTCATTCAAATATTCAAAGAATTCTAGATTCTAAGAATATCCCTCTTTCGTAAATTAAAAAAAAAAAGCGTTTGTAAAAGGATTGAATCGAAAATGGAATGCGAGGCAAAAGGAGGTTGGTTTGAAAATGGCTCGACGACGAGTCGAGGATTTAATTGAAGACGGTACCGACTTGACGATGTTTCAAGGGTTAGATTGTGAGAAACGATATTAGTCCCTAAGGGTGCTCCTAATATTGAAACCGCGATGAATTGTGAAGTGTGTGCGAAATGTCGATGGTTGCGAATGCGTACGAGCACTCGACTTAGGAGAGCTTTTGAAAATGTTTGAATTTGAAAATGTCGAAAGATTGAATAAATAAAAACCCAAGGGCATGCCTCGAGAATTACTCGTTCGAAGATTCAAGGAATGCTAGATTCCAAGAACCTCCTTCTTTCGAAGTTTAAATCGAGAAAATGTTGAGAAAATGTTTTGAAATAATTTGAATCGAAATGAGGGTATGAAGATAAATTGTGTGTAAGAGGTGAGGAAGTGAAGTTTAAATTTGAAAATAATTTTGGAAGAAATGATGATTATTTGGTTAATGAGATGTCGGTCGCAAAACCTATTAATCGGGGTGTTATTTGGATGCTAGATCCTAACGACACCTTTTCATTTGGAAAATGTTTGGATGAAAAAAGGAAATATCACACGGAATGCTAGATTCCGATGATATTTCTTTGTCCAAAAAAAAATTTATTTAAAAATAAAAAAAAAGTCGAACGATGCATTATTTAAGGCGTACGCCTCAATAAGAATCGTCCAAAAACCCAAGAAGTGCTAGACTTCAAGGATCTAGTTTTTTCGTGATTTGATTGAAAAAATAATTTAGTAATTAAAAAATGAGTTGAATAAAGATTAGAAAAACTATTAATTTTGAAAATGATTTAATTGAGAAAATGGTTTGTATGTTGAAAATAAGTTGAATTAGGAATGCGTACGCCTCATGTATCATTCTAATTATCAAATAATGAAATAGAAAGTATAATTTAGAGAGAAATATAGTTAAGCCATGAATATCCTAATCACAAAATCAAATTTGTTTTAAAATAATAAAAACCATTATACTGCCATTCTCCTTCTGATGGCAGCAAAACGGTTCATAACCATTACATCTCACGTGAATCAAAACCGAGGCAACAAACATTTTGCAACAAAGTATTTACAAAAAAATAAGCAGATAATCACAACCCATAGCACTTGAGAAATATGGCTAAGATGAGTGTCAAACAGAAATTCATCCAATCCAATAATCATCGATTCGTCCACAACAGTGCAAAAAACTTCTAACAAAACTAGAACAAACTTTGTTAAAAGATGCATTGAAAACCAAACACCATTCTTTTGCGGATCAAAACAAACAACCACAACTATAACCAAAACTTTTTTTATTTTAAACCTGCAAATTTAACTTCAAATTCTAACATACCAAAGTTGAACATAACGGATACAGACAAACCAAAAACCGAACAGAACCCAACTCCTCTAGGTTTTAACACTAAGAAGCAAAATCAGACAACCAAATAAATTTCTTGAGTTTTTTTATACAATGAAACATCACCAACAACAACTCAAAATAATATAAAATCAAACAATCGGAAAAAAAAAACCCACCGCCTTGTCGACATTATCGCGTGTGAGTTCATGTTGAAACGCCTGTTGAATATGCTGCGACGTGGATGCTAAAAAATGAGAATAATCGCTTACTCACGAGCTCAGCTGGGGACAATGTCATTCTTGACTTCTCACTTTCTGATGCAGTCGCGGATCTGGAGCGTTTTTTTTATGAAAGATTGATTGATGATAATGGTTTTGATGAAGGGAAATCTGTTTGCCGTGGTTGTTTATTGAAGACGACGACTTCAAGATTGACGTCAAAGGGTTTAACGGCGGGATTGAGGGTTATATGTTTCACTGAGAAACAAAATCCTCCTCTCTGTTCTTTCGTGAGGAAGGAGAAGGTTTGAGGATGAGGGTGAAGCGAGTTCGAAGGAGAAGGATTTCACGGAAAGGGGTGATTCGAAGGTGATGGTGATAGGTTGGATTGAAGGTGAATTGAAACAGAAGGAGGAGGTTAAGGGGGAAGATGGTAGTTTGAGGGGAGTGGCGACGAAATGTATTTTAAGGGAGGGATGAAAATGATGCGGCCGTTTTGGTCTTTGGTGGAAGAAGAAAATGAATAGGGTTTTGGGGGCGGCGCCGGATTTGGCCTTTTAGGGATGATGAACAGTGCCAATTAGGGTTCCCCTTTCTCACTGAATTCCCTCCCTCTTAAATATGCAGCTGACCTCAACTCAAACGGGCCGCTAAGCGTGGGCCTCTGTTTCTCAAAATTTGATTCTCTTTTCCCTTCCTTTTTTTAAATTTTTTTTTACTAATTAGTTTTCTGATTAATAATTGAAAAACTACCCTAATTAACTAAATCTAAAACTAACCTAATTCTAAATTAAAATTCTAATCCTAATTTAATTTATCCTAATAAAAATTCTAAACTAATTCTCTAAATAACTCTAATTTTAAAATCTAAATGTACTTAATTTAAAATCCTAAATTCTAGCTTCTAATTAAAAACTTAATATCAATTCTAAATCAATTTTCTAAATTAAAAATCTAATTTCTATTAACAAGCAATATATGTATAAAGAATTAGTATTTTGAAAAGAAAAAAGTTAGGAAAACATGACAGAATTAAAATTCACAAAAACAACTTTAGGCCACGTGTCACGCTTTCATTGGGCATAAATGATTTTAAAAAATGGAAAACGCCCAGTTGTGAGTGGACACGTGTCTAAATGACTCGAAACTAATCCGGTAATGCAAAATTGAAAATATAATCGAAAATGCGAAAATATTGAAAAGAGGTATGACAAGTTGAGTGAGGCCTCGTCGCTTGACCATGATGCCAAACCAGAAATGGTGAACGTATCATCGTTTCCTGACTTGAGAGTCTATGACATTGATGACCTGCATAGGGTGTCATACCTTATCAGAGATTAGGTTCTACTTGTGAGTGGGGAGGGTTATGCAGGAAAGTTGACCTTCAGCCAACCCGGTTATCTGGTTTTCTCGTCAGTGCAAACCTTTGATCTCTGATACTGTGGGTTTCTATACTTTGGTATTCTGATGATCTGGTATTTTCTTGCCGAAGTGGAATTCTGGTTCAACTCAGTCAGCAGCACAACAGTCTTGATCCCTTGTTTGCATTTTCATTTTCATTTGTATATTAACATTTGCATGTACTTATGATTTCAGGTGTTCATTTTCCCTTTGATTCTAGTAATATAATCCACCTCCAACATGGAACCTGGTTTGAAGAAGACTGTCACCTACGAGTTCCCGATGCCAGAGTTAGGACCTTTATTTGGTCTCATTTTTGTGGCTGATCATGGTGTTATGGAAGACTTCAAGAAGGATTATGGGAAGATTTTGAATTTTGTCTGTAAGACCTCAAGATATGAACTAGGAGCCATCCATACTTTGTTGCAGTTCTACGATCCTCAGTTGCGTTGCCTTACTTTCCCTGGACATGTCTTGGTTCCAACCCTAGAGGAGTTTGCTTTGTTGATGGGAGTTCCGGTCTCAGAGAAGATGCATTTCTTTCACTCTGAAGAAGAACCTGACTTTACCAAGTTGGCCAATGCTCTTCATCTGAACAAGTCTGAGTTCGAAGGTAAAGTAGTCTGGAGAAATGGAGTTCTTGGTTTTTCATTGTAATTCTTGGTGGGCAAGGCTCAATATTTTTCTAAGGAGGGTTGTTGGGTAGTTTTCAAGGCTATTCTGGCCTTATACATATATGGCATAATTTTTTCCCCTAACATACTGGACTTTGTTGATATGGTCGCCTTTCATATTTTCGCTTCCAAGAATCATGTGCCTACTCTTTTGGGAGATGTATACCACTCAATACATTATAAGAATGAGAATAGAAGGGGAAATAATGTTTCTTGTTGTGCGTCGCTTCTCTACAAATGGTTTATGGAACATCTTCCTCGGGCTGGAGCTTTTGTTGATACATCTGATTGGTCAGAGAGACTCATGGGTTTGACATCTGAGAATATTATTTGGTTTAATCGAGATCTGCTCGGTAAGGAGATTATCTATAGCTGTGGAAACTTTCCTAATGTACCTCTGATAGGAAGGAGAGGTGGTATCAACTACAATCCTGCTCTTGCTGTCAGGCAATTTGGTTACACTTTGAGAGAACCCCCGAAGAAGGAGAAAATACAGGAATCTTAGTATTTCATAGGAGCGACTAATTGTGATACATTAGCCAGATTGAAAAAGTCTTGGGTAAGAATCCATCACACAAAGGCAAATTTTTTTTGGGTAAAGGTGACTGCAGAGCCTACGGACCTTATGTGGATTGGATCCAGAAGAGGGTAGAGAAGATGTTGTTACCATTCCCTGCTAGAGAACCTTTATATCCTTTAGTAATTGAAGAACCTACGATAGTTGATATTTAGAGGTATAATAAATTGTGGGTCGAGAAAGAAGAGTTACGCAAGGAGAACGAAGAGTTGAAAAAGGAGATTAGTCAGTTGAAGAGCGAAAAGAATGAAGCAGCCTACTTGGCCAAGATAAAGACAAAAACCTTGAACAAGATGGGAAAAGAGTTTACTGATGAGATTCCTATGCGAGAACGAAATGGTCAGGATTTGAAGAGTACCGGTAATGTTCTTAAATATAAGAAGAAATAGCTGGAAAGGGCGCACCTAGAGATATCCAAATTTAGTGATCAGTGGAATGCTGCTTTAACCGCCAACAATGGAAGAGAGGATGAGCTTCGTAAGCAGATTGACAGACTGAAGACACAACTCTGGATCAAGGATGAAAAAGCGTCATTGGAATCAGCTCGTCAGTATGAAGGAGATCGTAAGTTACAAGAAACCTTGTCAGTGCTGGAGGAATGTAAGATAAGAGCAGAACTGAAGAAACCAAGACTCGAAGATGCTTTCGGAGAAAATGCTTGGGAGGATTATGCTCAATATTTGAGAGATGTTATCAGCAGAAGGGAGTTTCTCATTCATGCGTTGGTTGTGAGGTTTGAACATCCAGATACAAAGGAGTTGTTAGAGGAGTTTCAGACTCGTTACCGTGGCTGAAGGGAGAGTTATCTGATGCAGTTTTCTCTATAGTTTTTCTTCTCTTTTGTTATTGCCTTGTATTGATACCATCACCAGGCTTGTTGGATGGGTTTGTATGATCATTTTCTATTGTATTACTTGGTGTTATATTGTATACGCTGACTCTTATCCTTATTTTATTTATGAGAAGATATTTGTGATTCCATCTATTGCTCTCATATTTGTTTGTGGAACTAGAATCAAGGGGAGAATTTCCCTGAATCATATGTACATGCTTGCATTTTGCATTATCATTGTCATTTTGCATAGCAGGTGTTCTTGGGACCGTTAACCTTATCTCTGTGTGGTTTCCTTCTAGCAGTTTTTAGGATAGCAAACCAGACGTTTCACAGATACTCCACCAGAGGGAATCAAAAAAGATTTATGGATCAGATACAGTAAGAGTTGCAAGAATTCAGGGATCAGATGAGTCAATTCATGGATATGATGCAGGGAGTTGCCAATGGGAAAGAACAACTCAGAACATTGGTCCAGCCACTAACTGCAGGGGTGGATGGTAGTGGGATCTTACATGGAGGGACCACTGCTATTCCTCCCCCAGCTGATGGCAACACTCCTCAGGCTTATGCGATTCCCATTGTTGTTCCTCCGGGCGAAGGTCACCAACCAGGAGTTCATATACCAGGTGCAGTGGGCGTTGCACATGGGGCTGAAGGTCCTCAATGGGAAGAAGACAAGAAAGATGATTTTTTCTCAATGGGAGACTTGGGTGTAAGCCTTCAGACAGACGTGGAAAAAAGGTTTAAGATGATCGAAGAAAAGATGAAAAATCTCGAGAACCAAAACTCTTTAGGGCTCGACATGTCCAATCTAGGTTTGATACCAAGGATTAAGATTCCCCCGAAATTCAAAGTTCCAGACTTCGATAAGTACAAAAGGACAACTTGTCCCAGAGTACATCTCAGGTCCTATCATCACAAGATGTCTTCCTATTCAGATGATGAGAAGTTGTTGATGCACTTTTTCCAAGATAGTTTAACAGGTCCTTCTCTAGAGTGGTACATGGGTCTACAGACGATGCATATCAGAAGTTGGAAAGATCTGGGGGAAGCCTTTTTCCGACACTATCAATGTAATAGTGACCTGGCGCCAAATAGAGTTCAGTTGCAGAATCTGTCTCAACGAAGCAATGAGGGGTTCAAAGAGTACGCCTAGAGGTGGTGGGAATTAGCAGCGAGAGTTCAACCACCGATGGTAGAGCGAGAGCTTATTGATATGTTTGTGGCAACCTTGCCTGGAATATATTATGAGAAGTTGATTGGAAATATGTCTGGAAGTTTTTCTGATTTGATCATAACAGGTGAGAGGGTAGAAAATGGAATAAAGTTGGGGAAGATACAAGGTGGAGAAGGGTCTACCTCAGGAGGGGCGAGGAAGACGTTTAGAAATTCAAAGAAAAGAGAAGGGGACTCCAATGCCGTAATAGCTTATAGAAACAGAAAAAGAAACAAAGCAGATCATCAACGATAATACCAACCTCAACAGCAGCCCCAGATTGGTAGCATAACTATTCCAGCGGTATCTCAGGAACCGGCTATTGCACCACGCCGATTTCAAGACCGAAGAAGGGTGATCAACAGGCAATTTGATATGCCTCCCATGCCTTACTCTCAACTACTACAACATCTGCTGCAATTACAGCTTATCCAGAAAAGCACCTTAGCACCGCTTACAGGCGCACCTCCACCGGGCTATGACGCGAATGTAAGGTGCGATTTTCATTATGGTGCTCCGGGTTACAACATCGACAATTGCAAAGCTTTTAAGCATAAGGTGCAAGATCTGCTTGACACCAAAGCAATTAATTTTACCAATGAAACCCCGAATGTGAATCAAAACCCAATGCCGTATCAGGGGTAGCCGGAGCTAACGCCGTCATTGAGGGTGAAAATTTGAACTTGATAACTAATGTGGCAGAGTTGAAGACGCCACTAAGTTTTGTGAAGAGCAGATTGTTGAAAGAGGGTGTTTTTCCTGGTTGTCTGGAGGGTTGTGAAGGATGTGTCGTGCACTCAGAAGGTTGTGTTGATCTGAGGAACCATATTCAGGGTTTGATGGATGAGGGTATTTTGCAGTTTGATAGAACAGAAGAAGAAGGAAATATGAAAGAAGTTGACAGTGAGCAGGATGAAATCGCCACAATTTCAATCCCATACAGAACAATCAATATTTCAGCACTGCCAAGGCCAGCGCCTGTGATCATCACTACACCCGGACCAATGCCTTACAAAAGAACCAAGGCCATCCCATGGAATTATGGGGCAGAGGTATTTTGTAAGGGATATAAGCATGAGTTGGTAGGGATGTCATCTGAAGGGTCATCTGTTGATAACGTTGTTGGAGCCGGAGGTCTGACCAGAAGTGGCAGAGTATTCTCCCCACCGGAGACCAATGTGGAAAGAACTGATAAAGGGAAAGGAAAAGTTGTAGCAGAACAGAATCAGTAACAGGGAGAGCAAGATTCTTTAGTCAAAGATGCTGAGGAATTTATGTGACTCATCTGTAAAAGTGACTACAAAATTGTAGATCACTTACAACAAACTCCTTCTAAGATCTCCATCTTATCTCTGTTGTTGTGCTCTGAGGCGCATAGGAATACGTTGTTGAGAATTATGAATACTGCTTATGTACTGCAGGAGATTTCTGTCAATTAGCTTGAGGGGTTAGTAGCCCATGTTAGCCCTGGCAATGGCTTGGGTTTCATAGATCTGGATCTGACTCCCGCAGGGAGAAATCATAATCATGCCCTACGCATCTCTATTGAGTGTAGGGGGGCTGTTCTGTCGCATGTATTGGTTGATACAGGGTCATCACTTAATGTGTTTCCCAAGAAAGCTTTGATGAAGTTGGACACCCAAGATGTGATTTGTACTCCCAACGATCTGGTGGTGAGAGCGTTTGATGGGACTCGAAGATCAGTGTTTGGTGAAGTTACTTTACCAATTCAGGTGGCCCTGAAGATCTTTTACACTGTTTTCTACATCATGGATATACAACCAGCCTACGGGCTGCTTACTTGGTCGACCATGGATACATTATGTTGGGGCAGTCACTTCGACGTTGCACTAGAAGCTAAAGTATATGGTTGAAGGGAAGATTGTAATGGTGTATGGTGAAGAGGACATCATGGTTAATCACCTGTCGTCCTTCAAATATGTAGAGGTGGATGGAGAGATCCATGAAACACTGTGTCAGGCATTTGAAACGGTGCAAATTAAGGAAAAGTCTCTTGTTGAAAGTAAAGCTCCAGAGATTTCAATGTCTTCTTTCAAAGAAGCTCGTGCTGTGGTAGAGTATGGTTCTTCATAGAGATGGCTTCAAGTCCTTAGCATTCCTAACAAGCAGGACAAATTTCGGTTGGGATATAGTCCATCATCTTCTTAGAGTGCTCTGAGGTACAGAGGACCGATGCATTTCACCAGCGGTGGGGTCATTTTTGACAGAATCAATGTTGTGGGAGACAACAAAGGAGATAGCGACTGCGATATGGACGCTTGGATTCAGCCGTGTGTCCCTGGTCAGAGCTTGTGCAATTGGACTGTGGAAGAAATTGTTCAATTTACCTTTGAAGAGTAATTTCTTTGTTTTGATTATGTGTGGTTCTACATCCGCCCAAGACGTAGTAGCTTTCCTTTGTAGGGCCCTGTTTGTTTATGTTTGAACTCTCTTTTATCATTAATGAAAGGCGTTTGTTTGCATTCAAATATTTTGATCCCTGTTTTTTATCTTTTATTTTTGACAATAAAATGGCAATGTGTTTGTGCTTGCTTACATATCATTTTAAGCATAAAACATCAATCATGCAGGTTTCACATCTCAGATGCCACCGACTCAGATTCGGCTATGACTCGGTATGATTTTGACAGTCCCATTTTTCAAGCTGATGAAGAGACTAAGGAAGAAGATGACCTGCCTGAAGAGCTTGCCAGACTGTTGGAGAAAGTCATTCTACCTCATCAAGAAGAAATTGAAGTTGTCAATCTGGGCACCAAAGAGGACAGAAAAGAGGTCAAAATTGGGGCTGCGTTGGAAGATGGTGTCAAAAGAAGACTGGTCAAAATGCTCCGTGAGTACAGAGACGTCTTTTCCTGGTCGTATGAAGATATGCCCGGTTTGGATACGGACATAGTGGTTCACCGTCTACCTCTTCGAGAAGAATGTCCACCAGTAAAACAAAAGCTGAGAAGAACCAGGCCCGACATGGCAGTCAAGATTAAGGAAGAGGTCCAGAAGCAATTGGATGCCGACTTTCTTGCTGTTACAAACTATCCTCCGTAGGTCGCTAACATTGTGCCCGTACCTAAAAAGGATGGAAAGGTCAGGATGTACGTCGACTACAGAGATCTGAACAGAGCGAGCCCGAAAGATGATTTCTCGCTCCCCCACATTGATGTGTTAGTTGATAATACTTCTCAAAATATTGTGTTTTCCTTCATGGATGGCTTCTATGGGTACAACCAAATCAAAATGGCCCCAGAATACATGGAGAAAACTACCTTTATCACGCTGTGGGGGACTTTTTGCTATAAAGTTATGGCTTTTGGATTGAAAAATACAGGTGCAACTTATCAGCGAGCGATGGGGACTCTCTTTCAGGATATGATTCATCATGAGATCGAGGTTTATGTTGATAACACGATTGCAAAGTCACAGACAGAGGAAGAACATTTGGTTAATCTTTTGAAGTTGTTTGAAAGGTTGAGGAAATTCAGATTGAGGTTGAATCCAAATAAGTGCACTTTCGGAGTGAGGTCAGGGAAGCTATTGGAGTTCATTGTCAGTGAAAGAGGAATCGAGGTAGATCCTTCAAAAATAAAAGCAATACAAGAAATGCCTGAGCCAAAAACAGAAAAAGAGGTTCGTGGTTTTCTGGGGAGATTGAACTACATTGCAAGGTTCATATCTCACCTTACAGCCACCTGTGAACCAATATTCAAGTTATTGAAGAAAGATCAAGCGGTCATTTGGAACGAAAATTGTCAAAGGGCATTTGAAAGAATAAAAGAATACTTGCAGGAGCCTTCGATACTGATGCCTCTAGTGGCAGGAAGACCCTTGATCATGTACTTGATAGTTCTTGAGAACTCAATGGGTTGTGTACTCGGTCAACACAACGAGACAGGCAAAAAAGAGCATGCTATCTATTATTTGAGTAAGAAGTTCACAGAATATGAGTCCAGATACTCAATGCTAGAGAAAACATGTTGTGCACTTGCATGGGCAGCCAAGCGCCTAAGGCAGTATATGTTAAACCACACAACCATGTTGATTTCGAAGATGGATCCAATCAAGTACGTGTTCGAAAAGCAGGCACTTTCTGGAAGAATTGCTAGATGGAAGATGGTTCTGACAGAATACGACATTCAATATGTTTCCCAAAAAGCCATTAAGGGAAGTGTTTTGTCAGAATATCTCGCAGAGAAGCCGATTGAAGATTACTAACCAATGAAATTTGAGTTTCCTAATGAGGATATAATGTTCTTGAAGATGAAGGATTATGATGAGCCTCTACCAGACAAAGGTCCCGAAATAGGCTCCCAGTGGATGATGGTTTTCGACGGTGGTGTCAACTCATATGGCAACGAAATTGGGGCAATCATTACAACTCCCCACGGTTCCCACATACCGTTTACCGCCCGGATAACGTTTGCCTGCACCAATAACGAAGCTAAATATGAAGCGTGCATCATGGGTATAAAAGAATCCATTGATTTGAGAATCAAGAACCTTGATGTATATGGTGATTTAGCTTTAGTCGTCAACCAGATCAAAGGAGAGTAGGAAACCCGTCAGCCCAATCTGGTTCCTTACATGAATTATGCCATAAGATTGTTGCCTTTCTTTGACAGAGTAGATTTTTATCATGTGGCGAGGGTCGACAACCAAATGACAGACGCTTTGGCAACCTTATCATCGATGTATAAAGTGAACTATTAGAATTAAGCTCCGATGATCACTATCATGCGCCTCGATAGGCCGACAATCATATTGGCAGTGGAGGAAGCATCAGATGGTAAGCCTTGGTATTTTGATATCAGAAATTTTCTCAAGAATCAAGAGTATTTGCCTGGGGCATCGAGCTGGGATACGAAGACTCTGAGAAGGTTGGCAGGAAACTTCTACTTGAACAAGGACGATGTGCTTTACAAAAGAAACTTTGACTTGGTATTGTTACGGTGTGTGGACGAAAATGAAGAAAGTTTGCTAATGGAAGAATTCCACGAAGGTTCCTTCGGAACACATGCTGGTGGACATGCAATGTCTAGGAATTTGTTGAGAGCAGGTTACTACTGGATGACTATGGAATCTGATTGTTTCAAGTACGCCAAAAAGTGCCATAAATGCCATATTTATGTTGATAAAGTGCATGTGCCGCCAAGTCCTTTGAATGTCTTGGCATCTCCTTGGCCCTTTGCTATGTGGGGCATTGATATGATTGGTAAGGTTGAACCGACCGCTTCCAATGGGAACCGTTTTATCTTAGTGGCAATCGATTATTTCACTAAGTGGGTAGAAGCAACTTCTTTTGCCAATGTAACCAGACAGGTAGTCACTCGCTTTTTCAAGAAGGACATCATTTGTCGTTATGGAGTGCCATAACGAATCATTGTTGATAATGGTTCGAATTTGAACAATAAGATGGTGAAGGAACTGTGCCAGAGTTTCAAAATTGAACACCATAACTCTTCTCTGTATCGCCCAAAGATGAATGGTGCTGTTGAGGCAGCCAACAAGAATATCAAGAAGATTGTACAGAAGATGGTGGTAACTTACAAGGACTAGCACGAGATGTTGCCCTTTGCTTTGCATGGATATTGTACTTTGGTGCGTACATCGACTGGGGAAACTCCTTTCTCGCTGGTGTATAGTATGGAAGTTGTCCTACCACTAGAAGTCGATATTCCTTCCCTGAGGGTGTTGGTTGATGTGAAGCTTGATGAGGCATAATGGGTGAAGGCTAGATTGAATCAACTTAGTCTGATTGACGAGAAAAGATTGGAAGCTATCGCCTACGGTCGGCTATATCAGAGTAAAATGAAGAAGGCCTTCGATCAAAGAGTGCGCCCTCAACATTTTCAGGCAAAAGATTTAGTGCTGAAGAGGATCCTCCCTCCACAAACAGATCACAGGGGAAAATGGACTCCCAACTATGAAGGTCCATACGTGGTAAGGAAAGTCTTCTCCGGAGGAGCCTTACTACTATCAACTATGGACGGTGAAGATTTTACGTCCCCTGTGAACACAGACGTAGTCAAAAAGTACTTTGCTTAAAATAGTCCCGCTGGACAGAAAAAGAAAGTCCAGGAAAAAATGGGGCATCCCGGCAAACCATAAAAAAGAAAGGGTTCGGGCAAAGATTAGGGATAAAAGAAAAAGAATAAACCCGCAAAGTTGAAAACCTGAAAAGGTGACTTTGGCAAAAATGGGTTTCCTGGTGGATCGAAAACCCGCAAGGGCGATTTAGGCAAAAATCAGGGACTTAAAAGCAAACGACTATGGTCTGCGTCCGACCTGTGAGCACAATTAGATTCTTGGAGGACCTGAGGGTTAACAAGTCAGTCTTTTCAGAAGGCGAAGCATTGGTGAAGCATCAAAGTCATGCGAGTCATAGTCGAATCGACACATGGTTGTTGTCTGTTTCCACATTGCCGACATTTGTATATCTGTTTAATTTGTAAATTTTGCACAACTTTCTCTTTTCAGGAGTTGCATCCGATGTAATTTGCCTATTTACAGGCCATTTTCAATCAATGAAGTATCTTCCACAGAAAGCTTTCTATTCTTGTTTTTGCTTTTTACTGTTTTGTTTGCAAAAGGACGCCTGGTGTTTTTGATAAAACTTTGCATACATAAACTTGTGGGGCTTTGCTAATCATAATTGAAACAATGATTTATTTGAATGATGTCATGGACGATGACCGAAATAGCCTTTATTGTATACAAGACACATTATTTGACATTTGCAGGGCTCTCACCATTGAGAATTATTTCAAGTATCTCACCAACAGTGGTATGTCTCTACCCCCACAGGGTGATGATATCAGGTCAGAAGTATCTCCCCAGCAGGTTGAGATTGTGGTGTGCAGTTATCTCCAGGAATTAGATTTTGGGATTATTCCCCAACAACGGAGCAAGTTCAGTGTTGTTCCCCCATAGAGTCTATGTCATTGACTCATTTCTCCGAGCAGAGGTTGATGCTAATTCCCTCAATGAGTATTCCCCAGTGAAGTCGCCATCCGCATCAGAATCCAGTGGTTATTAGTTATTCTTCGGAGCTAGATTTTGGGATAACTTTCCAATAAATTCTTCTCAATCCCCACTAGAGTGGATTTATTCCCATTAGAGTGGAATTGTCCCCAGAGGAGTTTCATTCTGGAAGGCCGTTCAGGGTGTTTTCCCAGGAGAGTTCTGTTCTGGAAGGCCGTTCAGGGCGTTTTCCTCAGCAGAGTTTGTTTGCAGTTTATTTTGAAACCTTTTATCGGTGGTGCTCCTTTGCATTTGCATTTTGCATAGCATCCTCCTAAATGCGTAGCATTTCCATTTCGTATGGAGCATTACACCATATTCAAACATATGCATACGAAGCATAAGTCAGGTTGTTACCTTTTATTGCCAAACATCTCTCCAGCAGATAGCGGTGTATTTCATGAGCCTGTGTAGTATCCAGACCTCAGCAAGATCTTTGATAGATGTTTTCATCTTATCTTTTGCTCCCCAACAGAGTTTGCTTGTTTAAGCTCCTTTTTCCCCAGCGGAATTCTCTTTGCCAGATTGTGAATTGGTTGATTCTATTTCCAACTTTGTGTTGAGGATGTCTAACTTATGTTAGTAGTTGTTTTCCGACTTAGTGTCAAGCCTGCTGGTTAGCATATGTTTGTTTCTTTCCGACCGAGTGTCGAGCCTGCTGGTTAGCAGTTGTTTTCTGACTTAGTCTTGAGTCTGCTGGTTAGCAGATGTTTGTTTCTTTTTGACTGAGTGTCGAGCCTGCTAGTCAGCAAATGTCTTTTCTGACTGAGCATCGAGCCTGTTGTTTAATAGTTGTTCCAACTTTGTGTTGAGACTGTCTAACTTATGTTAGCAGTTGTTTTCCGACTTAGTGTCGAGCCTGCTGGTTAGCAGATGTTTGTTTCTTTCCGACCAAGTGTCGAGCCTGCTGGTTAGCAGAGATGTCTTTTCCGACCGAGTGTCGAGAATTCTGGTTAGCAGATGTTTGTTTCTTTCCGAATGAGCGTCGAGCCTGTTGTTTAACAGACGTTCTTCCAACTTTATGTTGAGATTGTCTAACTTGTTTATCAGTTTTGTTCCGACTTGATGTCGAGGCTGTGTTTATCAGTTCGATTCCGACCATGTGTCGAGGCTTTCTAACCTGTGGTTAGAAGTTGGTTTCCTATCACTTTCAGATACATTTCTCCGATGATCCTGTTTCCACTTTGGTGGAAATTTCTACAGTTTACTATCCCGCGGTTGGCAAATTTCTGGGTTCTTTCATATTCAATCACCTATTATCTTAAATGTTTGAAAGTAGTTGCTTCTCATACCTTCAGGTCCAAGTCATTTGAATAGGGGAAACTGTTGCACCCTAAAATTTGCCAAACCTTTTTCTTTTAACTTGGCTTATGTTATATTAGCATTTTAGCATTTATCATTTGCATAGTATTGGTTCTAGACAGGGGATCAAGATTGTTATCCTTACTCAAGAGAGAAGTTTCATGTTCAAGGCTCAGGCCAGGGCATGTGTTCAAGTCAACAAGTCCTCAATGCCATCAGGATAGGTCTCAAAGCTCGTTGAGAGGAAAGAGTTTGTGTTTGGGTTTCACCTCCTATCTTGAGGATGTGTAGAGGCACATGTGATTATCCCTTTGGATGAGACATGATTCAATAGCTCAATATTAACCCTAGAGGTTCTCTATGGAGTTGGTATGATCACACAAATCATCTGCAAGAACCTCAGTCAATGGATAAGAAGTTATGGTTTCATCTAGTTAACAAAAGTCAACTGTGGACTTGAGAGGGCTCAAGGCTTGGGTCTTGATCTTGGAAGCCATGGGAAGTCATTCTAGACCATCTCAAATGACATGTTGAAGCTAAGATAAGAAGATTCAAAAGTTCAAGAGGTTACTAAATTAGGGTTTCAGATGAGTTCAAGTGTAAAATCCCCTCTTTTAGTCTCTAACTTCAAGGACAAATTTCACCATGATACAAGTCTTGCCTCATTTTCTATCAAACATGAGACTTCTTCCTTAGCATTCAAGCTTTATTTTGAGTTTTGGAACTCATCGATTGGATTTATACTTCTCAAGTTATGGTGTCAACAAGTTGGTGTCATCAGATGAAGAGATTTTAGAGGCACTCAAAGTTAGCTCACTTCCAAGGCATTTTTAACATGGAACCAAGCTCTTCCTCATTTTTTATCAAACATTAGAGCTGTTACTCATTGTCCTAGATTTCCAAAAAGTGCTAGAACTCATCATTATCATGTGTGAATTTCTAGTTATGGTCTTCACAAGTCAAGGGTATTTTTTGAAATCTAGTCTTAGGTCTTTCATTTTAATGACCAATTTCATCTACTTCATAACCTCAAATCCATTTTCAACAAACATGAAAGTTGTGTCAAAGGACTTTAACATCATCTTGAACTCTTTTTCCATGGCATTTGTTGATTTATGAGACCATTGAGCCATGTTGAGCTTGAAAAACTTGATTTTTGGACATAGTATGAGTTTCTTTCATTCCAAGTCATCAAATGCTCTTGTTTTTGGATCTTTTGGTACTACATCATCCTCATATCATGTGCATGAGATCTTTACCCAATTTGAGCCAACATATAACATCATTTCAATTCACTTTTTCAAGTTTCATGCCATAAGAAGTCATAATCCAAAACTTGATGTGAACTCATTATCAATCATCCAAACCACCATATTTCATTTCCACACACTCCATAGTCTTGAATTGTTGACCAAGAGGATTTCATAAGATGCCATAACCCATGTGCACACAAAGTTTATTTTTTTGGACAAAACTTTAAGGCAAGCTAATTACACAACATGGGCCTGCATGGGACTCATTAACCCTCATATATAAGCTATATTCAAACCCTAAACACAGCATATTGGGAGAAGCTGCATGAGAGAAGAGATTCATCCAAAAATTGCACAAAACTTTCTCTCTTCGAATCTCATTTCACACTGGTTCTTCTGGCCATTTCTTGCTCAATTCATCATCATACAAGCATCAGGAGGATATTGAGAGCATCAAAGTGAAGCTTGTTAAGCATTTGAAGAGCCAATGGAGCAACTCCGTTAGGTAAACTTCCATGAGTTGAATCTCCCATTTTAGGCACACATTTAGGTTCATGATTGGTGCATCTGAAGTCCTATCTCATATAGGCAATGTTTGAATCATTTTCATGCTTCTTTGAACCGTTTTCAGTTGGCGTGTATAATTTTTGTTGCCTAATTTCTTTGTTTTAGAAGAACCTTTTTCAAAAACCAACACCATTTTTTAGACCTACGCGAAAAATGCTTTGAGATGGTACCACGAGTTTTAATTTTTATGTTGATTTAAAGTTTCCACCGGTGAAGCTTGTTGCACCCCAAAATTTGACCAACCGGTCCCCATATCTGGTTTATGTTTCGACGCATTTTGTATTCGCATTCGCATACTGCATGCATTGCATTTTTCTCAGTTAGATGGATTTTATCGGGATTATAGCCTCTGGCGTTTCAGGCAGTACAGGCCGTCGGAATAAAAGTCTGTTGAGAATTGGTGTTCGTTCCCTGTGTTTTCAGGCCATCTCGGTGCCCGGGTTTCGCTACGGTTGCACAATTGGACTTTATTCGATTTAATCGGCCTCCTGACATTTTTAGGATTTTTCTGTCATTTTCTAGATTTTTAATGCATTAATAGATTTTTTAATAGGTTTATTTGTTTTTTTTAGATAGTAAATAGGTTAATATTTTCTTTAATAGAATTTAATAGATTTGTTTAGATTTTTTAAAATAGATATTCCCTTTTTTAGAGATTTAACAGATTTTAAAATTTTTAGAGATCAATTTCCTTTTAATAGATTTTTAATAGATATAACTAGATATTATTTTCCTTTTAATAGAATAGATTTTAAAATATATATTATTGTTTTTAGATTTTATTAGATTTAATTGTTTTTTTTTCAAAATTAATAGAATAGATTTTAAAATAGATATTATTGTTTTTAGAGTTTATTAGATTTAATTGTTTTTTTTAGATTTTTTAAATAGGGATTAATTGTTTTTTTAGATTTTATTAGATTTTATTTGTTTTTTAAAATGTTAATAGATTAGATTTTAAAAATAGGATTAATTGTTTTTAGATTGATTTTTCAGATTTAATTATTTTTTTTAAAATAGTTTTTTAGATATTAAGTAATGCTTTTTCTGTCTTTATAATAGATTAATTAGGTTTTATTTTTTAATTTTCATTTTAATAGATTAATTAGGATTAATGATAAATTTTAATTAGGTTTATTTTTTAATTTCCGTTTTTAGGCTTAATTAGGTTTAATTTTCAGTTAATTTTGTGTTTAGAGCTAATCTGAGTTTAGTCTAATGGGCCAGTATCCATTAATCAAGCCCAGTCCAAGGCCCATTTTCGCAAGTGCCACTTGTCCTATAAAAAGCAATGCCACGCGTCTATCTTTTTTTTCAGCCACCTCATTTTCAAATCCCCTCAGAATTCGCCACGTTTCACTCCACCACACTCAGCACCTCGCCACCTAGCACCCCACGCGTCTCGTTCTCCTCAATCCCCACACACGTGTCCTTCCCTCCCTCCTCCCTCTGCCACGCGTCTACCCGCCTGAAGCCTTCGCCGCCGGCCATGCAAACGGTCGGAGACGTCGCCGGAAACATTTTCCTCCGCCGCAACTAACCGCCGGAGACCGTTAATCCACCGGAAACTGCAGATTTTGCCAGCTTCATCATTTTTCTCCATCAATTCCCAGATCACCACCATCTTCTTCAAGCGCCTTCATCCCATTCAAGATGTTTTTTCAGAAAAATCAAACGAATCAAATAATCTTCATTGTTCTGCACTTATGTTCATACTTTCTCCAGATCCATATGCATCCATGAACGGATCTCAACCAACTTCATCATGGTGTTCGTCATCTTCATGTTCTTCACAAGAACATTCAAGAACATTTAACGTCACCTCCAGAAATCCACAGTGATATTCATCGCGCCTTCATCGATCTCTCCGTGAATCTTCAAGAAATCTATCAAAGCTCATCCAATGTTCGTCCAGCTTTCCAGATTGTGATTTGTTTGAGCTTCAAGGCGTGGTTCATCATCGTCGTGATCTCTAGATCCTTCAAGCTTCAGCAAGGATTTCCAGAAGCTTCTTCAAGGTTCTTCATCGGTTCATTCGTCTCCAGATCCCTTGACCTTCTTCGTTTTCAACACTCCAAGATCTCCAGAACGTCCAGATCGCCATCAAGATCCGATAATCTTCATTTGTCACGCCCAGAAATCAACATTGTTGCCGTCACATCTTCGGGTTCCCTTCAAAATTGTTTTGAACTTGTTAGCTTAGTTGTTGTTAGTGGTAGAACTAGTTGATTTTTGTTGGCTAAGAGAGCAACATAGATTGGGATCAGAGGGATTTTGTGTTTGACTAGGAGGATGGTTTGTGGTAGAGAGAACTGGGATAGTTTGTAGAACGCAGAGATCATGAGAGTGAGGGAGTTTCGAAGAGGGGAGATTCAGAACGCCGCTAGGGTTTCTTGGTTAGGGAAGGTGAACAGTGGCCGTATGAGGAAGAGTGATGGTAGGGTTAGGGTTTTGGTTTTGCTAATGCTGAGTGTGGTTTGGACTTGGGCATTAGGCCCATCACAGCTTGCTGATCACACGCCCCATGTTTCTCGTGGCACCCCCCTCTCCCTTTGCATTTCGTTTGGGCCTAACCCCGTTTGCTACTCCCACCCCCATTTGAGGCCCAACCTGAAATGCAAGGCGAATCCTTGCTATTCGCACCCCCCTGGGTTAGTATTTTTATTGTTTTTTCTGAATTAGTAGACTAGGCCCAGCGCGTGCTACCAGCACCCCCCCTCTTGGGCCCAATGCTATTGACGCCCCCTGCTTTATTATTTTAATTGAATTTTCTTTGCATATAGTTTACAAAATAATTCATATTAAATCTAAAAATAATCATTTTGACATGGGATTTTTCCCCTCATTTTAATAATTGTCTCAAGAAGTTTGTAGGAAAATAAAAATATTATTTTAGGCACTTTTCCATTTATGGTGAATTTTCAAACTTAATTGCTTTTTATTTTCATTTTGTTTGTACATATTATTTGGTGAATTTGGTTTAGTCATTTAAATTCATATCTTGATTCCATTCTTTTTGTCTTAGTTAGATTAGAAGTATAGGTTCCCTTAGAGATTTATTCCACATTTTTGTGGATTAATCTTGATTAGTTTTGATTAGAGAACATTAGGGTGATGGTTTTAGGGTTTAAACTCAACATAGGTGCAATTTAACATTTTATTTTGGGGTTTTTAGCATGAATTAGGTTATGGGACATATAGGGTATGTAGGGTAGATGTAGAAATTCCCTTAGAATTAATCTTAGAATTTTAGATACTATATTACTATTTTTAGTATATTTTGCAAATGGAGTGTTTGTTTGGTGTTCCCACTTAGGGTTTATATTGGTTTGCTTGGGCTTTTGGGCTTTTCTTTGGGGTATGGGCTTGGTTTGAGCTTGTGGAGCATGAAGACATCAAAATAGAAGATTGAAGATGATAATCAAATGTTGAAGCTTGAAGATTGTTTAAGCTGGGAGTTGATTGAAGACATAGGAGATAGGAGATAGGCAAAGCCTTGGAATAGAACAAATTCCTTCATAAACATGGATAGCTTCCTTTGCTTCCATTCTTCTCAATGATTAAAAGTCCCTCCATGATATTCACATCCCTCCTTTGGAGGGATAAGTGGTTTCATCTAGGAGGTAGAACTTTGAGGGAAACAGTCTGTTACAATGTCAACTGTTCATAGACTTCCTTTGGTTGTCAATGAGCTGTTTGACATTCAATTTATTCTGCTAAATCAATTCTTTGCTGGAGTGCTTGCCTTGAAGAAAGAAGCCATTGAAGATAGAGATGAGGATCAAAGATTGACAAAGATGAAGGTTATTCATGTCAAAACTGTGCAGCTATTAAAGCTAGGGTTTACTGCTGTTTGGAGGTATTTGATGTCTGATGCTGTCAACTGGTTAAGATTCTATGCTTGCTTGAGCTTGGTGATTTCTTAGAGATGGGAGCTTGTTGTAGCTTGGGTATAATTGGGGTTTAATTTTGGGGCTCAATTGAAGATGCTACTGTTTTGCTGTTTATCAACTGTCAGAGTTTGATGTTTTTCAGAGCTGCTGCTGTAGGAGCTGGGGTGGTGTGCTGTCTGAGCTGGTTTTGGGGCCTATTTTTCTTTGCTGTATTGTTTGTTAATTTTACCTTTAGGTTTTAAGTGAAGTTGTTTCACTTTGCCTATTGTTTTCTAGGTTCGAGGTTGAGTGGGACTCCCTTGCCTCGCTTGTATTGCTGCATCTCATGCATTTTACTGCTTTACTGTATATATGCTGTTTCTTTTCCGTTTATCCCCTAGGATCTCTGTTTCTCTCTGCGCAAGAGAGAAATATGACAAACATTAGGTATTAATCCATGCATGATAACATTAGGTTAATTTTGATCCCCCTTTTTAAACCCTAGGTTTTAGAGTTGTTTCTCTTCTATCTCAAAATCATTCAAAAAACACAATAAATGTTTCAAACACAATAAAAGACAGTTCTTGCGTAAAAGACTGTAAACCAATCAAAGAGTCATTTTTGTCCGCTTGGACCCATAATCAGGAGAAAACCTTTTTCAGAAGGATAAAAAGAAGTCAAACAAATCTGTGTTTTCCGTAGCCCGAACTACGTTTGCTCTGATCTTTCATGCTGTATGAAAGTACGTAGGCATAGGATGCGATATCCTAGCGAGCAACCTTCCCTCCTTTCCAGTAGGTAGACGAACTACGTTGACTCTGATTTCTCGTTCCAGACGGGAATACGTAGGCATAAAGTGCGATACTTTGCCGAGTCAATTTATTTTCTTTTAACCCCATACCTGTAGGATAGATAGAATAACAATCCGTACTAGAAAACAAGCGTGGATCCCGTCGAGTACGACGGACGTGAGGGGTGCTAATACCTTCCCCTTGCGTAACCGACTCCCGAATCCAGGATTTGGTTGCGATGACCATTCCTTTCCCGTCTTTGCGGTAGGTTTACTTCGAGCATTTCCTTTCCCTCCGTTGGGATAAATAACGCACGGTGGCGACTCTTCTGTTCAGCCGGCGCCGATTTTCGCAGTAGCGACAGCTGGCGACTCTGTTGGGGACTCCAACGGTTCCCTACGCGAGTCAATCCTAGCGCTTGTTTTCCCGCTGTGGATTTTGTATGGATTTACGTTTCTGTATTTTACATTCAGAATTATATTACTGTTATTATTGCTGTGGGCATGAGGGGGTTCTATGATTGAGAGATAAGCCGGACCTGGGCTTGAGTGCACCTAGAATTAGAGTGGAAATTAGTGGGCGCGTGCATGCTTTGCATGTACTAGTGTCTCATGAAATCCACGCTCGGACGAGGTTCTTCTGGTTGAATTCTTTTTCAACCCTTTGGGTTGACCTCCAGATTACCGGTTTTCTTGATTGAGATTCAGTGGCGTTGATATTTGAGGACAGCGTTACGGGGTCTGTTGGAGACCAGGTTGGAGTATTGTTTTGGATTGTTGAGACCAAGCTTGAGCAGTGTTATGGGTCTGGTTAAGACCAATATGATGGATTGGGCTTCTCAACAACACACTTGGTCCCTTGTGTTGCATTTGGCATTTTGCATGACTGTTTGCATTTGCATTTCATTTTTGCATATTCATCCTCAGCCGGAACAGGGAGCTTACCCGTTTTTGTCCGCTTCATTAGTTGATTTCCCGACATTCGTATTAGACTTGAGTTAGCATCTGGAAAGATTATGGCTTCAGGAGAGCAGAACTTGATTGTTACTCGGGCGGAGTTTGAATTGCTGAAATACCAGGTGAGTCAGGTCATGGAAGCCATAACAGCTATACATAGAGGAGGAAACAATGGTCAAAGAGCTCAGATGAACAATGTTGCTCAGCCCGTGCAAACCCATGTCAGAGGTCCATATTCCTTCAGTGACGCAGAGTGTCACAATTCTACTTTCTCTACGCCAGATTCTCCAAGGATTGTTCCATCTCCAAGAGTTGTTCCGCAGGTTAATATTCAGGACCCAAGGACTGCTGAGTATATGAGAAGACTTCAGACGTTGGAAGATCAGATTGCTGCCCTGGTGAATAAGAATACTCTTGATCTGAATGCTGCGGGCATGTGTTTGGTGCCAGGTCTTGTATTGCCTCCGAAGTTCAAAATGCCCAATTTTGAGAAGTACAAAGGGGATAGCTGTCCGAAGCTACATTTGGTCATGTTCTGCAGAAGAATGACTTCACACATCACCAATGACAAGCTCATGATTCACTGTTTCCAAGATAGTTTGATCGGAGCATCTTTGGACTGGTACCTGCACTTGAAGAGTGATAGTATTAAATCATGGTCGGAGTTAGCCAATGCCTTCGTGAAGCAGTACTACTACAATCTATAAATGGTTCCTTTTCGCGTGCACTTGCAAGAATTATCTCGTGCGGAGAATGAATCCTTTAGGGGGTATGTGCAAAGATGGAGAGAGTTGGTTGCTCGTGTTCAACCATCGATTCAGGAGAGAGAAATGGTTAGCCTCTTTTTGGGTACTCTGAAGGGCCGTTATTACGACATGATGTTCACTTGTACAAGCTTTGAAGGCCTGATGAGAATGGGAGAGCTTGTTGAGAGAGGACTCAAGAATGGAAAGCTTCGAGATGTTCCTTATATCCCAGTTGATAAGAATGAATCAATTCTCAGTTCTCAAGAGGAGTGGGAAGAAGGAAGTGATGTTGCCTCTGAATCTCTAGCGTCTCAGGCTCAGTTGTCATACACTTCAAACCAGCAGTCATATTATCGTCAGCCGCGTCGTCACGCTTGACAAAGACCAAGGAAGCTTGAAAGGCAGTTTACTCAGCTACCAGTGTCGTACAATCAGTTATTGCCAGATTTGGTCGAAAGTGGATTAATAGTGCCGAAAGAGACTAATCCAACGATCCCGCCTTATCCTTCAGGTTCTGATGCCAGCGCCCGCTGTGAGTACCATGTTGGGGTACAGGGGTATTCGACAGATGATTGTAAGGTGCTTAGAAGCCAAGTTCAGAATCTGCTAGACTCTGACAAGATCTTCATCACACCTCAGGGTTTTGTTTGGATTATTGATTATCCTTCATCCAGTTGTGTGGGTTCGTCAGTCAATGGCATGGAATACTCTACTGAGAGTGTATGTTTGGAAGAATGTCCAACTGAGAGCTCAGTTGAATATGGAGGAAGTTGCTAGAGGTTTCTGCGCCGGGCATCGCATCTGTTTAGCTTTTGTGCATTGTTGTTTGCTGACCACCACCAGGCTTGTTGGCTGGGGTCATTGTATTTTGTACTTGGGTGTGCTTGTTTGCTGCTCTTGTTGGCTTTACATAGTGGTGGGAGGTGTTTATCTCCGTGCTTATAGCTTGGGGTTTCTTTGTCTTGTCGTGAATATGTGTTTGATTTCTGCATTGCATTCTCACATAACAGGTACATCAGAACTGTGGGTCTTATTTCCTATTTCCAGTTTGTTGCAGGAATTCCTCAGAGATATGGAACAGAATCAGGATGAACTGATTGAAGTCCGAAGCCAGCTAGGGCAGATGATGAAAGACATACAAGAGTTGCGTCTGGATCAGAAGATACTCAAAGAGGAAAATAATCAGCTGAAGACCCAAATGAGCTTGATCATGGAAGTAGTCAAGAATGTGATTAGGAAAGAGGATGATCAGCTATCTGAAGCCGCAGTGAAGGAGCTTGTTCCACCTGTGCCTGTGAAACTCGTGCCTGTGGAACCTGGGCTTAAAAGACGTGTTGATCGACACCAACAACAACAACAAAAGATACATCCGGTTCGGCGAAGGTCAAGGAGGATATTTGAGGCACCGCCTTCAACATATGCTAAGCTCTTTCAGACTTTGTCGAGTTTGAAGCTGGTTGAAAAAAGAACATTGGAACCACTCACAGGAACGACGCTTCCTTATGGGTATGACACTAGTAAGCAGTGTGAATTTCATTCCGGGGCACCCGGACATGATGTGGAAAGTTGTCACGCTTTTAAGCATAACGTTCAGGACTTGATTGACGCAAAAGTTATTGAACTCACGCCGGGCGGCATAATTGTACCTAATGGTCTTACCCCAGTTGGTGCTAAAATGATAGACGTTCCCAAAGCTGTCGTAGATCAGAAGTATATTCTGCAATCATTGGTGTCAGAATCCCCCTATCCTCAGTTGCTGCCTAGACCAAGCCTGAGGATGAAAGCGCTTGAACAAAAGGAGTCCCTGATAATTCAGACTCGACCTCCAAGTGGTTCGACTGATCAAAGTCAACAATTTGTCCAATCTTCGCAACAGACGTCAACTCCTTTTCAGAGTCAGCAGCCTTATCGTTATCGGTCAAACCTGCGTGCTAGACAGAGCCCAATGAAGTCAGAAAGGCAATTCACCAGGCATCCGTTTTAAGCAGTATGGTTTCAATAGGCAACTTTGAAGATGGCTGGTTCAGCAACAAGTCAGATGTGAAAGCCCGGTCCTCGGAAGCTGACTTTTTCCTGTGTTTCATCTTGTCATTTCTTTATGTTTGTAGTTTCTTTCTTGTTAAATTGAAATCTTGTTTGTAAAACTTGTTGTTTTCATTCAATTGATGATAATGAAATGAGTATGCACGTTTTGATTAAATCCATTTGTGTTCACTAATTGATTTTTACAGATATCCAACGCTTGGTTAAGCGGAATCCGGGGAGGATGACGAAAATGAACGACATGCAAGCTTCCGATATTGTATGCCTTTGAAATAAAACCTGCTGATGATGTACAGGCATTGTTTCAATCCCTAAACACCGGAGACATAAGGAAGATAATCCTTTGACAACCCTTTTGAGCCTAGTAGTAGGAGTTCTTGTTGAAAATGAAAAGCCCTCAATCTCAACCTGGGGCAGGGTAAGTGTTAGCTAGTTTGACCGAGCGTCCAAATTACAAAAGGAGTGCCCGTTCGAGGATCAATCACACCTCTATAGGTCGTGCCTAAAAAGCCACAGTGGCTAAGCGTCAGGAGTGACACAGTCACATTATTCCCCAAAGAGTCAGACAACCAGTGTCACACGACTTGGTCGAAAAAAAAACGAAAAGCAAAAAGAATCAAAGGCCCACTAAGTCAAAACTTGAAAACAAACGACTTAGGCAAAAATAAGGGCATCCCGCTGTACTGGAAAATCAAAAGAAACTCAAAAAAGTCAGTCCGGGCAAAAGTTAGGGACAGAAAAGGAAAAATGAAAAGGCTTACAAAAGAAAAGTCCTCAAATGAAATACGAGTCGTGTGACCCCAAGTGTCAAAGACGAAGAGCGAGTGACTGTCACTCCAAAAAAATCATAGTTTCTCAAACTATCACTCCTATGTTTCAATCTTTAAGAGGGGAGCTCTAAGGTCGAATTAGCTGAACGTAGGATCGGAGAACATCAAGGAGAATGGGTGGGTTAAAATAAACTTTGAGCCTTTATCCTTTCTTTCAAAACCGTGAACCTGACCACGTTACAACCTTCAAAAGTCCTAATTGAAGCGGGGTTGTTTCGAAGGCATACTTCGGTTAAGATCACGTCGAAGCTGACCCCTAAAAGGGTTCTTCTTGCCTTGTTGGTACTGTGTTGATATTTTGATAAATGATTTGTGCATTATGTGTCATAAACGGTTTTTTCCATTTTTCCAGTGAACAGATTGGATGTTAAAACTGTCATATGTATTGCATTAATATATCTTTTATGCAGAACAACTGGTTTTACTTACGAGTAAGCGCTTGACAGCAGGAAAGTTTCCTACAGTGGAAAGTCTGATCAAGATAGAATGCAGGATGCCCGAATGTTCTGAGAGCCGGGGCAAGCTATTATCAAGTGATCCCCAGTGAGGTCAGCCATCCAAAGTCGTTATTCCGGGGCAATCAGGTCGAGATTCAGTAAATCTCTCGTAGCTAGAGTCACTATACCGAATCAACCAATCAGGGGCAAAGTCATTGCAGACAGGGGCAAGCCATCCTAAGAGCGCGGAATTTATTCTTTATTCGAGAGGCATTTGATTTGAAGTATATCTCTGAGGTTCAGAATGCTGGGGTATTTCATATCAGGGTACAAATTTTCAGATTTCCTTTTGAGGACTATCCCCACAAAGGTCCCACAAGCTGGGGCATATCAGAAGCGAAGGAATTGTTTTCTCCGTGTCATCAGAGCTACTCAGAGCTATTCGAGCAGATTCAGCTAATCTCCAAGTGTGAGTCGAATGTCGGGAAGTCGTGTTACCATCTATTGACCCTTCAATCAGAAACTGTGAATTCAGACAAGACGTTTTCCCGAGTCAGTCGTACATGACCCATCACAAATAGCCGAAAGCCCAATCCTTATTGGCAATTTTCAGGAAGTCCAATCCATATTGGCAATCACTGTGAGGCCTAATTTGTGGTGGCACATCATTTCAAAATCCAATATTCATTGGTACGCAGGAAGACTCCGTCTGTTTTCCACAGCGCAAGTCCAATTTTCATTGGCACGAGTAAGCTATCCCTGACAGAAGTCCAATCATGCTTGGCACATTCAGTTATTCCCCAACGAAGTTGGCTTTACTTTTCCAGCATTTATTTTGCTAGAATAATTCTGTGATGCCTGGTTATCCCCAGCGGAGTTGGCTTTGTCTTCAGCATTTATTTTGCTGAAGCGGTTTTCTGTATCCAACTTCTCCAGCAACCCGAGCCCGCATTTGCATTTGCATATATCATCATATTTGCATCATACTTGCATTTCATCCTCAAATGCGTAGCATTTTCATCCCATATAGAGCATTACGCCATAGAAAAATTCAAGCATACGCATATACATACGAAGCATAAGCCAGTTTTTCTATCAGCCTTCAGTGGCAACATGAAGTACTCTGTAATCAGTTCAGGGGCATTTATCCAGAAGCTTTATTCAGACAACTCTTTGATTCTCAGATCATACAACGATTATGCTTTACTCATCAGTCGTCTGATATTGACAGACTTCTCTTCTCGTCAGTTCACATTGACGATGGTTTTCCCCCAGCGAGCCTTCTCCGTCTATCATTAGACGTCGTGAGTTTGGATATGGTTTTCTCCGTCTATACTTAGACGTTGAGAGGTTTCAAGGCGATCTTTCAGATATCGGCGTTCTTTCTGTTTATTGGATGAGATGACATTTCAAGAAGGTTTTTCTGACCGTTGATCCTTATTGACGTCGAGGCTTTGCGAAGAATGTTTGGTTTTCCTAGTTGTTGATCCTTATCAACGACATGGCTCTTTGGAGGTGGTTTTTCTTCCTATCAATCCTTATTGATGATGTGGCCCCTTTGAAGATATTGTTCTTTCCATCAATTCCTGTAGACGAGAGGATTCTGAAATTTGATGGGTGGTGATGAATATGGTTCTCTTTTCGCTAACGGGTTTTCCTTCGGGATGGTGTCTTTCTGTCTATCCTTAGACAATGTGAGTATGGATATTGTTTTTCCTTCGGGATGGTGTCTTCCTGTCTATCTTTAGACAATGTGAGTATGGATATTGTTTTCCTTCGGGATGGTGTCTTTCTGTCTATCTTTAGACAATGTGAGTATGGATGTTGTTTTCCTTCGAGATGGTGTCTTTCTGTCTATCTTTAGACAATGTGAGTATGGATATTGGTTTTCCTTCGGGATGGTGTCTTTCTGTCTATCTTTAGACAATGTGATTATGGATATTATTTTTCCTGCGGGATGGCGTCTCCGTCTATCATTAGACGATGGGAGGTGATCAAGTGCATGTTGATCCAACCTTCGGGTTTGTTATCTGTGGTGCCACACAAGTAACTGGGGCTAAAGTCAAAGGTCTTTATCAGCTGATCGATCAGTTTGTTGCCATAATAATTGGATTCAGTTCTCTGGATGGTGTTCCCCAAGCAAGTGTGCAGTTTATTTCTGCGGTTGGCAAATTTTCGGGTTTATTTTGTATTCAACCGTCTTCTACCTTTGAATGTTTGAAGGTTGTTTGCTCTTCAACCCTTCAGGTCCAAGCCGCTTGAATAGGGGCAGCTGTTGCACCCCAAAATTTGACCAACCGGTCCCCATATCTGATTTATGTTTCGACGCATTTTGCATTCGCATTCGCATACTGCATGCGTTGCATTTTTCTCAGTCAGATGGATTTTATCGGGATTATAGCCCCTGGCGTTTCAGGCAGTACAGGTCGGTCGGAATAAAAGTCTGTTGAGAATTGGTGTTCGTTCCCTGTGTTTTCAGGCCATCTCGGTGCCCGAGTTTCGCTACGGTTGCACAATTGGCCTTTATTCGATTTAATCGGCCACCTGACATTTTTAGGATTTTTCTGTCATTTTCTAGATTTTTAATGCATTAATAAATTTTTTAATAGGTTTATTTGTTTTTTTTAGATAGTAAATAGGTTAATATTTTCTTTAATAGAATTTAATAGATTTGTTTAGATTTTTTAAAATAGATATTCCCTTTTCTAGAGATTTAACAGATTTTAAAATTTTTAGAGATCAATTTCCTTTTAATAGATTTTTAATAGATATAACTAGATATTATTTTCCTTTTAATAGAATAGATTTTAAAATAGATATTATTGTTTTTAGATTTTATTAGATTTAATTGTTTTTTTTCAAAATTAATAGAATAGATTTTAAAATAGATATTATTGTTTTTAGAGTTTATTAGATTTAATTGTTTTTTTAGATTTTTTAAATAGGGATTAATTGTTTTTTTAGATTTTATTAGATTTTATTTGTTTTTTAAAATGTTAATAGATTAGATTTTCAAAATAGGATTAATTGTTTTTAGATTGATTTTTCAGATTTAATTAGTTTTTTTAAAATAGTTTTTTAGATATTAAGTAATGCTTTTTCTGTTTTTATAATAGATTAATTAGGTTTTATTTTTTAATTTTCGTTTTAGTAGATTAATTAGGATTAATGATAGATTTTAATTAGGTTTATTTTTTAATTTTCGTTTTTAGGCTTAATTAGGTTTAATTTTCAGTTAATTTTGTGTTTAGAGCTAATCTGAGTTTAGTCTAATGGGCCAGTATCCATTAATCAAGCCCAGTCCAAGGTCCATTTTCGCAAGTGCCACTTGTCCTATAAAAAGCAATGCCACGCGTCTATCTTTTTTTTCAGCCACTTCATTTTCAAATCCCCTCAGAATTCGCCACGTTTCACTCCACCACACTCAGCACCTCGCCACCTAGCACCCCACGCGTCTCGTTCTCCTCACTCCCCACACACGTGTCCTTCCCTCCCTCCTCCCTCTGCCACGCGTCTACCCGCCTGAAGCCTTCGCCGTCGGCCATGCAAACTGCCGGAGACGTCGCCGGAAACATTTTCCTCCGCCGCAACTAACCGCCGGAGACCCTTAATCCACCGGAAACTGCAGATTTTGCCAACTTCATCATTTTTCTCCATCAATTCCCAGATCACCACCATCTTCTTCAAGCGCCTTCATCCCATTAAAGATGTTTTTTCAGAAAAATCAAACGAATCAAATAATCTTCATCGTTCTGCACTTATGTTCATACTTTCTCCAGATCCATATGCATCCTTGAACGGATCTTCAACCAACTTCATCATGGTGTTCGTCATCTTCATGTTCTTCACAAGAACATTCAAGAACATTTAACGTCACCTCCAGAAATCCACAGTGATATTCATCGCGCCTTCATCGATCTCTCCTTGAATCTTCAAGAAATCTATCAAAGCTCATCCAATGTTCGTCCAGCTTTCCAGATCGTGATTTGTTTGAGCTTCAAGGCGTGGTTCATCATCTTCGTGATCTCCAGATCCTTCAAGCTTCAGCAAGTATTTCCAGAAGCTTCTTCAAGGTTCTTCATCGGTTCATTCGTCTCCAGATCCCTTGACCTTCTTCGTTTTCAACACTCCAAGATCGCCAGGACGTCCAAATCGCCATCAAGATTCGATAATCTTCATCTGTCACACCCAGAAATCAACATTGTTGTCGTCACATCTCCAGGTTCCCTTCGAAATTGTTTTGAACTTGTTAGCTTAGTTGTTGTTAGTGGTAGAACTAGTTAATTTTTGTTGGCTAAGAGAGCAACATAGATTGGGATCAGAGGGATTTTGTGTTTGACTAGGAGGATGGTTTGTGGTAGAGAGAACTGGGATAGTTTGTAGAACGCAGAGATCATGAGAGTGAGGGAGTTTCGAAGAGGGGAGATTCAGAGCACCGCTAGGGTTTCTTGGTTAGGGAAGGTGAACAGTGGCCGTATGAGGGAGAGTGATGGTAGGGTTAGGGTTTTGGTTTTGCTAATGCTGAGTATGGTTTGGACTTGGGCATTAGGCCCATCACAGCTTGCTGATCACACGCCCCATGTTTCTCGTGGCACTCCCCTCTCCCTTTGCATTTCGTTTGGGCCTAACCCCGTTTGCTACTCCCACCCCCGTTTGAGGCCCAACCTGAAATGCAAGGCGAATCCTTGCTATTCGCACCCCCTGGGTTTGTATTTTTATTGTTTTTTCTGAATTAGTAGACTGGGCCCAGCGCGTGCTACCAGCACCCCCCTCTTGGGCCCAATGTGTTCTGAAGTGTGAATAAATTGCTATTGACGCCCCCCTGCTTTATTATTTTAATTGAATTTTCTTTGCATATAGTTTACAAAATAATTCATATTAATTCCAAAAATAATCATTTTGACATGGGATTTTTTCCCTCATTTTAATAATTGTCTCAAGAAATTTGTAGGAAAATAAAAATATAATTTTAGGCACTTTTCCATTTATTGTGAATTTTCAAACTTAATTGCTTTTTTTTTTTCATTTTGTTTGTACATATTATTTGGTGAATTTGGTTTAGTCATTTAAATTCATATCTTGATTCCATTCCTTTTGTCTTAGTTAGATTAGAAGTATAAGTTCCCTTAGAGATTTATTCCACATTTTTGTGGATTAATCTTGATTAGTTTTGATTAGAGAACATTAGGGTGATGGTTTTAGGGTTTAAACTCATCATAGGTGCATTATAACATTTTATTTTGGGGTTTTTAGCATGAATTAGGTTATGGGACATATAGGGTATGTAGGGTAGATGTAGAAATTCCATTAGAATTAATCTTAGAATTTTAGATACTATATTACTATTTTTAGTATATTTTGCAAATGGAGTGTTTGTTTGGTGTTCCCACTTGGGGTTTATATTGGTTTGCTTGGGCTTTTGGGCTTTTCTTTGGGGTATGGGCTTGGTTTGAGCTTGTGGAGCATGAAGACATCAAAATAGAAGATTGAAGATGATAATAAAATGTTGAAGCTTGAAGATTGTTTAAGATGGGAGTTGATTGAAGACATAGGAGATAGGAGATATGTAAAGCCTTGGAATAGAACAAATTCCTTCATAAACATGGATAACTTCCTTTGCTTCCATTCTTCTCAATGATTAAAAGTCCCTCCATGATATTCACATCCCTCCTTTGGAGGGATAAGTGGTTTCATCTAGGAGGTAGAACTTTGAGGGAAACAGTCTGTTACAATGTCAACTGTTCATAGACTTCCTTTGGTTGTCAATGAGCTGTTTGACATTCAATTTATTTTGCTAAATCAATTCTTTGCTGGAGTGCTTGCCTTGAAGAAAGAAGCCATTGAAGATAGAGATGAGGATCAAAGATTGACAAAGATGAAGGTTATTCATGTCAAAACTGTGCAGCTATTAAAGCTAGGGTTTACTGTTGTTTAGAGGTATCTGATGTCTGATGCTGTCAACTGGTTAAGATTCTATGCTTGCTTGAGCTTGGTGATTTCTTAGAGATGGGAGCTTGTTTTATCTTGGGTATCATTGGGGTTTAATTTTGGGGCTCAATTGAAGATGCTACTGTTTTGTTGTTTATCAACTGTCAGAGTTTGATGTTTTTCAGAGCTGCTGCGGTGGTGTGCTGTCTGAGCTGGTTTTGGGGCCTATTTTTCTTTGTTGTATTGTTTGTTAATTTTCCCTTTAGGTTTGAAGTGAAGTTGTTTCACTTTGCCTATTGTTTTCTAGGTTCGAGGTTGAGTGGGACTCCCTTGCCTCGCTTGTATTGCTGCATCTCATGCATTTTACTGCTTTACTGTATATATGCTGTTTCTTTTCCGTTTATCCCCTAGGATCTCTGTTTCTCTCTGCGCAAGAGAGAAATATAACAGACATTAGGTATTAATCCATGCATGATATCATTAGGTTAGTTTTGATCCCCCTTTTTAAACCCTAGTGTTGCACCCTAAAATTTGACCAACCGGGTCCCGTATCTGGCTCGATGTTTCGACGCATTTCGCATTTCGCATTCACATACTGCATATAGTGCATTTTTTCAATCATGGTGATTTTATCGGGATTACAACCCTGTTGTATTTCAGGGATCTCAATCCAGTTCGGATAATCGGAGGTTATTTTGGGAAGTCGCGCTTCCTGGGTGTTTTCGGTTTATGCAGTGATTTTTGAGTTTTTTGGTGTCTGATTACTGTTTGCTTCGATCTGGTCTCGCGCTCTCTTTTATATTGGTTATTTGCCTTTGTTTGCATTTTTTAGGATTTAATAGCCTTTTGTGGATTTTAAATAGGCTTTATAGATTTTTTAGAATTTTATAGAGTTTTATTTAGATATTAAATAGCTTTTAAATGTTTTTAGAATAATATAGAATAATAATGGATTTTTCTTTTATTAGTTTTAAATAGATTTTTCTTTTATTAGTTTTAAATAGATTTTAGTATAGAATAGAATATAGATTTTTCTTTTATTAATAATAGATTTTCTTTTAAATAAGTAATATAGGTTTTTAATAAAATTTAAATAGAGAATTATTAGAGTTTTTTAGTTTAGTTTTTAGATTAGTGGAATTATTAGAGTTTTATTAGTTTAGAAGTTAATAGAAATTAATAGAGTTTAGTAGTTATTCCTTTTTTTAGATTTAACTAGGATTTTAATTGAGCTCTTTAGCTTTAATTAAGTAGGATAGTCTTAATTTTCAATTTAGGATTTAATTACTGATTTGAGTCCTTGTTTAGTCTTAATCAGAATTAATTAGGGTTATATTAGGTGGTATTAGTTTTTTAGTTAACTAGTTAATTAGGTTTAGTTCTTAATTAGTTTCTTTACTGAGTTTAATCCATTTTTTTAATCCAGTTTTTGGGTTTGGTTATGTCATTTCGTTGGGCCCAGTTGCTTTTTTGGAGGCCCAGTTCTGCAGGTCTAGAAAAATCCTTGCATGTTATATAAGTCTGAAGCCACGTGTTGCAGAAGGGGTTGGCCACATATCAATTCCCAATTCACCAGATCAAGACACATCACATTCTCCACTATCTCTCCACACACGCATGCTTCACACTTGGCACTCCCTCCTTCTCCCTCTGCCACCTAGCGCTGCCAAGTGTCCACACCTGAGTCTCGCCGGTTGCATGGCCGGCGGCCATGCAACCACCGTAACCCTCAACCACCGGCCACCGTAACTAACTAGTAACCGTCTCTGGCCACCACAACCCTTCGCCGGAAAACTCAAAAAGTCCAGAAATCCTTCTAATCTTCATCGTTTTCCTCTCATCATTCATCTTCCTCCGATCTTCATCATCAATGATCACCAGATCGTCGCCGGAATCATCACCAAGAACATCATGCCAGATCCAGATTTTCCAGATCTTGAACGATCATCAGATTTTCCAGAAGATCTTCATCGATCGTCATCCAACATTCAACACCGTTCATCAACTTCATCTCACCAAGAATACTCGTCCAACAATCATCTCCGTTCATCATCAATCCTCAACGTCCTTCCAAACGCTTCACAGAAGTCATCCAGATTCACCAGGTTCATCAATGACCTTCAAGAAATCACCAGAACCTTCGCCAAACATCTTCAAATCAATTTCCAGAAGACTCCAGATTCGTTCATCCTCTCCGATCTTGTTCCAACGTTCATCCAAGTCTTCATATTCTTCATCATATTTCCAGAACAATCATCTTCAATATCACCTGACAATTGCCAGAAACGCGAAGAATCTTCGTCGTTCAACAACAAGAACATGCAAGAATAGTCATCATCATCTCCAGAAACATTCCTCAACTTCGTAATCCTTCAGCGAACCACATGCAAGCTCCGGATCAAGCGTCTCCAGATTTGCAATAATCCTGTTGTCACAAGCGTGTTCGTGTTGTAGGTAGTTGAGCGAATGAAAATTCATGAGAGGTGGATGATCTTTGGTTGAACGGAGGGAAAGAGATTTTGTGAGACTGACAAAGACGGTGGAGGTTGAACGAAAGACTGAGGGAGAAATCTGAGAACGAAAGGAGAGTAAGCGGCGCTTCTTTGAGTGAACAGTGAATGGAGTTTCTGATGGTCTTAGGGTTTCGTTTGTGAAACGTAGACAAGGGATTATGTGGTTTGGGCCTTCCTGAGCCCAGCATTGTTTTTGGACACACGCACCCCTCCGTTTCATCACTACACCCCCTCCCCTCGTATGGACCTCACCTGAATGGGTTGGGCCTTTGGTTGTTGATCATTTACACTCCCTCTGTACTACACATACCCCTCCTTCTTGTATTTTCTTTTTTTTCTTATATATTTCTTAGTTCTTTTTGATATAAAAAAAAAGAAATGAGAAAAGAAATAATATTGAAAAAAATATGGAGAAAGAGAATAATGAAAAAATATTGAAAAAGAGAAAAAGAAATATGAAAAGAAATAAGAAAAGAATATTGAAAAAAAATGAGAAAAAGAAATATAGTAGAAAAAATAGTAACAAAAATAGTAAAAAATATTACTTTGTAGATTCAATATTTTTTAGAATTGATATTTTTCATAGGAGTTTATTTCGCATTTTTTAGAGGTAATTTTTGAAGTCCACTTGTTAGGGGACTATTTTCCATCTGATTGTCCATGATGAACAGGATGGTATTTTCTAGGAGTTTATTTTTCAGTATTCAATCATTGTAATCATTTTCAGAATATTAATAAAACGAGATTTGAGCTGTGGTCCGAAAGTAGCCGAACTACAGCTGCTCTGATTTCTCGTACCAGACGAGAATATGTAGGCATAGGATGCGATATCCTAGCGAGCACACTAACAACTAACCTTTTGTTCTCTCGCTGCTGCGCGATCGAGACTTTCCCGCTGACGACTGATGTTATCCCTTTCTCTTGCCCGAGTGCATTTGAGACCAGACCGTAGTTTTGCCCATAGGTTCCCGTACCTTTGAAACCAGTTTGATTTCTCACTGCTGTGTGAGAACACCCAGCCTAGCCGTAGTTAGCCTGAACTACGTAAGCTCTGATCTTCCATGCAGTGTGGAAGTACGTAGGCACAAGACGCGAAGTCTTGGCGAGCCAATTTCCCCGTAGTCCCGAACTACGCTGACTCTGACTTTCTCTCTTAAGAATACGTAGGCATAGAGTGCGACGCTCTATCGAGTCAATTCCCTTCCGTTTAGATTTAGCAGCCGTAGATAGATTGTTTTGAATCCTTTAGACAAACCAAGCAAGCGTGGATCCCGTCGAGTACGACGGACGTGAGGGGTGCTAATACCTTCCCCTTGCGTAACCGACTCCCAAACCCAGGATTTGGTTGCGATGACCATTCCTTTCCCGTCTTTGCGGTAGGTTTACTTCGAGCGTTTCCTTTCCCTCCGTTAGGATAAATAACGCACGGTGGCGACTCTTCTTTTCAGTCGGCGCCGATTTTCGCAGTAGCGACAGCTGGCGACTCTGCTGGGGACCCAACGTCCCCTGGCTGCTAAGGACTGCGATAGTTCCTTATGCATTTGGGATCCAACGTCCCTTAAGAGAATCAATCCTAGCGCTTGTTTTCTTGTCTATTGGGTTTATTTATTGATATTATCTATTGCTGTTGTGCTATTGGGGTGTGACGGGTGTTCTATAATTGAGAGATAAGCCGGACCTGGGCTTGAGTGCACCTTAGAATTAGAGTAGAAAGTAGTGGGCGCGTGCCGACTTTGCTTGCATTAGTGTCCCACAAAATCTACACTCGGACGAGGTTCTTCTGGTTGACTTCTTTTTCTACCCTTTGGGTCGAAGGGGTTGCTGGTTAGTTGGATTGTCGACTCTGGGAACCGATCATTTGGAAGTTAGCTAAGTGAGGCCTCTTCAAGACTTGATGATGCCACTCCTTCTGGGAATCGTATCGTCAGTTTTGAAAGTCTGTGACGCTGACGACCGCATAGGATGCCGTACCTTGACAGATATAGGTCCATACCCGTGAGTGGGAGGGTTTTTTGCAGGAACCTTGACTTCCAACCTACCCGTTATTTTGGTCTTCTCTTCAGAGCGAACGTACTCCGTCAGCAGCACAGCAGTATTCAGATTCATGTGGGGGCTGTGGTCCCATTGTTTGCTGCATCTTGCATATCATGTGCATAACAGTGTTGCATCATATTGCATATCATCCTCCAGTTAGCCAGAGTTCTGATCCAGCCTTTGTTTCCTGAAGGTGATTACCCGGAGTTTGGATTGAGCAACTGTTGATTGTCAGAAGACGACCTAGGGGTTAAGTAGATTTGAGCAGAATCGAGCATTGAAGTCAGCTGAAGATTATTGGTAGCTATGTCTGAAGGCAATTTCCAGTCTCCTAACACCTTGACGGGGTTCACTATGACGTCCAACCCTCTGTATGATTCTATGGAAGACTTCCCGCAAGCGAACAACGTTACGGCAGACCAAGTTGTACAGCCTTCTGTCGAGAACCGAGATCGACATGAGCAGTTTGTTGCCCGAAATGAACGTCCTCCTCCTGTTAACAATCAAGGTGTTGTTTTCCCCGTGATGAATCCACAAAGATATATTCCAATAGCCAGGATCGTAGATCCCAGAGTTCTTGAGACGGATATAAAACTCTGAGCATTGGAAGAAGGAATGAAAGCTTTGAAGATGAAAGATGCCGTTAACCTGAATGCTGCAGACATGTGTTTGGTTCCTGACCTGGTGTTGCCTTATAAGTTCAAAGTGCCGAAATTTGAGAAGTACATGGGAGATAGCTGTCCGAAGTAACATTTGATGATGTTCTGTCGAAGAATGACTTCGTTTGTGCAAGATGACAAATTGATGATCCATTGCTTTCAAGATAGTCTGACTGGGGGCATCTTTGAGGTGGTATATGCAGTTAGAGAGAAGTCAGATTCAGTCATGGATGGATTTAGCCAGAGCTTTTCTGAAGCAGTACGATTATAATTTAGACATAGCTCCCCATCGCATGCAGTTACAAGAATTGTCTCAAGGGAACAATGAACCTATCAGGAAGTATGCTCAGAGATGGAGAGAATTTGCTGCCAGAGTAAAGCCGCCACTCCTAGACCGAGAGTTAATGAGCATGTTTGTACACTCCCTGGAGAGCCCGTACCTCGAAAGAATGCTTGGAGTTACGTCAAACAGTCAGGCTAGTGAAGCTGAATCTCTTTATGACTATCAGAATGAAGAAGGAGCTGTGATCAATGCAATCATGTCAGATGTTGGATATCCTCGAGATGGAGTGGTGAAATCTGTTGGATCAGTATCTCCTGTGGCTTGTTACGCCAGACAGACCACTGTGCCTGGGACACCCTATCAGGAATTTTATGTCGCTCCTCATGCTAATCAGCGAACTCGTGGCCGAGGTTATCAGGATCAACGTCAGAATCAGAATCGACCTCGTAACAACTTGGAACGAAGGAAAGCTCCTTCTCACCCAGTGCCTATGCCGTATAGCCAGCTGCTACCATCTTTGATCCAGAGTTCTTTGGTGGAGCCTAAAGCTCTTAAGCCCGTGCCAGAGCCTTACCCTCCAGGGTACAATCCCCATGCTCAGTGTGGTTACCATGGTGGATCTCCGGGGCATTCAACCGAAGATTGCAAAGCTTTTCAGGCGAAAGTGCATCAGTTGATCGACAAAGGGTGCATTTCCTTTCCAGAAGGAGTTTTGTTTGTTCATGCCAACCTCTCAGCTGTCTAAGCTCGTAGATTCAGAGGGTCCTTTTCAAGAAGCCAGTGGTCCAGACAGGCAGGCGCCCGCAGCCTTGGCAGTCCTCAGACTTTTATATCATTTGCATTTGTAGTTTTCTTTCTGTTAGTTACTACTTGCTGTAAACATTGTATGTTTCGAATGGTGATATTAATAAGGTGACTATGCATTTTTCTGAATTAATCATGTCGTTGTCACTCATTTACTGCATTGCACTGACACTTGCATTTTATTCACTCCACTTTGTCACTGTGACTAGCAAAGATTGGAGGGAGGATGACGAAACTGAATACTCATAACCGATGATCGTATGCTTTCAGATAAAACCTTGCCGATGACGTACAAGGCATTGGTTCAAATCCCCAAACACCGGAGATATAAGGAGTTAGTCCCTTGTTAACCACTTCGAGCCAGGAAGTAGAAGTTTTTCGGACTTTTTAACCCTCACGTCTTAACCCGGGGCAGGGTAGTTGTCAGTTAGCTTGACCAAGCATTCAAATCCTACAGAGGAGTGTTGCCTTTCGAGGACCAATCAGTCTATACCTCTCAAGAGGTCGTATATTGACAACCACAATGGTTAAACCTCACCAACCAGGAGTGAGACAGTTACCATCTTTTGGAGCAATCAAGACAATCAGTGTCACACGATTGTGTTCCAAGAAAAAAAAAAGAATAAGAAAGCCCGCTAAGTAAAAAAAAAAAAAGAAAAAAGAAAAAGCTGGAAAGCTAATACTTAGGCAAAAATTAGGGCATCCCGCTGGACTTCAGAAAGAAAAAAATCGAAAAGAACTCAAAAGGAGTCAGTCCAGGCAAAAATTAGGGAATCAAAAGAACGGAAAGGAAAGGATATCAAAAGAAAAATCCTCGAACAAGGACAAGGTCGTGTGGATACAGACACCGAAAACGAAAAAGGGGTAACTGTCACTCCGAAAACCTTGTGAGTTTTCCTTAACTATGGTCCTTACCATTCAACATACCTCTCGAAGAGGCGAGCGCTCGAGCCAGGTTAACTGAACTGTAGGATCGGAGAACATCACGTAGAAGGGGTGGGTACAAAACATAATTTGAGCCAAATATCCTTTGTTTCACGAACCGTGAACCCGACCACGATACAACCCTTAAAAGACCTAATTGAGGTAGGGTTTATTCTGAAAGCGCATTACGATAAGGTTGAGTAACCTGACTCCCTCTTGATTTGCCAGTCATATCCTTGTTGTATTTTTCACTGATCACATAAGCACTACGTTTGAACTTTGGTTCATTCGTCACTCACAGTCATGACACGTAAATGAGTGACAGCACAAATTTTTTCAAAATTTGCATGAACACTGCATTAAAATTACCATTCGGGACTGAACAATTTCACTTGCAGGTCGGTAGTTAACAGGAAGGAAATTCCAACAGGGAATAATCGAACAGGATTGAATAATTCAACAGTCTAGATCAGAATGGTGTATGTTGTGAAACCCTGTAAATCTGGGGCATTGACTTCCAGAGAGTTCGGAATCAATTAGTCTGAGGAAAAGTCCCGAAGCATCAGTTGATTATGGGGCAGAAGTTGATCAGAAGCGGATCTTCTCGAGAGCCAATCAGGGGCAGTTATCTAGAATGCTATATCAGGACAGGTTAAGTCGCTCAACGCTCGTTCAGGGGCAAGTCACGATGTTGATAGTTGTTGAATTGAGGGAGACACTGGGGTAAGCCACCGCAAGGTCGTATTGTAGCAAGGTGCTTTCGGTTCAGAGTGAGTTTTTCCGAGAACCAGATTGAGGCAAAGTCATTACAGACAGGGGCATGCCATCCCAAGAGCGCAGGGACTGTCTTTATTCGAGAGGCGTTCGATTCGAAGTATCTCGCTGAAGTTCAGAATGCTGGGGCATTTCATATCAAACCATCAGGGTACAGATTTTCAGACTATCCCACAGAGGCTCCTGCAGGCCAGGGCATAACAGAGGCGAAAGAATTGTTCTTCTCAGTGTCATCAGAATTACTCAGAGCTACTTGAGCAGATTCAGCCGATCTTCAAGTTTGAGACGAATGGCGGGAAATCGTGACCCTTCTACTAGAAGCCGTGAATTTAGACCGGATATTGTCCAGCATCAGGCGTGTATGACCCACCATGGATGTCCAGAAGTCCATCCTACTTGGCACGTTCGTTTATCCCCAGTAAAGTCGTACATTCGAGAATCAGTTCATCTGGGGCAATTAGGTCGAGATTTAGCAAATCTCTCACGGCTATGGGTGCTGCTCCATAAATCAGTCGATCAGAGGCAAAATATTATCGCGAGACCGGGGCAGGCCACCCTAGAAGCACGAAAATTATGTTGTTGAAAGACCTCTTCGAGGTTCGAGATGTAGAGGCAGTTCATGTCTGGCCGTCAGGATACAAAGACTGTAGGGTCCATTTCAAAATTGTTGCAGATTCAGGGGCAAGCTATTTCAAGATAGAGTCCTGACTAAGATTTCCTTTCGAGAAGAAGTATTCAAGAATCCAGACTGGGGCATGTTAGTATCCCTGAAGCGGAGTTCCGAGAAAGCGGACGATCAAAAGATTGCAGTACTGACCAGAAGCTCGTAACGAAAGACTCAATCCCCATGCAGGTCGCGCTTCTGAGATGACATTGTTCCTTACTGAAGAAGGATCGAATTCCCCAGCTAGTCGTAGCTTATCCAAAGGGCATTCTCCAGCAAAGTCGTTTACTCTCAGCAGAATTGACGATTCCCAGATCGAAGGCTGTATTCAGACAGTGTGGTGTCCCCCAAAAGGATTCCCCTATCTCAAGCAGAGTGGTTTAGCCTCAGAAGATTAACATTTCCAACTCGTGAGCTGTACCCAGACAGTCTACCCTTCCCAGTATGGTCATTTACTCTCCCCCAGCGGAGTCAGTTGATTTTCCCCAAGAGAATCGTTCCATCCCCAGCGGAGTTCTCTTTTCAGCAAGTGTTCTCTTTCCTCCCAGTGGAACTCGAAGATTAAGACTCTCCCCGGCAGAGTTGGTTGTGTGTCCCGGCATTTATTTTGTCGGAATACCGTGTGATACCCGTTCACTCCCCAGCAGAAGTCCAATCCTGATTGACGCATTCAGTTATTCCTCAGCGAAGCGGGCTTCACTCTTCCAGCATTTATTTTGCTGGAATAATTCTGTGACACTTGGTTATCCCCAGTGGAGTCAGTGTTGTCTTCAGCATTTATTTTGCTGAAGCGGGTTTCTGTATCCCAGCAGTTCGAGTCTGCATTTGCATCGGCATATAGTGTCATACTTGCATCCACCAAATAAAAACGCGTAGCATTTCCATGTCGAATGGAGCATTGCGTCATTGTCAAACATATGCATTTTGAAATATAAACCAGGTTGGCTAACCGTTTGTTTCAAGTATTGTTTCCCTTACAGGTGGAGGGAGCTCTTGCTCAAATGAATTACCAAACATTCAAGATCTCGGCGTGAGACATTCAACGAAAATGTCAGTTTTGGCATTATTCCCCACAGAGTTATTAGGTTAAGTTCTCTTTGTCCCCGAGCAGAGTTATTTGTTTCAATTTCTCTTGTTTTCCCCGCCAGAGTTGCTTGTTGAAGTTTCTCTAGTCCGGCCAGCGGATCATTTCCTTCAAATTTGTTGTTACGTCAGCATCAAAAGGTTTCATGAATCAGGATTTCAGAGGCTGCCGCCAGTTATCAGAACAGGCGTCCGGTAGTTTGGTTTCCAAATATCCTCAGTAGAGTCCGCCTCAAAGTCACTGTCACGTCAGTGCTAAAAGGTTTGTGGGTTGGGACCAATGGAGTTAGTTACTGTGGAGATAAGCAGAGAAACTGTATTCAGAGTATCTTCCCGTAGGAACAGACGGATGTATTTTCTTGCTGGTTGACAGGAGTATTTCCCCTGAGTCGTCAAAATTTTATTGCTTATATTGATAGGAGTTCCTCGCGTTGACGAAATATGAGTCCTGACGTGGACAATTTATTCCTATATTGACGGGATTTCTTCGTGCTAGAGAAATGGGTGTCCTAACGTGGACAGATTTATTTCCTCTGGTTGACGAGATGTGCTAGTCCTAACGTGGACAGATTCGATTTCTCCGTATTGATGGAATGTGGAGTCCTGACGTTGACAAAATTGATTACTCTTCGTGGACCATTTATCCCCAGAAGATATCTTTCTTCGTAATGGCAAAATGTGTGTCCTGACGTGGACAAGTTTATGGTTCCTCGGGTTGACAAGATGCGCGAGTCCTGATGGGGACAATTTTATCTTTCTTCGTGTTGGCGAAGCGTGAGTCCTGACGTGGACAAGTTTTATTTCCTCAGCGGGTCGAAGATGTGAGTCCCGACGTGGACAAATCAAGACGAGGCGTGAGTCCTAACGTGGACAATTTATTCCTAACGTGGAAAAGTGTATTCCTAACATGGAAATATTTATTCCTAACGTGGAAAGTTTAGTCCTAACGTGGACAATTTATTCCTAACGTGGAAAGTTTATTCCTAACGTGGACGATGTATTCCTAACGTGGAAAGTTTATTCCTAACGTGGACGATGTATTCCTAACGTGGAAAGTTTATTCCTAACGTGGAAAGTTTAGTCCTAACGTGGACGATGTATTCCTAACGTGGAAAGTTTATTCCTAACGTGGACGATGTATTCCTAACGTGGAAAAGTTTATTCCTAACGTGGAAAGTTTATTCCTAACGTGGACAATTTATTCCTAACGTGGACAGGTTATTCCTAACGTGGAAAGTTTATTCCTAACGTGGACGATTTATTCCTGACGTGGACAATTCATTCCTATGTTGATAGGATCCCCTCGTGCTGGTGAAATGCAGACGAGTCATCCCCAGCGAAGTCGCCGAGATTTTTCCGTGTTGACGGCAGGTGGAGTCCTGACGTGGACAAGTTTTAGTTGAGATTTCTTCGTGGTTACGAAACAGGCGTCCTAACATGGACAAAGTTCTATTCCTGTGTTGTTGAGATGTGAGTCCTGACGTGGACAGATTCGTGTATTCGTGATTTGGCGAAATTTGGGTCCAGATGTGGACAAGGTTACTCCTGTGACAACAGAATCTCTATTCGTGTTGACGAATTTGTCCCTCTTCTTGTGTTGATAAGGTTAGTCCAGTGGTGGACAGAGGTGTTTTGCGAAAAGTGTTCGGTACCTGTGGCGTTACATAGGTGGTTGAAGTTGAAATCAGAATCATCAGGCGTCGGATCAGTTGTTGTCGTAACAACCAGATTCAGTTGGTGGATGGCGTTCCCTAGACAGTTGGGCGGTTTATTTCTGCGGTTGGCAAATTTCCGGATTCTTAGTATTCAACCGTCTCGTACCTCGAATGTTTGAAGGTCGTTCGCGCTTCACCCACTCGGGTCCAAGTCGCTTGAATAGGGGTTGGCATGTTGCACCCTAAAATTTGCTCAACTTACTTCCCTTGGTTTATGTTTCAATTGCATTAGCATTTGCATATATCGTCAGATTTGCATCTATCAAAACGCATAGCATATTCATGCCGTACGGGGCATTGCAGTTACAAACGCATAACATTTACACGTCATATAGGGCATTGCATCATTTCAAGCATCCACATGTCGAAACATGGACCAGGACGGTTACCTATTGGCTTTCGAATTTGTTCACCTGCAGAGTTGTTTGGTTAAGCTTCTCTTCTCCCCCGGCGGAGTAATTCTTCACATCTGGTTGTTACATCAGCACTGAAAAAAAGAAGGAAAAATTGACACATATTGAACTTCTGAAGCTGCCGCCTTCGTCGAAATAGGTGCCAGGCAGTTCAATTCAGAATTCCCCAGGAGAGTTTCCTCAGGTTCGCCAGGAACCATGAGTCGACAGAAAAGATCCCATAGTAGATGGGAAGGTGTTTGCTTTTTCGAAGCATTATTTCCGAAGAATCAGTATCTGTGGCGTCACGCAGGTGATTGATGTTAAAAATAAAAACAACAGCAGAAAATTTATCAGATAATTGACCAGTTGTTGCCGTGACAACCAGACTTCAGTTTATTAGACGCTATTTCTCAAGCAGTTTTCCAGTTTATTTTGCGGTTGGAAAATTCCAGGGTTCCATTTGTATTCAACCATCTTCTACCTTTGAATGATCAAAGGCTAGGCGCTCTTCAACCATTCAGGTCCAAGCTGTTTGAATAGGGGCAGCTGTTGCACCCTAAAATTTGACCAACCGGGTCCCGTATCTGGCTCGATGTTTCGACGCATTTCGCATTTCGCATTCACATACTGCATATAGTGCATTTTCTCAATCATGGTGATTTTATCGGGATTACAGTCCTGTTGTATTTCAGGGATCTCAGACCAGTTCGGATAATCGGAGGTTATTTTGGGAAGTCGCGCTTCCTGGGTGTTTTCGGTTTATGCAGTGATTTTTGAGTTTTTTGGTGTCTGATTACTGTTTGCTTCGATCTGGTCTCGCGCTCTCTTTTATATTGGTTATTTGCCTTTGTTTGCATTTTTTAGGATTTAATAGCCTTTTGTGGATTTTAAATAGGCTTTATAGATTTTTTAGAATTTTATAGAGTTTTATTTAGATATTAAATAGCTTTTAAATGTTTTTAGAATAATATAAAATAATAATGGATTTTTCTTTTATTAGTTTTAAATAGATTTTTCTTTTATTAGTTTTAAATAGATTTTAGTATAGAATAGAATATAGATTTTTCTTTTATTAATAATATATTTTCTTTTAAATAAGTAATATAGGTTTTTAATAAAATTTAAATAGAGAATTATTAGAGTTTTTTAGTTTAGTTTTTAGATTAGTGGAATTATTAGAGTTTTATTAGTTTAGAAGTTAATAGAAATTAATAGAGTTTAGTAGTTATTCCTTTTTTTAGATTTAACTAGGATTTTAATTGAGCTCTTTAGCTTTAATTAAGTAGGATAGTCTTAATTTTCAATTTAGGATTTAATTACTGATTTGAGTCCTTGTTTAGTCTTAATCGGAATTAATTAGGGTTATATTAGGTGGTATTAGTTTTTTAGTTAACTAGTTAATTAGGTTTAGTTCTTAATTAGTTTCTTTACTGAGTTTAATCCATTTTTTTAATCCAGTTTTTGGGTTTGGTTATGTCATTTCGTTGGGCCCAGTTGCTTTTTTGGAGGCCCAGTTCTGCAGGTCCAGAAAAACCCTTGCATGTTATAAAAGTCTGAAGCCACGTGTTGCAGAAGGGGCTGGCCACATATCAATTCCCAATTCACCAGATCACGACACATCACATTCTCCACTATCTCTCCACACACGCATGCTTCACACTTGGCACTCCCTCCTTCTCCCTCTGCCACCTAGAGCTGCCAAGTGTCCACACCTGAGTCTCGCCGGTTGCATGGCCGGCGGCCATGCAACCTTCGTAACCCTCAACCACCGGCCACCGTAACTAACTAGTAACCGTCTCCGACCACCACAACCCTTCGCCGGAAAACTCAAAAAGTCCAGAAATCCTTCTAATCTTCATTGTTTTCCTCTCATCGTTCATCTTCCTCCGATCTTCATCATCAATGATCACCAGATCGTCGCTGGAATCATCACCAAGAACATCATGCCAGATCCAGATTTTCCAGATCTTGAACGATCATCAGATTTTCCAGAAGATCTTCATCGATCGTCATCCAACATTCAACACTGTTCATCAACTTCATCTCACCAAGAATACTCGTCCAATAATCATCTCCGTTCATCATCAATCCTCAACGTCCTTCCAAACGCTTCACAGAAGTCATCCAGATTCACCAGGTTCATCAACGACCTTCAAGAAATCACCAGAACCTTCGTCAAACATCTTCAAATCAATTTCCAGAAGACTCCAGATTTGTTCATCCTCTCCGATCTTGTTCCAACGTTCATCCAAGTCTTCATATTCTTCATCATATTTCCAGAACAATCATCTTCAATATCACCTGACAATCGCCAGAAACGCGAAGAATCTTCGTCGTTCAACTACAAGAACATGCAAGAATAGTCATCATCATCTCCAGAAACATTCCTCAACTTCGTAATCCTTCAGCGAACCACATGCAAGCTCCGGATCAAGCGTCTCCAGATTTGCAATAATCCTGTTGTCACAAGCGTGTTCGTGTTGTAGGTAGTTGAGCAAATGAAAATTCATGAGAGGTGGATGATCTTTGGTTGAACGAAGGGAAAGAGATTTTGTGAGACTGACAAAGATGGTGGAGGTTGAACGAAAGACTGAGGGAGAACTCTGAGAACGAAAGGAGAGTAAGCGGCGCTTCTTTGAGTGAACAGTGAATGGATTTTCTGATGGTCTTAGGGTTTCGTTTGTGAAACGTAGACAAGGGATTATGTGGTTTGGGCCTTCCTGAGCCCAGCATTGTTTTTGGACACACGCACCCCTCCGTTTCATCACTACACCCCCTCCCCTCGTATGGACCTCACCTGAATGGGCTGGGCCTTTGGTTGTTGATCATTTACACTCCCTCTGTACTACACATACCCCTCCTTCTTGTATTTTCTTTTTTTTCTTATATATTTCTTAGTTCTTTTTGATAAAAAAAAAGAAATGAGAAAAGAAATAATATTGAAAAAAATATGGAGAAAGAGAATAATGAAAAAATATTGAAAAAGAGAAAAAGAAATATGAAAAGAAATAAGAAAAGAATATTGAAAAAAAATGAGAAAAAGAAATATAGTAGAAAAAATAGTAAGAAAAATAGTAAAAAATATTACTTTGTAGATTCAATATTTTTTAGAATTGATATTTTTCATAGGAGTTTATTTCGCATTTTTTAGAGGTAGTTTTTGAAGTCCACTTGTTAGGGGACTATTTTCCATTTGATTGTCCATGATGAACAGGATGGTATTTTCTAGGAGTTTATTTTTCAGTATTCAATCATTGTAATCATTTTCAGAATATTAATAAAACGAGATTTGAGTTGTGGTCCGAAAGTAGCCGAACTACAGCTGCTCTGATTTCTCGTACCGGACGAGAATATGTAGGCATAGAATGCGATATCCTAGCGAGCACACTAACAACTAACCTTTTGTTCTCTCGCTGCTGCGCGATCGAGACTTTCCCGCTGACAACTGATGTTATCCCTTTCTCTTGCCCGAGTGCATTTGAGACCAGACCGTAGTTTTGCCCATAGGTTCCCGTACCTTTGAAACCAGTTTGATTTCTCACTGCTGTGTCAGAACACCCAGCCTAGCCGTAGTTAGCCTAAACTACGTAAGCTCTGATCTTCCATGCAGTGTGGAAGTACGTAGGCACAAGACGTGAAGTCTTGGCGAGCCAATTTCCCCGTAGTCCCGAACTACGCTGACTCTGACTTTCTCTCTTAAGAATACGTAGGCATAGAGTGCGACGCTCTATCGAGTCAATACCCTTCCGTTTAGATTTAGCAGCAGTAGATAGATTGTTTTGAATCCTTTAGACAAACCAAGCAAGCGTGGATCCCGTCGAGTACGACGGACGTGAGGGGTGCTAATACCTTCCCCTTGCGTAACCGACTCCGGAACCCAGGATTTGGTTGCGATGACCATTCCTTTCCCGTCTTTGCGGTAGGTTTACTTCGAGCGTTTCCTTTCCCTCCGTTGGGATAAATAACGCACGGTGGCGACTCTTCTGTTCAGCCGGCGCCGATTTTCGCAGTAGCGACACCTAGGTTTTAGAGTTCTTTCTCTTCTATCTCAAAATCATTCAAAAAACACAATAAACGTTTCAAACACAATAAAAGACAGTTCTTGCGTAAAAGACTGTAAACCAATCAAAGAGTCATTTTTGTCCGCTTGGACCCGTAATCAGGAGAAAACCTTTTTCAGAAGGATAAAAAACAGTCAAACAAATCTGTGTTTTCCGTAGCCCGAACTACGTTTGCTCTGATCTTTCATGCTGTATGAAAGTACGTAGGCATAGGATGCGATATCCTAGCGAGCAACCTTCCCTCCTTTCCAGTAGGTAGACGAACTACGTTGACTCTGATTTCTCGTTCCAGACGGGAATACGTAGGCATAAAGTGCGATACTTTGCCGAGTCAGTTTATTTTCTTTTAACCCCAGACCTGTAGGATAGATAGAATAACAGTCCGTACTAGAAAACAAGCGTGGATCCTGTCGAGTACGATGGACGTGAGGGGTGCTAATACCTTCCCCTTGCGTAACCGACTCCCGAATCCAGGATTTGGTTGTGATGACCATTCCTTTCCCGTCTTTGCGGTGGGTTTACTTCGAGCATTTCCTTTCCCTCTGTTGGGATAAATAACGCACGGTGGCGACTCTTCTGTTCAGCCGACGCCGATTTTCGCAGTAGCGAGAAAGCTCACCGGGGAAGACGACCGGAGCTTGGGCTCCAGCGTCTGAGGTGATGCTGAGGTGTCTTTTGATGTGGCATTGACTTTGCTTGGTCTTGCATGCGTAGCTTGTGTTGACTCCTACGTGGTAGCCAGCTCGTTTAGTGAAACATAGCGTTTTGCTCAATCTGGTGATTTGGTTTGCTTTGGGCTTTGTCATATCGATATGGACACCCCCTTGTTTTGGGGCCCAAACATGCTGAACGTGATCCTAGTTCAAGTCCACTTTACTTTTGCACCCCTCTTCCATTTCTATTTTATTTTATTTTATTTTTATTTCACTTCCAAATTAAATCATTTTAAAATAGTTTAGAGCATATTAAAAATCCCAAAAAATACGATTCTAACATTTTAGGATGTTAGGATATTTTTCAATATTTTTATTTTATTTTTAATTTATTTTTAGTATTTTTAATTGATTTAATTTGATAAGTGGTTTTATGGTTGATATTTGGAATTGAAGCTTGATCATTGACCTTAATCAAACACCCCTTTGACCAATTTTCCTCTCACACTTAGGTATTTGATTGAGGCTTATTTGAAGGCTGGTTTGAAGTCTTGATGATCATTCCTTGTTTGTTTTTCATTGGCTTTTCTTTGTCCATCGATGCTTGCTCAACAAGTTGAACCCATTGCCTTGATTGATATGATTGGTGATGCCTTGATGCATTTCTTGCCATGAACTTTCCAATTTATTTGGATTTTATTTGAGCTTGCTTATATTTTTAGTGGATGCCTCAAATTCAAAGTGTTTTAACCATATGTATATGTGCATGCTTTGACCTAATTTTGGGGATACGATCTTGTGTGATCCCTTGAGGGACTCTTGGTCTTTGTTAGCCCTTGTTAACATGTTAGAGTCATTGCCTCACATGATTTTAGGTCATTTGGATGTGTACCTTGTGCCACAAGTTTCATTTGATCATGTCTTTCCACTTAAGTTTGAAGTGTGAGATTGTTGTATGGACTTTGGTTATTCAACTTGAGTGTGATCATTCTTATGTTTGCTTGATATCTTAATTTTGAATTTGAGTTATCTCATTTGAGTTCACCTCTGACCTTGATGGTCATGTGCTTGTCCATGATGCTTTGGTGATTTTGGTTTCACTTTGAAGATGTTGTGAACAATTGAACCCCTCTTGAACTGTTTAAGTGCTTTTCTTTATTTAATCATAAGTAGATGTGGGATTGAGATGTTTATAATGAGGTTCCTTCCCCACTCTACCTCTCCCCTCACTTCTTTGATTATGCTTCTTTTTTTAGCATCTCTCTTCTTGTTATGATTGGCGGCATGTGATTGTAGGAGTTTGCCTCTCTCATTTCCTCTCATCTTTCTTGACTTGTTTAAGTTTTCTCCCTTGTTGATTTGAATGTGAATTGTGTTTGTCTTTGATGAATGCTTCATGGTTGCATATTTTGTTTGCTTTTGCATATTTCTTTTCACCTTGCATAGACTTGTTTAAGTCTTCCCTTTTGCTTTATTTTGTGATTGATTATGCATTGTGTTTACTTGTGCTTGTTCACATGATCCCTTTGGATTCCCAGTCCTTCTGTTTAAGATGGAAGTAGGAGATACATTAGGATTTCAATCCTTTGCATGATAACATTAGGCAGTCCCCTTTTCTATCCCAACTTTAGAACCACTTTGCATGATAACATTAGGGTTTCTTAGTCCTCTTTAGAGTCTTTGTGTCTTCTCTTCTCATCTCAAAACTCTTTCAAGATGCTTAATAAAGGATAAAAAGTGTTGTATGCTACGATATTTAAGCACATGAGGAATGATAAGTGGGGAGGTCTCTTTTCACATTATCTAAAATGTTTAGCGTATGTCCTTTGGGCGATATGCGGCGCATTCGCTCTTATGTCATAATCTTTAGTGCAACATGGATTTCAAACTAACCCAATTCACTTCTTCTAAAAAACACAAACCAAATTCAAACTTTTTCATCCTTCGGGATTGTCTCCAAAGCTCATTTTCAGAAAGAGTGTGTTATGTTTCCATTCTGCCGCAAACAGGCATCGTCCCTAACTGCTGGAATGGAGATTTAACATTGCTCATAAAACTCTTGAACCAAGCAGTGGTCTAGTTAGCCCGAACTATGTTTGCTCTAATTTCTCGTACCAGATGAGGATACGTAGGCACAAGACAACGATGTGTTGGCAAGCAACCTTCCCCGCATCACCCGTAGTTTCCTGAACTACGTTGACTCTGACTTGCCCATTGCACGAGGGAATACGTAGGTATATGGTGGCGATGTCTTATCGAGTCAGTTCTTTCTTTTCACCCTCTATTTAGCATTAGCTTTTAGATAGTTTTCACCCATAGATTTAGACAACAAGTGTGGATCTCGTTGAGTACAACGGACGTGAGGGGTGCTCATACCTTCCCCTTGCATAACCGACTCCCGAACCCAAGATTTGGTTGCGATGACCTTGTCTTTTTCCTTTCTCTTAGGTTTTCTTTGATCATTTTCTTTCCCTCTCTTTGGGATAAATAAAGTTTGGTGGCGACTCTTCTGTCTATTTGTCATCCCTTTTTCGTAGTTGCGACACCCATGACGTATTTCAACCTCGTTGTTGATCAAATCTTCAAATCAACATTCAGCCCAGACAGGGGCATCTTCAGCAAAGCCGTGAGTGTTCCTCGCGAAGTTGTTTAACCTTTTGTTGACTAAGACAAAACTTCAATGAAAAACTCAGCCCAGGAAAGGGCATCTCCTTCTACAAGGTTCATGGGTGTTCCTCATGAAGGCTATCTCAACCTTTTATTGTCAAAGCTATAACCTTTTGTTGATTTATTTCAACCCAATCTTCCTCTTGGGCGTTCCCCAGTAAGTTGTCTCTAGCAAACTTGACCTTTTGTCAATTGCCTTATTATCATCCTTTTGGTGATAGCTGAATTCGTCAGTTCAGTCCCGCCTGCATCCTTTTGGTGTTGGTTACCTTCAAGATTGGGAAGTTATTATCATCCTTTTGGTGGTAGTAACTTATAAGTTTCGCTCCATCATCCTTTTGGTGATGGGTCTATCATCCTTTTGGTGTCATGACGTGCGAGTGTTCTCCCATTATCCTTTTGGTAATGGATCCCCTACATCCTTTTGATGTCAAGGTTGTGCTTGTTTCGCTCCATCATCCTTTTGGTGATGGGTCTGACATCCTTTTGGTGTCATGACGTGGGAATGTTCTCCATTATCCTTTTGGTAATGGATCCCCTACATCCTTTTGATGTCAGGTTTGCACTTGTTTCGCTCCATCATCCTTTTGGTGATGGGTCTGACATCCTTTTGGTGTCATGACGTGCGAATGTTCTCCATTATCCTTTTGGTAATGGATCCCTTACATCCTTTTTGTGTCAGGGTTTTTTTTTGTTTTGCTCTATCATCCTTTTGGTGATGGGTCTGGCATCCTTTTGGTGTCATGACGTGCGAATGTTCTCCATTATCCTTTTGATAATAGATCCCTTACATCCTTTTGGTGTCAGGGCAGTGTGTGAGTGTACTACCATCCTTTTGGTGATAGGCTTGTCAAGTTTTCTCTGTTATCATCCTTTTGGTGATAACGACCTTTGCAAGATATCCAATATTTCATTTCCCAAGCATTTTTCTTCTTTTCGGACAAATTCAGGGTCTTTTATATCTAATCATCTTCTACCTCGAAAGAATGAATGCCATAGCATTTCGTCTTACCCGGTTAAATCTAATTAGATAGGGGCATCTATCACACCCTAAATTTGCCCCCCCCCCCCCCCTTTTCAAATATTTTCACATTTTCGATTCTATTTTTAATTTTGCATTGCCCGCTTAATTTCATGCCATTTAGACGCGTGTCACCCACGATTGGGCGTTTTTTCAAATCTCTAGTATTTTGCCCAATGAGAGTGTGACACGTGGCTAAGGATGTTTTTCTAAATATTAATTCCTTTTCTTAGTTTCCTAACTTTTTTTCTTTTCAAATATTAATATTTTATACATATTTTGTTTTTATTTATTAATAGTACTAATAATTAGAATATATTTTTAATTAGGAGTTTAATTAGAATTTATGATTTTATTTAGAAAATAGAATTAGATGTTTTTTATTAAGGTAGAATTAGTTTAGAATAGGATTAATTAAATTAGGATTTAGTTTATGATTAGTTAATAAATTAATACACAAAATTAAAAAAAAATTAAAAAAAAGAAAACTATAAGGAAAGACACGTTGGTTGTTTCTCTGCAGAATAAAAGGTACACTACTATTCATCATTTTCTCAAGAGAGAAGACCTAGCCGCCCCTGATAAGGAACTGTTCACCTTCTCCGGATTTAGAGAAACCCTAGCCAGCCGCCGGTTCCTCTTTGTTGTACCCCAAAATTTGCCCAACCTTTTTCTTTTCTTGGCTTGTGTTTCATTTCATCTTTAGCATCTTGCATGTGCATAGCATTGTTCTTTACAGGGGATCAAGAGAGGTGTGTATCCAAGATAAGAGTATCAAGGGTTCTAAGCTCAAGCAAGAGTGTTTGCTCAAGTCATCAAGGGCTTATGGCCACCAAGAGGCAGTCAAAGTTCATTGAGATAATGGATTGGTATGTATTGCTCACCTCCTATCTTGAAGGTCAACTGAGGTTCATCAGAGGTTCCCAAGCTCATGGATATGGATATGAGATGTTTAAGGAGCTCATTGAGTGTTTTTGAAGCCATTGTGGAGCTCATCTAAGTGGTTATATCATCAGAGGTTGTAGTCAAGGATTGTACACCTAGGGTTTCATCTGCTTAATGCAAAGTCAGCTGTGGATTTGAAGGAGATTGAGACATGGTTTTGAGTCATGGGAGTCATGGATAGTTGTGTGGATACATCTAAGATGTTATTTCAAGATCTAATCAAGAAGAATCAAGAGTGTGAGAAGTTACTAAATTAGGGTTTCAGAGGTTTGTCAATGTAAAATCCTTTAGTGCTTAACTTCAACACCACATACCTCAAGATACAAGTTGAATCTCATTTTCTTATAAACATGAGACTTGTAGGGCATGTTCTAAGATTTCTTTTGAGTACTAGAACTCATCCATTGGGTTTGTAGAACTCAAGTTATGATGCCATCAAGTTATAGGTCTTAGATGACCCATATTTCCAGTCAACCAAAAAGTCCTTATGATCTCAGCTTTTGATGAACATGAAAGTTGTTCTTTATGATCTCAGCTATCAAAAAAGTCCTATAAGTCCTTCATCTCATTTGTAGAACTCAAGTTATGAAGCTTGCAAGGCAGGGATATTTTGGGAAACTTTGATTATAGGTCATTTTCATTATAGGTCATTTTCATGCCTTTGTGCACTTCAAATGAAACTTTCTCCAACATGAAAGTTGTCCCAAATGGCCTCAAATTCATTTTGAAACTCAAGAATGACATGAATTTTGCATGGATAAGGAGATTGGTGAAGAAATTTCAAAGGAAAATGGACTTTTTAAGTTGAATTCAATTGATCAAATTAGAGGACTTTTTCACACCATTTTACAATCCAATTTTGTTCACTTTATGCTCATGAGTGAAATGCACAAATTTATTTTGTAAAATGGTGTGAAAAGTCCTCTAATTTGGTCAATTGTATTCAACTTAAAAAGTCCATTTCCTTTGAAATTTCTTCACCAATCTCCTTATCCATGCAAAACTCATGTCATTCTTGAGTTTCATGATGAATTTAAGGCTATTTGGGACAACTTTCATGTTGGATAAAGTTTCATTTGAAGTGCACAAAGGCATGAAAATGACCTATAATGAAAATGACCTATAATCTAAGTTTCCCAAAATACCCCTGCCTTGCAAGCTTCATAACTTGAGTTCTACAAATGAGATGAAGGACTTCTAGGACTTTTTGGAAACCTTTTTCATAAGGATAGTTTTGTTAACTCTTGGTTCTACTGCAAACAGGTAACGCCTAAGTCTCCAATGGTCGAGCTGCATACACCTAACTGCTAGAACTAAGTTTTAACCCTACTCGGGTAAAACCCTTGAACCAGCCTGTGGTCTTGTTAGCCCAAACTACGTTTTCTCTGATTTCTCGTACCAGATGAGGATACGTAGGCACAAGAGGATGATGTCTTGGCGAGCAACCTTCCCCACCTTCACCCGTAGTTTTCCGAACTACGTTCACTCTGACTTTCCCATTGCACGAGGGAGTACATAGGCATAGAGCGGCGATGCTCTATCGAGTCTCTTTTCTTTCTTTTGTCCCTGTGGCCTGTAGCTTAGATAGATAAACACCCTTTTGATAGATAACAAGCATGGATCCCGTCGAGTACAATGAACGTGAGGGGTGCTCATACCTTCCCCTTGCGTAACCAACTCCCGAACCCAAGATATGGTTGCGATGACCTGTCTTATCCCTTTTTCGTTAGGTTTTTCTAATCGTTTCCTTTCCCTCCTTTGGGATAAATAACGAATGGTGGCGACTCTTCTGTCCTTGTCGGGCCCTCTTCGCAGCGATGCGACAGTTGACGACTCTGCTGGGGACTCTTCCCATCCCCTAGCGAGTCAATCCTAGCGCTTGTTTGTTTATCTTTTGGTGTATGTATGTGTTTTACTTTATTGAATTTTACTTTCAACATTGTATATATCAGTTTGTTGTGCTGTTGGATGGGAATGTTCCATTGAGTGAGAAGCCAAACCCAGGCTTGAGTACAACCCTAGCATTAAAAGTGGAAAGTAGTGGTGGACCTGTATGCTTAGCATGTACGAGTCCCCATGAAATTCGCGCTCAGACGAGATTCTCTTTGATGATTTCCTTTCCATTCCGTAGGACTGTTGAAAGGATTTTAGATCTGAGGATTGTCGACTCTGGGGAACCGATCATTTGGAAGTCAGCTAAGTGATGCCGCTTCGTTAGACTATGATGCCAAACCAAAAATGGCGAACGTATCATCGTTTCTCGAAAGTCTGTGACGTTGATGGCCGCATAGGATACCGAACCTTATCAATGACTAGGTCCATACCTGTGAGCGGGTGGGTTATGTAGGAAACTTTGACCTTCAATCTACCCGGTTCTTGTCAGTGTGAACCTGTGACTTTTGATACAAAGGATCCTTATGAGGGTGTTATGTTCTTGCTAATGCGGAGCATTGGTTATTCTCAGTCAACGACACAACAATCTTGATCCTCTGTTGCATTTGCATTTGCATTTTCATATTTCATTTTCATTGACATGTATTTATGTTGCAGGTGCATATTTTCTTCTCGATTCTAGTGATCTTACTTCTCCTCAGGCATGAAGCATACATTGAAGAAGACAGTGGCATATAAGTTCCCTACTCCAGATATTGGATCTTTGTTGAGGTTGATTTCTGTGGCTGACAGGAAGGTGATGGATGATTTCAAGCAATCTTATAGGAAGCTCCTGAGTGTTGTATGCAACCCATCAGCATATGAGTTGAGTGGTCTCTATACTCTGTTGCAGTTTTATGATTCACAACTGAGGTGTTTCATCTTTCCGGATTATGTTTTGGCGCCTACCTTAGAGGAGTTCTCCATGTTGTTAGAAGTCCCTATCTTGTATCAGATGCCATTCTATCACACTGATGCTGAGCCTGATCTGGCTAAGCTTGTTGCTGCCCTCCATCTTGATGTTTTTGAGATTTCAAGGAAGGTGGTTAAGAGGAGTGGGATGCCTGGATTTCCATTGCCTTTTCTGGTTGACAAAGCTCAGCAGTTTACCAAAGATGGTTATTGTCTTGTGTTTAATGCTATCTTAGCACTGTGCATTTATGGTATCATGATGTTTCCTAACCTTCCAAATTTTGTAGACTTGGATGCATTCGATATATTTGCTTCAGGGAATCCTGTACCTACGCTTCTAGGCGACGTCTATCATTCTGTGCACTACAAGAATGAGAATCGGAGAGGGTAGAACGTATCTTGTTGCGTACCTTTGTTGTACAGGTGGTTTGTGAGTCATCTTCCCAAGACCGGTCCTTTCATTGATACTGTAGGTACTCTATAGTGGTCAGAGAGATTGATGGGATTGACGTCTGAGAATATCTGGTTTGATAGAGACATGCTAGGTATGGAGATTATATACAGTTGTGGCAGTTTTCCTAACGTCCCTTGGCCGGAAGGAAAGGATGCATTAACTATAACCCATCCTTGGTAGTCAGACAATTTGGGCACGCTTTGAGAGATCCTCCTAAGGAAGAGGAGATACAGGAATCTTTGTATCCCACTGGTTTGCTGGAGGATGATACCTTGGCTAGGGTTGAGAGAGCTTGGAGCAGCATCCACCGGAAGGGGAAAGCTTCTTGGGGGAAGAGTAATAGTCGAACCTATGGCCCTTATATCACTTGGATCCAGGAAAGAGCAGAGAGAGTATTGATGCCTTTTCCATCTTGTGAGCCTCTATATCCTCTGATGATTGAGGAGCCTACTACTATCGACATCCAGAGGTATAACCAGTTGTGGTTTGAGAAAGAAGAGTTGCGCAAGGCTAATGAAGGGTTGGAAAAAGAGATTACTCAGCTTTGGAGTGAGAAGAATGATGCTACTTATGCAGCTGAGAAACAAAATGAGCTGGTGAATAAGTTGGGCAGAGATTTGACCAAAGCGATTCGCGCTTGAGAATGTTTCGGTTTAGATCTGAAGGCTGTCAATGATGTCCTTACTTCTAAGAAGAAGAAGTTGGATAGAGCTTACCGAGAGATTTCCAAGTTTAATGATCAGTGGAATGCTACCCTCACTAATAACAAGGAGCGGGAAGATGTACTCAAACAACAGATTGTCAAGTTGAGAGCTCAACTCCAAGTGAAAGATGAGAAGATTGCAGCTGAAGCCTCAATTCGACGTGACAGTAATTGTAGACTGAACGAAGCACTTGCAACATTGGATGACTACAAGTCCAGAGCTGATACGAAGAGGTGTAAGCTTGAGGAGGTTTTTGGTGAAGGCGCCTGGGAGGACTACGCTCAGGATCTGCAGACCACTATTAGTCGAAGAGAGCTACTTATCCGAGGATTTCTTATCATGCCAGATCATCCAGTCTAGTTGTAGTACTTGATTGTATTTTCTTTTCAGTCTGTTGTATTGCTGTATACTGACCATCACCAGACCTGTTGGCTGAGGTCCTTCTGATTTCATTGTATTGCTGTAGTACTTGGTCGCTACTGCGAAAATCGGCGCCGGCTGACAGAAGAGTCGCCACCGTGCGTTATTTATCCCAACGGAGGGAAAGGGAACGCTCGAAGTAAACCTCGCAAAAAACGGGAAAGGTATGGTCGTCGCAACCAAAACCTGGATTCGGGAGTCGGTTACGCAAGGGGAAGGTATTAGCACCCCTCACGTCCGTCGTACTCGACGGGATCCACGCTTGCTTGGGTTGTCTAAAGGATGCAAAACAATCTATCTACGGCTGCTAAATCTAAACGGAAGGAAACTGACTCGATAGAGCGTCGCACTCTATGCCTACGTATTCTCAAGAGAGAAAGTCAGAGTCAACGTAGTTCGGGAAACTACAGGGAATTGGCTCGCCAAGACATCGCGTCTTGTGCCTACGTACTTCCACACGGCATGGAAGATCAGAGCTTACGTAGTTCAGGCTAACTACGGCTAAACAGGGTATTCTCACACACGGGAAGTGAGAAATTAAACTGGTTTTGAAGGTACGGGAACCTACGAGAACCTAGAACTACGGTCTGGCCTCAAATGCACTCGGGCAAGAGAAAAGGATAACATCAGTCGTCAGCGGGAAAGTCTCGATCGCACAGCAGCGAGAGAACAAAAGGTTAGTTGTTAGTGTGCTCGCTAGGATATCGCATCCTATGCCTACATATTCTCGTCTGGTACGAGAAATCAGAGCAACTGTAGTTCGGCTACTTTCGGGGCCACAGCTCAAATCTCGTTTTATTAATATTCTAAAAATGATTACAATGATTGAACACGGGAAATAAACTCCTAGAAACTATCCTTATCCATCTACAAGGGAAAATCAAATGGAAAATAGTCCCCTAACAAGTGGACTTCTAAACTACCTCTAAAAAGGTGTAAAAGAATCTATGAAAAATTGTATCCTAAAAGAAAAATATTAAATCTACAAACTAATATTTTTATATTTTTTTTCAAGTATTTTCCTTTTTTCCAAATATTTTCTCTTAATATTCTCTTATTATTTTTTTTCAATGTTCTTTTTCAATCTTTTTTCAAATATTCTTTTTCAAAATATTTTTTTTAATATTCTTTTTCTTTTATTCTTTTTTCAATATTCTTTTTTTCATATCTTTTCATATTTTTTATTCTTTTCTATCACATATTTTTCTTCTAAAAAAACTAAACAAATAAAATAAAGAAAAGAAAACAAGGGGGGTACACTGCAGTTCAGGGGGGTTACAAGCAGTAAAAAAAAAACAACTGGAATTGGGCCCAGCCCAACAAAAAAACATAAGCAAGAAGAAAAAACGGGGAGGGGGTGCATGGCCAAAACGCAGGGTACGGATCAAAAAAAATTGAGCTTGGGCCAACAGTCCAGCCCATCACCCACGAGGGCGTCCTTGCTTCCAATCAGCCCATGTTGAAACCCTAATCTCCCTTCTTCCTCTTCTTTCCACTGTTCACGACCGTTCTCCAATCTGCAGCCTCTCTCTCACTCTCTCTCGGAGATTCACCCTCTCTCATCTCCTCAAACCTCCTTCTCCGATTCACCTTCGTCCCCTTCTAACAAAAATCCAAGCTCAAAATCTTTTCTCCTCACTCAATCTTTCGTTTGGACCTCACAAGCATTGAAACAGAAGACTCAAGTAAAAAACATGGAAAAACTGAGTTCGCTACTTGGAGATCGTGGCGCTGATATGGATCTTGCATGCGAGGAAGATAGGATGACGTTCGGTGTTCTTGACGGAATAAATAATGGAATACCTGATGCGATCTGAATGATTCCTGGAGAAGGAAGATTTTTTGAAGATTTGTTGAAGAGTCCTGAAGATCGTTGGTGCTGTTCTTGGATCGTTGAAGAAGTTTGAAGTCTGCAGAAGATGTTGAAGGTCTGTGTTCTTGACGTTGCTAGAGATTTGGAGACGATGTTGTTTGCTCGAGCGATCTGGAGAAGAGAATTGAAGATTCTTCTGGAAAGCATGAAGGTTAAGCGATTATCGATGATGATCGGTGAAGATCAAGGAGGATCATCGGAGTTTTCTGGAAAAGAAGGTTGAAGGTGGAATTTCTGGGTGGAGCTTGCAAGAACATTGATTGATGAAGATTTGCAGTTCTCTGGGAATGATGGAGGTTGGACGAAGATCTCGAAGATCTTCTGGAAACAGGATGAACGAATCGGTGACAAGCTTGAACGAATTCATGGAAGTTGAGGGAAGGTTGATGAATTCTGGATATCTTCTGGAGATTTGTTGAAGATTCGTATGAATCTTGATGATGATGATGAATTCTGGAAAAAGAGAATCTCCGGCGAAGTTGGTTACGGCGGAAGGATTCAGTTGCGGTGGTGGCCGGAAGGAGTTAGGAGGTGGCCGGAGTTTGGTGGGGCGGTGGTTGCATGGCCGCCGGCCATGCAACTGGTGAGGCTTAGGTGGTGCCAAGTGTCACGGTGGGAAGGCGCATGGAAGCCAAGTGTGAAGCATGCGTGAGAGAGAGAGTTAGTGGAGTACGCGTGGCTGAATTCTGAGAGTGGGGGAAAGTGATGTGGCAGCAGGAGAGAGAGGGAGAAAAATGAGGTGGCCTCCTCTTGAATGCAACACGTGGCTTGGCTTTTATAGACATGGATTTGGACTCTGACTTGGTATGGGACTGAAAATTGGACTGGGCCTCCACCATGAAACTGGCCCAACGAAAATGAGACAATGCTTAAACCTGAATAAAATGCTAATTAACTAATTGGAAACTTGATTAAAATGCAATTAAGACTAAAAAACCACCATTAACTGATTAAAACTACCATTAGATGCTAAACTGAAAATTAGACTAATCTAAATCCTAATTATTTAAAACTCTATAAAACTAAACACAATTAATACTCTAATCTATTTAATATTCTAATATCCTATATTACTAATTAACATCTAACAATTAACATTCTAAAAAAAGAAAACTATTAATATCTACTTAACCTATTTAATATCTAAAACAAAATAAAACAAATTAATATCTAGAAACCTATTAAAAAATCTATTAATTTCTAGAAAAACCCTATATTAATATTCTATTTAAATCTATACATTCTAAAAACCTATAAAATCTATATTAATATCAATTAAAAAATAATGTCTAACCTATTAAAAATATTAAAAGAATCTACTTAAATTCTAGAAAATGCTAATAATATCTAATAAAATTCTAATAATTCCAGAGGGAACAAAAATAATCCAAAACAATCAGTAACACCGCGAGAGCGCACCGGGACAACCGGCAAAAATAAACGGACACCGAAATATCCCTAAAAATAATAGCGCGAGCTGAAAACACTGGGAAGAGCACGACATCCCAAAAAACGACTCCACCTATCTGAACTGGTTAAAAAACACCTGAAACGCGAGACGAGGGCTATGATCCCGATAAAATCAAAACAACTGAAAAAATACACTGTATGCGATATGCGGATGCGAATGCGGTCATGCATCGAAACATAAGGCCAGATACGGGACCCGGTTGGTCAAATTTTAGGGTGCAACAGCTGCCCCTATTCAAGCGGCTTGGACCTGAATGGTTGAAGAGCGCTCAGCCTTCAAACATTCAAAGGTAGATGACGGTTGAATACCAATGAAACCCTGAAATTTGCCAACCGTGGGAATATACTGCAAAACTGCTTGAGGAAAAGCCTCCAATAGACTGAAGTTTGGTTGTCACGGCAACAACTAGTCAATTATCTGATAAAAATTTCTCTGCTTTATGTTTAACACCAATCACTTGTGTGACGCCACAAGTATTGGAATAATGCTTCGGAAAGAAAACAACTTGATTCCCATCTTACTTATGGGATCAAATCCTGTCATCTCACAGTTCACGGCGAACTTGAGGACAATTCTCCTGGGGAACTTCTGAATCGACTGCTCGGCACCCATGCTGTCAACAGGAGGCAGCTTCAGAAATCTTATATATGTCAATCTTTTTTCAGTGCCGACGTAACAACCAAATGTGAAGAATCACTCCGCTGGGGGAGAAGAAAAGCTTAACCAAACAACTCTGCAAGGGAACATACTCGAAAGCCATGAGGTAACCAACCTGGTCCATGTTTCGAAATGCGTATGCCTGAGAATGATGCAATGTCCTATACGGCATGAAAATGCTATGCGTTCTGTTTGAAAATGCGAGGCCGAGACGACATGGAAATGCTATATGTTTGTATAAATGCTATGACGATATATGCAAATGTAAATGTAGGCTCGAGCCGCCAGAGAACACCAGGTCTGCAACCACTTGGCAAAATAGATGCCGAAGGCAACGTCAACTCCACTGAAGGTAGCCTGATATCACAGAATCAACTCAACAACATAAATGCTGGAAAAGGGAAACCAAATCCGCTGGGGATAACCATCCTGCTGGAGAAATGGAAAGGCAACCCTGCTTGGGGAGAAAGAAAAAACAACCCTGCTTGGGGATGCTCTCTTCAAACCATTGGCAACTAATTGTGCTATGTGGGGATTGACCCAAACTGGGGTTGATTGCGCGCAGCACACTGCTGGAAATGCCCCTACTACCAAGGATATCAATCTTAATCTGCTGAGGATACTCCTGATCCTACTCTGATACGGGGTAACAATACAATCTCAACTCTTGCGGGGATAATACGTAACTTTCATCTGCTGAAGAGGAGTAATTCTGATTTAACAACATCCACAAGGAGTTCAAGCATTAATCGGAGCACTGGTATCCGTCGAGCTTCTTATCGGGGAACATGACAACATGCGAGTCATTGGGAATTACTGTGTCAGATATCTTTAGGTTTTTGTTTTTACGGTTTAGGATAAACATGGATTATGTACACAGTGGAAGATATGGAAAATACTAGGCAAGAACTAGCATTCAAGGATAGACTACCAGGCGAGAACTGATAGCAAAATAGATTAGGAAAATTGAACGAAAATTGATTTTTGTGTGGACATCAGACAGGGCTGACTGGATAACAGACTGAGGCATAGACAACTAGAGGAGAACTGGTATAACACATAGGTTAAAACACACGATGACTGATTACGCGATGACATGTACCAGACGAGAACTGATACAACACTTGAAGAAACGGTGACCAGACGAGAACTGGTTACAGTAAACTACACCAGACGGGAACTGATGCTTACAATAAACTACACCAGACGGGAACTGATGCTTACGGAAGGGTGGGCCAGACGAGAACTGGTTACCGGTTTGCCAGGCGAGAACTGGACTTTGGAAACGACTGGTTACTGACACGTAACAGGTTTAATCTGTAGGATAACGATCCAACGACAGCAAGGCCTTTTTCGGAATGTTAAGGTTTTTGATAAGAGTAATGACACAATTCCCCGATACTCAACTCCGGCTGGGGATAAACAGACTGGCTTGAATAACTTGCCCCAGTGCACTCAACTTGCCCCCAATCCAACTCTTGGGAATACTGCTCTGAACAGCTCTCTACGAGACGACTTCGAGATTATTTGCCCCGGTATCTATACGATAACAGAATTCAATCTCTATTAAACCCCTATCAACCCAGTTGGTCTTCACTATCTCTGAAGTGACTTTGCCCCTGAATGAGCGTTCTAGCGACTTAACCTAATCTGATTATCCACCTGAAGTATCTGCTTTCAAATCTCCACGTTCTGTATAATTTCCCCTGATTGGCTCTCGAGAAGACTCACTTCTGATCAACTGCTTCTCAAGCGAACTGCCCCTAATCAATTGAAGCTTCGGGACTTGTCCTCAGACTAACTGATTCCGAACTCACTGGAAGTCAATGCCCCTGATTTACAGGGCTTCACAACATATACGATCCTGGTTCAGACTGCTGAATTACTCAGTCCTATTATTCCCTGTTGGAATTTCCTTCGTGTCAACTACCGACCTGCGATTAAAACTGTCTCTTCACGAATGGTAATCTTAATGCAGCGTTTACGCAGATTTTGAAAAAATTTGTGTTGTCACTCATTTACATGTCATGATTGAGTGACGAATGAACCAAAGTTCAAACGTAGTGCTTACGTGGTCAGTGAAAAATACAACAAGGATGTGACTAGCAAGTCATGAAGGAGTCAGGTTACTCAACCTTATCGTAATGAGCTTTCAGAATAAACCCTACCTCAATTAGGTCTTTTAAGGGTTGTATCGTGGTCGGGTTCACGGTTCGTGAAACAAAGGATATTTGGCTCAAATTTTGATTTGTACCCACCCCTTCTACGTGATGATCTCCGATCCTAAGGTTCAGTTAACATGGCTCAAGCGCTCGCCTCTTCGAGAGGTATGTTGAATGGTAAGAACCACAATTAAGGAACTCATAGGGCTTTTCCGGGGTGATAGTTACTCCTTCTTCGTTTTCGGTGTCTGTATACACGACTTTGTGACTCTACTGGGGATTTTTCTATTGATATCCTTTCTCTTTCATTCTTTTTGACTCCCTAATTTTTGCCTGGACTGACTCCTTTTGAGTTCTTTTCGATTTTTTCTTTTTGAAGTCCAACGGGATGCCCTGATTTTTTCCTAAGTATTAGCTTTCCAGCTTTTTCTTTCTTTTTTACTTAGCGGGCTTTCTTTCTCTTTCTTCTGGAACAAAGTCGTGTGACACTGGTTGTCTTGATTGCTCCGAAAGGATTGTAACTGTCTCACTCCTGAATTGGTGAGGCTTAACCACTGTGGTTGATGAGGTACGACCTCTTGAGAGGCATAAACTGATTGGTCCTCGAAAGACAACACTCCTCCATAAGACTTGAATGCTCGGTCAAGCTAACTGACAACTACCCTGCCCCGGGTTAAGATGTGAGGGTTTAAAAAGTCCGAAAAAACTTCTACTTCCTGGCTCGAAGTGGTTAACAAGGGACCAACTCCTTATATCTCCAGTGTTTGGGGATTTGAAACAATGCCTTGTACGTCATCGGCAAGGTTTTATCTGAAAGCATACGATCATTGGTTATAAGTTTATTTCGTCATCCTCCCTCCAATCTTTGCTAGTCACAGTGACAAAGTGGAGTGAATAAAATGCAAGTGTCAGTGCAATGCAGTAAATGAGCGACAGCGACATGATTAATTCAGAAAAATGCATAGTCACTTTATTATTATTACCATTCGAAACATACAATGTTTAAAAGCAAGTAGTAACTAACAGAAAAGAAACTACAAATGCAAATGATATAAAGTCTGAGGACTGCCAAAGCTGATGGCGCCTGCCTGTCTGGACCACTGGCTTTTGCTGGGGAATACTTTCCGTGTCTACGAGCTTAGACAGCTGAGAAGTTGGTATGAACAAACAGAAATCCTTCTCGAAAAGAAATGCAATCCTGGTCGATCAACTGTTGTACCTTCGCCTGAAACGCTTTACAATCTTCAGTTGCATGTCCTGGGGATCCGCCATGGTAACCACACTGAAAGTGGGGATTGTACCCAGGAGGGTAAGGTTCTGGCACGGGCTTGAGATCTTTAGGTTCCACCAAAGAACTCTGGACCAACTGTGGCAAAAGCTGACTGTACGGCACAGGAACTGGATGAGAAGGAGCATTCCTTCGTTCCAAATTGCTACGAGGTCTGTTCTGATTCTGACGCTGAGTCTGATAACCTTGGCCACGAGTTCGCTGATTTGCAAGGGAAGTGACATAAGACTCCTGATATGGTGCCCCAGGCACAGTTGTCTGTCCAGCATAACAAGGCACAGAAGATACTGATCCAACAGATTTCACTGATTCATCTCGAGGATACCCAACATCTGGCATGACTGCATTGATCACAACTCCTTCTTCGTTCTGATAGTCATAAAGAGATTCAGTTTCACTAGCCTGACCGCTTGAGACAACCTGAATTTTCCCAATCTTTATAGCATTCTCAATACGTTCTCCAACTCCCACTAATTCGGAGAAGTTCAGCGAAACTCCAAGCAATCTCTCAAAGTACGGGCTTTGCAAGGAGTCTACGAACATGCCTGCTAACTCTCGGTCAGGAATCGGTGGTTCCACTCTGGAAGCAAAATCCCTCCATCTCCGAGCATACTTTTTGAAAGGTTCATTGATCCCCATAGACAAAGATTGCAACTCCATGCGAAAGGGAGCTATGTCCATATTGTAATCATACCGCTTCAGGAAAGCTCTGGCTAAATCCACCCATGATCGAATCTGATCCTTCTCTAGCTGCATATACCAACGTAGAGATGCCCCAATCAAACTGTCTTGAAAACAGTGAATCATCAACTTGTCGTTTTGCACAAACGAAGTCATCTTTCTGCAGAACATCACCAAATGTAGCCTCGGGCAACTATCTCCTTTATACTTTTCAAACTTCGGCGCTCTGAATTTATAAGGTAATACTAGGTCAGAAACCAAGCACATATCTGAAGCATTGAGACCAACATCGTTCTTAACTTCCATGGCTTTGACTTGTTCCTCCAATGCGTGCAACCTCTTAGCTCGCACAAGAGCTAATGGATTATTAGTCCTCACTATCGTAACTTCTCTTCGGGAGATCAAACCAGCAGGAATAACATTCTGATAATTCGCGGCATCAGAAGAAGAACGTTCACTTGGGATGACAAACTGTTGGTGCAGATTTTGGCCTCTAACAGAAGTCTGCACAAATTGAGCTGCAGTAAGGTTATTCACTTGCGGAAAGCCTTCGTCAGACGTGGAATCATACAAAGGATTGGTCGTCATAATAAAGCCTGACAAGGCATCAGCAATCTGGAAGTCGTTTCCTGACATGACTATCAGCAACTTTCAACTGACGGCACCGCTTGATTCTGCTTGATCCGTTTCAACCCCTTGGTCGTCTTCTAGCAATCCACACTTGCCTCGAACAATCCCCCGAGAATCACCCTCTGAATCAAAACAAAGGTTGGATAAGAGCTCTGGCCAGCTAGAGAAATACTATGCAATATGATGCAAAGATGCTTATGCAAATGCAATGCAATGCAGCAAACACGGGATCACAGCCCCCACAACACGCTCTGAATACTGCTGCACTGTTGACGGAGATAATCACTCTGAAGCGAACACCAAAAAACCGGGTCGTCTGGAGGTTAAGTTTCCTGCAAAAACCCTCCCACTCACAGGTATGGACCTAATCCGACAAGGTACGGCATCCTATGCGGTCGTCAGCGTCACAGACTTTCAAAACTGACGATACGATTCCCAGAAGGAGTGGCATCATCGAGTCTTGAAGAGGCCTCACTTAGCTGACTTCCAATTGATCGGTCCCCAGAGTCGACAATCCTCACGTCTGCACTCCTCTCAGATCCTCAGGATCGGAAAGAAGCACCTCGGAGAGAACCTCGTCTGAGCGTGAATTTCGTGGGGAACTTGTGTCTGCTCAGCAAACAGGTTCGTCCACTAATCTCCACAACTATGTCTAAATGCATACTCAAGCAGCCCAGGTCCGGCTTATCACTCAAAGTATCACCCTCCCCAGCACAACAGCAACGGATAATAGCAATGAAAAATAAACACCCAAAAAAGACAAGAAAACAAACGCTAGGATTGACTCTCCTAGGGGACGTTGGATCCCACATGCATGGGGAACTATCGGAGTCCCCAGCAGAGTCGCCAGCTGGTCGCTACTGCGAAAATCGGCGCTGGCTGACAGAAGAGTCGCCACCGTGCGTTATTTATCCCAACAGAGGGAAAGGGAACGCTCGAAGTAAACCTCGCAAAACACGGGAAAGGTATGGTCGTCGCAACCAAAACCTGGATTCGGGAGTCGGTTACGCAAGGGGAAGGTATTAGCACCCCTCACGTCCGTCGTACTCGACGGGATCCACGCTTGCTTGGGTTGTCTAAAGGATGCAAAACAATCTATCTACGGCTGCTAAATCTAAACGGAAGGAAACTGACTCGATAGAGCGTCGCACTCTATGCCTACGTATTCTCAAGAGAGAAAGTCAGAGTCAACGTAGTTCGGGAAACTACAGGGAATTGGCTCGCCAAGACATCGCATCTTGTGCCTACGTACTTCCACACGGCATGGAAGATCAGAGCTTACGTAGTTCAGGCTAACTACGGCTAAACAGGGTATTCTCACACACGGGAAGTGAGAAATTAAACTGGTTTTGAAGGTACGGGAACCTAGAACTACGGTCTGGCCTCAAATGCACTCGGGCAAGAGAAAAGGATAACATCAGTCGTCAGCGGGAAAGTCTCGATCGCACAGCAGCGAGAGAACAAAAGGTTAATTGTTAGTGTGCTCGCTAGGATATCGCATCCTATGCCTACATATTCTCGTCTGGTACGAGAAATCAGAGCAGCTGTAGTTCGGCTACTTTCGGGACCACAGCTCAAATCTCGTTTTATTAATATTCTGAAAATGATTACAATGATTGAACACGGGAAATAAACTCCTAGAAACTATCCTTATCCATCTACAAGGGAAAATCAAATGGAAAATTGTCCCCTAACAAGTGGACTTCTAAACTACCTCTAAAAAGGTGTAAAAGAATCTATGAAAAATTGTATCCTAAAAGAAAAATATTAAATCTACAAACTAATATTTTTATATTTTTTTTCAAGTATTTTCCTTTTTTCCAAATATTTTCTCTTAATATTCTCTTATTATTTTTTTTCAATGTTCTTTTTCAATCTTTTTTCAAATATTCTTTTTCAAAATATTTTTTTTAATATTCTTTTTCTTTTATTCTTTTTTCAATATTCTTTTTTTTCATATCTTTTCATATTTTTTATTCTTTTCTATCACATATTTTTCTTCTAAAAAAACTAAACAAATAAAATAAAGAAAAAAAACAAGGGGGGTACACTGCAGTTCAGGGGGGTTACAAGCAGTACAAAAAAACCAACTGGAATTGGGCCCAGCCCAACAAAAAAACATAAGCAAGAAGAAAAAACGGGGAGGGGGTGCATGGCCAAAACGCAGGGTACGGATCAAAAAAATTTGAGCTTGGGCCAACAGTCCAGCCCATCACCCACGAGGGCATCCTTGCTTCCAATCAGCCCACGTTGAAACCCTAATCTCCCTTCTTCCTCTTCTTTCCACTGTTCACAGCCGTTCTCCAATCTGCAGCCTCTCTCTCACTCTCTCTCGGAGATTCACCCTCTCTCATCTCCTCAAACCTCCTTCTCCGATTCACCTCCGTCCCCTTCTAACAAAAATCCAAGCTCAAAATCTTTTCTCCTCACTCAATCTTTCGTTTGGACCTCACAAGCATTGAAACAGAAGACTCAAGTAAAAAACATGTAAAAACTGAGTTCGCTACTTGGAGATCGTGGCGCTGATATGGATCTTGCATGCGAGGAAGATAGGATGACGTTCGGTGTTCTTGACGGAAGAAATAATGGAATACCTGATGCGATCTGAATGATTCCTGGAGAAGGAAGATTTTTTGAAGATTTGTTGAAGAGTCCTGAAGATCGTTGGTGCCGTTCTTGGATCGTTGAAGAAGTTCGAAGTCTCCAGAAGATGTTGAAGGTCTGTGTTCTTGACGTTGCTGGAGATTTGGAGACGATGTTGTTTGCTCGAGCGATCTGGAGAAGAGAATTGAAGACATCGAAGGCGTTCTTCGAGAATCTAGGAGATGATGAATGTTGTTGATGGTTGATGAAGATCAAGCGGTTATCGATGATGATCGGTGAAGATCAAGGAGGATCATCGGAGTTTTCTGGAAAAGAAGGTTGAAGGTGGAATTTCTGGGTGGAGCTTGCAAGAACATTGATTGATGAAGATTTGCAGTTCTCTGGGAATGATGGAGGTTGGACGAAGATCTCGAAGATCTTCTGGAAACAGGATGAACGAATCGGTGACAAGCTTGAACGAATTGATGGAAGTTGAGGGAAGGTTGATGAATTCTGGATATTTTCTGGAGATTTGTTGAAGATTCGTATGAATCTTGATGATGATGATGAATTCTGGAAAAAGAGAATCTCCGGCGAAGTTGGTTACGGCGGAAGGATTCAATTGTGGTGGTGGCCGGAAGAAGTTAGGAGGTGGCCGGAGTTTGGTGGGGCGGTGGTTGCATGGCCGCCGGCCATGCAACTGGTGAGGCTTAGGTGGTGCCAAGTGTCACGGTGGGAAGGCGCATGGAAGCCAAGTGTGAAGCATGCGTGAGAGAGAGAGTTAGTGGAGTACGCGTGACTGAATTCTGAGAGTGGGGGAAAGTGATGTGGCAGCGGGAGAGAGAGGGAGAAAAATGAGGTGGCCTCCTCTTGAATGCAACACGTGGCTTGGCTTTTATAGACATGGATTTGGACTCTGACTTGGTATGGGACTGAAAATTGGACTGGGCCTCCACCATGAAACTGGCCCAACGAAAATGAGACAATGCTTAAACCTGAATAAAATGCTAATTAACTAATTGGAAACTTGATTAAAATGCAATTAAGACTAAAAAACCACCATTAACTGATTAAAACTACCATTAGATGCTAAACTGAAAATTAGACTAATCTAAATCCTAATTATTTAAAACTCTAATTAAAACTAAACACAATTAATACTCTAATCTATTTAATATTCTAATATCCTATATTACTAATTAACATCTAACAATTAACATTCTAAAAAAAGAAAACTATTAATATCTACTTAACCTATTTAATATCTAAAACAAAATAAAACAAATTAATATCTAGAAACCTATTAAAAAATCTATTAATTTCTAGAAAAACCCTATATTAATATTCTATTTAAATCTATACATTCTAAAAACCTATAAAATCTATATTAATATCAATTAAAAAATAATGTCTAACCTATTAAAAATATTAAAAGAATCTACTTAAATTCTAGAAAATGCTAATAATATCTAATAAAATTCTAATAATTCCAGAGGGAACAAAAATAATCCAAAACGATCAGTAACACCGCGAGAGCGCACCGGGACAACCGGCAAAAATAAACGGACACCGAAATATCCCTAAAAACAACAGCGCGAGCTGAAAACACTGGGAAGAGCACGACTTCCCAAAAAACGACTCCACCTATCTGAACTGGTTAAAAAACACCTGAAACGCGAGACGAGGGCTATGATCCTGATAAAATTAAAACAACTGAAAAAATGCATTGTATGCGATATGCGGATGCGAATGCGGTCATGCATCGAAACATAGGGCCAGATACGGGACCCGGTTGGTCAAATTTTAGGGTGCAACAGTACTGTGCTTTGTATCTGACATTTGGCTCTCATTTTATTTATGAGAAGTTTTCTTGTTGCTTATCTGTTAGCTCTCCATTGTTGGACCGTGCTCTTGGAACTAGAATCGAGGGGGAAATATCCCTAATGCATATATACATGTCTGCATATTGCATCATTTTGCATTTTTGCATCGCAGGTGCCCAGGACCGTTAACCTTATTTCTGTGGTTTGTTAGTTTATTTCAGGATTGAACATCAGACTGCTCACCGGTATGCCACTATAGGGAATCAACACAAGGTCATGGAGCAGATGCAAGCTGAGATGCAGGAACTTCAGGATAGAATGGCCCAATTTATGGACTTAATGCAAGGTGTGGCAAACGGTCAAGAGCAACTGAGGACTCTGGTGCAGCCGCTTATTGCAAGGGTTGATGGTAACGGTGTACTTCATGGAGGAGCTGCTGCTAATCCTCCTCGTAATGATGGTGGCACGCCACATGCTAATGTTATTCCTCCCGTTGTGATCCCTCCGGGCGGAGGAAATGTAGGTGGAATTCCTATGCCCAAAATGGCGTATACTGCACATGGTAACAATATTCCTCAATGAGATGAAGATCAGTAGGAGGATGCTTTCTCTATGAGAGACATTGGTGCAGGGTTGTCGTCTGAGGCTGATAAGAGGTTTAAGTTGATTGAAGAGAAGCTGAAGTCTTTTGAAAATCAGAACTCCATGGGAGTGGACATGGCTAATCTGGGGCTGATCCCAGACTTGAAAGTACCGTTGAAGTTCAAAGTTCCCGACTTCGATAAATACAAAGGCACTACTTGTCCTCGGGTTCATCTGCGCTCTTACTATCGAAAGATGTCTGCTTACTCAGATGATGAAAAATTGCTGATGCATTTTTTTCCAGGACAACCTTTCTGGGCTTTCTCTTGAATGGTACTTGAGCATGGAGCCAGTCAATATCTGATGCTGGAGGGATTTGGCTGAGGCCTTCGTTAAGCACTATCAGCATAATAGCGACCTTGCGCCTAACAGGGTCCAACTGCAGAGTCTGTCTCAGAAGAATGGTGAGTGCTTTAAGGAATACGCCCAGAGGTGGCGTGAGCTGGCAGTTATGGTGCAACCTCCCATGATAGAGAGGGAGTTAATTGATATGTTTGTTACCACGCTACCAGGAGTATACTATGAGAAGCTGATCGATAATATGTCTGGAAGCTTTTCTGACCTGATCATTACTAGGGAGAGGGTCGAGAACAAAATTAAGCTAGGAAAGATTCAAGTTGGCGAAGGGTCCTCGACAGGAGGAGGAAATAGAAAGGCTTTTGGTAATAAAAAGCGTGAAGGAGAAACCAACGCAGTGTCTAGTTCCAGGGGAAGGAATAGAAATCAACGCCATCAATATCGTTAGCAGCAGTAGGTTGCAAGTATCACAATACCTGCAGTAACACAACAGCAACAACAAGAACAACAACCACAACAGAATCAATAGAACTATACTCCTCGTCGTTTTCAGGATCGTGGCAGGGCGGTAAATAGATAATTTGACGCGCCTCCGATGTCGTATTCTCAATTACTCTAGCACTTGCTACAGTTGCAGTTAATACATAAGAGAACTTTGGCTCCATTGACAGGTGCACCACCGCCTGGTTACGACGCCAATGCTCCGTGTGAGTTTCATTCCGGTGCTCCGGGGTACAATATTGACAACTGTAAGGTGTTTAAGCACAAAGTTCAGGATCTCATAGACAATAAGGCTATAAAATTTTCTCACGACGCGCCCAATGTCGTGCAGAACCCAATGCCTAACTATGGGTCAGTTGGGGTCAGCGCTATCCTTGACGATGAAAGCTTGAATCTGGTGTCGGATGTTGATAAGTTGAAGACGCCGCTGAGCTTTGTGAAGAGCAAGTTGTTGAGAGGAGGAGTATTCCCACGTTGTGATGAAGCTTGTGTGGAATGTTTGAGCTATCCTGAGGGATGTGAGAAGCTGAGAAACCATATTCAAAAGTTGATGAACGATGGTGTCTTGCAATTTGATAGGGTTGTTGAGAAGAAGACTGAGGAGTTGGCAGTTTAAGAGAGGAATGAGATTGCTACCATCTCGATTCCGTACAAGACTATTACTATTTCTGCGCCACTGAGGCCACCAACCATCATCATTACCAAAGTTGGTCTTGTGCCATATGAAAGTACCAAGGCAATTATGTGGAACTACGGAGCCGAGGTATACTGCAATGGACAGAAACAGGAGTTAAGGAATTTACCGGTGGATTCTGTGGATAATCTAGTTGGAGCTGGTGGAATTACTCGAAGTGGAAGAGTGTTTTCTCACCTAAAGTGGCTGCTGAAAGAGCTGATAAGGGGAAGAAAGTAGTGGTTGAAGAAACTTCTCAAGCTGGTGAGAAGGAGTTTTTGGAGAAGGAAGTGGAGGAGTTCATGCGACTGATAAGAAAGAGTGATTATAAGATTGTTGATCACTTACAATAGACTCTCTCTAAGATATCTATTTTGTCATTGTTGTTGTGTTTGGAAGCGCACCAGAATGCTTTGTTGAGAATCCTGAATACAACTTATGTACCCCAGGAGACTTCTGTGAACCAACTCGAGGGGTTCTAGCACATGTAAATGCAGGTAATGGGCTGGGATTCACGGATTTGGACTTGACCCCGAAGGGGAGGAACCATAATTGTGCGCTGCACATATCTATTGAATGTTGAGGAGCCGTTCTGTCACACATGCTTGTTGATACAAGGTTATCCTTGAATGTGCTTCCGAAGAAGGCGCTGATGAAGTTAGATACCCGGGATATATTGTTTACGCCAAGTGACTTAGTAGTATGAGATTTTGATGGGACTCAAAAGTCCATATTCGGGGAATTGACTTTGCCTATTCAGGTTGGTCCTGAGGTGTTTGATGCAGTGTTCTACATTATGGATATTCATCCAGCTTACAGCTGTTTGTTGGGACGTCCTTGGATACATCCGGCAGGCGCCGTAACATCTACGTTGCACCAAAAGTTGAAGTACATGGTGGGTGGCAGTGTCGTCACTGTTTGCAGGGAGGAAGATATAATGATTAGTCACTTATCTTCATTCAAGTATGTCGAAGTCGAAGGCAAAATCCATAAGACTCTATGTCAGGCCTTTGAAACTGTGCAAATCAAGGATAAAGAACCAGTGGTGAGTAAAGCGCCTGAAGTAGCCATGTCATCCTTCAAGGAAGCCCGGGCAGTGGTGAAAGCTAGGGCATCACAAGGTTGGGGTCAAGTGCTGAATATCCCCAATAAGTAAGTCATATTTGGTTTGGGATAAAACCCATCTTCTTCTTCCCAGAGCGCGCCGCGCTATAAGGGGCCTGTCAAGTTTACCAGCGGGGGTGTAATCTTTGAGCAGATTAATGCTATATCTAATGAAGACGGGGACATCGACTATGACATGGACGCTTGGATTCAGCCATGCACTCCAGGACAAAGCCTAAACAACTGGTCTGTTGAAGAAATCATCCAAGTGACGACAGAAGAGTAATGACTTGTTTTCCTGATTATTGTATAGCCCTATTGTCACGGTGAAATTTGGATACCAAACTATTGATTAGTTTGAATCTTTAATTCATTTTTGCAACCGAACTTTGATTTGTCCAGAGGAAGGGATAAAGATCGAAATTCCCACAATGCAATGCAAATGCAAGGTTTAGAGAGTTATAGGTTCGGGGGTTGGTTAAACTTAGGGAAGGTACTAGCATCCTAAGTTTTTGTAGTACTCTACATGAACCTCTTGTTTTATGTTGTTTATTGCTAATGGATTATCTGCTTAAGGGATAAAAGACCTAGGGGTTTATTTCTTAGTATACTCGATAAGATGTCGCATCTTATGCCTACATATCCTTACGGGAGTGGAATCAGAGTATCTGTAGTTCCCCTAAAGGGTTTGAGGAGTTCTTTGACTATGGTCAAAGTTCCTACGGGTTTAGGGTAGTTGATTGATTGATTTTAGGAGAAAAGACGAGTTATCATTTTAAGAGAGATTTAACCGCCACAAGTTGTAGGAAAATAGTCTTTGCATCGTCTTAAGAGAAGGGCTCAAGTACTTGGATATAGATCGACGATGTACGCCTCTATCTCTCTTAAGGAAAATTTCCTGCGGTATTGATTATAATTGATGTGGGGTGGAGATTCTATCTCGCTTAAGATGATTAACATCTATTTCTCTATTGTGTTTGGATATTTGTGTTGAGTTGTATTTGTTTGTATCTAAGTTGTAAAAGATAACGGCAAAGGTCTTCCTATGGGGTAGAATCTGTCCTAAAAGATTGACTTAAATGGGATCAAGGATCGTAGGGGAGAATGATGCAAATGATGTGCACTACACACAAGTGTTGACTCATGTGTAGGTTTTTCCTTTGGACGGAATGCAGTGCGAGAATGTAAGTTGTGATAATATAAATTGTTGTAAAATAAATTGCGGAAATGATAAAGAGAAAATAAATAAAACATACACATACGCATGAAAGAGCTGAAGTGTGTGAGAGTGAATCGTGAAGTGGGGTGCACGATTGATTATATTTTACGATGTGAGTTGATTTTAGATGAGATTAAACATAATTAAGGTCTAAGGTTGAATAAGATGTTATAATGATTTAATTTTAAAAAATTGAATCTAACGTGACAAATTGATTATAAAAAAATGGTTTTTATGATGTACTCCTAAAAAGGTTTAATGTTAATTAGGTAAAGAAAGACAATTAGATATAAAATTTTTTTTTTATGAGCAAACAAATTATCTAATAAGATGCTATTTTAAAAAGATTAATTAATTTAGCACAATAATTTTTAGGTGAATAAAAGAGAGGTTATTTTTCTATAAGAAAAGGGGCTACTTATTTAAGATAAAAGATTGACTTATATTAGTTTAACTAAAATAGTGGAATGAATTATTATTAGGTGAAATAAAATAAAAAAACTAAGACTATATAATTAAATTAAATAAAAAAACTGATTATTATAAGTTGAAGGTCATTTTTTTAAGGATTTAATTAATTGTAATAAAAATTGCTAGTTATTAATGTAAAGAAAGTTTGATTAATTGGATTAAAAAAAACTATTAACTAGTAAGAATTATTAAAAGATTAATTAAATAAATAAATAAATAAAATAAAAACTTATTTGATTACTGAAGAGTTTATTAACTTAATTTTTAAAAGATTAGTTAACCAAATAGTTAAAAGGATTAAGTGTTGATTAAAGGGCTTATTAGTTAAAATTGATTAAGATAAAAAGTGATTAGGGTGATTAGCGGTAAAGTGAGATGAGTGTGTGTGGTTTGTGTGGAATCACTGCAGCTGCAAAACACAATTGAAAGAAAATAAAAAATAAAAAAAGAAACGTGAACCCTAGCCCCCCTTTCCGCCCCCCCCAAAATCGATCCTCTCCAATCCCTCTCTTCCTTCCCAAACGCGGTTGATCACTTCCGTTCACTATCTCTTCTCATAATTCGCATCTGAAATCAGAACCAGAAACATCAAAAGTTTAATAATATGGAAAAGAAGAGAGAGTTACCGACGGTTGATGGTCGCAGCGGCGTTGGAGATGGAGAGAATAGGGTGTTCCGTCCGTTGAACTCGCAGCGGCGTTGGAGATGGAGAGAATAGGGTGTTCCGTCCGTTGAACTCGCAGCGGCGTGCGGTGGCTTCGTCCATGGAAAAGATAAGTATCCTCTCTTCTCAATCTATTAGGTTTGCGAATTGGCTTTTGTGGTAACTTTCGGTTTCTTAAGATAAGGTTTTTTTCTTCTATGTAGCCTCCTTTTATAGGTCTCTGATGAAAATGTCTTTGAATGAATGTTGAATGCTGATTTGAATGTTGATTTAGGGTTTCCAAATTGGGATGAGTCAGATTTGAAAATATCCCTAATTTGTCTGATTGCTATAATGACTTATTAATTGACATCTCAAATCTCTAATTTGTGCTTTAATTCGAAAATTGGATTTGATTTGGTCTCTTTTTTGAATCGAATCTTTTTCTCCAAGTGAATATTCTCTAACGGCTTATTGATTCTGAATGTGACCTGGCAGGTGTAGAAATCAACAGTTTTGGGCCAGAAGACGGATTAACAGCCCAGAAGGAAAACTCGCGCTTGATACGTTTGTTGAAGATGAGGGGCTTCCACGAAAACAAAGTTGGAGATGAAGAGTAACAACTGCAATTACTCTTTGCAAACAAGCTGAACACAGGGTATGTTGTTCCTTTCAATCCAATCTCTACTCCTTTGGTTTTTTCTTCAAACCGATATGTATCTAAACATTTTTCTTTTTCACGTATCTGACGATGATGTTGGGGGGATTGGAGCAAGGAAGGGTGAGTATTTTACAGTGAATAGATCCTCAGGAAGTTCATTTCTTCCACTTGGTTTTATGTCTACAGTAGAAGTTTGTGGAGCAACACTATTTTGTCGTTGACAACCTTTGACGCATGTGACACTAAGGTACTTGGATGCCCCTGATAATTGAAAGCTCCAATTACAGGTGGGGGTAGATTGTTGAATAGTAGGTTGATCAACAGTAGATGTGAACAAAGGTTGCGGTTGCTGATACTACAAACTATGCCACTGGCCTGCATCATTGAAAGGTGGTGAGGTTGTCAATCCAGAAGATGTTAATGAAGCAACACTGGCTGGGAAAGTTGTGAAGCTGCTCGTAGTTGGAGCTGATCCTGCCAAAGGCCCTTGGGCTCCGGAAAGGTGAGCAGGTAAGGATGATGGAACAGGCAACTGGGACAACATAGATTCAGGCGGATTTACATTTGAAAGACCCTGAGATGCTTTTACCACAGGTGCAACATCAAAGGAGGCCCAATTGCTATCCCCATAATTTGTTGGATTCGCAAGTTAAGCCACGATAGTTGGTGTGTCCGTCGGATGATGTCAAAGGTATTGTCCATGTCTCTACCTTGCCGATTTACCTACCAAAATACTGATGACTAGTTTTCAAAACACTAACAATGCTTGCTGCTATTAACAGAAAGGGACGCTACTGTTGAGTTCGAAATCTGAAAGCCAAATCAATGTAAAGGAGGCGTCGAGTCGATGATCTCGTTTTCCAACCAGGCCAAAGGGTTTGATGAAAATCCTATATGAGAATGAAGCTTATCTATTTGCAAGCGATTGGATTTCGGTGGCACTTTCGAGTTTGGGAACATAGAAAAGTAGTGATACCTTAACTCTTGGATTGGCAATTTGAAGTTAGTATCAACGATTTGTATTGTACCTTGCATATTTGGAATTTGAACTTTGTAACTTATTTTGAGCTAGTCTTGTAAAGATGGATTTTGTATCACACAAACATTGTTCTCCCGTTTTTAACTTTTGCCAATTAATTCATATCTTAAACCATGGGAAAACCAAAGAAACTTCTTATGCAAATAACTTTGAATTAGGGTCACAATATAGTGGTGTTTCATGGCTTTTATTAAGTCTTGGAGTTCTTGTATTTAAATCATTCATGGACCTTTGAAGCTTTTAGCTTGCAAATTTCCGAGATTACCATAAGACATGAACTAAAGCGTTTTGAGAAGCGACCTTAAGATCAAATGGAAATCCAATAATCCATCGTTGGATTTTGAATGAATCGGGAACATGAACCTTGACTTACGACACATTCTTGAACCTTTCTCATAATATTTCCACTTGCACCTTGATATTAAAAGTAAGTTAACCGTGAATAGCACTTAGTGTACGTGGATCTTGGAGTACCTTTGTACTTTGTGGATTGTCCTCTTGAATGACATAAATTCAAAATTTCAACTCTCTTACTTGACAAATGATTACTCAACCTCGGAAATTCTAAAGGTAAATTGACTGATGGTACATCCTCTCTTATATCCACGAGAAATCAATCATGGTTGGTTGGGGGCTAAGAGCACACACACATGAAGCTCTCATGATTTCCAAAATTCTCTGCAGTAAGCCTAACTTCATAAAACAAAAACAAACAAACAGGTTAAAACGGTTAGTTATCCATGAATGACTGACTTAATATGATATGCAAAAGAAATGCACAAGGAGGTGGGATCTTAAGGTCAAAAATTAGGGTGTGACACCTATGTTCTACCCGGAGCATGGCGGTATTTGTCTTCAGGGCCTAATTGTTTATGTTTGAACAATCTTTTATCAATCAATCAAAGGGGGTTTTTTGCATTCAAATATTGTGATCCTTGTCTTTCCTGTTTTATTTTTAACAATAAAATGGCAATGTGGTTTGTGCTTGTATGCATATCATTTTACGAATTTAATCATCATCATTGCAGGTTTCACATTATAGATGACACCGCTCCAGAGCCGTCTATGACTCGCTTCGACTCTGACAACCCAATATTTCAAGCCAAAGAAGAGATTGATGAAGATGAAGACTTGCCAGAAGAGCTAGCTAAACTTTTGAAACAGGAAGAGAAAATCATTCTGCCTCATCAAGAGGAAATCGAAGTCGTCAACTTGGGTACTGAAGAAGCCAGAAGAGATGTCAGGATAAGGGCTATGTTGGAGAGTGATATCAAGCAAAGATTGGTTGAAATGCTCTGAGAGTATAGTGATATCTTTGCTTGGCCATATAAAGACATGCCCGATCTTGACACAGACATCGTGTTTCATCTCTTGCCGTTGTGTGAAGAGTGGCCGCCAGTCAAGCAGAAGCTCAGAAGGACTAGACCAGATATGGTTGTGAACATCATGGAAGAAGTCCAGAAGCAGTTGGATGCTGGATTTTTCGCTGTAACAACTTACCCTCCGTGGGTCGCTAACATCGTACCGGTACCAAAGAAAGACGGTAAGGTACTAATGTGCGTTGATTATAGGGATTTGAATAATGCGAGCCCGAAGGACGATTTCCCGCTCCCTCACATTGACGCATTGGTTGATAATACTGCGCAATATTCTGTGTTTTCCTTCATGGACGGTTTTTCCGGATATAATCAGATTAAAATGGCGTTGGAGGATATGGAGAAAACAACGTTCATCACACCGTGGGGGACTTTCTGTTATAAGGTAATTCCTTTTAGGTTGAAAAACACAGGGGCAACCTATCAGTGGGCAATGGTCACTTTGTTTCATGGTATGATTCATCACGAGATTGAAGTATATGTTGATGACATGATAGCAAAGTCCCAAACAGAGGAGGAACATCTGGTAAGCCTTCTGAAGTTGTTTGAGAGGCTAAGGAAATTCAGACTGAGGTTGAATCCGAATAAGTGCACTTTTGGTGTTAGGTCCGGAAAGTTGTTGGGGTTCATTGTCAGTGAAAAAGGAATTGAGTTCGATCCTGCAAAGATAAAAGCTATTCAAAATATGCCAGCACCGAAAACAAAAAAAGAGGTTCGTGGTTTCTTGGGGAGATTGAACTACATTGCTCGGTTTATATCTCACCTCACAGCCACGTGTAAACCTATGTTCAAATTGCTAAAGAAAGATCAGGCGGTTGTCTGGAACGAAAATTTCCAAAGGGCATTTGATAAAATAAAAGAATATTTGCAGGAGCCTCCGATACTGATACCTCCAGTAGCTAGAAGGCCCTTGATCATGTATTTAACGGTTCTTGAGAACAGTATGGGTTGTGTTCTCGGTCAGCACGACGAGACTGGAAGAAAAGAGCATGCAATATACTACTTGAGTAAGAAGTTCACAGACTGTGAATCCAGGTACTCAATGTTGGAGAAAACATGTTGCGCACTCGCTTGGGCTACCAAACGTCTGAGACAGTATATGCTGAATCACACAACCATGCTGATTTCGAAGATGGATCCGATTAAATATTTCTTTGAAAAACAAGCACTCTCGGGGAAGATTGCTAGATGGAAGATGGTTTTGACAGAGTATGATATCCAATATGTTTCCCAGAAAGTTATCAAGGGGAGTATTCTGTCAGAGCATCTTGCTGAGCAGTCGATTGATGATTATCAACCTATGAAGTTTGAATTTTCTGACGAAGACATCGTGTTCTTAAAGATGAAGGACTGCGATGAGCCATTACCCGATGAAGGTCCGGAGAAGGGTTCCCAATGGCATATGATATTTTATGGCGTTGTTAACTCATACGGTAGTGGAATTGGGGAAATTATTACGACTCCTCGTGGTTCTCATATCCCCTTCACTGCCAGGTTAACATTCCTTTGTACTAATAATAAAGTCGAGTACGAAGCGTGCATTATGGGGTTGGAAGAAGCCATTGATCTAAGGATCAAGAATCTATACGTATACGATGATTCAGCGCTAGTTGTCAATCAGATCAAGGGAGAATGGGAGACCCGAAAGCCTAATCTGGTACCTTACATGAACTATGCAAGGAGGCTATTACCTTTCTTTGATTAGGTGGAGTTCCACCACGTGCCTAGAGCAGAGAACCAGATGGCGGATGCCTTAGCCACTTTATCCTCGATGTATAAGGTGAATTTTTGGAATGATGCTCCAAGAATAGTCATCTCTCGCCTTGATAAACCGACATTCGTGGTATTATGACATCCAGAATTTCCTCAAGAACCAAGAGTATCCGCCAGGGGCGTCGACCCAGGATAAGAAGACTCTGAGGAGGTTGGCTGGGAATTTTTATCTGAACAAGGATGGAGTACTCAACAGGAGGAATTATGACTTGGTGCTTTTAAGGTGCGGGACGAAAAAGAAGCGAGCTTGCCTATGGAAGAGGTCCACGAAGGAGCCTTTAGTACACATGCCGGTGGGCATGCCATGTCTCGAAAGCTGTTACGAGCAGGGTATTACTGGTTGACTATGGAGTCTGATTGCTTCAAGTACGCTAAAAAGTGCCATAAGTGCCAAATTTATGCTGACAAGATTCATGTGCCGCCGAGTCCGTTGAATGTCATGGCGTCTCCTTGGCCCTTTTCCATGTGGGGCATTGACATGATAGGAAAGATTGAGCCTACCGCATCTAATGGACATCGTTTCATCCTGGTAGCCATTGATTACTTCACCATGTGGGTGGAAGCAGCTTCCTATGCTAATGTCACTAAGCAAGTGGTATCCTGGTTTATCAAGAAGGACATCATTTGTCGTTATGGAGTGCCCGAGAGAATCATTACTAATAATGATTCGAACTTGAATAACAAGTTGATGAAGGAATTATTCCAGAATTTCAAAATCGAGCATCATAACTCATCTCCCTGTCGTCCGAAGATGAACGGTGTTGTCGAGGCGGCCAACAAGAATATCAAGAAGATAGTGCAGAAGATGGTTGTAACCTATAAGGATTGGCATGAGATGTTGCCCTTCGCTTTGCATGGATATTGTACTTCGGTACGTACCTCAACTGGGGAAACTCCTTTCTCACTGGTATATGGTATGGAAGTTGTCTTGCCATTGGAAGTCGAGATTCCTTCTTTCAGAGTCATGGTCGATGCCAAGCTTGATGAGACAGAATGGGTAAGAAACAGATTGAATCAACTCAGCCTGATGGACGAGAAAAGGCTGGCATCTATTGCATACTGTCGGTTGTATCAGAGCCGGATGAAGAAAGCTTTTGACAAGGTACGCCCTCAAAGCTTTCAGACGGGCGAGTTAGTATTAAAAAGGATTCTCCCTCCACAAACAGATCACAGGGGCAAATGGACTCCCAACTATGAAAGGTTTTCTCCGGAGGAGCCTTGTTATTATCAACCATAGATGGTGAAGATTTCACATCTCCTGTGAACGTAGACGCAGTTAAAAAATACTTTACTTAAAGAGACCCGCTGGAATGAAAAAACAATATCCAGGCAAAAATGGGGCATCCCAGCGAACCATAAAAAGATTGGGTTCGGGCAAAAGTCAGGGATATAAAAGAAAAGATGTAAACCCGCAAAGTTGAAAACCTGAAAAGGCGACTTTGGCAAAAATGGGTATCCCGGTGAATTGAAAACCCGAAAGGGCGATTCAGGCAAAAGTTAGGGATTTGAAAAGTAAATGACTACGGTCTGCGTATTGATCTTTAGAGTATGGTGGATTGAGGGAGGACCTGAGGGCCATTTATCCGAATCAATCTCTTCAGAGGACAAAGCGTCGGGGAATCATTGAAGTTATGCGAGTCATAGATGGATCAGGTCATGGTGTTTGTCTGTGCCACATTACCGACATTTCTGTATATTTCTTTGCATTTTTGTAAACTCTTGCGCAACTTCCTCTTTTCAGGGGTTGCATCTGTTGTAAAATCTGCATATTTACAGGCCATTTGTCAATAAAACATATACTATTCAGTAATTGTTTGCCTTGCTTTAATCTTTACTGTCTTGTTTGCGAAAAACGCCCGATGTTTTGATTGCGCATACATAAACTTGCAGGCTTTGGCCAATAATCATTAAAACTTTGATTTATTTGAACAATGTCACAGATGATGACTGAGATAGTTCCCTTTGTGCAGGATGTCTTGTTTGTTTGTTCTTTTTGGCAGGGTTGTTACCCTTGGGGGAATTTCCGAAGGTGTATCTCCGATAAGATAACCGTTCCCCAACAAGTGAAGGTTGAGATCACCGTTCTCCTAGCAAGAGTCTGTTTCTCCAGCAAAGGGTATGCAGGTAGAGGCTATACATTTCTCCCCAGCAGATCATTTGTATACACTCATTCCTCGGCAGTTCAGGTTGAATTCTCCAATAGGGTAGAATCATCCCCAGAGATTTGAGGTTGATATCCCTCGGGCAAGTCAGGTATGTGTCTGTATCCTCAGCAGATTGCAGGTATACATTTACTCCTCAACAAATCCGTTAGAGTTTTCTCTGTCCTGAGTAGAGTCAGCAAGAGCTGGTTTCCCCACAAAATCAGGGCGTATGATCTGGTATCCCCTCAGAGTCTTAAGTGGTGATTCGTTCCCCACGCAGAGGTCAAAGAGGTTTTCTCTCGTTAGCTAATCCCTAGCGGAGTCAACACATAACAGTTTATTCTTCCCCGCAGAGTGAAGTTACTTCCTAAGAATTATTATCCTCAGCGAGGAGAGTGTGGTTGGTTATCCCACAGTTGAGTAATCCCCGGAAGGGTGGATTTTTACATCCACCAAAGCAGAATATTCGGCAGGATGAAGCTATTCCTCAGCAGTAACTTTGACTCCCCGGTAGAGTCGTCTGTTCCCCCAAAGTTGTATGCTAAGAGGCCATCCAGGGCTGATTTCTCCGGCAATGTGAAGTTAATCTCAGTGGTTGATTGATATCCCCTGCAGAGTCGTTGATTTCCCCCAACAGGTTAGACTTATCTCCAGCGTATGGTTTGTCTTTCCTCGGTCGGCTTGTGTATCCCTCAAGAGAGTTGTATCTTGGAAGGCCGTTCAGGGAATTGTCTCAGCAGAATCTAATTTGATCTCCGACAGAGTAGTGTTGTTGGTTAGCATGTGGTGCTATTTCCCCAGTAGAGTGGATTTGTTCTCCCCAGACGAGTTGGGCGAACCCTAGAAGAGTTGTGTTCTGGTTGGCCATTCAGGGCACTTTTCCTCAGTAGAGTTTGCATTGATCCCCAGCAGGGTGGAATTTGGATGTTTGTTCTCGTCAGAGCAATATTATTCAGGAGAGTTCTTCTTCAGAAATTCGTCCAGGGCTTGTTTTTCCAAGCTTAAGTCCAATTGTAATTGGCATGTTCCATCCATCCCCAGCAGGGTGGCCTTTTGTCTCTTCAGCGTTTATTTTGCTGATTCGGTTCCGGTGCATTTGCATTTGTGTGTAGCATTCTCCGAAACATGTAGCATTTCCATTTTGTATGGAGTATTACGCCATATTCAAACATATGCATGTGAAACATAAGCCAGGTTGTTACCTCTTTGCTTTCAGGTGTATCTCCAGCAGATGGTTGACTTACTTTGCCTTTGTGGTATCCAGACCATGGCAGCTTGTAATGTGTTCTGTGTGGTATCTAGACCATGGCAATTCGTGACGTGTTTCTCTAGCCCGTACAGGTATCCAGACCTCGGTAAAAGATTTCTGATGTTTCCCAACAGAGTTACTTGGTTAAGTTTCTCTTCATTCCCCAATAGGGTCGCCACCAGAGTTACTTGGTTAAGTTTCGCTTTTCTCTCCTCGCCAGAGTTGCTTGTTTAAGTATCTTTCCCTAGCGGAGTTCTTTTGTGAAGAAGATTGTCAACTGCGTGTTGATCCGGCCTCCGGGTTCGATGCTCGCTTTTATTTAGCAAATGCCTGCTGGTTAGCATAAGAAGTTTATCAACTGCGTGTTGATCCGGCCTCCGGGTTCAATGCTGGCTTTTATTTAGCGAATGCCTGCTGGTTAGCAGAAGAAGTTTATCAACTACGTGTTGATCCGTCCTCCAGGTTTGATGCTCGCTTTTATTTAGAGAATGCATGGTGGTTAGCAGAAGAAGTTTATCAACTGTGTGTTGATCCAGCCTCCGGGTTCGATGCTTGCTTTTATTTAGCGAATGCATGCTGGTTAGCAGAAGAAGTTTATCAACTGCGTGTTGATCCGGCCTTCGGATTCGATGCCTAATTTTATTTAACAGATGCCTGGCAGCGATGTCAGATGCTTTTCCCAACTGCGTGTTGAGCCGGCCTTCGGGTTCGATGCTTGTTTTTATTTAAAAGATGCCCGGCGGTGATGTCAAATGATGTTGTCAGCTTCGTGTTGAGCCGGCCTTCGGGTTCGATGCCTGTTTTTATTTAACAGATGCCTGGCAGTGATGTCAGATGCTTTTCTCAGCTTCGTGTTAAGCCGCCCTTTGGGTTCGATTACTGTTTTTATTTAACAGATGCCTGGCGGCGATGTCAGATGCTTTTCTCAACTGCGTGTTGAGCCGGTCTTCGGGTTCGATGCCTATTTTTATTTAACAGATGCCTGACGACGATGTCAGATGATGTTCTTAACTGCATGTTGAGTCGGCCTTCGGGTTCGATGCCTGTTTCTATTTAACAGATGCCTGGCGGCGATGTCAGATGTTTCTTCTCAGCTGCGTGTTGGGTCGGCCTTCGGGTTCGATGCCTATTGTTTCAATAGATGCTTGATGGCGATATCAGATGATTTTTCCGACTTAGTGTCGTTGCCTGCGCGTTAGCAGATGTTCTTCCAACAGCGTGTCGATGCTTTTTGATTGGTAATCAGTCAACTTATTGCCGTTGCAACTACCTGATTCAGTTATTTTCAGAGATTTTTGTCCCCAATCAGAGTTTGCAATTCTATTTTTGCGGTTGGCAAATTTCTGGGTTCTTCGGTATTCAACCGTCTTTTACCTTGGTTGTTTGAAAGTCGTTCACTTTTCACTCATTCAGGTCCAAGTCGCTTGAATAGGGGCAGTTGTTGTACCCCAAAATTTGCCCAACCTTTTTCTTTTCTTGGCTTGTGTTTCATTTCATCTTTAGCATCTTGCATGTGCATAACATTGTTCTTTATAGGGGATCAAGAGAGGTGTGTATCCAAGATAAGAGTATCAAGGGTTCTAAGCTCAAGAAAGAGTGTTTGATCAAGTCATCGAGTGCTTATGGCCACCAAGAGGCAGTCAAAGTTCATTGAGAGAATGGATTGGTATGTATTGCTCACCTCCTATCTTGAAGGTTAACTGAGGTTCATCTGAGGTTTACAAGCTCATGGATATGGATATGAGATGTTTAAGGAGCTCATTGAGTGTTTTTGAAGCCATTGTGGAGCTCATCTAAGTGGTTATATCATGTGCAAGAGGTTGTAGTCAAGGATTGTACACCTAGGGTTTTATCTCCTTAATGCAAAGTCAACTGTGGATTTGAAGGAGATTGAGACTTGGTTTTAAGTCATGGGAGTCATGGATAGTTGTGTGGAGACATCTAAGATGTTATTTCAAGATCTAATCAAGAAGAATCAAGAGTGTGAGAAGTTACTAAATTAGGGTTTCAGAGGTTTGTTAGTGTAAAATCCCCTATTTAATGCCTAACTTCAAGACCATATACCTCAAGATACAAACAAGTTGAATCTCATTTTCTTAAAAACATGAGACTTGTAGGGCATGTTCTATGATTTCTTTTGAGTACTAGAACTCATCCATTTGGTTTGTAGAACTCAAGTTATGATGCCATCAAGTTATAGGTCTCAGATGAACCATATTTTCAGTCAACAAAAGTCAACCAACTTCCAAGGAACTTTTGACCTAGAATCATGTTTCTCCTCACCTTTTTATGAACATGAAAGTTGTTCCTTATGATCTCAGCTTTCCAAAAAGTTCTAGGAGTCCTTCATCTCATTTGTAGAACTCAAGTTATGAAGCTTGCAAGGCAGGGGTAATTTGGGAAACTTTGATTATAGGTCATTTTCATTATAGGTCATTTTCATGCCTTTGTGCACTTCAAATGAAACTTTCTCCAACATGAAAGTTATCCCAAATGGCCTCAAATTCATTTTGAAACTCAAGAATGACATGAAGTTTTCATGGATAAGGAGATTGGTGAAGAAATTTCAAAGGAAAATGGACTTTTTAAGGTGAATTCAATTGACCAAATTAGAGGACTTTTTCACACCATTTTACAATCCAATTTTGTTCACTTTATGCTCATGAGTGAAATTCACAAATTTGTTTTGAGTCATGCAAGAAAATACACGTGGAAATCAAGGTTGCTTCATGAGAAAGATTCACATCAAAATTCATTATTTGGATCAATGCAAGGCCCAACTCCCATCCACATGTGCAATTCATGTTCCCAGCTACAAATTCAAATGAAATTTAGAGGTATATGATGCCATATTCACGTGTGCATGAGCATGTGCAAAACTTTCGGCATTTTCAAAATTCAAAGGAACCAAGCCATATTGGGCCTCTAATCCATTCCAGATCCATAATACATAAGCTCAAAGTTCAGTTGGAGCTCTCATTCTTGCAAATTGGTGGGGGGAGCTTTGAATTCGAATTTGGAAAGTGAAGAGAAATTTGAAAATCTCAAATCCAGATCTAGATCAATTCAAGGCAAATTGAAGTGATCGTCTTTTTCCTCAAGTTTAGTGGAGTGATTCTGCATAGTTTGAAGCAAGTTCAAGCTCATTTGAAGCTCCAATGGAGAGACTCTGTTAGGTAATCTTCAAATACAAAATTATCTCATGTTAAAGCTCAAATCCATGCCATTGTTATTGCATCTGAAGCCCTACACCTGGTAGGCAAAATCTGGTATCTTGTTTGTGATGTTTGATGCCATTTCATTTTTGTGCTTAAATTTTCCATCGTTCGATTCTCTTATTATGTGCATGATAAATGAAATTGACGCTTGGATCTGGATTGTACATGAGTTCCTCTTCAATTTGGTATAAAATTTGGCTCCGTTTGGTGATGTTTCAGACCTACAACTCCGGCCACTTCGCCGGAGAAGACGACCAGAGCTAGGGCTCTGGCGTCTGGTCTTTGCTCAGGTCAAGGTGACTTGGCATGGTGGACCTGTTGACTTGTTTGGATCAACGGATGAGATTGAGTCTGACCAGCGTGCGCAGATTGTTGAATGCCATGTCATTAAGTGGAACGCTGTGTTTCACTTGGCTTCAGTTGTGTTTTAATCTTGGGCCAGATGTGCTATCTACACCCACTCTTGTGCAAGCCCAATGAATTGAACTAGTTTTATTGCTATTCACACCACTTGCATTTATTTCATTTATTTTATTTTGTTTTTAATTTCTGTTTTGACTTAATTCAATTAAAAATACCTCTAACTTGGCAAAATTCCACAAAAAATATTTTAATACACTTTAATGTGTTAAATAATTTTTGACTTTTTGAATTTTCATTTTTGATTTATTTTTCAATTTAAATGGAATTTCATATTTGGAGGTGTTTTTAAATGAATTTTTTATTGCTCTTTTTGTTTCATACTTGTTTCTTGGCCAATTTTAATCTCCTATGAATAATTTTTTTCTCATTTCAATGATGAGTTGAGTGATCTTTGAGGATGATTTTGCCTCTAGTTTGGTTTCATTTTGCTTGAATTTTGTGTCATTTAGTTTGACCCTCGACAACCCTCCTTCAAAATGGTGCACCCTTGTGAATCAAATTCTTTGGTGATGTTTTGAATGGACATTGGTTATGTGCTTTTAGCCTCTGGTTGCCAACATATTGGTGTGCTTTTAAGATTTTATTTGGATTTAATTGAGCCGTGTTCCTATTTTTGGAGTTACTTGCAAGTCAAGTTACCCCTAAGGGTGGTTCACACACACACTTGACCTAGTTTGGATGGGAAATGATTCTTATGGACTTCAAATGCTCCCAACTATTTTTGATTCACCTTCATAACATGTTGAAGTTGTTGAATGCAAATTTTTAGGTTATAAAATTGTTTGGTTCTTGTTTTAAATTGCATCCTTTTTAGGCTTTCCATTTGAAGTTCAATGTTGAAAGTGCTTAAGACCTAGGTATTTTACCATGCCTATCTTGCAATCTCTTTTTGTGTGACTTCTTCGTTGCTTTGTGCACTCTCTTCCCTTGTTTTTACCTCTGTCCAAGGACCATTGAATCCCATTTGAGATGGTTTGGTCTCTCCTTTGGAGGAACTTTGAACATGTCATGAATGGTGATTTATTTTGAGGACTTTTGGTTTGTTTTCTCTTGTTTGATCTTGGTGATGATTGTGGTTGAGACTCTTTAAGTTACTTGCTGCCCAAGTTTGATATCCCATCTCTCATCTTGATCTTGCTTGGCCTTTTGGCTTTCTTGCTTTGTTGTTGAGCTAGTGATTGATATGTAAGTGATTGTAAGGATTCCATTCTTCTCACTTTATCTCATTTTGGTTTGAACTTGCTTGAGATGTGCTTGTGGAGGCTACTGCCCCACACTTTGTTCCTCCCTCTTTTCTTCATCCTTGTTTGTGCATTACATGTTTGCATTCTTTCTTCTATCTTATGCTTCCTTCTCCTTTCTTCTTTTCCATGTTCCCTTAGGACCTCTAATCTCTCTTGTTCAAGATTGATTATGATAGACCTTAGGTTGGAAACCATGCATGATAACATTAGGGTAGCTTTCCCTTTTCATCCCAATCATAGGTGCACTTTGTATGAGAACTTTAGGTTGAGTCTTAGTCTCCCTTTAGAGTTGTGTCTCTCTTCTCATCTTCAAACTTCTTCAAGACATTTAATAATGGATAATAAATGTTGTACTCTATGAGCCTTAAGCATTTGGGAAATGATGATTGGGGGGCCTCCTCTCAATTGTCTAGAGTGTTTAGCGTATGTCATTTGGATGATATGCGACGCATTCACTCCTAAGTCATAGTCTTTAGTGCAACATGAATTATAAACCAAAATCAATTCACTTCTTGTCTAAAAAACACAAAAAAAAAATCAAACTTTTTTATCCTTCGGGATTTAATCTGGAAACCTTTTCCATAAGGAGAGTTTTGCTAACTCTTGGTTTTACCGTAAACAGTTAACGCCTAAGTCTCCAATGGTCGAGCTGCAGACACCTAACTGCTAGAACTAAGTTTTAACCCTACTCGGGTAAAACACTTGAACCAGCGTGTGGTCTTGTTAGCCCGAACTACGTTTGCTCTGATTTCTCGTACCAGACGAGGATACGTAGGCACAAGACGGAGATGTCTTGGTGAGCAACCTTCCCCACCTTCACCCGTAGTTTTCCGAACTACGTTGACTCTGACTTTCCCATTGCAGGAGGGAGTACGTAGGCATAGAGCGGCGATGCTCTATCGAGTCTCTTTTATTTCTTTTGTCCCTGTGGCCTGTAGCTTAGATAGATAAACGCCCTTTTGATAGATGATAAGTGTGGATCCCGTTGAGTACGACGGACGTGAGGGGTGCTCATACCTTCCCCTTGCGTAACAAACTCCCGAACCCAAGATATGGTTGCGATGACCTGTCTTATCCCTTTTTCGTTAGGTTTTTTCTGATCGTTTCCTTTCCCTACTTTGGGATAAATAACGAACGGTGGCGACTCTTCTGTCCTTGTTGGCCCCTCTTCGCAGCGATGCGACACTCTTCCCTCAAAATCCGTGGCTCCGTTCTCCTTCCTCTTCTTCAAAAATCCCAGACAAAACCCGTTTCTTCTTCCTTCCTCACCATTATTCATCATCTTCTCAACAAACCCATTCCGCCCTTCACCCTTCTTCCTCACCGCCGGATTCCCCCACCTTCACTTATCTTCCATCCTCCAACCTTCACCTTCCATCCCCATAGACCCCTTCGTCTTCTTCACGAAACCCTACCACAAAAGTTTAACCACCCTTCTTCTCCATAACATCCGCGATACAACAATCTCAACCCGATTTGAACCCCACAATCCTTCAAACCCTCACCTCCAATCCTTTTTCGACCAAAACCTCCATGGCCCCTTCTTCCATCAACCTTCCGCTGAACAGAAAGTCTCAATCAACCCTTTCTCCTGCCTATAATGCCCCTCTTCATGACAATAATGACAAACCCCCATTTTTCAGAAACCCAAAAACCCAAAACAGAACAGTTGAAGAGAAGAGATGATATGATACTAGAAATAGAAAATCAAATGATTAAATCTGATCCAAACAAGTCGTGCCAGATTATATAGAAATCTGGAGCTTCGAAACAAGGACAGTGAGTCGAGGAAGGACGATCTCGCTCCCTTTCGACCGTGACCTCGCTGCCGATTTACTTTTTCTGAGAAAGTTCATGCTTCCATTTTTGGTGATGGGCCTTCACGTTTGGCTTTGCGTCTGTTTTATTTTGTTTAAAATAAGATGAAGACAGATGCACCTTTTTCGTTTGTTTCTCTCTCACTTCCTTGTTGGTTTAACATGTTGGAGCTTGATAATTTTTTTTTTAAAAAAAGACAATACCCGGTTGTTATGGTAAATGGGTCGCGAGGCCTAAGTTGTTTCTCACCACGATTTTTTTTCTCATACACCCTCTAGATGATGCACCCCTTTTTTTTGTTAATAAAACTTTTTTTAAAATAGGTTTTTTTAGAATTGTGAATATATTTGTCTAATTAAATTTTAGAGTTTTAAATATTTTTCTAAACAAGTTTATTTTTAGAATTTATAACATTTTATTAAAATAGTTTTTTTAAGATTTATTAATATATGTCTTTAAATTAGTTTTTTAGATTGTTAATATATTTTCTAAAACCAGTTTTTAATTATTAATATATTTTTCTAATTTTAGTTTTTGGAATTTTTAATATATTTCTCTAAATTTAGATTTTAGTGCTTTCACTTATCTTTGAAGTTTTATTTTCATATTTATTTCGTTTCGGTCGATGACGAGACCTCCGAAAATTGTTAATAGTGAAACTATTGATAAATAATGATGGATCTGAGACCACCTTCTTTCTCTCCTCATTTCTTCTTCATTTTTCACTTTCTCGATCTATGAAGTATTTACATTCCTAGGCGCCTTTTTATCGAAGTTGATAACCTTCTCGATTTCAAATCTATGGAAAATGACCATTTGGGTCATTTTCTTTACTTTGGGATTGTGATAGGCTATTTTCGATTAATCGACATAATGTTTGCGATTAAGATGAGATCCCACTTTCTTTTGTTCGTGCGACGCGATTAAATCCGAGAATGATCCTCAATATCATTTCTCTATCTTGTCCATAACACGGATATCGATTCACGCGACCTCCTATAGTTTGACTTCCATCATAAGTCGAGCTATGACGGTTTAGCGTCACATTTTGTCCCGATTCAATTCACTAACAAACTAACCACTAACTTTACTTTCTGTCAAATATCAACTACTTTAAATTCAGTCAATATTATCCTATCCATATACTTTTCAATATTCCTCTTGATATATTCTTATACATATTGTTATATTATGTATATTATCCTCATCTTGTATATATTCAAATTCTTCATATTATTCACATTCTTTCAAAACACCTAATAAATATCAAAACCATAAAACCCTAAACTGGTGGATTGTTGTTTGTTTGTCCGAGTGACGGACCTTTGGACATTTTCAAGAACCCAAGCATGGAGTTGTGCCCAATTTTCGCTCAAGGCGTAGCTTAGGACACATTGCACACACAAGGCTTTCTCTTGGGCTACCTGACAATGAGACTTTTTATTTCGTGCAATCATGTGTAATTTGCATCTACCCCTCTCCCATTTCCGATGTACGTATTTTGTATTTCTTTGACACCGGTTTATCGTCTAGGAGCACCCCCAGGGACTAGAATATTCTGTTTTCAAACTAATTCTCGATTCGTCATCGAGCCACTTTCAAACCTACTTCCATTCCACCACACTTTTACATGCAAATACAGGTCAAACCCTTGATCCAACGTCAAGCGGATTTTCTCAACCAACTTTCAAACCAATTCACCATCTTATTCTTTTACATTTCCTTTCTCCTAAAACCTTGGTCTCGTACCAAGTGCATTTTCAAGTTCTTTTCTCGATAAAACTTGGATGGTCGTGGAGTGGTTAGGCGTAGGCCTTCTCTTATCCTGAGTGCTTGACATTACCTTTAGGGTTCACTGTCGCAAATCACTTACCATTCAAGATCAAAACACCTTTAAATAAGAGAATGAAGTTCTCTTTGTATTGAATTAAAGACAAAGGATTTAGTGCATACTTCTTCCTCTCCGAGTGTCAGGATACTCACTGTAGAGTGTGTGGTCTCGATACTTGTCTTTCAATACGAAGACGTAAATGTATTCGCCACACCTTTTCACAATAAAAATTTGCGATAAAGAATTGGGTACTACCCGCAAAGGGTTACTATCTGAGGACCTATTTCATCCCTAAAAATAACTTTCACAAATCAAACGTGACATCTTGCCTCGATAGGCGAAAAATCTCTTTTCAAAAAGGATATGTTACGTTCATTCTACCACAAACAGGTAACGCCTAAGTCTCCAACGAGCGAGCAACAATACGCCTAAATTGCTAGAATGTGTATGTTAGCATCGTCTACCAGAACTTCCCAGTCAACCGTAGACCGAACTACAACTGCTCTGATTTCTCATGCCTGTTGAGAATACGTAGGAATAGGATTGCAATGATCCTAGTGAGCACTCTTCTTTATTTTACACCTTTTCCCCAAAAGGACATGCTACGTCCATTCTACCGCAAACAGGTAACTCCTATGTCTCCAACGAGTGAGCAACAATACACCTAAACTGCTAGAATGCGTATGTTAGCATCGTCTACCAGAACTTCTCAGTCAACCGTAGGCTGAACTACGACTGCTCTGATTCTTTACTTCTTTTAAGTAAAGATACGATGGCACGAGGGCCCCAATTCTTGCCGAGCACACTTTCCATCTTTTACCCGTAGTTTCCCGAACTACGTTGACTCTGACTTTCTCATATCTGTTGAGAATACGTAGGCCTAGGACCGCGAAGTCCTACCGAGTCTCTTCTTCCCCCGTTACCTCTCTTTCCCCTGTTTCTAACCTCTCTTTATCCCTTGGAACACTCTTTATAGAAACAATATTTTAGCAGATATCTTCACACATAGACAAACAAATGGTTCCCATTGAGTACGATGGATGCGAGGGATGCTAATATCTTCCTTTCGCATAACCGGCTTCCAAACCTTTTCTCTTGGTTGTGAGACCATCTTATCTGTCTCCTTTCTTAAGGTTTTCTCGATATTTTCCCTTCCCCTCATAGGATAAATAAAGTTCGATGGCAACTCTTCTGTCTTTCTTTTCGCCTCTCAGTCGTTGCATTTTTCGAGTAGTGACAGCTGGCGACTCTGCTGGAGACCCCCTAGCAAGCCAAACCTAGGTTATTTGTGGCATTTGTGTTTTATTTGCTTTTAAGGTTGTATTGTGTTGTATTCCTTTTATCTGTTGGGTTTTATTGGGATGGTTTATAAGGATAAAAAGCTTTCTACCCGATCTTTCTAGTATACACTAAGATTAGGATGTGGTTTCTTCCTGATTTGCGAGACTTAGGACTCGTTGAGTTGGTTTGAGTTCCACCGCTCAGATGAGACCCCTTTGGGATGATTATGTCTTACGAGTAGTCATAATGGCGTCTCTATTTCCAACCTGGGAGTCTGTGACTCTGAGGACCTTTTGTAGAACCTTATTCTGAAGGTTACTAGACATAAATCTGTGTTCATCCTTTGAAGGGATTATTGTCTTATGAATTGTCGTTCTGATGGAAAAACTTTCGAGGGTTAGTGCATGGGACTTTGTTTAAAGCCTTCGGGATACCCTCTTATAAATTAATAGATTGCCCACCCAAGGTGAGAGATATCTCGTTATGTTGCCTTGTAGGATCTGTGACCTTAATCCTTGTTGTTGATCTGTTTTCGTGTGCACTCATAACATTGCATTTGCATAAGCATCTCAGCATCATTTTGCATTCTCTTCTTGAATCAAGATACAAAGAGATTACCCATCCTTTGTTCATAACCCGCAGTTGATTTCCCGATACTCCTACTGAACTTGTAAGCTGTAAAGCGTTTGAAGCAAGAGGAACATAGAAAGGCCAATTAGACAAAGCAAGCTAAGATAGCTATGTCATAGAACAATCACCAGAATGTTGGTTCCCCACCAGGATTTACTGTGACAAATAATCCACTGTATGATCTTCCGCTGGATGACATCCTCCGCAAGTAAACATTCCTACTCGACCCCAGAGGATGCCACCGACTGATCTCATGGAAGAAAAGCTTTGTGCCCTTGAAGAGAGACTTCAAGCTATGAAAGTGCCTAATATGCCCAGCCTCGATGCTGCTGATATGTGTCTAGTACCAGACCTGGTGATTCCTCCAAAATTTAAGGCGCCCAACTTCGAGAAATACACAGGCTTTAGTTTCCCGAAGCGTCATTTGGTGATGTTCTGCCGAAAATGGCCTCCTACACTCATGACGATAAGTTGATCATTCATTGCTTTCAAGATATTTTGAGTGGCGCATCATTAAGTTGGTACATGGACTTAGAAAGAATCCATATCCAATCATAGAGGGACTTAGCTAGCACTTTTCTAAAGCATTACCAGTTCAATCTGGATGTGTCTCCCATTCGCATGCAGTTTCAAAGCTTATCTCAAAATGGAAATGAATCTTTTAAAGGATATGCTTAGCGTTGGAGAGAATTTGCAGCCAGAGTGCAACCACCACTCTCGAACAGGGAATTGATAGACATGTTCATAAATAGTTTGCATGGCTCTTATATTGAAAGAATGGCTGGCTGTGCGCCATCAAGTTTCTCTGATCTTGTGATAGTAGGAGAACGCGTCGAAAGCTACCTTAAAAGCAGACAAATCTAGGACACCTCAAGCGGCCAGGCCAGTGAGATTGAATCTCTCGACGATTTCCATGAGGAAGAAAAGTATGAAACCAATGCATTCATAGCAAACATTGAGTATTCTCATGGTGTACCAGCAAAACTCTATGGTCCCTCATCTGCTCAACAGGCATCATTTATAGTGCCCTGTTATCCTCCCGGGGAACCAGCCATGCCTAAAGTTTCATTCCGTTTCCTTTTCTCTTGGTTACGAGACCATCTTATCCGTTTCCTTTCTTATGGTTTTCTCGATATTTTCCCTTCCCCTCATGGGATAAATAAAGTTCGATGGCGACTCTTCTGTATTTATTTTCGCCTCTCCGTCATTGCATTTTTCGAGTAGCGACACCGAGTTAGAGCCTTTCTCCTAATGCAAAGAAAAGACCCGTCTTCCACATGTTTGTATTGGTTTAAGTTGAGTATTCTCCTTTAAAGATGACGACTTGTCTCTTCTCCGAAAACTAACCAACAAACCTCGTTTACCCTTTGAGAGGAACTACAAATGCTCTGGTTTCATTCCCGTCAGGATACGTAAGTACGAGATGCGATGTCTTGGAGAGCATACTTAGTATAACATCTTAGGTCTCCCTTTACCTTTTACCTTTAGCAAAAAAATAACAAATAACACATTAAAACAAGAGGTTCCTGTAGAGTACTACAGATACTTAGGATGCTAGTACCTTCCCTTAGTATAACCAACCCCTAACCTTAGATTCTCTTTTGCTTTGCATTACATACTTAAGGTTTATTCGTTATTTTTCCATTCCCTTGAATAAATTAAAGATCAGTGGTGAATTAAGATTATGTGATTCAAGTTATTCCAATAGCTTGATATCCGATTCTCACTGTGACATCAGACACTCTGGTATTTTTGAACCTCTACTTCAGAAGGTTCCTACTACTCTTCTGCTCCTTTCACCAGAAGTGATTCCTCCTCCATCCCCAGTTCAGACTACAAAGATTGCTTTTGAGACAACTCTTGAAGTTTTTGGTGAATCTAGCGTTAAGAAGACATTTGATTCTAAGGAGTTAATTCTGAAGAAATTGGAGTATCTGGCTGCAGAGAATTATGAAGTGAGGGAAATGATATCAAAGATTGAAAGGCTACTCAGAGAGATCTTATTAAGACTACCTAAACTTTCTTAAACCTTAATTTTTAAAACTTTGTGTTATCTTTGCTTTGTCTTTCTTTTTATTTCACTTATGTTCCTGCATCTCTGATTAGTTAAATGAAAGTTTGTTTGGTTTATTTACCTTGTCATTTTATTTCTTTTTGAACGATGAAAAAGTGGGAGAAAGAGTGATTGATTTTGATATATCTAATTCCCATTCTGAAAACCCAAACATATTTCTAACAATTTACTAACTTGGTAATTTTTTGAGAACTTTGTGAAAGTTCATCTTTCTAACCAAGTGTTTCAGGTTCTAAGTGTCGCAACTTCGAAAGACACCCGGCGGAAAACAGAAGAGTCGCCACCTTTCATTATTTATCTCAAAGAGAGGGAAAGGAAACGATCATAAAAACCTAACGAAAAAGGGAAAGACAAGGTCATCGCAACCAAGTCCTGGATTCGGGAGTCGGTTACACAAGGGGAAGGTATTAGAACCCCTCACGTCCGTCGTACTCGACGGGATCCACGCTTGTTGTTTAACTAAGGGTGTGTTTAACTATCTATGCTATGGGCTTGTTGGACAAAAGAAAAGAAAAAGAGAGACTCGGCAGAGCATCGCCGCTCTGTGCCTACGTATTCCCTCGTGCAATGGGAAAGTCAGAGTCAACGTAGTTCGGCTAACTACGAAAGAGAAAAGGGGAAGGTTGCTCGCCAAGACATCGCGTCTTATTCCTACGTACTTTCATCTGGTATGAAAGATCAGAGCAAACGTAGTTCGGGCTACACGAAACCACAGGTTGATTAAGTGTTTTAACCGAGTAGGGTTAAACCTCCATTCTAGCAGGTAGGGACAAAGCCTGTTTGCGGTAGAACTGCAGCTTAACAACACTCTTTTCTAGAAATAAAGCTTCCAATTAATCCCGAAGGAGAAAGGTTTGAATTTTGTTTGTGTTTTTTAGTGAAGTGAATTAATTCAGTTTGTGATTCACGTTGCACTAAAGACTATGACATAGAGGCAAATGCGTCGTATATCGCCCCCAAATGGGACGTACACTAAACACTCTAGATAAGCGAGAGGAGACCCCTCACTCATCATTCCCCATGTAGCTTAAGGCTCGTAGCGCGCAATGTTTATCGCCTTTATTAGATGAATTAGAATTGTTTGAGATGAGAAAGAGAGACGCACAGAAGGTCTAAGGGAAACTCGGCCCTAACGTTGTCATGCAAAGTGGTCCTAAAGTTCAGATGAAAAGGGGGAACATCTATCCTAATGTTAGCATGCTTGGATTGAACACCTAATGTCTCTCCTACTCCCATACTAAACGGAGGGACTAGGAACCCTATGGGGATCATGGCAAAAAGCACAAGAATGCACCAAGTAAATTCAATCAAAAGAAAAGAATGCAAACATGAAAATGCAACACTTAGAATGGTGGGAGGGAGGAAAAATGTGTGGGGCAGCAGCCGTCACAAGCGCGTCTCGACCTCAACAGCGATGCAAAATAATGCAAACATTGGAAGAAAAATAAGAGATGAAGGCACATAAACATGCAGACAAATGCTCACTTCGAACCACATACACAAGCATGCAAACAAGTGGAAAATGAACACACATGTCAACAAAATCATGATTAACCAACCACAAATAGTGACAAATATCCAAAACATTTCAATCCTAATGGATCACACTGATCTATGATGATTCAAATCGAAACGGTATGCAAACAAGCAAATAAAACAACAAATATGACATTCTGGCACAGTGTTAATCGGTTAACACATACTGTTAATCAGTTAACCTGTATAAAACATGTGAAAATCTAGAAATTCGTAGTTGTTAATCGGTTAACACCATATACGTTAACCGGTTAACACTGTGCCAACAGTAGAAAAACAGCAAACAAAATCACTTCTAGCACCAAAACAGCTTATCCAAGGTTCCAACAGATCAACTTATCAATTAAGTATGAAATTAACAGCAGAAAACAAAGATCCAACAGCATGGATACACACTTACACAACAATATCACAATCCGAACGGATCGAAACCAACCAAAATTCAATTGAATATGAAGATTAACATGATAAGCTCAAAAATTAAATCGGATCGAGAATTCCAACCTTCGAAGCGGAGATTTGCTTCGGTAAGTGTTGATTAACTGAATTTGAGCAGATCTAAGCGAAATTATCCAGAAAACTTCAAGATCCACAATAATTCTAGCAAGAGGAATGAAGATCAAACACTTTTAAGACAAATTACTCCAAATAAGCACTTCCAACTCAAGCTCCAAAATCAGATCTCAATTTGCACGAAAATTGATTATGAAAATTGATCCAATGATGATGTTAGATGGAGGTTTATGCTCAAGAATCCATTTATTTCAATGAAAAATCAATGAATCCAAAGGATGAAGAGCTTTGAGTGAGGGTTTTGGAAATGGAGAAGTTGAGAGAAACTTGAGAGCTCAAGAATGAATTCTGAAAAATAAATTGAATTATGAGAGATTGGATGGTTTGGTTTGGAGTAAATCACTTAAGTACTCTCTTGGTTTGGATCCAAGGCTAGGTTTGGGAATTTGGATTGGAAATCAAGGTTTGAAATGAGGAGTGGGCATTTGGAGGGAAATATGAATTTTAAAGAGGTTATAGATCCTTACCACATGCAAAATTTGAATTTCCAAGGCCAGAAATTGGACCCCAAGTGCAATTGGCTTGCAAAATCATGTACAGGGAAAAATCTGCTATGGTTAACCGATTAACCATATGCGTTACCCCTTAACACTGTTAAAATTTCAAATCTGGGCTGATTCTCCAATGGTTAATCGGTTAACCATATGTGTTAACCGATTAACACCTTCAAAATTTTGAATTTGGCGCCTTTTGGAGGGAAAACCTGTCCATTTACCCGTTTCTTGCCGTTTTGAGCTCTGCTTAGCTTCTGAACCTCATTCTTGAACATTATCTCTGTAAAAATGCTTGACATGATCCTGAGTGTTGCTTTTTGAACTGTTGTTCTCCTGCAAAATAAAATAAAATCGGCCGCCTGATCGCCGGACAAAATAAATGCCCGAGCCTCTGATGCTCGCTGTTTTTTGTTCAATCCTTGCGCCGAAAATGAACTTGAGCCACAGGAATACCCTGATCCCATGCCTCGAGAACAAATTCTATGATATGCAAAAATGCAAAATGCAAAGAAACAAAAGCCAGTTACGGTTAAAATGAAAGGCAAATTTTGGGGTGCTATAGTTGCCCCTATTTAATCGACTTGAGCTTGAAGGGATGAGAGCATCGGCTTTCAAACAATCAAGGGAAAAGATGATTGAATACCAAAAAACCCAAAAATTTTCCACATGCAGAAATAAACTGCAAACCCTGATTGGGGATAGAGATCTCCGGAAGTAGCTGAATCTAATACCCATCTGTATACTCTGCTGAGGAAGAGAAACCAAGCAACTATGGCGGTGAAACAAGAGAAATTTAAACAAATAACTCTGTTCTGGGACAAAGAGAAACTTAACCAAGTAACTCTGGGGGGAAATTCATAACAAAATGAACACGTCCATAACGAATTGTGCCATGATCTGGATACCTTATCGGCTGCAAAGGTAACACCTCACTAGGTCAGAATCTGGCTATTCAACGAACAGGATGAATCAACGAAATTTGCCGGAGTCTGAACACTCAACATACTGATCGGAGTCTAAATACTCGACGAATAAAGAAACTGGAGCCTGGATGCTCGACATAATGACCGGAATCTGGGCACTCAACGGACAAAAAACCGGAGCCTGGATGCTCAATGCGACAACTAGAGTCTGGATACTCAACAAATAAAAACTGGAGCCTGGATGCTCAACGCGACAACCGGAGCCTGGATACTCAATGTAATTGGCGAATTCACTGGGGATTTACCGGAGCCTGAATACTCAATGGAAGTTGACCGGAGCCTGATTACTCAACGGAGAAAGCAATACAACCCGAATTGGAAATTTACCAGAGTCTGAATACTCCATTCACAAAATTCTGCATCGGCTCGGTGGTGTCCATGTTATGAGTAGGACATGCCGTCAGACACCTCTTAAACCACTTATATGCATCTCCTAAAGATTCCCCTTCTTTTTGTTTAATGTTGAAAATGTCATATCTTTTTCGAATAAATACTGAAGCAGGGAAATACTCGTTAAGAATTTTCCATCTACTGCCATGTTGTGATACTCCCAGCTGGAAGTGAGTAGAACCATTCTTCCGCATCATCAGTCAGTGTGAACAGAAACATAACCAGTCTCTTGGCTTCTTCAAAATGGCCTTCTATCTTCAAAGATGTGATAGTCGTTAGGAATCTCTATAGATGCTTGTTTACATCTTCATTGATTCTTCCTGCGAAAGGCTTGCTCTCCAACTAGCGAATAATGGAAGGGTGTAGCTGAAAGTGTGCCACATTCACCGGTTGATTTACGATAGTCATCCGGTTTGGTTGAGCATTGGCCCCTCCATAGTCTCCCAAAAGTCTTTCAGGATGAGGTGGATTCCCAACCATTTGATCGGTTTCGGGTGTTGTCTCCCTCTCAACTTCGGAATCACTATGCACAATTACAACCTCTTCTCTTTCTAGCAACAGAACGTCGGAGCCTGAACTTGACCCTGCCAGTCTTTCAACTCTAGCTTTTCTCAGTCTTTCGTGCAATGCTCGCTCTGGTTCTGTATTAAAAGAATATTTAGCTGAGGCCTGACCTCGCATACACAGTTAGAAAAACGTTAGATAATTTGAGGACAGAGATAATACCACGAAAAATTAAAAATTTTAGTCGCAGAGCAACAAAATTTCTTTTGAATCTTAAAAACAACGTTAATTTGGCAGTCCCCGGGAACGGTGCCAAATACTTGATCGATAAAATAGCAAGTGTACTGTTTTATTCGATGTAGTAATAAGGGAAAAAGTCCCAAGTATCGATCTCGAGGACTGCGTAGTAATCAACAATTGTTTTAGTATTCAAAGGAACAAAAACACCTTGGGGTTGTTTGGTAACAGATTATAAGAAGAAGTAAAATAACAATAGTTTAGAGTAAAAATAAGAACGATGATAGGGAAGTAGATAAATTGCTAGTAAATACCTTAAAGAATTATTCTGAGATATTCGTTCCCAACCTTAATAAGTCAAATTTCAAAATCAGTTTTCCCTAATTCCTTATTGAAAAACCCTTTGATAATTTTTCTACGCACTAATTCCTTAGTTGCACACGAAAATCATCAAGTAATAGTTCTGACATAAAAACACGCTACTACTGGGTATCCCCATTCCTAGGCAATATCAACCGTAGTGTTATTTTGCAAAAGCATTAGGTTAACTTTCCAGACCAAAACCTAATTGTAAATCAAATTCCATTTTCCAATATGAATTCGCATAAAGATCGTTGCAAAATAAAAGCTATAAGGTTAATGACATAAATCTCATATAATAATTTCAACAAAGGTCAATACATTGCACTTAAAGATAAAAGGGAAAAAGTCATTACAATAAGAAATGGTTTCCTTGGATCATCAATTGCTTCTGCTCTTGCTCGATCCTCGTTTTCCCGAAAAATCCTTCTTCAATGTAACAATTCGATCCCCCAATTCCAAAGTAATCATGTCTTTGCCAAAAAGCGGCTAATATATCAAAATTTAAATTACATCACAAAATGTCTAAAATGCCCTTCAAAACAGCTCAGCTAGCATTAAAACATCAAAATCAACAAATTCACTATCAGTGGCCCTGACACGGGCCGTGTCATGGGACACGGGTGGCCGTGTCAGGCTGCTGCTAAAAGGAAAAGGGTGTGTTCTTCTTTAGGGGCTGCAACACGGGTCGTAGCCCGATTGCTCAAAGAAGATTGACCAGAGCCCGAAGGCTCAACAAAATAACCAGAGCCTGATTGCTCAAAGAAATAACCCGGAGCCTGAATGCTCAATGTAAAGACCAGAGCCTGAATGCTCAATGAAGGTTCACCGGAGTCTGGACACTCTACGGACGAAGAAAAATTCATTATGGTCTGAATACCACCTGAATTTGCCAAGATATTACCCATACACATCTGACGACACCGCTGGGAGAAATAACACAAGCCGGGGTCTAGATACCACGCGGGAGCTACCATGGTCTGGATACCATGTGAGTTTAAAAATACCATCTCAAACTACAGGAGTCTGAATATTACACGGACAAAATGAATCGAATGAAGTTTGCCAGAGCCTGGATACTCAATGACATAAGAACACCCTTCTGCAATCAGAGTTTGCCGGAGTCTGGATACTCGACGACATTGACCGGAATCTGAATACTCAACGGGCAAAGAAAATGTGTCTGACACTACCATGGTCTGAACACCACAACTGTCTTTACCGAGTCTGGGCACTCAACGGAAGGAGAAAAATATCAACAACTGGGGACTGACCGGAGTCTGGGTACTCGACAGACAGAAACATTCATCCCAAATACTCATCATGGTCTGACTACCAGATGAGTCCCAAAACAACATAATCAGCTGAAATCCGATGACACTGTTGGGGAATAACGTAAACCGGGGTCTGGATACCACGCGGGCTAACCAAAAGCTATCATGACCTGGATACCAAGAGCAAAAAGATCAATTCTCCGGGGAATACACCTGAAACACAGAGATAACAACCTGGCTTATGCTTCACATGCGTATGTTTAAAAACGACGTAATACTCCATACGAAATGGAAATGCTACGCATTTGGGAGGATGCTAATGCAAAAATGCAAATTCAAAAGATCCAACCCAGCAAAATAAATGCTAGGGAGAAAAGATGCCCACTCCGCCGGGGAGAGAGAACCACCCTGCCGGGGAGAGAAATCCGCACCGCTGGGGATCAAATCATATCATATCGAGGAAAATGCCTTGGATGGCCTTCTAGAATACAACTCTTTTAGGGAATTGAATAACTCGGCTAGAACACAAGAAATTCTATGCTTAAATCAAACCCCCTGCTGAGGAAACCGTCACTGCGGGAGAGATACGGCTATCTGCCGAGATGAACTTTACTCTGCTCGGGGAATCATCCCTGACTGGAATTCCCAAAAACTCTATCCTGCTTGGGGAGAAAATCCACTCTGCTTGGGGATAAAATCAACCTGTCTTGCTGAGGAATATCAAATACTCCTACTAGGAACTTCATTCTACTGAGGAAATTCCAAACTCCTGTTCCACCACTACACTCTGCTGGAGAAAATTCTGAATACCGACTCCATTGGGAAAGGGCGTCACCGACGTTACCTCCACTGGAGAAGAAAACTGGTTTACAAACCACCCTGCCGCTGAGGGAACCATTTCTATCTTGCTCTGCTGGGAATAAACTCCACCTGCTGAGGATTCACTTTCTCACGAAGACAAAGCTTTGTTCTGCTGGAGATACAACATTTCAAACTTAATGATCGGACTCTGTCGGGGCAAGGACACAACTCTGCCAGAGAGAAGGTGACCACTTCACTGGGGAAGCAAAATCCCTACTATGGGGAAATAAACCTCTTTGTTGCTCATGCCTGACTGCATTTAACCTGTTGAGAATACCCGGCTGACAACAACTGCCATTTGTCGTGACTTTGAACTACTGAGGATAAGGGAATCTCACTCGGCTGAGAATAACCCTGTTGACCTGCAACAAAGAAAAACACCAGAAATGTTCTATACGTGAAATGGTTACCTCAGTTACCATCCATGATACTTGCCGCTCAAGAAAAGTCAGCGCTTTCGTTATGCTCTGTATAGCCTCTTGCTTTTACCTGCAATGTTTACCAAAATAACAGACATTTCACAAACAAAACAGTAAAATGGACAAGAAAAAGAAAGCTCTTTGACTGAAGTGAATACTTTATTGATGAAGGGCCTGTAAATAGGCGAATTACAATTCAGACGCAATTCTTGAAAAGAGGTAATTGCTCAAAAAACAAGAAAAAAATAAAATACAGATGTCGGCAATGTGGAAACAGACAACCACCATGTGTCGATTCGGCTATGACCTGTATGTCTTCGATGTTCCCCACGTTTCGTCTTTTGACAAGACTGACTGGACTGATTCCTTTCCTTCGGGATAACTGCTCACAAGCTTACAGATCGAACGCATACTGTGATCATTTGATTTTTAAATCCCTAATTTTTGCCTGAATCGCCCTTTCGGGTTTTCAATCCACCGGGATACCCATTTTTGCCAAAGTTGCCTTTTCAGGTTTTCAACTTTGCGGGTTCATTCTTTTTTCTTTTATCCCTACTTTTTGCCCGAACCTTTTCTTTTTATGGTTCGCCGGGATGCCCTTTTTTGCCTGGACTCTTCTTTTTTTCCTGTCCAGCGGGTCTCTTTAAGCAAAGTATTTTTTAACCACGTCCGCATTCACAAGGGACGAAAAATCTTCACCATCCATGGTAGATAACAATAAGGCTCCACCAGAGAAGACCTTTATTACCACATACACACCTTCATAGTTAGGAGTCCATTTTCACCTGTGATCTATCTGAGGAGGAAGGATCCTTTTCAACACCACATCACCCGTCTGGAAGCACCGAGGACGCACTTTTTGATCAAAGGCTTTCTTCATCATACTCTGGTACAAACAACCATGCGCAATAGATGCCAATCTCTTCTCATCAATCAAACTCAGTTGATTCAACCTGGTTCGCATCAATTCAGCCTCGTCAAGCTTTACATCCGACAATACCCTTAAAGAAGGAATCTCAACTTCTAATGGCAAGACTGCTTCTGTACCATACACCAGTGAGAAAGGAGTTGCCCCGGTTGACGTACGCACCAAAGTACGATAATTGTGAAGAGCAAAAGGCAACATCTCATGCTAGTCTTTGTAGGTCACAACCATCTTCTGCACAATTTTCTTGATATTCTTATTAGCTGCCTCAACAGCGCCATTCATCTTCGGATGATATGGAGAAGAATTGTGATGTTCAATCTTGAAACCTTGACACAGTTCCTTCATCATTTTATTATTCAAATTGGAACCATTATCCGTAATGATTCTCTCAAGAATTCCATAACGACAAATGATGTCCTTCTTTATGAATCGGGAGACCACCTGCTTTGTGACATTGGCAAAGGACATTGCTTCTACCCACTTCGTAAAGTAATCGATCGTGACCAGAATGAAGCGATGTCCATTAGAAGCAATCGGCTCAATCTTTCCGATCACATCGATTCCCCACATGGAAAAAGGCCAAGGAGATGTTAACACATTCAGAGGGGTTGGTGGCACATGCACCTTATCCGCATAAATCTGGCATTTATGGCATTTTCTGGCGTATTTGAAACAATCGGATTCCATAGTCATCCAATAATACCCAGCTCCCAATAGTTTTCTAGCCATTGCATGTCCGTTGGCGTTAGTGCCAAAAGAACCCTCGTGGACTTCCTCCATCAACAGGTTTGTTTCAAGTTCATCAACACAAAGCAACAAGATCATGTCAAAGTTTCTCCTGTAGAGCACATCTTCCTTGTTAAGATAAAATTTTCCAGCTAACCTCCTCAGAGCCTTCTTATCTTTACTGGATGCCCCAAATGGGTACTCCTGAGTCTTGAGAAAATGCTTGATATCGAAATACCAAGGCTTTCCATCAGATGCTTTCTCAACAGCAAACACAAAAGCAGGTCTATCAAGATGCATGATGGTGATAGCAGTAGTTTCATTCCAGAAATTCACTTTGTACATCGAGGATAGCGTGGCCAAGGCATCCGCCATCTGATTCTCAGCCCTCGGCATATGATGGAACTCAACTCTATCGAAGAAAGGCAGCAGTCTCCTTGCATAATCTCTATAAGGCACCAGGTTGGCCTGACGAGTTTCCCATTCTTCTTTGATTTGGTTAACGACTAACGCTGAGTCACCGTACACATCTAGATTCTTAATCCTCATATCAACGACCTCTTCTAAACCCATAATACAAGCTTCATACTCAGATTTATTATTGGTGCAGGCGAATTTCAATCGGGCGGTGAACGGTATATGAGAACCGTGAGGAGTAGTAATGATAGCCCCGAATCCGCTACCATATGAATTAATCGCTCCTTCAAAAACCAATTTCCACTGAGATTCTTTCTCAGGACCCTCGGCAGGTAAAGGCTCATCACAGTATTTCATCCTCAGAAACATGACGTCTTCATCTGAGAAGTCAAACTTCATCGGCTGATAATCCTCAATCAGCTATTCCGCTAGATATTCTGACATAACGCTTCCCTTAATGGGCTTTCTGAAAAACATACTGAATATCATACTCTGTTAACACCATTTGCCAACGGGAAATCCTTCTGAAGAGTGTTTGTTATTCAAAGACGTACTTGATTGGATCCATCTTTGAAATCAATAGGGTTGTGTGGTTTAACATGTACGGCCTCAAACGCTTAGCGGCCCAAGTGAGTGCACAACATGTTTTTTCCAGCATCGAGTACCTCGACTCATAATCAGTGAACTTCTTACTCAGGTAGTAGATGGCATTCTTTTTTCTACCTGACTCGTTCTGTTGACCGAGCACACGTCCCATTGAATTCTCAAGAACCGTGAGATACATGATCAGTGGTCTCCCTGCAACTAGAGGCATGAGTATTGGAGGTTCCTGCAAATATTCTTTTATTCTTTCGAATGCCTTTTGGCAATTTTCATTCCACCTGTCCGTTTGATCTTTTCTTAGCAATTTGAATATTTGTTCACAAGTGGCTGCAAGATGAGATATAAACCTTGCAATGTAGTTTTATCTCCCCAGAAAACCACGAACCTCTTTTTCTGTTCTCGTCTCAGGCATTTCTTGTATAGCTTTTATTTTGGCAGGATCTACCTCAATACCCTTTTCACTGACAATGAAACCCAACAGCTTTCCAGATCTCACCCCAAAGGTGCACTTGTTAGGATTCAGCCTCAGCTTGAACTTCCTCAGCCTTTCAAACAATTTCAAAAGATCGACCAGACATCCCTCCTCTGTCTGCGACTTAGCAATCATGTCATCAACATAGACTTCTGATCGATAAAATAGCAAGTGTACTATTTTATTCGATGTAGTAATAAGGGAAAAAAAGTCCCAAGTATCGATCTCGAGGACTACGTAGTAATCAACAATTGTTTTAGTATTCAAAGGAACAAAAAAACCTTGGGGTTGTTTGGTAACAGATTATAAGAACAAGTAAAATAACAATAGTTTAGAGTAAAAATAAGAACGATGCTAGGGAAGTGGATAAATTGCTAGTATAAACCTTAAAGAATTATTCTGAGATATTCGTTTCCAACCTTAATAAGTCAAATTTCAAAATTAGTTTTCCCTAATTCCTTACTGAAAAACCCTTTGATAATTTTCCTACGCACTAATTCCTTAGTTGCACACGAAAATCATCAAGTAATAGTTCTAACATAAAATGACGCTACTACAGAGTATCCCCATTCCTAGGCAATATCAACCGTAGTGTTATTTTGCAAAAGCATTAGGTTGACTTTCCAGACCAAAACCTAATCATAAATCAAATTCCATTTTCCAATATGAATTCGCATAAAGATTGTTGCAAAATAAAAGCTATAAGGTTAATGACATAAATCTCATATAATAATTCCAACAAAGGTCAATACATTGCAATTTCGGACCAGCCCCTAACAAATTGGGGTTTAGCCACTCATGTTCTTAATCAAAACAAATGCACTTAAAGATAAAAGGGAAAAAGTCATTACAATAAGAAATGGTTTCCTTGGATCATCAATTGCTTCCGCTCTTGATCGATCCTCGTTTGCCCGAAAAATCCTTCTTCAGTGTAACAATTCGATCCCCCAATTCCAAAGCAATCATGTCTTTGCCAAAAAGCGGCTAATATATCAAAATTCAAATTACACCACAAAATGTCTAAAATTCCCTTCAAAACAGCTCAACTAGCATTAAAACATGAAAATCAACAAATTCACTATCAGTGGCCCTGACACGGGCCGTGTCATGGGACACGGGTGGTCGTGTCATTCTGCTGCTCAAAGGAAAAAGGCATGTTCTTCTTCAGGGGCTGCAACACGGGCCGTGTTGTGTGACACGGGCACCCGTGTTGCACTTTTGTTCTCCCATTTCCTCTTCTTGTCTTGGCCGTGTCATCCGTGCATGACCTTCCTAACGCAGGCCGTGTTGTGTGACACGGGCGCCCGTGTCAGGCTTCTGATTTCTACTTCTTCAGCTTTTCTTTGTCCCCGAAACAGTCTGGAATTTTGTTACCACTTCCTGCTCAAAACACACTAAAAACAAACAAATCAAATGCACCAGCAGCATAAAATGATATAACCTTAAAATAATACTTTCTCAAAGGCAACTGAAAATAACTATGAAAACATAAACAAAAGACGCGAAAACAAATGAAAATATTGCAGAACCAACGACACACACAGTTTGAAAAACATAACTAAAACCCACTGATCAAACTCCCCCGAACTTGAACTTTTGCTTGACCTCATGCAGAAAGCTCGCCAAACAAATTTTTATTTTTCACACCAATGAACCGTTACAAGAACTGTGAGCTACAGTGCTGATACTCATACGTGAGTTTCTCGTTCCAAGCCACACGAGGATTAATCTCGGCACTACTCTGTCAAAATAGGTATCACGCAAACACGGACCTCAATCTCCCTATCGGTAACCTCTCCGACTATGCTTTGGACTTAAGTCTTGTTTTCGATTTTCCTCCTTTTTCATTCAGACAATCGCTTAACGACTTTTATGATTTTTCCTCACATGCACAAGATTGATCAACAATTTTTTTTTCTGGCACTGTTATATTTCAGGTTCGACCCCCGTTGGGCTGAATAACCGGGTGAGGGTTACCCAACTTAGAAGGATAGGTCGTGCCTTTATTTTCACTCTCTTTTTTTCATATGCCCTTTCTTCATATTTTTTTTAGATCAACCTCGCACACACGATTCTTATAGATTAAACCCGATTTTCTAGATAAACTACTAGGGGAGTACTTCTCAGATCAAAGCACTATGGTACAAATCTACACGTCGGACTCGTTCCTTATTCGGGAAATTCAGGGTGTTCGCGTTTTACCTACCTCTCCAGAATATTCCAATTTCCTCCTCACGGTTCTTTTTACCAAGTACTCTATATACTTTCTCAGCACCTCACTCGCAGAACAGTTTAAGCATACAACTCTCAGAAACAATTTTTATCAGCTCGAATTCGGGGGGTTTTCACTATGGAACATAAATTATGCTTTCAAACTGACAACAACACACGACAAAACAAAATAAAATAAATGACATAATAATAAAGAAAAGCAAAAACACACAAATAAATACCCCCACACTTGAACTCAACAGTGTCCCCACTGTTGGCGCACAAGTAGAGGAGGTGACTCACAGAGCTCATTGGTGAGGCGGTTGGTCCCGCAGCATCATCTGCCGCATCCATTTGTTCATTTCTCCTATCAACCTTCCTTGGCGGATCTGCTCGTTGCCTTGCCGCGTTTGTTCTTCCTCTTGCCTCGTCTGCTCGCTCCGGAGGTAACGTACCTCATTCTCCATCCAATCCCACTCTTTCTGTAACAAGCTCCAAGAGCCGGAGCCGGACTCCTGATGGGGAGAGAGTCGAGTAATCGGTATAGGGGCTTCTGTCGTTGGATCTCCTTCCTCATCAAAAAAATATGTACCTGTACCATCATTGAATTTGTCGTCGTCGTCCTGCATTATGTTCTCATACAACCAATTATTCACATTTTGAATGCTAATAAAGTCAGGAGCAGGTAAGGCTAGGAGGTGACTATTTCGGCTTACCAACGAGTAATAATTATCGAAGACTTGTATCATACCTTGGACGGTGAGGGTGGCTAAGTCTATCTTACTCTTACCTATGACCGTACGTTCCTCCATCACTAGAGTACCGTACCCAAAATGGTCTACGATCTGGGTTATCATCCCGCTGACACTTATCTCGCCTGAAGCTGCGTTTGCAACCCGCTTCAGATGGTCAACTGCAAAAGCAACCACATTTATGAGCTTCTGGTTAGCCATGCCATACAAAAAGTATAGCTCCTTCTGAGTCGCCACGCCCGTACTGTCACCCATGCCAAACAGTGTGTATGCCAACCCTTTTTGCGCATACCTGAAACACGGGTTATGAATGCAAGAGGCTTTTATCGCCTTCGCGACATAATCGGATTTACCTGTAATGGCCTTCCAAAAATCACCTGCACTGAAATTACCCGGAAGTGCTCCGAGTCCAAAACTGGGGATCTTCAGAATATCTCCCAATTCCGCTACCGTCAGACTGTGATCGGTATCGAACAGACGAAATTTCAGCGTACCATAGTATTCCTCCTCAGTACCTGTCCACCTATGTTTCAGCTGAAATTCTAAAGTACTCAGAAATTCAATTGTTATACGCTCATATGTCGGCGCTTCGAATTTCATAAATTCAAGCATACCAAGACTGTGAAACATTCGATGTACTTCTATTTTCAGCTCTAAATTATCCAGCGTCTCGTTACAGATATACCTGTTCGGGATGAGCTTACGCTTTACCAATGATATGTACTTCTTTTGGTGGGCTGGATCCTCAAACAAGATGTTATGAGGATTTGCCATGCGGTGTGGTCTCTTTTTAGGACGAGAAGTTTCGGCTACAGCTTTACCGGTATCTCTGCGAGGCGGCATGATTTATCCTGCAAAAACATAAGCTGAAAATTCGAAATCAAAGTTAGGGGAATGTGTCACCGTAGATGTGAGCACAGTGATGAGAGGAATGTTTTTCGTGAAGGGGGAAGATGCTTTTGATGAGTGGGTGTTGGTGAAATTGGAGCTTTTGTGGAGAGGAGGCTATGGAGTTTTAGGTTTTGTTAAGGAGTAAGAGGATAAAAGATGAAGGAGATAAGGTAAATGAGATAAATGAGAAGGTGAAAAGAATATAAGTGAGATGGGGTCCACACGGGAAAATGATTTTTGACAGCCGCGCTTGCAACACGGGTCGTGTCACACAACACGGGCACCCGTGTTGCTCCTCCTGTAGCTTAATTAATTATCCCTTTTTTTCAAGACCTGGCATTTGTGACACGGGTCGTGTCCCACAACATAGGAACCTGTGTCACACCATTGATTTGCCCCCAAAAATCATTTGCTTTTCCTTCTCCTGACACGGCCCGTGTTGTACAACACGGCCACCCGAGTCATGCTTCTGATCTTCCAATTTTTGCACTTTTCGCCCGGTTTCTGACATCCTCCTTTCACTGATGAACTGTAAGCCAATACAACCTATAAAGAGAATAAAAAAAAGGAAAACATTAGTATAAAATGCGTGGGTTGCCTCCCACGAAGCGCTTCGTTTTACGTCGCATGGATCGACGGTCCTTCATCTTATCCTGTGAGATGAACGATTTCACTTCTATCCCTCTGCTGACCATCGTGGTAGGGTTTCAATCTCTGACCATTCACTTTAAAAGTGTCCCTGTTTGCCTGGTTTTTTAGTTCTATTGCTCCGTGAGGAAACACCTTGTGTATAATAAACGGTCCCGACCATTTCGATTTAAGCTTTCCAGGAAAAAGTTTCAACCTGGAGTTGTATAAGAGCACTAATTGTCCCTCCCAAAATTCTTTCTTTTGAATTTTCCGATAATGCCATTTTTTTGTTTGTTCTTTGTAAAGTTTGGCATTTTCATAGGATTGATTCTAAAACTCTTCCAACCCGTGTAACTGAAGAATTCTAGAACTTCCGCCTAGAGATAAATCCATGTTCAAGAACTTTGTTGCCCAAAATGCCTTATGTTCTAGCTCTAATGGTAAATGGCAGGCTTTTTCGTAGACAAGCTGGTATGGTGACATGCCAATGGGTGTTTTAAACGCTGTTCGGTATGCCCATAATGCATCATCCAACTTAGTTGACCAATCCTTCCGCGATGAACTTACAGTTTTTTCTAAAATCTGCTTGAGTTGCCGATTTGATACCTCCACCTGACCACTTGTTTGAGGATGATACGGAGTGGCTACCCGGTGCTTCACATTGTACTTCTGAAGGAGTCTCTCCATAAGATGATTTAGGAAGTGAGTTCCTTCATCACTTATCAACGCTCTCGGGACTTCAAACCTTGCAAAAATGTTTTCTTTTAAAAAATTTACCATAACCTTTGCATCATTAGTCGGCAAAGCCACAACTTCAACCCATTTAGATACATAGTCCACTGCGACCAAAATGTAGTTCATTCCAGAGGATGGTGGAAACGGCCCCATGAAGTCTATGCCCCAAACAACAAACAATTCAATCTCCAGCATGAAATTTTGGGGCATTTGATTCCTTTTTGAAATATTCCTAGTTCTCTAGCATTTGTCACATTCTTTCACCAACCCTTGAGCATCTTTAAAAATAGAGGGCCAGTACAAACCCGATTGGAGGACTTTGGCTGCGGTTCTATCCCCGCTGAAATGTTCTTCGTACCTTGAATTATGACATGCTTTCAGCACATTTTTCTGCTCTTCCTCTGGTACACATATTCTAACCAATCCATCCACCCCTCTTTTGTAGAGAAACGGATCATCCCATAAGTAAAACCTGCAGTCATGAACAAACTTTTTTCTCTTGTTATAATCAAAGTCGTCAGGTATGATTCCTCCTACCAAATAGTTTGCATAATCTGCAAACCACAGAACACCAGTAATAGCTAGGATACGTTCATCAGCAAACTCATCCTTTATAGGACGGTTGTCCTCGTTCTCTTCAATCAGTGACATTCGCGAGAGGTGATCAGCTACAGTGTTTTCACACCCTCTCTTGTCTCGAATCTCCATATCAAATTCCTGTAGAAGCAAGATCCATCTCAGGAGCCTAGGCTTTGATTCCTGCTTGGCAAAAAGATATTTTAACGCAGCATGGTCAGTATAAACAATCACTTTTGAACCCAACAGTTATTGCCTAAATTTATCAAAGGTGTACACCACATCTAACAACTCCTTCTCGGTGGTTGCGTAATTCATCTATGCAGGGTTCAAAACATGGCTAGCATAATAAACAACATGTAACAACTTCTCTCTCCGCTGTCCCAACACAGCCCCCACATCAATGTCGCTGGCATCACATATGATCTTAAACGGTAGAGACCAATCAGGGGCAATTACAATCGGTGCTGAAAATAATTTGTTTTTTAGTTTTTCAAACGCATCAACACACTCCTTATTGAACACAAACGCTTTGTCCTTGACCAACAAGGACGCCAATGGTTTAGCTATCTTGGAGAAGTCTCTTATGAACCTACGGTAGAAACCCGCATGGCCTAAGAAACTTCGAATACCTTTCTCGTTCACCGGTGGTGGTAACTTGGATATCACCTCCACTTTGGCTTTATCGACTTCGATCCCCTTGTGAGAGATCTTGTGACCAAGGACAATTCCCTCTTGCACTATAAAATGGCATTTTTCCCAGTTTAGGATCAAGTTACTTTCCTGACATCTCTACAAAACAAGTGAAAGGTTAGTTAAACAATGATCAAACGATGAGCCAAAAACAGAAAAGCCATCCATGAAGACTTACATATGCTTTTCGAGCATATTAGCAAAAATAGACGCCATGCATCTTTGAAACATTGCTGGTGCATTACACAGCCCGAATGTCATCCGTCTGTATGCAAAGAAACCGTATGGGCAGGTGAAAGCCGTCTTTTCTTGATCCTCCGGTGCAACCGCAATTTGGTTGTACCCGGAGTACCCATCCAAAAAGCAATAGTAGTCATGCCCAGCTAATCTCTCTAACATCTGGTCAATGAATGGCAACGGAAAATGGTTTTTTCTTGTGGCTAAATTTAGCCTCCTGTAGTCAATGCACACCCTCCAACCAGTGACCCTTCTAGTGGGAATCAGCTCATTCTTTTCATTAGTCACTACAATTGTACCTCCTTTCTTGGGGACCACATGAACATGACTTACCCATGAACTATCTGATATAGGGTGGATAAGTCCCGCATCCAACAACTTCACGACTTCCTTTCTTACTACCTCCTTCATAACGGGGTTTAGTCTCCTTTGGGGCTGCACAACCGGTTTGTGATCTTCTTCCATAAAAAATTTGTGCATGCAAACTGTAGGACTTATACCCTTGAGGTCTTCAATTTTCCACCCCATAGCACCCTTAAATTTTGTTAGAACTCCAATCAACTTGTCCTCTTGGACACTTTTCAAACTAGAGCTAATAATAGCGGGGCATTTTTCTTCAGTATCGAGGAACACGTATTTGAGATTCTCAGGAAGTTGTTTCAATTCTGAACTTTTTGGCTTTTCTTCATCACCTTCCAACAATATAGGTTGCCTTAAGTCTTCCCAACGATGTGGTCGGGATCCTCTTTGAAAAGGTTGAGTCTCCAACATTGCCACCACTTCCATGTCACTATCATCAACTTCTTTATCTTGGTTAAAAATTGACATGCTTAACACTCTCTCAAGAGGCAATTAGGTTACACTCTCCAGATGTTCATTCTGTACCACTTGCTCTAGTACTTGTATGTTCCTACTTGTGCAAAACTCCTCCTTATGCTTCATGGTATTCCTCGCATTAATTTTTAACTCCTCGTCATAAACCTCCAAGGTAAGGGTACCACCTTCCATATCTATCATGACTCTCCCGGATTCCAAGAATGGTCGGCCTAAAATCAAAGGGATTTCTTCATCTTCCGGCATTTCAAGGATTACAAAATCGACCGGAAACACAAACTTATCTACTTTCACTAGCACGTCTTAGACTACTCTGTAAGGTCGCTTAACCGAATGATCTGCAAATTGGAGAGTCATCCGAGTATCTTGAACTGCACCGATACCCAACTTTCTGTAGATGGACAAAGGCATGAGACTAATACTTACCCCCAAATCGATTAAAGCTCTTTTGAATGCCCTATCACCAATAGTGCACGGAATAGTAACCGCTCCGTTGTCCTTCTTCTTCACCAGAATCTTCAAACCCTGCAAAATAGCACTACAAGTTTCGGTTAGAATAATAGGTTTGGACTCACTGGTTCGCTTCTTAGCGATGATATCTTTCATGAATTTTGAATAAGTGGGCATTTGCTCAAGTGCTTCCAATAACGGAATATTCAGCTCTAACTTTTTAAATAATTCAAGGAACTTCTCAAAATTCTTCTCTCGCTGTCCCTTCTTTTTATTTCGTGATGGATAAGGTAGCTTGATCACCGGTTTCGTTTCTACAACTTTTTCTTTAGTCACTGGTGCTGGTGTTACCACTTCTTCTTCAACAACATCATTTTCTTTTATTTCCAGTTCCACTTCAATCATATGATCATCTAGCTCCGCTTCCTTTTCCTCAATTTGCTTGGATTTACCACTTCTTGTTATTACCGCCTTAACTTGGTGGTGATCTTTAGGATTTTGCACTGTAGCACTCGGAAGTGTACCCGGCGCTTGCGAACTCGCGAGTTGTTGAGCAATCTGACTCATCTGCACTTCAAGATTTTTAATAGATGCGCCAGTATTCCTTAAATTGCTCCTTGTCTCCTCTTGAAATTGTGAGCTTTGGGCAACCATCTTTTCAATGGCGACCTCCCAATCGGCTTTTCTAGGGGATTGTTGTTGCGGTTGTTAGTATTGAGGTTGGTATGGTGGTTGCTGATATTGTTGCTGCTCAGGTTGATACGGTTGTTGGCCTTGAACAGGCTTTTGCACATTTCCTTGCTGATCTTTCCATGAGAAATTTGGGTGATTTTTCCAACCGGGATTATATGTGTTGACATAAGGATTGTTCTGCCTCAACATATTAATTTGTTCCACCTGCTCTTGAGTTGTCACACAATGCACGGTAAAGTGCGGTCCACCGCATATTTCACAAGGTGGTGCTTGAACTGGTTCAACTTGGGCCACTGTCTGAGTTCCAATATTCATCTTCTTTAACCTTCTCTCTACCTCGGCGGTAATTTGGTCTTCCATTTTAACAACCTGATCAGCCAGCTTCAAATTAATCTTACCCTCCGGTTGGTTCACAGTGCAATCATACAACTCAAGATGCTCGTTGGCGGAAATTGCTTCTATGATCCTTTTGATACCAGTGGCTATTGAGAAGTTGGTTGAGCCACCGGTCGCAGTGTTAATAAGCTGTTTTGTTTTGAGTCGTAATGCATTCACAAAATTCTGCATCGGCTCGGTGGCGTCCATGTTATGAGTAGAACATGCCGTCAGACACCTCTTAAACCTCTTATATGCATCTCCTAAAGATTCCCCTTCTTTTTTTTTGAAGTTGACAATGTCATATCTTTTCCAAATAAATACTGAAGCAGGTAAATACTCGTTAAGAAACGCATTTCCGTCTCCTGCCATGTTGTGATACTCCCAGCTGGAAGTGAGTAGAACCATTCTTCCACATCATCAGTCAGTGTAAACGGAAACATAACCAGTCTCTTGGCTTCTTCGGAATGGCTTTTTAACTTCAAAGATGTGGTAATCGTTAGGAATCTTTGTAGATGCTTGTTTGCATCTTCATTGATTCTTCCTGCGAAAGGCTTGCTCTCCAACTGGCGAATAGTGGAAGGGTGTAGCTGAAAGTGTGCCACATTCACTGGTTGATTTACGATAGTCATCCGGTTTGGTTGAGCATTGGCCCCTCCATAGTCTCCCAAAAGTCTTTCAGGATGAGGTGGATTCCCAACCATTTGATCAGTTTCGGGTGTTGTCTCCCACTCAACTTCTGAATCACTATGCACAATTACAACCTCTTCTCTTTCTAGCAACAGAACGTCGGAGCCTGAACATGACCCTGCTAGTCTTTCAACTCTAGCTTTTCTCAGTCTTTCGTGCAATGCTCGCTCTGGTTCTGTATCAAAAGAATATTTAGCTGAGGCCTGACCTCGCATACACAGTTAGACAAACGTTAGATAATTTGAGCACAAAGATAATACTGCGAAAAATTAAAAAATTTAGTCGCAGAGCAACAAAATTTCTTTTGAATCTTAAAAACAACGTTAATTTGATAGTCCCCAGCAACGGCGCCAAATACTTGATCGATAAAATAGCAAGTGTACTATTTTATTCGATGTAGTAATAAGGGAAAAAGTCCCAAGTATCAATCTCGAGGACTGCGTAGTAATCAACAATTGTTTTAGTATTCAAAGGAACAAAAACACCTTGGGGTTGTTTGGTAACAGATTATAAGAACAAGTAAAATAACAAAAGTTTAGAGTAAAAATAAGAACGATGCTAGGGAAGTGGATAAATTTCTAGTAAAGACCTTAAAGAATTATTCTGAGATATTCGTTCCCAACCTTAATAAGTCAAATTTCAAAATCAATTTTCCCTAATTTCTTACTGAAAAACCCTTTGATAATTTTCCTATGCACTAATTCCTTAGTTGCACACGAAAATCATCAAGTAATAGTTCTGACATAAAAACACGCTACTACGGGGTATCCCCATTCCTAGGCAATATCAACCGTAGTGTTATTTTTCAAAAGCATTAGGTTGACTTTCCAGACCAAAACCTAATCGTAAATCAAATTCCATTTTCCAATATGAATTCGCATAAAGATCGTTGCAAAATAAAAGCTATAAGGTTAATGACATAAATCTCATATAATAATTCCAACAAAGGTCAATACATTGCAGTTTAGGACCACCCCCTAACAAATGGGGGTTTAGCCACTCATGTTCTTAATCAAAACAAATTCACTTAAAGATAAAAGGGAAAAAGTCATTACAATAAGAAATGGTTTCCTTGGATCATCAATTGCTTCCGCTCTTGATCGATCCTCGTTTGCCCGAAAAATCCTTCTTCCGTGTAACGATTCGATCCCCCAATTCCAAAGTAATCATGTATTTTCCAAAAAGAGGCTAATAAATCAAAATTCAAATTACATCACAAAATATCTAAAATGCCCTTCAAAACAGCTCACCTAGCATTAAAACATGAAAATCAACAAATTCACTATCAGTGGCCCTGAAACGGGCCGTGTCATGGGACACGGGTGGCCGTGTCAGGCTGCTGCTCAAAGGAAAAGGGCGTGTTCTTCTTCAAGGGCTGCAACACGGGTTGTAGCCCGATTGCTCAAAGAAGATCGACCGGAGCCCGAACACTCAACGAAATAATCGGAGCATGATTGCTCAGCGAAATAAATCGGAGCCTGAATGCTCAATGTAAAGAACGGAGCCTGAATGCTCAAAGAAGGTTGACCGGAGTCTGGACACTCTACAGACGAAGAAAAATTCATTATGGTATGAATACCACCTGAATTTGCCAAGATATTACCCATACGCATCTGACGACACTGCTGGGAGAAACAACACAAGTCGGGGTCTAGATACCACGCGGGAGCTACCATGGTCTGGATACCATGTGAGTTTAAAAATACCATCTCAAACTGCCGGAGCCTGAATATTACACGGACAAAATGACTCAAATGAAGTTTGTCAGAGCCTGGATACTCAATGACACATGAACACCCTTCTGCAATCAGAGTTTGCCGGAGTCTGGATACATGATGACATTGACCGTAATTTGAATACTCAACGGACAAAGAAAATATGTCTGACATTACCATGGTATGAACACCACAACTGTCTTTACCGGAGTCTGGGCACTTGACGGAAGGAGAAAAATATCAACAACTGGGGACTGACAGGAGTCTGGGTACTCGACAGACAGAAACATTCATCCCAAATACTCATCATGGTCTGACTACCAGATTAGTCCGAAAACAACAAAATCAGCTGAAATCCGATGACACTGCTGGGGAATAACGTAAGCCGGGGTCTGGATACCACATAGGCTAACCAAAAGCTATCATGGTCTGGACACCAAGAGCAAAAAGATCAATTCTCCGGGGAATACACTTGAAACACAGAGATAACAACCTGGCTTATGCTTAACATGCGTATGTTTGAAAACGGCGTAATGCTCCATATGAAATGGAAATGCTACGCGTTCGGGAGGATCTAATGCAAAAATGCAAATGCAAAAGAACCAACCCAGCAAAATAAATGCTAGGGAGAAAAGATACCCACTCCGCCGGGGAGAGAGAAGCACCCTGCCGGGGAGAGAAATCCGCACCGCTGGGGATCAAATCATATCCTGTCGAGGAAAATTCCTTGGATGGCCTTCTAGAATACAACTCTTCTGGGGAATTGAATAGCTCAGCTAGAACACAAGTAATTCTATGCTTAAATCAAACCCCTCCTGCTGAGGAAACCGTCCCTGCGGGAGAGATACGACCATCTACCGAGATGAACTTTACTCTGCTCGGGGAATCATCCCTGACTGGCATTCCCAAAAACTCTATCCTGCTTGGGGAGAAAATCCACTTTGCTTGGGATTATATCAAGTATCAACCTGTCTTGCTGAGGAATATCAGATACTCCTACTAGGAACTCCATTCTAAAGGGGAAATTCCACACTCCTATTCCACCACTTACTCTATCGAGGGAATCAGCACTACACTCTACTGGAGAAAATTTTGAATACCGACTCCGTTGGGGAAGGGCGTCACCGACGTTACCTTCGCTGGAGAAGAAAACTGGTTTACAAACCACCCTGCCGCTGAGGGAACCATTTCTATCTTCCTCTTCTGGGAACAAACTCCACCTGCTGGGGATTCAATTTCTCACGAAGACAAAGCTTTGTTCTGCTGGAGATACAACATTTCAAACTTGATGATTGGACTCTGCCGGGGTGAGGACACAACTCTGTCGGAGAGAAGGTGACCACTTCATTGGGGAAGCAAAATCTCTACTATGGGGAAGCAAAATCTCTACTATGGGGAAACAAACCTCTTTGTTGCTCATGTCTGACTGCATTTAACCTGTTGAGAATACCCGGCTGACAACAACTACCATTGGTCGCGACTTTGAACTACTGAGGATAAGGGAATCTCACTCGGCTGAGAATAACCCTGTTGACCTGTAACAAAGAAAAACACCAGAAATGTTCTATACGTGAAATGGTTACCTCAGTTACCATCCATGATACTTGCCGCTCAAGCAAAGTCAGCGCTTTCGTTATGCTCTGTATAGCCTCTTGCTTTTACCTGCAATGTTTACCAAAATAACAGACATTTCCCAAACAAAACAGTAAAATGGACAAGAAAAAGAAAGCTCTTTGTCTGAAGTGAATACTTTACTGATGAAGGGCCTGTAAATAGGCGAATTACAATTCAGACGCAATTCCTGAAAAGAGGTAATTGCTCAAAAAACAAGAAAACAAATAAAATACAGATGTCGGTAATGTGGAAACAGACAACTACCATGTGTCGATTCGGCTATGACCTGTATGTCTTCGATGTTCCCCACGTTTCGTCTTTTGACAAGACTGACTGGACTGATTCCTTTCCTTCGGGATAACTGCTCACAAGCTTACAGATCGAACGCAGACTGTGATCATTTTCTTTTTAAATCCCTAATTTTTTCCTGAATCGCCCTTTCGGGTTTTTAATCTACCGGGATACCCATTTTTGCCAAAGTTGCCTTTTCAGGTTTTCAACTTTGCGGGTTCATTATTTTTTCTTTTATCCCTAATTTTTGCCCGAACCTTTTCTTTTTATGGTTCGCCGGGATGCCCATTTTTTCCTGGACTCTTCTTTTTTTCCTGTCCAGCGGGTCTCTTTAAGAAAAGTAGTTTTTAACCACGTCCGCATTCACAGGGGACGAAAAATCTTCACCATCCATGGTAGATAGCAATAAGGCTCCACCAAAGAAAACCTTTCTTACCACATAAGGACCTTCATAGTTAGGAGTCCATTTTCCCCTGTGATCTATCTGAGGAGGAAGGATCCTTTTCAACACCACATCACCTGTCTGGAAGCACCGAGGATGCACTTTCTGATCAAAGGCTTTATTCATCCTACTCTGGTACAAACAGCCATGCGCAATAGACGCCAATCTCTTCTCATTAATCAAACTCAGTTTATTCAACCTGGTTCGCACCCATTCAGCCTCGTCAAGCTTTACATCCGACAATACCCTTAAAGAAGGAATCTCAACTTCTAATGGCAAGACTGCTTTCGTACCATACACTAGTGAGAAAGGAGTTGCCCCGGTTAACGTACGCACCAAAGTACGATAACTGTGAAGAGCAAAAGGCAACATCTTGTGCTAGTCTTTGTAGGTCACAACCATCTCCTGCACAATTTTCTTGATATTCTTATTAGCTGCCTCAACAGCGCCATTCATCTTCGGATGATATGGAGAAGAATTTTGATGTTCAATCTTGAAACCCTGACACAGTTCCTTCATCATTTTGTTATTCAAATTGGAACCATTATTCGTAATGATTCTCTCAAGAATTCTATAACGACAAATGATGTCCTTCTTTATGAATCGGGAGACCACCTGCTTCGTGACATTGGCAAAGGACATTGCTTCTAGCCATTGCATGTGCGTTGGCGTTAGTGCCAAAAGAACCCTCGTGGACTTCCTCCATCAACATGTTTGTTTCAAGTTCATCAACACAACGCAGCAAGACCATGTCAAAGTTTCTCCTGTAGAGCACATCGTCCTTGTTAAGATAAAATTTTCCAGCTAACCTCCTCAGAGTCTTCTAATCTTTACTGGATGCCCCAGATGGGTACTCCTGAGTCTTGAGAAAATGCTTAATATCGAAATACCAAGGCTTTCCATCAGATGCTTTCTCAACGGCAAACACAAAAGTAGGTCTATCATGACGCATGATGGTGATAGGAGGAGTTTCATTCAAGAAATTCACTTTGTACATCGAGGATAGCATGGCCAAGGCATCCGCCATCTGATTCTCAGCCCTCGGCATATGATGGAACTCAACTCTATCGAAGAAAGGCAGCAGTCTCCTTGCATAATCTCTATAAGGCACCAGGTCGGCCTGACGAGTTTCCCATTCTCCTTTGATTTGGTTAACGAATAACGTTGAGTCACTGTACACATCCAGATTCTTAATCCTCATATCAACGGCCTCTTCTAAACCCATAATACAAGCTTCATACTCAGCTTTATTATTGGTGCAGGCGAATTTCAATCGGGCGGTGAACGGTATATGAGAACCGTGAGGAGTAGTAATGATAGCCCCGATCCCGCTACCATATGAATTAACCGCTCCGTCAAAAACCAATTTCCACTGAGATTCTTTCTCAGGACCCTCGTTAGGTAAAGGCTCATCACAGTCTTTCATCCTCAGAAACATAACATCTTCATTTGGGAAGTCAAACTTCATCGGCTGATAATCCTCAATCAGCTATTCCGCTAGATATTCTGACAGAACGCTTCCCTTAATGGCTTTCTGGGAAACGTACTGAATATCATACTCTGTTAACACCATTTGCCAACGGGAAATCCTTCCGAAGAGTGCTTGTTTTTCAAAGACGTACTTGATTGGATCCATCTTTGAAATAAATAGGGTTATGTGGTTTAACATGTACTGCCTCAAACGCTTAGCGGCCCAAGTGAGTGCACAACATGTTTTTTCCAGCATCGAGTACCTCGACTCACAATCAGTGAACTTCTTACTTAGGTAGTAGATGGAATGCTCTTTTCTACCTGACTCGTCCTGTTGACCGAGCACACATCCCATTGAATTCTCAAGAACCGTGAGATACATGATCAGTCATATCCCTGCAACTAGAGGCATGAGTATTGGAGGTTCCTGCAGATATTCTGTTATTCTTTCGAATGCCTTCTAGCCATTTTCATTCCACCTGTCCGTTTGATCTTTTCTTAGCAATTTGAATATTGGTTCACAAGTGGCTGCAAGATGAGATATAAACCTTGCAATGTAGTTTTATCTCCCTAGAAAACCACGAACTTCTTTTTCCGTTCTCGTCTCAGGCATTTCTTGTATAACTTTTATTTTGGAAGGATCTACCTCAATACCCTATTCACTGACAATGAAACCCATCAACTTTCCAGATTTCACCCTGAAGGTGCACTTGTTAGGATTCAGCCTCAGCTTGAACTTCCTCAGCCTTTCAAATAATTTCATAAGATCGACCAGATGTCCCTCCTCCGTCTACGACTTAGCAATCATGTCATCAACATTGACTTCTGATCGATAAAATAGCAAGTGTACTATTTTATTCGATGTAGTAATAAGGGAAAAAGTCCCAAGTATCGATCTCGAGGACTGCGTAGTAATCAACAATTGTTTTAGAATTCAAAGGAACAAAAACACCTTGGGGTTGTTTGGTAACAGATTATAAGAACAAGTAAAATAACAATAGTTTAGAGTAAAAATAAGAACGATGCTAAGGAAGTGGATAAATTGCTAGTAAAGACCTTAAAGAATTATTCTGAGATATTCATTTCCAACCTTAATAAGTCAAATTTCAAAATCAGTTTTCCCTAATTCCTTACTGAAAAACCCTTTGATAATTTTCCTACGCACTAATTCCTTAGTTACACACGAAAATCATTAAGTAATAGTTCTGACATAAAAACACGCTACTACGGGGTATCCCCATTCCTAGGCAATATCAACCGTAGTGTTATTTTGCAAAAGCATTAGGTTGACTTTCCAGACCAAAACCTAATCGTAAATCAAATTCCATTTTCCAATATGAATTCACATAAAGATCGTTGCAAAATAAAAGCTATAAGGTTAATGACATAAATCTCATATAATAATTCCAACTAAGGTCAATACATTGCAATTTAGGACCACCCCCTAACAAATGGGGGTTTAGCCACTCATGTTCTTAATCAAAACAAATGCACTTAAAGATAAAAGGGAAAAATTCATTACAATAAGAAATGGTTTCCTTGGATCATCAATTGCTTCCGCTCTTGATCGATCCTCGTTTGCCCGAAAAATCCTTCTTCAGTGTAACAATTCGATCCCCCAATTCCAAAGTAATCTTGTCTTTGCCAAAAAGCGGCTAATATATCAAAATTCAAATTACATCACAAAATGTCTAAAATGCCCTTGAAAACAGCTCAACTAGCATTAAAACATGAAAATCAACAAATTCACTATCAGTGGCCCTGACACGGGCCGTGTCATGGGACACGGGTGGCTGTGTCTGGCTGCTGCTCAAAGGAAAAGGATCTGTTCTTCTTCAGGGGCTGCAACACGGGTCGTGTTGTGTGACAAGGGCACCCGTGTTGTACTTCTGTTCTCCCATTTCCTCTTCTTATCTTGGCCGTGTCATCCATGCATGACCCTCCTGACACGGGCCGTGTTGTGTGACACGGGCGCCCGTGTCAGGCTTCTGATTTCCACTTCTTCAGCTTTTCTTTGTCCCCGAAATGGTCCAGAATTTTTTTACCACTTCCTGCTCAAAACACACTAAAAACAAACAAATCAAATGCACCAGCGGCATAAAATGATATAACCTTAAAATAAGACTTTCTCAAGGGCAACTGAAAATAACTATGAAAACATAAACAAAAGACGCGAAAACGAATGAAAATATTGCAGAACCAACGACACGCACAGTTTGAAAAACATAATTAAAACCCACTGATAAACTTCCACCTCATGATGAATCATATCATGAAACAAAGAGACCATCGTCCGCTGATAAGTTGCCCCTGCATTTTTCAATCCAAAGGGCATCACCTTATAGCAAAAAGTCCCCCATGGTGTGATGAAAGTAGTTTTCTCCATGTCCTCTGGGGCCATTTTGATTTGGTTATACCTAGAGAAGCCATCCATGAACAAAAACACAGAATACTGAGCAGTGTTATCAACCAACACATTGCTATGGGGGAGCGGGAAATCGTCTTTCGGGCTCGCTTTATTCAGATCTCGATAGTAAATGCACATCTTGACCTTTCCATCCTTTTTAGGCACAGGAACAATATTAGCGACCCACGGAGGGTAATTCGTGACAGCAAGAAACGTAGCATTCAACTGCTTTTGAACTTCTTCTTTGATCTTGACTGCCATGTCAGGCATTGTCCGTCTCAACTTTTGCTTGACTGGCGAGCATTCTTCTCTGAGAGGTAACCGGTGTACCACAATATCTGTATCCAGCCCAGGCATGTCTTGGTAAGACCAAGCGAAGATATCCTTATACTCACAGAGCATTTCAACCAATCTTCTATTGACACTGTCTTCCAATGCAGCCCCCACTTTAACCTCTTTCTTGTCATCCTTGGTACCCAGATTGATAATCTCAATATCCTCCTGATGAGGTACAATAACCCTTTCCTCCTAATTGAGAAGTCTGGCTAACTCTTCGGGCAGTTCACAGTCTTCGTCAGTCTCATCTTCAGCTTAATAAATGGGATTATCAAAGTCATACAAAGTCATAGCTGAACCTGAATCGATGGCATCTGATAAAAAAGACCTGCATGAGGATGTTATGTTTATTATGCGATGCAACAAACAAACACATTGCCATTTTTCTGTTTAGTATAAATGCAACACAAAAACAAGAAAAACAGGGATCACAATATTTGAATGCGAAACATCTTTTATTTAATGATAAATTGCAAATAACAAGAAGGCCCCACAAATGGGTCACTACGTCTAGGGCAGAACGCAGGACTGAACATAATCAAAACAATGAACATTACTCTGTAGCAGTAACATGAATGACTTCTTCGGTAGTCCAGTTGCACAGCTTCTTGACGGGAGTACATGGACGAATCCACGCATCCATGTCGCAGTCACTGTCACCTTCATCGTCTTCAACGACATTGATCCTGTCAAATATCACACCATTACTGGTGAACTGCACAGGTCCCCTGTATCTTGGAATCTGAGAAGAACTTGAGGGTTTGTATCCCAGGCCGAACTTGTCCTGCTTGACAGGAACATAGAGAACTTGGCCCCACTACTGAGACGAGCCGGATTCTACGATAGCACGGGCTTCCTTGAGCGACGACATCGAAACCTCTGGGCCCTTGGCTTTTACAGGAGAATTTCCCTAAATCTGAACAGTTTCAAATGCCTGGCAGAGCGTTTCGTGGATCTCACCATCCACTTCTACATACTTGAAGGACGACAAATGGCTAACCATAATGTCCTCTTCACCGCACACGGTGGCTGTCTTCCCTTCCACCATATATTTCAGCTTTCGATGCAACGTTGAGGTAACTGCCCCAGCAACATGTATTCATGGTCGGCCAAGCAAACAACTGTATGCCAGCTGGATATCCATAATATAGAAAGTTGCATCCAAGATCTCTGGCCCTATCTGAATAGGTAGCATGATCTCTCTAAACACTGATCTCTTAGATCCATCAAACGCCCTCACGACCAGATCGCTGGGTGTGCACAAAAAACCTTGAATGTCCAACTTCATCAATGCCTTCTTCGGAAGCACATTGAGGGATGATCACGTATCAACTAAGACATGTGACATCAGAGACCCTCTACACTCCAACGATATGTGCAGAGCACGGTTATGGTTCCTCCGAGCAGGAGTCAGATCCAAATCAGTAAAGTCGAGACCATTACCGGCATTCACATGAGCTACTACCCCTTCCAACTGATTAACAGAAATCTACTGGGGTACCTATGCTGCATTCAAGACTTTCAGTAGAGCGTTGCGATCCGCCTCCGAACTCATCAACAATGACAGGATATAAATTTTCGAAGGAGTATGATTCAAGTGATCCACAATTTTGTAGTCACTCTTGCAAATTAATCTCATAAATTCCTCTGCGTCGTTTGAAAGATCATCAGTAACAACCTGGGGTTGGACATTCTCTTCAATCACAGCCTTACACTTACCCCTGTCATTCACATCAGCAATAATATCTAGTGGAGGGAAGACCCTACCACTTCTGGTAATACCTCTGGCACCAACTATGTTCTCAACCGACGAACTTCCGCTTGCAGACTCAGTCCATTCTTGCTTCTTCCCGTTACAGAACACCTCTCCCCCATAGTTCCATGGGATAGCTCTAGTGCTCTCGTACGTCATGGGTCTTGGTACGATAATGGTCATCGGAGCTGGCCTAGCAGGCGCTAAAATATTGAGAGTCCAGTATGAAAAGGAAATAGTAGCAACTTCGTTTCCATCATTACACCACTCTTTCACGACATCTTCTTTCACGACTTTATCAAACTGCAAACAACCCTCATCAATCATTCTCTGAATACCCTTCTTCAAAAGATCACAGCCCTCAGGTTACGCTTCACATTCTGAGCAGTCAGCAGAACAACCAGGAAATACCCCTTTCTTCAACAGACAACCCTTCATAAAACCCAGTAGAGTCTTCAAATTTTCAACATCTGTTATCAGATTCAACTTGTCACCCTCAATAATGGCATTGGTTCCGGCCACACCATGATTTAGAATCGGATTCTGAGTCACATTAGGCCCCTCATTGGTGAAATTGATAGCTTTAGAATCAAGCAAGTTCTGTACTTTATGCTTGAAAGCATTGCAACGTTCAATATCGTGCCCTGGAGCACCCGAATGAAAATCACAATGAGCGTTCGCATCGTACCCAGCAGGTGGTGGACCAGTGAGAGGAGCCAAGGTCCTCTTCTGAACCAACTGTAATTGCAGTAACCGTTGTAACAACTAAGAATACGGCATAGGAGGATTCATAAATTGCCTATTAGCCGTTCTTTTCCTAGCAACATAAGGTCGCTGAACATTGCCTTGCTGATGAGCTGTAGCCGAGATATCTATTGTAGCGACTTGTTGAGGATAACGGGACTAAGCTCTACCCTTACCCTTGTGTGAGATAGCATTTGCATCCCCCTCCTTTCTCTTGGGGTTTGCAGAATATGGCTTTTTCGTTCCTCCCTATGAGGATTCACTACCATTCGGAATCTTACCAGACTTGATTCCACTCTCCAATCTTTCGCCAGCGATTACCAGATCAGAAAACCCTGCAGAAATGCAGCCTATCAATTTCTCAAAATAGACTCCAGGTAACGAAGCCATGAAGAAGTCTATCAACTCCCTTTCAACCAACGGAGGTTGCACTCTTGCAGCCAGATCCCGCCACCTTTGGGCGTATTCCTTGAAACTCTCAGAATTCTTCTGTGACAAGCTCTGCAATTGTACCCGATTGGGTGTCAGATCACTATTATATTGATAATGACGCACAAAAGCCTCATCCAATTCTTTACAGCTACGAATATGGGTTCTCTCAAGCCCCATATACCATTTCAACGAAGCCCCTGCCAGACTATCCTGGAAGAAATGCATCAGCAGCTTTTCATCACTGGAATAAGCAGACAATTTCCTGAAGTATGCCCGAATGTGTACTCTAGGACAAGTCGTCCCTTTGTACTTATCAAAATCGGGCACCTTGAATTTTGGAGGAATCCTGACCCCAGGAACAAAACCAAGATCAGACATATCCATGCCCAAAGAGTTATGATTCTCAAACGATTTCATCTTCTCCTCAATCAGTTCGAACCTTCAGTCAGCGTCAGCCGGCAAACCACCCTCTAGATCTTTCACAGAAAATGTATCATTCTGATTATCCTCCCAATGAGGCCCAGCAATCCCGTGCACAGTGCACACACTACCATTACCAGCAATATTACCATTCTCACCAGCAACTCCTTCGCCCGAAGGTACAACAACAGTAGGGATACCCTGAAGAATAGACCCACCAATCGGAGGATGAACAACACCAGCTCCTCCATGCAAAACACCGTCTTCATCAACCTGTGCTATCAATGGTTGGACCAATGTTCTCAACTGTTCCTGCCCACTGGCAACAGTCTGCATCAGTTCCATGAATTGGGCCATGCGAGCCCTGACCTCCTGCAATTCTATCTGAACCTGATCCATCACTTTCTGCTGATTCCCTCGAGTAGAATACTTGTGGAAACTGAACTCCTCAATCCTGAACTAAAGAAAACCAAGCAGAGATAAGAACACAAGGCCACCAAGAACAACCTGCGATGCAAATGAGAATGCAAGATGCAAAATGCAAACATGTCTATGTATGCACAGGGAGATCTTCCCCCTTGGTTCCGGTTTCAATAAACAAGAACAACAGAGATGGATAAGAACACCATAATAAATCTTCTCATATATCAAGTAAAGCTAAAACAATACAACCAAAATGAGAAATATCTGCATACAAAGAGGTATTGATCTCATCCAACATCTTTGGTGATGATCAAGATACAAAAGCAAATGAAACTACAAAAGATAAGACTCCTAGTAGCCATGATCTCTACACCACTCCTGAGACTCCTCAAGCATCTCCTTCGTGTCAGGATGGTCTGGTCTCTCCATCGACTCTCGGATAAGGACATCCCTCTTACGTATCACATCCCAAAGATAATTACAATGGTCCTCCCAAGCATCTTCGCAAAAGGCATCTTCAAGCCTAGGTTTCTTCACCTCTGCCCGAATCTTGAATTCATCAAGTGCTGACAATGTCTCTTGGTATTTCTGCTCGATCGTACTTCTGCGGAACGTTTCTAGCAATACCTCTCTCTCCTTAGCCTTGAATTGCACTTTCAACTTATCGACCTGAATACGAAGCTGATCTTCTCTACTCTTGTTGGCGGTCAAGGTAGCATTCCATTTCTCATTGAATTTGGATATCTTTAGATAGGCTCTATCTAAATCCTCCTTCTTACTCCTCAGAACATCACAAGTGTTCTTCAGATCAAGACCGACTTTCTTCCGTGCTTGTACCTAATCAACGAGTTCTTCCTTCAACTTAGTCAATAGTTCTGCATTTGTTTTGGCTAAATACACAGCTTCGCCCTTATCATGCTTTAGCTGACTGATTTCCTGCTTTAACTCTTCATTCTCTTTGTGCAGCTCTTCCTTCTCTGCCCAAAGCTTGGTATATCTCAGGATAGACGGTTGTAGGCGGCTCAATGACTAAAGGATATAATGGTGCTTCCACAGGAAACAACAATAATACCTCTTCAACCCTCTTCTGAATCCAATCCAAGTATGGATCATAGGCTCTCCAATCTCCTTTGCCCAAAGAAAGTTTTCCCTTCTTGTGAATCTTACCCCAAGCATCCACGAATCGGGCCGAGATACAAGGATCAACTACACCTGAGAAGTACAGAGATTCCTGCACTACTTCTTCTTTAGGAGGTCCTTTCAAATCATAATCGAACTGTCTCACAGCAAGAGAAGGATAATAATTGATACCGTCTTTTCTCCCTATCAAGGGCACATTAGGAAAGCTACCACAACTGAAGATAAGCTCACGACCCAGCAGGTCCCGATTGAACCCGACGATATTCTTCTCCGTTAAACCCATAAGCCTCTTCGACCATTCATATGAGTTCGCGGAATCCACAAAAGCTCCAGAGCGAGGAAGGTGATCAACGAATCACTTATGCAACAGCGGTGCACAACAAGAAACCATCTTTCCTCTTCTTTTCTCGTTTTTATAATGCACTGAATGATACAAGTCTCCTAGGAGAGTAGGTACGGGATTCTTGGAAGCGAAGATATGAAAAGCATCAAAATCCACAAAGTCCGGTATATTGGGAAACAACACAATGCCATAAACACAAGAGCCCAGATAGCACTGAAAACCACCTAACAACCCTTGTCAGCATACTCTCGGGCTTTGTTGACCAGGAAGAGTAAAGTAAATCCGGAAACCCCATTTCTACTGATAACAAGATCTGGCAAATCAGAGGCGCTCAAATAAAGAGCGGCGGACAGCTTCTCGAGATTAGGTTTTTCCTCAGAGCTGAAGAAAGGCACTTTGTTCAGAATCGGAACACCTAAGATGTAAGCAAATTCCTCCAAAGTCGGAACCAACACATAGTCTGGAAACGTGAAGCACCTCAGTGGAGGATCATAAAACTGCAACAGAGTATGAATAGCTCCGTGCTCATAAGTCGTAAGCTTACGGACAAACTTCAGAATCCCCTCATATTGTTCTCTGAATTCCATCCAATGTGTTATCTCAGTGTTCTGATTAGAGCGGAGCTCTGGTTGAATTCAATGAACGGCACAGCTGCGAATTTGAGCATTGGATACCTTGATCCCATGTGTGCATTTGCATAATCATTTTTCATTTAACATTGCATGTTTATGTGTGCTACAGACTTTTGAAAAAACCAGGGTTGGTTGAAGGCCAAGTTTCCTGAAAAAACCCATCCCTCTCACATGTGGGTTCTAGTCTTGAAAGGTACGACATCCTATGCGAGCTGTCAGCGTCACAGACTTTTGAGAAATGATGATACGTTCACCATTTCTGGTTTGGCATCATAGTCTAACAAAGCAGCCTCACTTAGCTGACTTCCCAAATGAACGGTCTCCAGAGCCGATAGTTTCTCTAAGTCAAAATTCCCTCAACTGCACCAGACGTGCAGGATAGAATATTTCCAAAGAAAAACCTCCTCTGAATATGAATTTAACGTGAGCTATTGCGCATCCAAATGCCACACAAGCTCCCGCTAATCTGCACTATAATCCTATGTGTATACTCAAGCCCAGGTTCGGCTTATCTCTTGGTGGAACAACCCAACCCACAGCACAGTAGCAGCAAAAATGCAAAATGCAATAATATACAAAAGATAATGTACATAAAGCAAAAACTGCACAAAAGTAAACACCCAAAGACGTAACAAACAGGCGCTAGGAGTGACTCACATAGGGAACCATCACAGTCCCCAGCAGAGTCGCCAGCTGTCGCAACTGCGAAAAACACCCGACAGAAAAACAGAAGAGTCGCCACCTTTCTTTATTTATCCCAAAGAGAGGGAAAGGAAACGATCGGAAAAACCTAACGAAAAATGGAAAGACAAGGTCATCGCAACCAAGTCCTGGATTCGGGAGTCGGTTATGCAAGGGGAAGGTATTAGCACCCCTCACGTTCGTCGTACTTAACGGGATCCACGCTTGTTGTCTAACTAAGGGTGCGCTTAACTATCTACGCTACGGGCATGCGGAACAAAAGAAAAGAAAAAGAGAGACTCGGAAAAGCATCTCTGCTCTGTGCCTACGTATTCCCTCGTGCAATGGGAAAGTCAGAGTCAACGTAGTTCGGGCTACACGAAAGATCAGAGCAAACGTAGTTCGGGCTACACAAAACCACGGGTTGATTAAGTGTTTTAATCGAGTAGGGTTAAACCTCCGTTCTAGCAGTTAGGGACAAAGCCTATTTGCGGTAGAACCGAAGCTTAACAACACTCTTTTCTAAAGAAAAAAAAGCTTCTGATTAATCCCGGAGGAGAAAGGTTTGAATTTTGTTTGTGTTTTTTAGTAAAGTGAATTAATTCGGTTTTTGATTCACGTTGCACTAAAGACTATGACATGGAGGCGAATGCGTCGTATATCGCCCCCAAACGGGACGTACACTAAACACTCTAGATAAGCGAGAGGAGAACCCTCACTCATCATTCCCCATGTAGCTTAAGGCTCATAGTGCGCAATGTTTATCGCCTTTATTAGATGAATTAGAATTGTTTGAGATGAGAAAGAGAGACGCACAGAAGGTCTAAGGGAAACTCGGCCCTAACATTGTCATGCAAAGTGGTCCTAAAGTTCGGATGAAAAGGGGGAACATCTACCCTAATGTTAGCATGCTTGGATTGAACACCTAATGACTCTCCTACTCCCATCCTAAACGGAGGGACTAGGAACCCTATGGGGATCATGGCAAAAAGCACAAGAAAGCACCAAGTAAATTCAATCAAAAGTAAAGAATGCAAACATGAAAATGCAACACTTAGAATGGTGGGAGGGAGGAAAAATGTGTGGGGCAGCAGCTGCCACAAGCGCGTCTCGACCTCAACAGCGATGCAAAATGATGCAAACATGGGAAGAAAAACAAGAGATGAAGGCACATAAACATGCATACAAATGCTCACTTCGAACCACATACACAAGCATGCAAACCACAAACAGTGACAAATATCCAAAACATTTCAATCCTAATGCATCACACTGATCTATGATGATTCGAATCGAAATGTTACGCAAACAAGCAAATAAAATAGCAAATATGACATTCTGGCACAGTGTTAATCGGTTAACACATACTGTTAATCGGTTAACCTGTATAAAACATGTGAACATTTGGAAATTTGTATGTGTTAATCGGTTAACACCAGGCATTAACCGGTTAACACCCTGAAAACATTGAAAATTTTGAATATTTGAATTGGTTAAACGGTTAACACTGTGCCAACAGCAGAAAAACAGCAAACAAAATCACTTCTAGCACCAAAACAGCTTATCCAAGGTTCCAACAGATCAACTTATCAATTAAGCACGAAATTAACAACAGAAAACAGAGATCCAACAGCATGGATACACAATTACACAACAATATCACAATCCGAACGGATCAAAATCAACCAAAATTCAATCGAATATGAAGATTAACATGATAAGCTCAAAAATTAAATCGGATCGAGAATTCCAACCTTCGAAGCGGAGATTTGCTTCAGTAAGTGTTGATTAACTGAATTTGAGCAGATCCAAGCGAAATTATCCGGAAATCTTCAAGATCCACAATAATTCTTGCAAGAGGAATGAATATCAAACACTTTTAAGCCAAATTACTCCAAATAAGCACTTCCAACTCAAGCTCCAAAATCAGATCTCAATTTGCACGAAAATTGATTATGAAAATTGATCCAATGATGATGTTAGATGGAGGTTTATGCTCAAGAATCCATTGATTTCAATGAAAAATCAATGAATCCAAAGGATGAAGAGCTTTGAGTGAGGGTTTTGGAAATGGAGAAGTTGAGAGAAACTTGAGAGCTCAAGAATGAATTCTGAAAAATAAATTGAATTATGAGATATTGGATGGTTTGGTTTGGAGTAAATCACTTAAGTACTCTCTTGGTTTGGATCCAAAGCTAGGTTTGGGAATTTGGATTAGAAGTCAAGGTTTGGAATGAGGAGTGGGCATTTGGAGGAAAATCCAAATTTTAAAGAGGTTATAGATACTTACCACATGCAAAATTTGAATTTCCAAGGCCAGAAATTGGGCCCCAAGTGCAATTGGCTTGCAAAATCACGTACAGGGCAAAATCTGCTTTGGTTAACCGGTTAACCATATGCGTTAATCGGTTAACACTATTAAAATTTCAAATTTGGGTTGATTCTCCAATGGTTAATCGGTTAACCATATTGTCGCTACTGCGAAAATCGAGGCCGGCAATGATAGAAGAGTTGTCACCGTGCGTTATTTATCCCAAGATAAGGAAAGGAAACGCTCAGAGAAAACCTAACGAAAAGAGGGATAAAATCGGTCATCACAACTAAATCTCGGGTTCGGGAGTCGGTTACGCAAAGGGAAGGTATTAGCATCCCTCATGCCCGTCGTACTCGACGGGATCCATGCATGTTATCTATCTAAAAGGGTGACTAAAACTATCTAACTACAGGCTTGAGGACAAAAGAAAAAAGAAGTGACTCGGCAAAGCAATGACGCTTTGTGCCTACGTATCTCATCTGAAGTGAGAAGTCAGATTCAATGTAGTTCGGCTAACTACGGGTGAAAGGGGGGAAGGTTGCTCGCCAAGACATCGCGTCTTGTGCCTACGTACTTTCATCTGGTATGAAAGATCAAAGCAAACGTAGTTTGGGCTAAAAGGGGACACATGTTTATTCAGCAGTTTTTTAGGCCCGAGTAGGGTTAACAAAGAGTTCTAGCAGTTGGTGTATGCAGCTCGAGCATGGGAGACTTAGGAATTACCATTTGCGGTAGAACTAAGAGTTAACAACATTCTTGTTTACAAAAAAGTTTTCCTTATTAAGATCCCGAAGGATGAAAAAGGTTTGAAATTTTTTGTGGTTTTTAGAGAAGAAGTGTTTTGAATTGGAGTGTTTATAATACATGTTGTACCAAAGTCTAGAACCTAGGATCGAATGCATCGCATATTGCCCTAAGGACGTATACTAAACATTCTAGGCAATTGAGACGTGGCCCCTCAATCACCATTTCCCAAGTATAAGGCTTATGGCACAACATCCATTATCTTTATTAAGTGTTTTATGATTGTTTTGAGATGAGAAGAGAAAGGACACTAAAAAGGGGACTAAATTCAAGCCTAAAGTTGTCATGCAATGGTGGTCCTAAGATTGAGATAAAGGAATGCTACCTAATGTTATCATACATGGTTGAGATCCTAAAGTCTATCATAATCTCTCTTGAACAAGATAAATTAGAGGTCCTAGGGGAAAGAAACAACAGGAAACAGAATAAGCATACAAGAATGTAAACACGAAATGCAAATGAGGGAGGAAATTGTGTGGGGTAAAGACCACCACAAACTCATCTCAACCTCAAATGACAATATGATAAATGCAAGAAATAAAGGAACAAGAAATGCATCAATCGAAACACACAAGAGCACCAAAAAGTGGGATGATATGGCCTAAACCAAACAATATCAACCACAATGCCACAATGCAAAACAACATGAAAAGAACAAAGGAAAGAACCCTAACTCAAAGAGGGGTTAGAACAAAATAAGAAAAACAGCAAGGTATTCCCAAATATCATTCAACCAAGGCATCATCATGATTTGTGCAAAAAGATGCAACAAAAGTGTCCTCATGGTTCACCATTCAATTCATGTTTCAAACACCTCCAAAGGAGGGAACTTAGATAAGCCTAAATGGTGTTCCAAAGTCCTTGGACAGCAAGGTGAATGAAGTAAAAGTTCTCAAAAGAGAAAGAAAGTAAACAACAAGGAAATGCAAGCAAAATCCCAAAAGAAAGCAAGCTTGTTCCACAATGAAACCCTAATTGGAAACTCAAAAGTTACCAAGCAAATGAACAAGCAAAACCAAATGTTATGACCTAAAACTGAGCAAGCACCATCCTTAACATGTTAACAACATGAATCAATAGCCATTGAGAGCTCAAAGGATCCAAAAATGTCATATCCAAGTCAAACTAGGTCAAGGTGTATGTTTGAACCTCCCTTTAGGGTAACTTGACTTGCAAGTTACTCTAAAAATAGGAAAATGATTCAAAAATTAACAAATAAAATGCAAAAAGCTCATAAGTGGGCTGGGAAACAGAGGCCAAAAGATTGCAATCAAAATCACTTCACATCGTCACCATAGAAATTGATTCACAAGGGTGCCCCATTGTGAATGAGGATTGTTTAGGGTCAACTAAAAGGCAACAAAAGTCAACTCAAAAGTCAACCAATCAGAGGAAAAATGGTCCTAAAAAATTCTTCAACTCATCATTGATATGAGGATTGAATTTCATTCATTAGATCAAAATGAAGTTAGAGAAATTAAATCAAGAGCATAACATGTGAAGATTTAAGTTACATAAGACACTTCCAAAGTTAAATCCCATTTTTAACTGAAAAATAAATCATAAAATAAAATAAAAATTTCTAAAAATAAGAGGACATCTAAAAGATTCTAAAACATATTTTTTTGGGATTTTATGACCTTTTGAGTTATTTTAAAATAATTAAAATCTCAACAGAAATAAAATAAAACAAAAAGAAAATAAAATAAAATAACAAATGAGCTGGGGGGTGCAGATAGCCGCCCAGAAGCGCTGCAAATCACTGGGCTTCACAAAGGGGGGCGCTAATAGCAACCCAGCCCATCAGAAAAACAAAAAATAAAATAAAACGTGTGAATCTAGTGGTACACGGTCAACCAAGGCTTATGGTGGGATTCATCCAGACGCGTCTGATCTATTGGTATGCACATCCAAGGCTTCATATCCAAACACATGGATCAACCAATATAAATGAAATAAAAAACTGAATTAAATGTGCTAAGGTTTGTGCAAGCAAAAAGAGAACATGGTAGGTCTTAATCCTGACCACTGAACTGAAAAATAAAAGGATCCAACGCGTGCCAATGAGACACCTCATCATCCTCAACCTTTTAAAAAGGGAGAAAGGGAGGGATGTACCAGGGGGTGGCCGGAGCCACCTCCGGTCATCTTCTTCCTCAAGACCGGCCACCGTGGGCACGCAGGCATGGATAAACATCACCAAAATCAACAAATTTCATACCAAAATTCATCTACTCGACACCAGGAACATGAATCAATCATTGGTTTAGCATAAAACCTCATGAATACTCCAAACCGTGCAAAACAAGCTTGGTGCTCAAAACATAAAACATCATAAACAGCCACAAAATGATACCAGAAATGATCTATGCAGCAAGAGGATCACAAATATATAACAATGGCGCAAAAACAAAGTTTAAACAGTGAGAAAATTTGAAAAGAAAGAAACCTAAAATAAAGCTTCCAAAGTGCTCAGTGTGTGAGTAAAGCTTGCAATAAACCAACCAGAAACTTTCAAGGGACCTCAAGGAATGTTTTAAGATCTTTAGTTTTGGTTGAAACTCAGTGGAACTCAAAACACGATTTTGACTTGTTCACCACTTTTTCTCAATGCTCTCTCACTCAAACTCTCACCAAAACGTGTTCTGAAGGTATGAGAATGTTCTTGAGATTAAATATGTTGGATTCAGATCAAGAATAGGCCCAATTCTGTTCCCTTTAGCCCAATTTGATTTTCACTTTTTTCACTTATGGTCATTTGAATAGTGCACAAATTTCACCTTGATTAGCTGTAAAAATGGCTTGCATCTGAAGTAGGTTAATCAAAGGGCTGAAAATGATCCCTTGATTGCATCTTATGGTATGCTTTTGATATGTAACTTAAACTTGAAGAAACCATGAAAATGGCCACCAAGATGCACCCAAATTCCAAATCCAAATATGGAATTGTGTTCCAAATGTCTTTGGCACTCAAAATATGCACAAGGTTGGTGCAAAATGTTTTCAAATGAATTAATTTTGATTTTTTCCTTTTAAAGCCTTTTTCATGGAAATTCAATTAGGGATTCTTCAACCTATGCCAAACTATTGATGTCTTGATGCTCGGTTGAGAAAATGACCCCATTTGGAGCAAGTTTGATGTTGGAAATATTTCCATTTGAAGTGTGCAAAGTGGTGAAAATGACCTATAATGAAAATGACCTGTAATCCTGCTTTCCCAAAATACCCCTGCCTTGCAAGCCTCATAACTGAGTTCTACAAATTAGATGAAGTACTTCTAGTACTCCTTGGAAAGCTAAGATCATGAGGAACAAATTTCATGTTCATCAAAAGTTTAGGAGAAACATCCTTCTAGGTCAAAAATGGCTTGGAAGTTGGTTGACTTTGTAGACCAAAATCACATTCATCTGAGGACCTGTAACTTGTCTGCATCATAACTTGAGTTCTATAAATCCAATCAAGGACTTCTAGTACTCAAAATAAATCTAAGAACATGCTCTAAAAGTTTCATGTTGGTAAAAAGTTTATATGAGACTTGAATCTTGAGATAGGTGGTATTGAAGTTTGGCACTGAACAGGGGATTTTACAATGAGAACCCTAATTCAGTCACTCCTCACACTCTTGATTCTTGATGAATTGATCTTGAAATGATATCCCATGTATCTTAACACAACATTCCATGACCTTAGAGACTTGGAATTGAGTTTTAATCTCCTTCAATTTCATAGTTGACTCAGGGTTGACCAGATGAAAACCCTAATTGCACCATCTTCAAATGTAACTCTTCACACTTGGTATAAACACTTGAACGAACTCCACAATGACCCTCAAGGCCTCCAATGATCTTAAATGATCATCTCTATTTATAACCATGGGCTTGTGATCCTCAGATGGTCTTCAAATGGCCTCCTAGACAGGAGGTGAACCTCATACACTTATCTGCCTATCCAAAGGGCTCTGACTTCTCTCTCATGATGATAACCCCCTTGTTGACTTGAATACAACCTCTTGATTAGGCTTAGAACCCTTGGCACATTCCTCTTGTTGCACACATATCTCTTGATCCCTTGTAAAAATGAAAAATGATATGCAATGTAATATGCTAGAACAATGAAATGAAACATAAACCAAGTAAAGAAAAGGTTGGGCAAATTTTGGGGTACAACAGCTACCCCTATTCAAACGACTTGGACCTGAAGGGATGAAAAGAGAACGACTTTCAGTCATTCCAGGTAAAAGACGGTTGAATACCAAAGAACCCGAAAATTTATCAACTGCAGAAATGAAACCTCTAACATTGCCGTCAGGCGCCTATGTCAAGTAGAATATCTGACTTCGTCGTCAGTCACCAACCAAGTAAACATCTGACCTCGCCGTCAGTCATCAATCAAGTAAACATTTGACCTCGCTGTCAGTCATCAAAATCATCTGACTTCGCCGTCAGTCATCAAAATCATCTAACTTCACCGTCAGTCATCAAAATCATCTGACTTCGCCGTCATTCCTCAAAATCATCTGACTTCGCCGTCATTCCTCAAAATAATCTGACCTCGCCGTCAAAACTCCATATTAAATCTATAAAAACACTTGATTTCACCGTCAGAACTCCACATAAAATTGGTAAAACACCTGACTTCGCCGTCAGCCCTCAAAATCATCTAACTTCGCCATCAGTTCTCAAAACCATCTGACTTCGCCGTCAATTCTCAATAATAATCCGACTTCGCCGCCATTCCTCAAAATAATAAACACCTGACCTCGTTGTCATTCATCAAAATAATTTGACTTCACCGTCATTCCTCAAAATAATAAACATTTGACCTCGCCGCCATGCATCAAAATAATTTGACTTCGCTGTCATTCCTCAAAATAATAAACATCTGACCTCGCCGTCATTTCTCAAAAGTAATCTGTAAAAGCATCTGACATCGACGTCAGGCCTTGACATCAAGTCGGTAAAGGCATCTGACCTCGCCGTCAAGGTGAAGAAATCCATTGGGGAAATATGAACTTGAATAAAGAGACTCTGTTGCAAAGAATGATAAGATGAACACATCTGTTAATGATCTTGCTGGAGGGCTGGATACCACACAGGCTTGAGAAAATATGCTAATAATTGCTGGAGATACACCTGAAAATAAAGAGGTAACAACCTGGCTCGTGTTTCATATGCACATGTTTGAATATGGCGTAATGCTCCATACTAAATGGAAATGCTACGCATTTGGGAGGATGTTATGCACGATGCAAATGCAAAGGAACCACTTCAACAAAATAAATTCTGGAGAGAGGAAAACAACTCCGCTGGGGGAAGACTAGGCGCGCCTAGTGCAAATAGACTCATGCTGGGGAAAACAAGCCCTGGATGGCCTCCGAGATAACTTCCGGGTGAAGCTGCTCTGCTAAACACAAATCCACTCCGTTGGGAATCGAAATCAAACTCTGCTGAGGAAAGCGCCCTGGATGGCCTACCAGAATATAACTCTTCTGGGAACAAATAACTCGGCTAGAGACAACGACTCCACTCTATCGGGGAAATCAGCCATGAATGGCTTGCCAGAAAATGACATTCTGGGGAACAGACAACTCTGCTGGGAACCAAGGCGGATTACTGAAGTATGGCTTTATTATGTTAGAGATTCCACTCTGTTGAAGATTTAATCCACTACCTGTTAGGGATTATGAATGAGACCTATCGGGGAATCATCTCAGGCTCTCTCTCTGCTGAGGGTGGAGAATAAACAATCTCAGGAGGAAAGCCACTCCACTGACTTGGCTGGGGATGTGAGCACGCTTAGCTTGCGCATTTCCTTTAGATGAGGGACTTCTGGAAAAGTCTCGAGGATGAGTGTCCTGCAAATGACAAACAAACAAACATGTTTTGTGCAGCAAACGTCATCTTACTTATCACCTGTGACATTATTCAAGCAAAAGCATTGCTTCGATCGTAGTTGGCAGAGCCCACAAAATTATGTATGCAAAGTTTTATCAAAAACATCAGGCGTCTTTTGCAAACAAAACGGTAAAAGCATAATCAAAGACAAAAGTTTTCTGAATAGTATGTTTATTGATAAATAGCCTGTAAATAGGAAAATTTAAAAGGGACGCAACTCCTTAAATGAGAAAGCTGCATAAGCAAAATACAGAAATGCACAAGAATATACAAAAATGTCGGCAATGTGGCACAGACAACCACCATAGAACGACTCAAATATGACTCGCGTGACTTCAACGCTTTGCCAATGCTTCATCGTTTGAAGAGATTGATTTGGACGGATGACTCTCGAGTTCTCCCATAATCCACTATGCTTTGAAGATCTACGCGCGGACCGCAGTCGTTTGCTTTTCAAATCCCTAACTTTTTCCTGAATCGCCCTTGCTGGTTTTCGATCCACCGGGATACCCATTTTTCCCAAAGTCGCCCTTTCAGGTTTTCAACTTTGCGGGTTTACATTTTCTTTCTTTTTATCGCTAATTTTTTGCCCGAACCTATCTTTTTATGGTTCGCCAGGATGCCCCATTCTTGCCTGGATTTTCTTTTTCTTTCCAACGGGTCTATTTATAAGCAAAGTATCTTTTGACTGCGTCCGCGTTCACGGGGGACGTAAAATCTTCACCATCCATGGTTGAAAGTAGCAAGAATCCTCCAGAGAAGACCTTCGTCACAACATACGGACCTTCATAATTGGGAGTCCATTTGCCCATGTGATCATTCTGTGGTGGGAGAATCCGCTTCAACACTAAATCACCTGCCTTAAAGCTTCGAGGACGCATCTTATTATCATAGGCTTTCTTCATCCTGCTCTGATACAAACGACCGTATGTAAGAGATGCCAGTTTCTTCTCATCCATCAAACTGAGTTGATTCAACCTATTCTTCACCTATTCTGCCTCATCTAGCTTGACGTTAGCCAGAACTCTCAAAGATGGGATCTCGACCTCCAATGGCAGGACAACTTCCATGCCATATACCAACGAGAAAGGAGTTTCCCCAGTTGAAGTACACACCGAGGTACGATATCCATGTAGAGTAAAAGGCAACATCTCATGCCAATCCTTATAAGTCACAACCATCTTCTGCATTATCTTCTTTATGTTTTTGTTGGCCGCTTCCACAACGCCATTCATCTTCGGATGATAAGGAGACGAATTGTGATGCTCAATCTTAAAGTTCTGGCACAACTCCTTCATCATCTTGTTGTTCAGATTGGAACCACTATCGGTAATGATCCTCTCAGGTATCCCATAGCGCAGATGATGTCCCTTTTGATGAACCGGGCTACAACTTGCTTGGTGACATTAGCATAGGAGGCTGCTTCGACCCATTTGGTGAAATAGTCAATAGCCACTAAGATGAAACGATGCCCATTGGATGCGGTCGGCTCGATCTTACCAATCACATCAATCCCCCACATGGAGAAAGGCCATGGAGATGACATGAAATTCAAAGGACACGGCAACACATGAATCTTGTCGGCATAAATCTGACATTTGTGGCATTTCTTGGCGTACTTGAAGCAATCAGATTCCATAGTTAACCAATAATACCCTGCTCTCAACAGCTTTCGAGACATGGCATGCCCACCTGCATGTGTTCCAAAGGCTCCTTCGTGGACCTCTTCTATAAGCATATTTGCTTCTTTTTTGTCCACACATCTTAGCAGCACTAAATCAAAGTTCCTTCGATAAAGTACACCGTCTGGATTCAGGTAGAAGTTACCAGATAACCTCCTCAAGGTTTTCTTATCACGGGCCGATGCCCTAGGAGGATACTCTTGATTGTTGAGAAAGTTTTGGATGTCGTAATACCATGGCTTGCCATCAGAAGCTTCTTCTATTACGAAAACGAATGTCGGTGTATCGAGGCGTGAGATAACAATTCTTGGTGCATCTTCCAGAAGTTCACTTTGTACATTGAAGATAAAGTAACCAAGGCATCTGCCATCTGATTTTCTACTCTCGGCACATGGTGAAAATCTACACAATCGAAGAAAGGTAGCAATCTTCTTGCATAGTTCATATAAGGGATCAGATTTGGTTGGCGCGTCTCCCACTCTCCTTTGATCTGGTTGACCACTAGAGCTGAATCACCGTAGACATCTAGGTTCTTGATTCTCAAATCAATTGCTTCCTCGATACCCATGATACACGCTTCATATTCGGCCTCGTTGTTTGTACAGGGAAATGTCAACCTGGCAGTGAAGGGTATATGCGTCCCATGGGGGGTTGTAATGATTGCCCCAATTCCACTGCCGTAGGAATTAACAGCACCGTCAAAGATCAATTTCCACTGGGAAACCAACTCAGGACCTTCGTCAGGCAACGACTCATCACAATCTTTCATCTTCAAGTACATAATGTCTTCGTCGGGAAAATCAAACTTCATTGGCTGATAGTCGTCAATTAGTTGCTCTGCGAGATACTCTGACATAACACTCCCTTTAATAGATTTCTGAAACACGTAGTGAATGTCGTATTCTGTCAGAACCATCTGCCATCTAGCAATCCTTCCTGACAGCACTTGATTTTCAAATACATACTTAATCGGATCCATCTTTGAAATTAACATGGTTGTATGGTTTAGCATATACTGCCTTAGGCGTTGGGCGGCCCAAGCTAGTGCGCAACAAGTTTTTTGCAACATTGAGTATCTGGACTCACAGTCTGTGAACTTTTTACTCAAGTAATAAATTGCATGCTCTTTTCTTCCGGTCTCTTCGTGCTGACCGAGAACACAACCCATGGAATTCTCGAGAACCGTTAAGTATATTATCAACGGTCTTTCAGCCACCAGGGGCATCAGTATTGGAGGTTCCTACAGATACTCTTTTATTTTCTCAAATGCTTTCTGACAATTCTCATTCCAAACGACCGCCTGATCTTTCTTTAGTAACTTAAATAATGGCTCACAAGTGGCTGTGAGGTGAGATATGAACCGAGCGATGTAGTTCAATCTACCTAAGAAACCACAGACTTGTTTCTCGGTCTTTGGCGCTGACATTTCTTGAATTGCTTTGATCTTTGCAGGATCAACCTCTATACCTTTCTCACTCACGATGAACCCCAACAACTTTCCCGACCGCACGCCGAAAGTGCACTTGTTTGGATTCAGCCAAAGTTTGAACTTCCTTAATCTCTCAAACAACTTTAGAAGATTCACAAGATGCCCCTCCTCCATTTGGGACTTTGCAATCATATCATCGACATATACTTCAATCTCATTATGAATCATATCATGAAAGAGAGTCACCATAGCTCGTTGATAAGTTGCCCCTGCGTTCTTTAAACCAAAAGGCATTACTTTATAGCAGAACGTCCCCCATGGCATGATGAAAGTCGTCTTCTCCATATCCTCCGGTGCCATCTTGATCTGATTGTAGCCCGAAAAACCGTCCATGAAAGAAAACACTGAGTATTGTGCGGTGTTATCCACAAGCACGTCAATATGGGGGAGCGGGAAATCATCTTTTGGGCTCGCTCTATTCAGGTCCCTATAGTCAACACACATCCTGACTTTTTCGTCCTTCTTAGGCACGGGCACAATGTTTGCGACCCACAGAGGGTAATTGGTCACAGCAAGAAATCCGGCGTCTAACTGTTTTTGGACTTCTTCTTTGATCTTCACTGCCATATCAGGCCTGGTTCTTCTCAATTTCTGTTTAACAAGATAACACTCTTCTCGAAGAGGCAAGCGATGAACTACAATATCTGTGTCGAGTCCATGCATATCTTCATATGACCAAGCAAAAACATCCATATACCCTTGGAGTAACTCAACCAGTCTTCGCTTGACATCAATTTGCAGCGCGGCCCCTATTCTGACTTCCTTCTTATCTTCCTCAGTTCCCAGGTTGACGACATCAACTTCCACCTGATGAGACAGGATGACCTTCTCCTCTTTTCTTAACAATCTGGCAAGCTCTTCGGGCAGGTCTTCGTCTTCATTGATCTCTTCTTCTGCTTGAAAGATCGGATTGTCAAAGTCACACCGAGTCATAGACGAGTCTGAGTTGATGGTATCTGAAATGTGTAACCTGCAATGATGATGATTTTATGCTTAAATGATATGCAAACAAACAAACACAAACCAGATTGCCATTTTACTATTAGAAAATAAAAACAACAAAAACAAAGATCACAAAATTGTGAATGAAAAGACGCTTTTTTGATTGATAATGATAAAAGATTGTTTGCACACATAACAGATAGAGCCCTACAAAATAAAGACTACTATGCTCCGGGCAGAGCATATGGCAATACATTAATCAAAACAAAGCAATTACTTTTCATAGGTCACAGAGATAACTTCTTCCACGGTCCAATTCTTCAAACCCTGGCCAGGGATACATGGTTTGATCCACGCATCCATGTCACAGTCGTTGTCTCCTTCCTCGTCAGATACGACATTGATTCTTTTGAAAATCACCCCACCACTGGTGAACTGAACAAGTCCTTTGTAACGTGGAGCGTTTTGTGAAGAAGACGCATATGAGCTGTATCCCAATCCAAACTTATCTTGTTTGTTGGGGATGCTTACCACTTGCCCCCATCCTTGTGCTGCTCCTGACTCAACTACGGCTTGTGCTTCCTTGTAGACGACATGGCAATTTCTAGAGCTTTGACCTTGACCGACGCCTTTTCTTTGATTTGGACAGTCTCAAAGGCCTGACACAGTGTCTCATGAATTTCGCCATCAACCTCCACATATTTGAATGAAGATAGATGGCTTACCATGATGTCTTCCTTTCCACAAACAGTCACAATATTTCTATCCACCATGTACTTCAGTTTTTGGTGCAAAGTTGATGTCATAGCTCCCGCTGAGTGTATCCAAGGCCGACCCAAAAGACAGCTATATGCCAGCTGGATATCCATTATGTTGAACACCGTATCAAAAATCTCAGGACCAACCTGAATTGGTAAAGTTAACTCCCCGAAAACGGACCTCCTCGTCCCATCAAATGCTCTGACCACCAGGTCGCTCGGAGTGCATGTTGTCCCTCGCGTGTCTAGCTTCATGAGGGCCTTCTTGGGCATAACATTTAGTGATGACCCGGTATCTACGAGTACATGTGACAGAACGACACCTCTACATTCCATCGAGATATGCAAAGCCAGATTATGGTTCCTTCCTTTCGGTGTCAAATCATGATCCGTGAATCCCAACCCGTTACTTGCATTGACGTGGGCCACCACACCTTCCAACTGATTCACGGATATCTCTTGAGGTACATAAGCATTATTCAAAACCCTGAGCAAAGCATTCCTGTGAGCTTCAGAACATAACAGCAACGACAAGATGGAAATTTTTGAAGGAGTTTGTTGTAAGTGATCCACAATTGTGTAGTCACTCTTTCTTATCAAACGCATAAATTCCTCTGCGTCCTTCAGCAAAGTTTCCTTTTCTCTAGTATGAGAACTTTCTTCAGCCACCACCTTCCCATTTCTTTTGTTGGTCCTTTCTATATTTACTTCGGGAGGTGCAAACACTCTCCCACTTCGAGTCATTCCTCCCGTTCCTACCAAATTATCAATCGAGTCCAAGGGCGAATTATTTAATTCTTGCTTCTGCCCATTGTAATAGACCTCGGCCCCATAGTTCCAAGGGATCGCCTTAGAGCTCTCATAGGGTACAGGTCATGCCTTTGTGAATATAATGGTTGGCCTCGCTGGAGGTGCATAAATTGTAATCGTTTTGTACGGGATGGAGATGGTGGCCACCTCATTTTTATCTTCAATGACTACCTCTTCAGCATTATTTTCACAGATTCTATCAAATTGCAATAAACCGTCATCCATCATGCGTTGTACATGGTCTTTCAGATTCTGACATCCTTCGGGACAAATCAAACAGTCTTCACAATCCTTCCCACAGCCAGGGAACACCCCTCCTTCTAACAACATGCTCTTCACAAAGTCTAACGGCGTCTTCAGATCTTCCACATTAGATACCAAGTTCAGGCCTTCCTCACTGACAATAGCATTCACACCACCACCCCTACCATGGTTAGGCATGGGATTTTGATCCACGTTTGGCGCATACTGATTGAAATTGATAGCCTTACTATCAACAAGATCTTGTACCTTGTGTTTGAAGGCTTTACAGTTGTCAATGTGGTGGCCGAGGGCGCCAGAGTGGAAGTCACACCTAGCATTGGCGTCATACCCAGGAGGTGGTGGGCCAATTAGAGGTGCCATTGTCCTTTTCTGGACCAACTGCAGTTGAATTAAGTGTTGTAATAACTGAGCGTAGGGCATCAGTGGTGTGTCAAAGTGCCTATCCATCATTCTTCTCCGATCTTGGAACTGCCTCGGTGCATAATTTTTTTGTTGAGGTCATTGTTACTGTTGCTGACGTGGTTGTTGTTGCTGAGGCTGTACCGCCGAGATGGCAATACTAGCTACTTGTGGTGGTTGTTGATAATACAGTCGTTGTTGAAGTTGATTCGGATTTCTATTTCGGTTGTTAAAGCTGGATACTGCATTTGTCTCGTTATCTATCTTCTTCGCACCAAAAATCTTTCTTCCACCTCCAGATGAGGTCCCCTCTCCCGCTTGTATCTTTCCCATCTTAATATCGTTTTCGACCCTCTCACCGATAATAATCAAATCTGAAAAACTCCCAGACATGCTACCCACTAACTTCTCATAGTAAGTTCCTGGTAATATGGCCACAAACAGATCAATTAGTTCTCTCTCCACCATGGGAGGTTGAACTCTAGCGGCAAGCTCCCGCCATCTCTGTGCATATTCCTTGAAACATTCGCTACTCCTCTATGACAAATTCTGAAGCTGCACTCGGTTTGGTGCTAGGTCACTGTTGTATTGGTAGTGCTTAACGAAAGCCTCTACCAAATCTCTCCAACTTCTGACATTCACTGGCTCTAAGCCCATATACCATTCGAGGGACGGTCCCGACAGACTATCTTGAAAGAAGTGCATCAGCAACTTCTCATCATCGGAGTACGTAGACATATTTTGGAAATAGGAGCGAAGATGCACCATTGGACACGTTGTTCCTTTGTATTTATCGAAATCTAGCACCTTGAACTTTGGAGGAATCCTAAGTCCCAGAATCAATCCTAGGTTCGACATATCCAGACCCATGGCATTTTGGTTTTCAAGGCTTCTCATCTTTTCCTCTATTGCCTTGAACCTTCTATCAGCATCGGGTTGCAATCCTGCCCCAATATCTCCCAGGGAGAAGATGTCCTCTTAATCATCTTGTTCCCACTAGGGACCGTTGTTACCTTGTACAGGGCCCATTGGAACTGGGATGGGAAATCCAGTCTGGTTTCCTCCGCCCGGAGGGACAACCGTTGGGATAGCATCTGCCTGTGGCATACTGTTTTCTAGAGGAGGTACAGCAGCAGTTCCACCATGTAGAACCCCACTACCATCAACCCTTGACACCAGAGGTTGTACCAATGTCCTCAATTGTTCTTGGCCATTGGCTACGCCCTGCATCATGTCCATAAACTGCACCATCCTCTCGCGAAATTCCTGAAGCTCGAGCTGAACTTGCTCCATAACTCTTTGTTGATTCCCCCTCGTAGAGTACCTGTGGAATGTCGGGTCTGCTATCCTGTGAACTAAAGAAAACCACATAGAGATAAGATTAATGGTCCCAAGAACACCTGCTATGCAAAATGATAAATGATGCAAAAAATGCAGAATGCAGACATGTAAACATGTTTCAGGAAATTTCCCCCACGATTATAGTTCCCAAAAGAAGAAGCGACCATGAAAAATCCCACAGACAAGTGAACAGAATAACAACTCCTCGTATAATAACAAGCCAACCAACAGTGTACATACATCAGCTGAGTACAAAATAGAGATGACCTCAATCAACAAGCTTGATGATGGTCGATGCATAAGAAAAACAACAAGATACAAAGAAAGATAATCAAGCTGGGTGCCGAGACCGGAAATCCTCTAGCAGCTTCCGCGTCTCAGGATGATCTGGTCTGGCGAGTAGACCCTGTATGAGTTGCTCTCATCGGCCTATGGTACGTTGTAGACTATCAACATGGTCGTCCCAAGCTCCTTCACCAAATCATGCTTCAAGTCTACTTCTCTTGGTATCTGCCCTCAACCTACAATCCTTCAGGTCTGCGATAGCTTAGCTCAATCTATGCTCACTGTGATATCTGAGAGATTCTTCCGCTATGATCTTCTCGTCTTTTGCTTTGAGTTGACTTTTCAACTTGGTGATTTGTTGTTTCAGCTTATCCTCTCGCTCCTTGTTGTTAGTGAGCGTGGCGTTCCATACTGATTCAAACTTAGAGATCTTTAAGTAAGCCTTGTCCATATCCTTCTTTTTGGTAACAAGCACACTATGGACAGCGTTCAGATCTCGGCCTGTGCGTTCTCTATAACTAGTCTCCTTTGTCAAATCCGATCCTAATTTGTTAATAAGCTCAGTCTGTCTCTTGAAAGAATTTACCGCATCAATCTTCTCACTTCGGAGTTGAATGATTTCTTTCTCCAATTCTTCGTTTGCTTTCTTCAACTCTTACTTCTCCAACAACACCTGATTGTATTTATGAATGTCCACGGTAGTGGGTTCTTCTATCATGAGTGGATACAGAGGTGCAACTGAAGGAAACGACATCAAGAACTTTGTAGCTCTATTATGGATCCAAGTAAGGCACATGTCATAAGCTCGGTTGTTACTCTTCCCCAATAAAGACTTCCCCTTCTTGTGGATGTTATTCCATGCATGTTCAAGTCTTCCTAAAGTCTTATCCTCCAATAAACCGGTGAGATACAGAGATTCCTGTATCTCCTCTTCCCTAGGAGGCTCCCTCAGTGCATACCCAAATTGTCTGACCAATAAAGAAGGGTTATAGTTGATGCAACCTTTCCTTCCGACCAAAGGGACGTTAGGAAATCCACTGCAACTATAAATAATATTTGTACCCAGCATGTCTCGATCAAACCAAATAATGTTCTCTGCAGATAGACCCATCAACCTCTCCGACCATTCTAAAGTACTAGCAGTGACAACAAACGGACCCGTCTTGGGCATATGACTGACAAACCAAGCATACAACAGAGGAACACAACAAGCTACATTCTTTCCTCTTCGTTTCTCATTCTTGTAGTGAACATAATGATAAATATCGCCAAGAAGAGTAGGCACTGGATTTTATGAAGCCAGGATATGGAACACATCCACATCTACGAAGTCTGGAAGGTTAGGAAACAAGACAATTTCATATATACAAAGAGCCAGGATAGCGCTAAACACAATCCAACAACCATCCTTAGTGCACTGCTAAGCTTTCTCGATCAAGCAAGGCAAAGGAAAACCATATACCCCAAGTCTCTGGATCATCTTCCCATTTAGCTCTGAAGCCTCAAGATGCAAAATAGCGGCGAGTTCGACCAGATCAGGCTCAGTATCAACATGAACAAACGACATTTGATTCCTAATGGGTACCCCTAACAGCTCAGAATATTCTTCTAGGGTAGGAGCCAAGACATAGTCAGGAAAGATGAAACATCTCAACTGGGCATCATAGAACTGTAGGAGAGCATAAACACCACTGATCTCATATACGGAGGGCTTACGGACATATCTCAATAACCTCCCATAAGACTTCTTGAAATCTTTCATTCTTGCTTTTTCACCCAAGGCAATCAAACTCAACAAAGTACTAACATTCGGAGTTAGAAACTTGTAGGCCATTGTACTCTTCAAGGGCTCCATAGCAAGGTTACTAGAATCGGGAGGCAAATAAACACCTGCGACACAAATACATGTTAATGAAATGCAGATGAAAATGCAAATGCAAATGCAAACAAGGGATCAAGACTGCTGTGCTGTTGGCCGAGAAAAAACCAGAGCTTCGCCTTAACAAGAACTAAAGTACCGACTGTAGGACCCACTGATATCAGGAACACGGATTCACACTAGAAAACCGGGTATTCTGGAAGCCAAGGTTTCCTGCACAACCCAACCCCTCTCACAGGTATGGACCTATCCACTGACAAGGTTCGACATCCTATGCGTTCATCAGCGTCACATACTTTCTAGAAACGATGATACGTTCACCATTTCTGGTTTGGCATCATCATCTCCTGAAGAGGCCTCACTTAGCTAACTCACAAATGATCGGTTCCCAGAGTCGACAATTATCAAATCCAAAATCCCAACCAATCCTAAGGATCTGAAGGAAAATTATCAAAGAGAATCTCGTCCGAGTTTGAATTTCATGGGGAACTGTATCTGCTAAGCAAACATGCTCCCCACTAATCTCCACTACTAAAGTTAGGTTCATACTCAAGCCTGGGTCTGGCTTATCACTCATCGGAACTTCCCTCCCACAGCACAGCAATAATGATATATGATGCGGAAAAAATAAAATGCGGAAAGCGAATAAAGATAAAGCACATATATACACACCCCAAAAATAAACAAACAAACGCTAGGATTGACTCGCATAGGGGATATTAGTGTCCCCAGCAGAGTCGCCAGCTGTCGCTACTGCGAAAATCGAGGCCGGGAATGACAGAAGAGTCGCCACCGTGCGTTATTTATCCCAAGAGAGGGAAAGGAAACGCTCAGAGAAAACCTAACGAAAAGAGGGATAAGATCGGTCATCGCAACCAAATCTCGGGTTCGGGAGTCGGTTACGCAAGGGGAAGGTATTAGCATCCCTCACGTCTGTCGTACTCGATGAGATCCACGCATGTTATCTATCTAAAAGGGTGATTAAAACTATCTAACTACAGGCTTGAGGACAAAAGAAAAAAGAAGTGACTCGGCAAAGCAACAACGCTTTATGCCTACGTATCTCATCTGAAGTGAGAATTCAGAGTCAATGTAGTTCGGCTAACTACGGGTGAAAGGGGGGAAGGTTGCTTGCCAAGACATCGCGTCTTGTGCCTACGTATTTTCATCTGGTATGAAAGATCAGAGCAAACGTATTTCGGGCTAAAAGGGAACATATGTTTGTTCAGCAGTTTTTTAGGCCCGAGTAGGGTTAACAAGTAGTTCTAGCAGTTGGTGTATGCAGCTCGAGCATGGGAGACTTAGGCGTTACCGTTTGTGGTAGAACTAAGAGTTAACAACACTCTTGTTTATGAAAATGTTTTCACGATTAAGATCCCGAAGGATGAAAAAGGTTTGAAATGTTTTTGTGTTTTTTAGAGAAGAAGTGTTTTGAATTGGAGTGTTTATAATGCATGTTGTACCAAAGTCTAGAACCTAGGATCGAATGCATCGCATTTCGCCCTAAGGACGTATACTAAACATTCTAGGCAATTGAGAGGTGGCCCCACAATCACCATTCCCCAAGTATAAGGCTCATGGCACAACATCAATTATCTTTATTAAGTGTTTTATGATTGTTTTGAGATGAGAAGAGAAAGGACACTAAAAGGGGGACTAAATCCAAGCCTAAAGTTGTCATGCAATGGTGGTCCTAAGATTGAGATAAAGAAATGCTACCTAATGTTATCATACATGGTTGAGATCCTAAAGTCTATCATAATCTCTCTTGAACAAGAGAAATTAGAGGTCTTAGGGGAAACAAACAACAGAGGAACAACAGGAAACAGAATAAGCATACAAGAATGCAAACACGAAATGCAAATGAGGGAGGAAATTGTGTGGGGGTAAAGACCACCACAAACTCATCTCAACCTCAAACGACAATATGATAAATGCAAGAAATAAAGTAACAAGAAATGCATCAATAGAAACACACAAGAGCACCAAAAGTGGGATGATATGGCCTAAACCAAACAACATCAACCACAATGCCACAAAGCAAAACAACATGAAAAGAACAAAGAAAAGAACCCTAACTCAAATAGGGGTTAGAACAAAAGAAGAAAAATAGCAAGGCATTCCCAAATATCATTCAACCAAGGCATCATCATGATTTGTGCAAAAAGATGCAACAAAAGTGTCCTCATGGTTCACCATTCAATTCATGTTTCAAACCCCTCCAAAGGAGGGAACTTAGATAAACCTAAATGGTGTTCCAAAGTCCTTGGACAGCAAGGTGAATGAAGTAAAAGTTCTCAAAAGAGAAAGAAAGTAAACCACAAGGAAATGCAAGCAAAATCCCAAACGAAAGCAAGCTTGTTTCACAATGAAACCCTAATTGGAAACTCAAAAGTTACCAAGAAAATGAACAAGGAAAACCAAATCTTATGACCTAAAAATGAGCAAGCACCATCCTTAACATGTTAACGACATGAATCAATAGGCATTGAGAGCTCAAAGGATCCAAAAATGTCATATCCAAGTCAAACTAGGTCAAGGTGTATGTTTGAACCTCCCTTTAGGGTAACTTGACTTGCAAGTTACTCTAAAAATAGGAAAATGATTCAAAAATTAACAAATAAAATGCAAGAAGCTCATAAATGGGCTGGCAAACTGAGGCCAAAAGATTGCAATCAAAATCACTTCACAGCATCACCATAGAAATTGATTCACAAGGGTGCCCCATTGTGAAGGAGGATTATTTAGGGTCAACTAAAAGGCAACAAAGGTCAACTCAAAAGTCAACCAATCAAGAACATAACATGTCAAGATTTAAGTTACATCAAACACTTCCAAAGATAAATCCCATTTTTAATTGAAAAATAAATCATAAAATAAAATAAAAATTTCTAAAAATAAGAGGACATCTCAAAGATTCTAAAACATATTTTTTTGGGATTTTATGACCTTTGGAATTATTTTAAAATAATTAAAATCTCAACAGAAATAAAATAAAACAAAAAGAAAATAAAATAAAATAACAAATGAGCTGGGGGGTGCAGATAGCAGCCCATCAGAAAAACAAAAAATAAAAGAAAACGTGTGAATCTAGTGGTACACGGTCAAACAAGGCCTATGGTGGGATTCATCCAGGCGCGTCAGATCTATTGGTATGCACATCCAAGGCTTCATATCCAAACACGTGGATCAGCCAATATAAATGAAATAAAAAACTGACTAAAATGTGCTAAGGTGTGTGCAAGCAAAGAGAGAACATGGTAGGTCTTAATCCTGACCACTGAACTGAAAAATAAAAGGATCCAACGCGTGCCAATGAGACACCTCATCATCCTCAACCTTTTAAAAAGGGAGAAAGGGAGGGAAGTACCAGGGGGTGGCCGGAGCCACCTCCGGTCACCTTCTTCCTCAATACCGGCCACCGTGGGCATGCAGGCATGGAAAAACGTCACCAAAAACAACAAATTTCATACCAAAATTTATCTACTCGACACCAGGAAAATGAATCAATCATTGGTTTAGCATAAAACCTCATGAATACTCCAAACCGTGCAAAACAAGCTTGTTGCTCAAAACATAAAACATCATAAACAACCACCAAATGATACCATAAATGATCTATGCAACAAGAGGATCACAAATATATAACAATGGCGCAAAAACAAAGCTTAAACAGTGAGAAAATTTGAAAAGAAAGAAACCTAAAATAAAGCTTCCAAAGTGCTCAGTGTGTGAGTAAAGCTTTCAATAAACCAACCAGAAACTTTCAAGGGACCTCAAGGAATGTTTTAGGATCTTTAGTTTTGGTTGAAACTCAGTGGAACTCAAAACACGATTTTGACTTGTTCACCACTTTTTCTCAATGCTCTCTCACTTAAAATCTCACCAAAACGTGTTATGAAGGTATGGGAATGTTCCTGAGATTAAATATGTTGGATTCAGATCAAGAATAGGCCCAATTTTGTTCCCTTTAGCCCAATTTGATTTTCACTTTTTTCACTTATGGTCATTTGAATAGTGCACGAATTTCACCTTGATTAGCTGTAAAAATGGCTTCCCTGGCTTGCATCTGAAGTAGGTTAATCAAAGGGATGAAAATGATCCCTTGATTTCATCTTATGGTATGCTTTTGATATGTAACTTAAACTTGAAGAAACCATGAAAATGGCCACCAAGATGCACCCAAATTCCAAATCCAAATATGGCATTGTGTTCCAAATGTCTTTGGCACTCAAAATATGCACAAGGTTGGTGCAAAATGTTTTCAAATGAATTAATTATGATTTTTTCCTTTTTAAGCCTTTTTCATGGAAATTCAATTAGGGGTTCTCCAACCTATGCCAAACCTTTGATGTCTTGATGCTTGGTTGAGCAAATGACCCCATTTGGAGCAAGTTTTATGTTGGAAAGATTTCCCTTTGAAATGTGCAAAGTGGTGTAAATGACCTATAATGAAAATGACATGTAATCCTGCTTTCCCAAAATACCCCTGCCTTGCAAGCCTCATAACTTGAGTTCTACAAATCTGATGAAGGCTAGATGAAGGACTTCTAGTACTCTTTGGAAATCTAAGATCATGAGGAACAACTTTCATGTTCATCAAAAGTTTAGGAGAAACATCCTTCTAGGTCAAAAATGGCTTGGAAGTTGGTTGACTTTTGTTGACTAAAATCACATTCATCTAAGGACCTGTAACTTGTCTGCATCATAACTTGAGTTCTATAAATCTCATAAAAGACTTCTAGTACTTAAAAGAAAGCTAAGAACATTCTCTACAAGTTTCATGTTGGTCAAAAGTTGAGATGAGACTTGTATCTTGAGATAGGTGGACTTGAAGTTAGGCACTGAATAGGGAATTTTACACTGAGAACCCTAATTCAGTCACTCCTCACACTCTTGATTCTTGATGAGTTGATCTTGAAATGATATGCCATGTATCTTAACACAACATTCCATGAACTTAGAGACTTGGAATTTAGTTTTAATATCTTTCAATTTCATAAATGACTCAGGGTTGACCAGATGAAAACCCTAATTGCACCATATTCAACTGTAACTCTTTACACTATGTATAAACACTTGAACGAACTCCACAATGACCCTCAAGGCCTCCAATGAGCTTAAATGATCATCTCTCTTCATAACCATGGGCTTGTGATCCTCAGAGGTCTTCAAATGGCCTCCCAGACAGGAGGTGAACCTCATACACTTATCTGCTTATCCAAAGGGCTCTGACTTGTCTCTATTGATGATAACCCCCTTGTTGACTTGAATACAACCTCTTGATTAGGCTTAGAACCCTTGGCACATTCCTCTTGTTGCACACATATCTCTTGATCCCCTGTAAAAATGCAAAATGCTATGCAATGCAATATGCTAGAACAATGAAATGAAACATAAACCAAGTAAAGAAAAGGTTGGGCAAATTTTGGGGTATAACACATATGTGTTAACCGATTAACACCTTCAAAATTTTGAATTTGGCGCCTTTTGGAGGGAAAGCCTGTCCATTTGCCCGTTTCTTGCCGTTTTTGAGCTCTGCTTAGCTTCTGAACCTCACTCTTGAACATTATCTCTGTAAAAATGCTTGACATGAGTCTGAGTGCTGCTTTCTGAACTGTTGTTCTCCTGCAAAATAAAATAAAATCGGCCGCCTGATCGTCGGACAAAATAAATGCCCGAGCCTCTGATGCTCGCTGCTTGTTGTTTAATCCTTGCGCCGAAAATGAACTTGAGCCACAGGAATACCCTGATCCCATGCCTCGAGAACAAATGCTATGATATGCAAAAATGCAAAATGCAAAGAAACAAAAGCCAGTTACGGTTAAAACGAAAGGAAAATTTTGGGGGTGCTACACTAAGGCACTAACCTAACTTAAGGATAAAACTTATGTTTAGGAACCAAGTGTTCTTTTAATAGAAGCTGAATCAGGCACATAAAAACCAAGTGTTATAAGCTTTGAACAAGACATGGTTCTAAAAGCTGCGCTTTGAACAAGTTCTGATTTCCACCAAAATCAAGTTATACAATCTGACATCCAAAACCATACTATGGAAACCATACTTTCTGAACACTCAAGCAATGAACTCTGAAGGAAATAAGTTTATATCCAATATGTTGCATTCTCGATAGTTACCTCAACCATTCGAACCAGGCTTATGCATTATGGGAAGAGAGTAATTTGGCTTTTGTCTGAAGAGAAAGTAGTAACAACCAGGCTTCTGCCTTATGGGAAGTTATTTCTATCATGCTTCTTTAAAAAATTTATATATATTAAGATTATTTTACGTCTTAAATTCAGGGAGAGCTTACAAACCTAAATATGATATTCTAAGCTGAAAAATAATTTTTAACAGTATAAAATTTAGGGGGAGGTTACAAACCTCACTCTGATGTTTTTATGTAATTAAACCTAGTAAAAATTGTTAATCAAAATCATGGTTTTGTCATCATCAAAAAGAGTGAGATTGTTAGAACAAGATTTGGTTCTGCATATGGCCTTTAGTTTTGATGATAACAATGCATTGTTTCTTAGAGAGCAATTTTGTACACTAATGGTTTTTGTCTAGTGTGTATCTTTTGCTTAATAGGTTATGACTTTGAAGTTTGACGTATGACGTCATCAGACTCTGGAATTAACACACTCTGACTCTGAAGAGATACAAGTGCTTTACAAGATACTGTCAAGTTCTAGAAAGCTCTTAGACAACGGATCTTAAGAAAGTTTGTGCTAAAGCTTCTGGTTGTGATTTGATTGAAGAGCCTCTGAAAGGTTGTCTACCTTCAAGATTTTATGCTCAAGTTATGAAGAACAAGATCTGAAGACTCTAAAGACAAGATTTTAAGGAACTGTGTCAAGCCTCTAAAGACCAAGGTTATGAGGTTTCTCTCAACCAGTCTCTTGATACTTCTAAGCATGCTTCAACATCATTTTATCATAAGCCTCTGGAGATTATAAGATAACATCCAAAGTTTTTGCATCAGAAAAATATAACACAGTTGTTTATTGTGAATTTTGGTAAGCAACCACTGGTCTATCAATTTAGGGTAAATTGACTAACTTGTAGGATCGACCATACTAAATCCTAGAACATGTGCTAAGCGCGTGCTAAATTGCCCTAAGATGAACTCCACGTTCGACTATGAAAGCTAAAAAGGAAAGACAAGAATGTAAAGGGGAAAAGATTATAACCAAACTCCACGTTCGACTACAAACTCTTTGCAAAGTAAAAGGTGCTCGAAGGTAAACGTACAAGAAAGTAAATAGCTTAGAAAATAACTCCAATCTGAACTCCACGTTCGACTGGGGGATCTTTAAGTAAACAAGTTGTAAAGTAAATGACTTTGAAATTAAACGTGCAACAGACTCAAACAGGAACTCCACGTTCGACTTTGAAGTCTTTGAATGTTAAATAGCGAGAAGGTAAATGACTTTGAAAATAATTAGACGAAAATATTAAAGGCGCAAGAAAGGTAAACAGCTTTGAGAAATAAAGTTGCAAGTAAGTAAATGGCTTGAAATTAACATCTGGACTGTAAAGGCGAAAAGACGACGGTCAAACTCCACGTTCGACGTATCTCTTTTGAAAACTAAATGACTTTTGAAAGTAAAGATGCAAGTAAGTAAATTGCTTGGAAGATAACACTAATCAGAACTCCACGTTCGACTACGGGGTCTTTGCAAAGTAAATGGGCAGAAAAGTGTAAAGGGAAGTTTTGAACATAAAAATTGAAAGTTAAAAATGGCAAGTAAATTGTATAGATAAATTGCATTGATAAGAAAGGGTTTAGTGTTGTATCACGTACATTCTTGTTAACTCGTTTCTCTACACGCGGATACTTTGAGTTGTATGAACTAGTACAATAATGAATGAACACCCCTATTACATAAAATTTACACCTATTTATAGTGCTATAAAATAACTACTACACAGCGGTTGAGACTTTCTAGCATACTTTTGGCGCTTCTTTTTGCTCTTAACTGCCCACACGTTTTCTTCCACTTGTTTTGAATTTTGAATATTTTGCCATTCCCTCCAATTTTGGCGAAACAGTCTTCTTGCTCTCCTTAACATAGTCTTCGTCGAGCATTTTCCAATACTTAGCATTTTTCCCCTTGTTCATCTTTCTTCGACTTGAAGTTTTTCTTGATTGGGTCGAAACTCTTCTATACACCAAGTGTTGGTATTTTTTGACCTAAGATAGCTCTGGTCTCGACTAGCGTCAAAAATTAGGAGCCAACAAATTGCCCCCAAAAATTGTCCTTTCGCCAGTCTTGTACAAGGTCAGTTTTTTTCATATATTTTCGACATGCATTACTTTGCATGTCTTTGATTGAAATCCCACTATCTTCTTAGTGGTCTAACTGTTCATTTCTTCCTTCCATGCTTATGACATCACGCCATTATGATGAAACTTCAAACGTCTTTTCAGCTGTTTTTATCATCACTTTGTCTTGAAAACATGCATTTGTAGTCTGACCATAACTGCCCACACACATCCTTTCCTTTAACCCAACACGTATCCCACTGCTTGAGTTTTAAACGGTGGATTTCGCCCCCTCTGGACTCTCAAACATTTATAAATACATCCTGTTGCACCCCAAAATTTGCCCAACATTTCTTTACCTAGCTTGTGTTTCATTTCATTCACATTAGCATTATCATTTGCATTTCATTGACATGTATGTAGGAGATCAAGAGGTATAATTACCAACCAAGATCTATACAAGAGTTTGAAGCTAGCTAAGACGGTTATTCAAGTGTTCAAGGGTAGATATCCTTGTCAGAGAAGTTAGAAGATCCTCAGAGAGAGTGGTTGAAACCAAGAGTGTGTGCCCCCTAACTTGAGAGTTATGGGAGCTCCTCAGATGATTATGAGGCCATGAAGTTAGACTTGAAGCCTTGAGAGAGCTCATGAGATGTATTGAAAGCCATCATGAAGCCTAGACAGGTCATTGTGCAAGATTAAGAAGACCCAGCCATGAGTGGTGTAATTAGGGTTTGACTGGGTCAACCCTAGGTCAACTGATGATTTGGAGAGGGTTGAGACCCAATCCAAGAGGCATGTGATCATGGATTGATGCATTGAGATGCTATAAGGATGATTCCAAGGTCAACTTATCATGATTGAAGAGTTTGAGAAGTTTCAAGCTAGGGTTTCTAAGGCTTGCCAGTGTAAAATCCCCTAGTTTGACCTCTAACTTCAAGGCAATTTAGCTCAAGATGTGATTGTCATCTAATATTACCCCCAACATGAATGTTGTAGAGCTTTTTCTTAGCTTTAATTTGAGTACTAGAAGTCCTTGATAGGATTTGAAGAACTCAAGTTATGACTTTGACAAGTTACATGTCATCTGAGGTATGTGAATCTGGGGCCTTGAAAGTTACCCAACTTGTATCAAACGTTTTCCCAAGAAGGATGATTCCTATGGACTTTTGGTAAACATGAATGTTGTTCCTTATCTTCTTAGCTTTCTAGATAGTACTAGAAGTCCTTGATGGGATTTGTAGAACTCAAGTTATGGCTTTGACAAGTCAAGAGCATTTTGGTCATTTGGAGATTACAGGTCATTTCAACCATAAGGCCATAACTCCTATTTCCAAGCTTCAAATGGAAAAATCTTCAACATCAAACTTGTTCAAAATGATGTTTTAAGGCTATTAAGGAGGTCATGAGATGATGGAAATGCTTGTAGCTCAAAGTTGCAAAAATGACCTAAAATAAGGGCATAAGTTAAATAAACCAAAGTTGGAAATTGATATTTTCAACCTACAGATCCAAACCATGGAATGTAATATATCATTTTGACTCTATAAGACATTTTAAGAACATTAGTTTAGCCACATTTTTGAATTGAGATTCAATTTGTGGACTTGCTTTGAAAAGCACTTGCTTGCATATTAAGTAACACTTGCAAAACTCAAAATCAAGGCATGAGCAAGGCCCTTGGCAAGCTAATCACTTTCAAAATGTCACTAGGGGAGAAATTAGGAGAGATTGGGATTGATTCCAAGCTGCAAACAAAATGGTGCATATCATGAGATGTGTTTGAAAATCTCATGATATGAGAAGTGGAAATTCTCATTAGAAGGATCTAGAGGGTTCTAGATCATCCAAACATCATCTATATAAGGAATAGAGTTGATCCATTGAAGGGGTTGGTGATCATTGAAGGAGAGAGCATAGATTGAGATTGAATTTTCATAGCTTGCAAGTGAATTCTGTTTCACCAAATTCCTCACTTTCCATCCATTTTCTTGATTGAAACTTCTTCCATGGATGTTAAGGAGTGATTCCAGATCATAATCAAGAAGGATTCGTGGCTAATTGGTGCTCTTGAAGTCAGAATTTTCCACCTGCAACTCACCATCAGGTTTCAAGATTCAAGCACTTTCAACTGGTTCTTTTGCATACAGAAGCAAGAAGAAGGTTCATTGATCGTGTCCAGAAGATTAGAGAGCTTGATTTGGAGGTTTAGGGCATCTGTTCAACCGAGATTTTCAGGTTGGTAACTTTCTTCCTATAGCATGATTTAGGTAGAATTAAGTTGAATTAAGGTGTTAGATTTATTGCAGAATGGTGTAGGATGGATTTCAGATAGTTAATTGGAGAATTAGTGACAAAATAGGTGAATTACCATTTTCGATTGAGAAGTAGATATGGTGAATCTTGAGGTTTCAGAGGAAACTAAGGGTATGGTTGAATTCGTGGCAAGATTTGGGATGAGTTTCATGTTTTGACCATTTGTAATAGAGGCTTGTAGAGAGAACTAGGGTTGGGGAAGACGACCGGAGCTCAACCGGTGGTGGCCGGAGCTGGGCGCGAGGCTCAGATGTTCAAAAGGTTGAAGATGATGTTTTCACCATTGGATGAGGGTTTGACTTGGACTGGGAGAATGATCCAATGGCCACGTTTTAATCTCATTTTGTGAAGGATCTGAATAAATGAAACGCTGCGTTTCATTTAGCAGTTGGTTTTGGGCTTAATGAATTAAGTGCTATCCACACCCCCCTGAAGGCCCAACCCATGATTTAAACTGGTTCTGATTACTATCCACACCGCGCGTGCTATTATTTTAATTGGATTTTCTTTATTTTTTTCATTTTGTTTATGGTTCTTGTAAAAATCATAATTAATTGAAAATTAATCCAATCAATCCCATTATTTTTGCGTTTTACTCATGATTGAGTCTAGTATTTTTTAGAGAAAAAATATTTTCATTTCATGTATTTTCGGATTTAATGGGAATTTTACATTTTAATTGATATTAAAATGGTTATGTTTGAAACATAATTTTGTAGAATTTTGTATGATTAGTTGGTGATGATTCTTGGTCTAATTTTTTGTGTGTGATTAGGTTAGGCATGTATGATCCCATAGAATTTTCCTCACATTTTTGTGATGAAAATAGGTGTGCTTTCTAGATTGATATTTAGGTGCTTCCTTTTAGGGTTTAGGTTTGATACCTTATAATGTAGAATTTATTTCTAGGTCTAATTTGATGATTTGATCTCTAAAATTAATGTGGTAGAGTCATGATTGACCTAAGTTCCCATATTAATTTTTGTAGGATTTTACAATTGATTTTAGTATTTTAGTTAGGACTAACTTTAGTACTAGGTTTTAGGTGATCCTAATTTACTAATTCAACTAGTTTAACTCCTTTAGTCCCCTTAGATTAGGGTTTTTGCTTGGTTTGCCTTTGGTTGAGATTGAGGACAAGTTGAAGACAAGGTGAGGATGCTTGAAGTTGCTTGAAGTTGCTTGGAGCTTTTGGATTTGCTTGTGCCTGAAGGTGTCTGATGAAGATTTAGGAGATAGGACATAGGGAGAGCCTTATAGTTAGAATGATTTCTTTCACAAATGTGGAAAGCATCTTGTGCTTCCATTCCTCCCAATGACTAAGAGTCCTTCTCAGATATTCACATCCCTCCTTTGGAAGGATGAGTGGCTTTATCTGGGAAGTAAAACTTTGAGGGAACCAGTCTCTCATAATGATGAACCCTTATAGGCTTCCTTTAGTTGTCAGTAAGTTGTTTATCATTTCCACTCATTTTGTTAAATCAATGGCCTTCTGGTTTGAGTATCTTGAAAGATGTTGGTCTTGAGTTTGAAGATGAGGAATTCATTGAAGAGGGTGGAAGAGGATGATTCCTTGAGCATTGCCATTGCAGCTGAAGCTTGAGAAGCTTGAAGAGCAAGTTGACACTTGAAGATTCAATGAAGATGGAGGGAAGAGCTGAGGCTTAAAGAATTGAAGGATGAAGTTGACACTCCCATATGATTGAGGATTACTCTGAGAAGCTGAAGCTTGTAGGAGAAGATGACCAAGTTGACACTGGTAAAGCAAAGAGAGCTGAAGCTTGAAGACTGAGTTGATACTTATGAAGAGGATTCAATTGAGATTGAGTGTAGAGTTGAGGTTTGAAGAATAAAGGATAAGTTGACACTTACATTGAAGCTTTGAGAGCCTGAAGGAACCAAGTTGATACTTGTAGTTAGGGTTGAAGCCTGAGGGTGGAATTGACTGGAGAGCTGAAGCTTGGAGAAGAGAGGATAAGTTGAAACTTATGTTTGATGGATTGAAACCTTGGAGAAGCAAGTTGATGCTTGTCATGAAAGATGATAGCCTTAAAGGGTGATTGAAGTCTGAAGATTGGGTTGCTGTCAGAAGAGCTGAAGCTTGGAATAGGAAGAGAGGGGTTGATCTGCTTTCTTGTCTGTTTTCTTTTCTGTATTGATGTGCCTTATCTGACTTGCTTGATGTATTAGAATAAGTCCATGACTAGACTGACTTTAATGTAGGAGCATGATTGCACTAGAGGTTGAGTTGATCCCTCTGCTTGTATTGTTACTGTATGGCTTTGCTTGCGGGTATTCGGTGGAGCCCTGCTCCCTTGCCCATGTGGTTTATTTTGCTTGATAGCATTTTATTTTCTTCTGTATGATTGCAGTTTATCTTATTTTGCTTGATAGCATGTTATTCTTTCTGTATGATTACAGTTATTCATATATGGCTTGAGGTTGATATGAGCTTGTGGAGGCTGACACCCCACATACATTTCCTCCCTCACTTGCATTGCATGCATTTTACAGTCGTTATCTGTTTACTGTTTAAGCTGATGCTTTGTTTGTTTCTGTATACCATTGATATGATCCCTTAGGAATCTCATTTCCTTTGATAAGGAAATGATGATAGAACTTTAGGTTGAAACCTATGCATGATAACTTCTAGGAGTTCCCTGTTTCAAACCTCAACTATAGGATGAATCCTTGTCATGACAACAGTAGGACTTGATAGTCTCCCCGTAGTTGAGCCTCTCTCTTCTCATCTCAAACAGCTTAAGATACAGTAATCATGAATGATTTCTTTCGTACGTTACGAGCCTTAAGCTATCTGAGAAAGGATTGTGGGAGAGTTTCTTTTCCACAGTCTGGATGTTTAGTATGGCACCCTTTGGGTGACATGCGACGCATTTACTCTCGGGTCATAGTCTTTAGTGCGATTGAAATTGCAAACACAATAAAAAATACTTCTTTCGTAAAAGACAGAAAACAAACTTCAAACCTTTTTGCCCCGTGGGCCCATAATTCAAAGGAAGCTTTTCTGAAGAAAAGAGTGTCGTTAAACTTCAGCGCCACCGCAAACAAGCTTTCTCCCTAACTGCTGGAACTGATGTTTAACCCTACTCGATAAAACAGATGAATCTGAATCCCTGTAATCCGTAGTATCCCGAACTACGTAAGCTCTGATCTCTCATACCTGTTGAGAGTATGTAGGCACAATACTGACGTATTGGCGAGCCACCTTCCCCATAACCCGTAGTAGGTCGAACTACGTTGACTCTGATTTCTTGTTCTCTAATGAGAATACGTAGGCATAAAGCGCGACGCTTTGCCAAGTCATTTTCTTTTCTGTTTGAGCCAGCCTTGATAGGTAGATAGATAAACCAACTCGTCCAGTAAACACAACAAGCGTGGATCCCGTCGAGTACAACGGACGTGAGGGGTGCTAATACCTTCCCCTTGCGTAACCGACTCCCGAAACCAGACAACGGTTGCGATGACCTTGTCTTATACCTATTCGTCAGGTTTTTCCGATCGTTTCCTTTCCCGCTCTGAGGGATAAATAACGAAAGGTGGCGACTCTTCTGTTTTGCCGGCACCTTATTTTCGCGGAAGCGACAGCTGGCGACTCTACTGGGGACTTGATAGTTTCCTGGGATCCAACGTCCCGAATGCGAGTCAGTTTGGGGATCCGATGTCCCCTGTGAGAGTCAATCCTAGCACTTGTATAATTACTTGTTAGGTTGTGTTTATTTATCGCATTTTTACTTCCCGCACTTTATTTTCAGTATGATATGATTATCTGTGCTGTTGTGGGAGGGGCATTCTGATGAGTGAGAAGCCAGATCCAGGCTTGAGTGAACATAGCATTAGTTGTGGAAATTAGTGGGCGCGTGCTTGCTTGGCAGGCACTAGTGTCTCATGAAATCCACGCTCAGACGAGGTTCTCCCGGTTGGCTTCTTTTTCAACCCTTTGGGTTGAGGGGGTTGTTGGTTTGGAGGATTGTCGACTCTGGGGACCGATCATTTGTGATTCAGCTGAGTGAGGCCGCTTCATGAGCTGGTGATGCCACACCTTCTGGGTATCGTATCACCCCTCTTGAATGTTTGTGACGCTGATGAACGCATAGGATGCCGAACTTGAGTCAGTTTAGGTTCATACCTGTGAGCAGGGTTGGGTTTATTGCAGGAAACTTTGACCTTCAGACTACCTGGTTTTCTTGATAGTGGATCAGTTTTGGTGGGATCTGAGGATCTTATCTGCAGATATATGATTGTTCTTGACAGAGCAGGTTTTTGATTGGGATCAGAGGATCTTATCATCAGATATGTATGTTGTTCTTGACAGAGCAGGTTTATGATTGGGATCAGAGGATCTCATTGTCAGATGTATGTTTGTTCTTGATAGAGCTGAGTTTTGGTCATGTATCAGAGGTCCTTATTATCAGATGTTTGTTCTTGACAGAGCATAGTTTTGGTCCTGTATCAGAGTTCCTTATTATTAGATGTTTGTTCTTGATAGAGAAGATTTTTGGTCCTGTATCAGAGGTCCTTATTATCAGATGTTTGTTCTTGACAGAGCAGAGTTTTGGTCCTGTATCAGAGGTCCTTATCATCAGATGGGTGTTCTTGACAGAGCAGAGTTTTGGTCCTGCATCAGAAGTCCTTATTATCAGATGTTTGTTCTTGACAGAGCAGATTCATGGTCCTATATGTGTGTGTTCTTGACAGAGCAGATTTGTGGTCTGATACCAGGGTTTTCTTCTTATCAGAGATAGTGGTTGTTCTTGATAGAGCAGGATTATGGTTTTGTTGATACAGAATCTCCACAGCACAGTTGCCTTGATCTCCTGCTGCATGATTGCATTTTACATTGCTTTGCATACTCATTTGCATTTCATTAACGTGTGTCTGTGTTGCAGGTACCGTTTTCCCCGATCCAGGATTTCTTGCCTCCTATTGTATTGTTATGGGTTCTCTGAGGAAGACCGTGGCTTACAAGCTCCTTGCCCCTGATGTGGTTCAGCTGACTGGTTTGATTGCTTTAGCAGATGATTCTGTGAGAGATGAGTTCAGAAAATCTTACGGAAAATTGCTCAGTTTGGTTCGTAAACCTTCTGCGTTCGAGTTGAATGGGTTGCACGCTCTGCTGCAGTTCTATGATCCTCCGTTGAGATGCTTCACTTTCCAGGATTTTGTTCTCGCACCCACGCTAGAGGAATATGCTGATTTGTTAGGTGCGCCTATCAAGAGGCAGATGCCTTTTGTTCATATGGATGTTGAGCCTGATCTGGCTAGTCTAGCTCCTTCACTTCATCTGGATGCCTCCGAGTTGGTATTGTCTAGTTGGAACAAGGTTCCCGGTTTCTCCTTGCAGTCCTTAGTGGGAAAAGCTCAGCAGTGCGCCAAAGACGGGTGTTGGGTCGTGTTCAACGCCATTCTCGCTCTGTGCATATATGGCATCGTTCTGTTCCCCAATATGCCCGACTTTGTGGACTTCGACGCCTTCCGCATCTTTGCATCAGGGAATCCAGTCCCTACCTTGATAGGAGATGTCTATCATTCCATCCACTACAAAAACGAGAACAAAAGGGGTAAGAACGTCTCGTGCTGTATGCCCCTGCTTTATAAATGGCTTGATAGTCATCTACCCAAGAAGGGTCCCTTTGCTTCGTCTGCAACCACAGCTGAGTGGTCAGAGCATTTGATGGGTCTATCTGCAGAGGATATTGACTGGTTTGACAGAGATAGGTTAGGTACTGAGATTATCTTCAGCTGCAGCGGGTTTCCGAACGTGCCTTTGATAGGCAGGAAGGGCTGCATAAACTATAATCCGTCTTTGCTGGTCCGACAGTTCGCGTAGGCTTTGAGAGCTCCGCCGAAGGATGAAGAGGTGCAGGAATCTCTGTACCTCACTGGTCTTCTAGAGGGGGATCTGTTATCTAAGCTTCAGCGCGCTTGGAATGGCATCAGCAAGAAGGGAAAACCATTGATGGGGAGAAGCAATAGCCAAGCCTACCCTCCGTATGTGACTTGGATCAGAGCCAGAGCCGATGCTATAGGGATGTCGTTTCTTCCTGCCAAGCCAGAAAGCCCTCCAATGATTGAAGAGCCTACCACCGTGCCCATTCAGCAACATAATCAGGTGTTAGCTGAGAGAGATGAATTGAAGAGGGCAAATGAAGAAATGGAGAAGGAATTGGTTCAACTCAGGAGTGAGAGAAACGAAGCCATTTATTCCTTCAAGAGGCAGACAGAGCTGGTGAACCAGCTGGGGACAGATTTGACTAAGCAGATAGCCGAGCGTGAGCGCATGGGTCGAGACTTCAAAGCTGTCAACGATGTACTGGCCACGAAGAAGCAGCACTTGGACGAAGCGTATCGGAGGATATCCAAGTTCAATCAGCACTGGAAGGCCTCCCTAGCCAACAGGAAAGAGCGGGAGGATAAGCTGATGCAACAAATCTCCAAGCTGAAAGCCCAGGTGAAGGCTAGTGAGAAGAGGTTTGATGAAGAAACCGCTCGCAGATATGCCGCCGAAGACCAGCTCAACAGGGCTCTTGCTAACCTGAAGGAGCGCAAACTGACGTTTGAGTCCAAGAAGCGGAAGTTAGAAGATTGTTTCGGCGAAGGAGCATGGGAAGATTCGGTCGAAGGTCTTCAATACACCATTATGCAGAGGGAGCTACTCGTCGAAGGGTTACTCGCTCGGCCTGATCATCCAAAAATGAAGGGGTTGTTAGAAGATTTTCGCGCCCGTGGCCGTACTTGACGATATTTGTATTCCTTTTGTTTGATCATCGTTGTATGCTGACCATCACCAGGCTTGTTGGTCGAGGTCATGCTATTGATTATGCTTGTACTCACTGATGTCGTGTACTGCCTGGATGGGCTTTCTTTATATATGAGATTGTTATTTCCATGACTGGACTCAGACTTCTTATTATCGGCACTGGCACTCAGGCACTAGGATCGGGGGAAACCTCCCTAACACACAGACACACGTTTGCATTTGCATGAAGCATTCGCATAACGAGCACTTTGTCGTTTTTTCCTAACCCTTTTGTGTTTTCAGGTTGTTTCAGGTTGTTCCAGGATTGATCAGAGACCAATCCACCGCTATCCGACCAGAGCAAATCAAACCAGAATCATGGAGCAAGTGCAAAACTGATGTTCAGGAGATCCGCGAAAGAATGGATCGCTTCATGGAGCTCATGCAAGCGGTTGCCAATGGCCAGGATCAGCTCAGAACCTTGGTTCAGCCTCTGATTTCAAGGGTTGATAGCAATGGCGTACTCCATGGTGGGACTGTGCCTACCCCTCCACTAGTTGAAACTCCTCAAAATGGCGTCCCCGTGACCGGGGGGAATGACAGTGCCAACGGCAATGTGATAGCTAACATGCGACTCAATGGCAATACGATGGGCGTCGGTAATGGGAGTCTTGAAGCTAATGTCAATGTTGGGCTAGGCAACGACAATGCAGGTGTTGGGAATCTGTTTGGGCCTCAGCCGTGGTTAGAAGACCGTCAGGACGATGTGTTCTCTCAGAGAGGTTCTGAAGGGGAGCTGACTGCTAGAGCACGGCTTAGGTTCAAGGCACTCGAGGATAAGATGAGAAATATCGAGAACCAGAACACCCTGGGCATTAATATGTCCAAGTTGGGACTGATTGCTGATTTCAAGGTGCCTCCCAAGTTCAAGGTACCGGACTTTGAAAAGTACAAGGGCACCACTTGCCCTCGCGTCCACCTGAGATCGTATTACAGGAAAATGTCAGCTCATTCTGAAGACGAGAAGTTGTTGATGCACTTCTTTCAAGACAGTCTGTCCGGGCCCTCCCTCGAATGGTACATGAGTTTGGAACCTGCCAGTGTGCGCACGTGGAAGGACCTTGCTGAAGCATTTGTGCACCACTACCAATATAATAGCGACTTGGCCCCAAACTGAGTCCAACTGCAGAATCTATTGCAAAGGAACAATGAAGGGTTTAAGGAATACACCCAGCGATGGCGTGAATTGGCAGCCAGGGTTCAGCCGCCGATGGTTGAACGTGAGCTTGTGCAGATGTTCGTAGCCACCCTCCCAGGGGTTTACTATGAGAAATTGGTCAGTGGTATGTCTGGGACCTTCTCGGATCTCATTATCATGGGTGAGCACATTGAAAATAGGATCAAACTCGGGAAAATTCAAGGTGAGTCATCCTCAGCTGGAGGAGGAGGAAAGAAACCTTATAGTGGCAAAAGACGGGAAGGAGAAACGAGCGCTGTGACCAACGCTCGAAGGAAGGGTAAAGGCCCTCACCAACAGGTGGCCATCATAACTATCCCGGCAGTTCAACAGCCACAACAGCAGCAGCAACCGAGTCAATAAGGGTACAGAAAGTATCAGAATCGGGCACCTCTGTCGAGCCGTCACCTCGAGACACCGCCCATGTCGTACGCGCAACTATTGCAGACTCTGCTTCAGCTATAGTTGATCCAGAAGAGAACCTTGGCTCCCTTGACAGGGGCACCTCCGCCAGGTTATGACGTGAATGCAACTTGTGAGTTTCATTCAGGGGCACCAGGCCACATAATAGAGAATTGCAAAGCCTTCAAGCGCAAGGTGCAGGACATGGTGGACGCTAAGATCATCAGTTTCTCAGGTAATGTGCCAAACGTCACGAAGAACCCTATGCCGAATCATAGGGGAGGTGGGGTAAACGCCATTATTGAAGACGAGAGTTTGGATTTGTTGACTGACGTCAGGGATCTGAAGACGCCGCTTGGCTTCGTTAAAGCTAAGCTGATGAAAAGAGGTTTCTTTCCAGGTTGCGGAGAGCTGTGTATGGGTTGTGCTACTAGTCCTGATGGATGTGAACAGCTGATAGAGGGAATTCAAAGTCTGATGACTGAAGGGATTTTACAGTTCAGCCGGAGGGTCGAAAGTGGAGCGGGAGAGGTAATGCTGAAGCAAGATGATGAGGTCGCCACCATCACCATCCCTCGCCAGACGATAACTATTTCTGCACCCAGACCGCCCACGATTACCATCACCAAAGCTGGGCCGAAACCGTTCGAAAGCACTAATGTTCTCCCATGGCATTACGGGGCTGAAGTCTACTGCAATGGACAGAAGTTGGAACTAGGACCGTTTGGGTCGTCTGTGGAGAACCTTGCGGGAATCAGTGGTATTACTCACAGCAGAAGAGTGTTTGCACCACCTGAGGTCGTGGCGGACAAAGCGGACAGAGCTGACGCAACTGATAAAGGGAAAAGTAAAGTCGTTGAAGAGATCCCTCGGGGGGTAGACAAAGACTTACTTGTTAAAGACGCCGAGGAATTTATGAGGTTGATTAAAAAGAGCGACTACAAGATTGTGGATCATCTCCATCAGACACCCTCGAAGATTTCCATTCTGAACTTGTTGCTGTGTTCTGAAGCACACCGCAACGCACTACTGAAGGTGTTGAACGCCGCATATGTACCGCAGGAAATATCGGTAAACCAGTTGGAAGGGGTCGTAGCCCACGTAAATGCTGGAAATGGGCTAGGGTTCACTGACCTAGAGCTGACGCCGAAAGGGAGGAACCACAATAGCGCCCTGCACATCTCGATCGAGTGTAGAGGAACGATTATGTCTCACGTGTTGGTAGACACTGGGTCGTCACTCAATGTTCTTCCAAAGAAGGCATTGATGAAGTTGGATACTCGTGGAGTGATTTGCACACCCAGTGATCTGGTTGTGAAGGCGTTCAATGGAACCAAACTCCATGTTTTCGGGTAGGTGACCCTGCCTATCCAAGTCGGGCCAGAAACGTTCGACACAATCTTTTACATTATGGACATCATGCCTGCCTACAGCTGTCTCTTGGGCCGGCCATGGATCCATGTTGCGGGCGCCGTGACCTCTACGTTGCACCAGAAACTCAAGTATTCTGTCGGAGGTAGCATCATGACCGTTTGGGGCGAGGAAGACATAATGGTGAGCCATTTGTCATCCTTCAAGTATGTTGAGATGGATGGGGAAATCCACGAAACCCTATGCCAAGCGTTCGAAGCTGTTAAAGTCAAGGACGTAACTCCTGTAGTCACTAAAAAGCCAGAGATGACTATCTCTTCCTTCAAGGAAGCCCGGGCTGTTGTTCAGGCCGGATCTACCCCAGGCTGGGGGCGAATTTTGGAGATACCTAACAAGCAAGACAAGTTTGGGTTGGGATACTCTCCTGGAGCTGAAGCCTCCTCTTCTAGCAGTGCGTCACGAGGTAAAGGGCCGATCTAGTTTACCAGTGGCTGGGTGATATTTGAAAGCATCAACGCAGTGTCTGAAGACAGCGGAGATAGCGACTGTGACCTCGACTCTTGGATCCAGCCAAGCAAGCCAGGCGAGGGCCTTACTAACTGGTCCGTCAGGGATATCATCCAGATGACAAGCGAAGAGTAATGATTTACTTTTTCCAATCATTGTACAACCCTATGTCCTACCCGGGGCATAGTGGTTTTATTGTCAGGGCCTCGTTTGATTATGTACATGCATTTTATCAATCAAAAGGCGTTATTTGTCCCACAGGAGGGAAAGGAAACGCTCAGAGTAAACCTACCGCAAAGACGGGAAAGGTATGGTCATCGCAACCAAAACCTGGATTCGGGAGTCGGTTACGCAAGGGGAAGGTATTAGCACCCCTCACGTCCGTCGTACTCGACGGGATCCACGCTTGTTTTCGGGTATGGATTGTTATTCTATCTAAACTAAGGGTTAAGGGTTAAAAAGAGAAGAAAATGACTCGGCAAAGTATCGCACTTTATGCCTACGTATTCCCGTCTGGAACGAGAAATCAGAGTCAACGTAGTTCGCCTACCTACGGGAAAGGAGGGGAAGGTTTCTCGCTAGGATATCGCATCCTATGCCTACGTACTTTCATACAACATGAAAGATCAGAGCAAACGTAGTTCGGGCCACGTACGACACAAGTCTGTCTTGATTGTTTTTATTCCTTCTGAAAAAGGTTTTTTCTGATTAACAGTCCAAGCGGACAAAAATGACGTTTTGATGAGTTCACATTCTTTTACGGAAGAAGTGTCTTTTATTGTGTTTGAAATCTTATTGTGTTTTTCTGTTTTTTTTTAGCAAGAGACAGAACTCTAACCTACGGTTGAAAAGGGAATCAAACTAACCTAATGTTATCATGCATGGATTAAGACCTAGTGTCTATCATGCTCCTCTCTTGCGCAGAGAGAAACAGAGATCCTAAGGGATAAACGGAGACAGAAACAATAGCATATATACAGTAAAGCAGTAAAATGCATGGATGCAGCAATACAAGCGAGGCAAGGGAGTCCCACTCAACCTCGAACCTAGAAAACAACAGGCAAAAGTGAACAGAATTCACTTTCAACCTAACAGGTGAAATGGCAAACAATACAGTCAGGGAAACTCAAGCAATACATCAAGAATTAAAAACAGCAAAAATAAACAGCAAACAGCAATTCTGCACAACACCTGTCTTCAGGTCATCATCAAACAGCTACAAGCTTCAAGCAAGCCTTAGTCTTCATCTCCAAGCCTTCAAGCAAGGTCTTTGTCATCAGTCTTCAATCTGCAATGGCTTTTCTTCAAGTCTCAATCTCCAAGATGAACATCAGTTAACAAGATGGAATGGATGTTAAACAGTCAATTGCCTACCAAGGGTGGCTCATTAACTGTTAACAATATACAGACAATTTTCTCTCAAAAGTTCTATCTTTTAAATACATTCACTAATCCTTCCAAAGGAAGGAGGTGGGTATTTAAAAGAGACTTTGAATCATAGAGAAAGAATGGAGGCAAACAAGACCTTCCATGTTTATGAAGCAAGTTTTCTACTCTAGAGCTCTGCCTAGCTCCTAAACCCTACAACCTCCAACAGCTGCTAGCAAGAATCTCTCCTCATCAACTCTGAAAGTTGGTCTTCAATCCCTTTGATCTCCAATGGCCTTCATCTTCCAGTCTTCAGCTCAGACACCAAAGCCCCAAACAAACCCAATACCCCACACAGACACATAATAACCCTAGAGAGGGCACACCACACAGTCAAGCAAGATGCAAGCAAGAAACAGTAGAATAGGGGAAGCCTGATAATTTCTAAGGGATCTATTAGCTACCCATAATCCCTATAGTCCCATACCCCAAAGATTCAATCTACAACTCCTAAGGGAAATGATCTACTTCACCTATGTTATCTCCTAAACCCTAGTTTTGGTTCTTCTAATCACACCTAAACAAATCATCTAAAAATTAATCCTAAAATCAAGAATTAAATTTTATGTACAAGCTAAAGTTCTAAGCTAATCAACCTAAGAATAATGGGTCCAAAATATTAAAGCATCTAGTTAAACTAAAATCAACAATATCAAGCATCAAACTAAACATTATTTAAACCTATTTAAAAGAAAAATATACTAAAAATATAAAAATAAAATGAAATGCTAATTTTTTTTATATGATAATTTTCTTGACAGAAATATGAAAAATATGCAAAATCAACCAATTAAAAATAAGCATTTTTCAATTATTTATGATTTTTCAAAGAAATAAAAAAATGAATGAAATTATTGTGAATTATATTGGCTGAGGGGTGCAATGAGCATTTAATCTAGTTAAAACAAGAGAATGGGCCCAGACTGGGGGGTGCGCCTAGCAAGGCGCGTCTGGGCCCAGTGCACGCTCAGAAAAAATAAAAAGAAAAAAACATGAAAACGGTGCAATTAGTAAGAATTCAGTTAAAATGGGATTGGGCCTTGCAGATGGGGTGCGAATAACAACTGATTATTGAGCCCAGGGTTGAGTTTTAAGTGAAACGCATTGTTTCACCTTTGGAATTTCCCTCCGTTTCTCAAGTTTAAATGACAGCCCTACGATCAACTTCAGAGTCAATGAAATTAGACTAATCCAATGGCCAAGAGATCGTCTTCTCCAAATAGTTTATAGGGTTTCAGAAATTCCATATTCATGCATGAACTTTCCAGTCTATCGTGCTCCCTCATACCTTGATGAAATCTCACGCTGCAAAGATAAAAAATGATTTACATCCTTCCCTCTATACAGCCATGGTATTATTTTCCCCTAAAACACACTCAAGCATCAAACCCGATAGGTAGAAGATTCTGATTCCACCATTTTGCACTGATATCCATCTTGCCAATTCTTGCCAACTATTACACTAATACAATCCACACGCCATGCTGATCATTCTGAGCTATATACCTAAGATTATCGTGCCATATTCTAAGAGTTCTAAACCCTAACAGATTTGGTGCACCATTGGTAACCTCCATGAAACCTTCTCAAACTTTATGGAAACGATCCTCTAACCTAACCTAACAATTCTAACCTAATAATTCTACATTATTCTAACTAAAACATGCCAATTCGATGAGATAACTAACCTGGTGTAAATGATGAAAACAGTTGTGGAATTCTCTGGATTCAATGCTTGCAATGATCTGGATTTGATCCACACACTTGATCCTTTGTTCTGTATGCAAAAGTTCTTGCTCCAATGCCTTAGATCCTTGTAACCACTTCTTCTTGCACTTTGGATGATAAAGATGGATAGTACGATTTCTCTTCAATTCAAACAAATCTTTGATGGAAATTGGATATATGAATGATGTAGATGATGATCAGATCAAGAAATTTGGAAATTGGTGAAGATTTGATGGAGTTTGAAGTGATTTTGCAAAGTGGAAGAATGAGGTATATCTTGGTATTTTGATCACAATGATTCACCAACCAATGCATGAAGCTACTCAATCCAATATATAGATGAGTTTAGGAAGCTCTAGAACTTTGTAGAAACTTCCCATGCACACTTTCCTTGAATTTTGGATTATGTTAACTTCCATTGTAAGTCAACTTGCATAACTTCCATAAGTAGAGTTCCACAAATCATATGATGGCATACCATACATTTATAGAAAGCTAAGACAATAAGGAACAACTCTTATGTTGACCATAAATTCATTTGAAATCTCCTTAAGGGGTAAAAGTTGCTTGGAAGACAAGTAACTTTCACAGACAAAATTTCAGATACCTCAGATGACCTGTAACTTGCAAGGACCATAACTTGAGTTATATAAATCTCCTTGATGTCTTCCACCACTCAAATTAAAGGTCTTGAGATCCTCTACAAGTTTCATGTTGGCCAAGGATCCATTTGAAGATTTCATTTTGACTTATCTTTCTTGGAAGTTTGACCTAAATTAGGGGATTTTACACAGAAACCCTAATTTAGAAACTCCTCTTCTCCTTGATTTCTCTTGATTTCTTCTTGGCACATCACCACATCCTTATCTACATTAAAATGATGAACCCCACATCTCTCAAATAGACCTTAATGCCTTTCAATCAACCATTGGCCCTAGGGTTGACCCAGATGAAACCCTAGTTGACTGTCTTCAACTGCAACTCTTGTGATCATATCAATGACTTGCCTCCTTCTCCAAATGACTTTCTAAGTCTTCCATGATGTATACATACTCTCCATACTCAGTTCACAGCTCACAACTTCTTTGATGATCTTCAAATACCCTCAAGATAGGAGAGAGACCCACTGCTTGATCCACTGACTTCTTTAGCTTTCCAATTCTTTCTGATGACTTGGATATGCTTGAATTTGAATAATAACCTCTTGATAGGCTCATAGAGATGAGAATAGTGCTTGGTCCCTTGTTGGATGATTTTCTATGCTATGCTATGCAGATGATTAGACTATGTACATGACTCTATATGCAAATGCTAATGCAATTGAAACATAAACCAAGTGAAGAAGGTTGAGCAAATTTTAGGGTGCAACAGCTGCCCCTATTCAAGCGACTCGGACCCGATTGGGTGAAGAGCGAACGACCTTCAAACATTCGAGGTACGAGACGGTTGAATACTAAGAACCCGGAAATTTGCCAACTGCAGAAATAAACTGCACCACTGCTTGGGGAACGACATTCATCAACTGAATCTAGCTGTTACAGCAACCAACTGATCCATTAGCGACCGCTGGGGATTATTTTCATCATCCTGCAAAAGATTCTATCATCACAGGGATAGAACTTTGTCCACGTCAGGACGCCTGTTTTGTCAACACGAAGAAATCTCAACTAAAACTTGTCCACGTTAGGACTCCACCTGCCGTCAACCCGGAAAAATCTCGGCGACTTCGCTGGGGATAACTTGTCTGCATTTCATCAGGAATAAATCGTCCATGTTAGGAGCAACCCTTTCCACGTTAGGAATAACCTTTCCGCATACCACCGTCCATGTTAGGAATAAGACTTCGGCTGGATTTGTCCACGTCAGGACTAAACCTTCCCCATTAGGAATACATTTTTCCACGTTAGGAATAAACTCTCCATGTTAGGAATAAATCTTTCCACGTAAAGAATGCATCTCTTCGTCCACGTCAGGAATACATTGTCCACGTTAGGACCCACCTTTCCACGTAAGGAATACATCTTTCCACGTAAGGAATAAACTTCTTTCCACGCAAGGAATAAAACTTCTTTCCACGTAAGGAAATAAAACTTCTTTCCACGTAAGGAACTAAAACTTCTTTCCACGTAAGGAATACGTCTTTCCACGTAAGGAATACCTCTTTCCACGTAAGGAATACATCTTTCCACGCAAGGAATATATCGTCCACGTTAGGACCCACCTTTCCACGTAAGGAATACCTCTTTCCACGTAAGGAAACCATCCTTCCACGTAAGGAATCGCATATCATCTTGATTTGTCCACGTCAGGACTCACATCTCGACCTGCTGAAGAAATAAAACTTGTCCACGTCAGGACTCACGCTTCGTCTTGATTCGTCCACGTCAGGACTACATTTTGTCTGTACAAGAAAATCCTATCAGCATGGGGGTAACATCGTCCACGTCAGGACACCTTTTGTTGACCCGAAGAAATATAAATTCGTCCACGTCAGGACTCGCGCATCTTCGACCCGCTGGGGAAATAAAACTTGTCCACATTAGGACCCCCGCTTCACCAACACGAAGAAAGATAAATTTGTCCACGTCAGGACTCTCGCATCTTGGCATCACGAAGAACTACAAATTTTGTCCACGTCAGGACTCATATTTCACCATTACGAAGGAAGATAACTGCTAGGAATAACCGGTCCACGTCGGAACACCAACACGAAGAGTAACCAACTTTGTCCACGTCAGGACTTCACATTCAGTCAATACGGCGAAATCGAATCTGTCCACGTTAGGACTAGCACACCTCGTCAACTCGGGGAAATAAATCTGTCCGCGTTAGGACCCCCACTTCTCCAGCACGAAGAAAACCCGTCAATATAGGAATAGATTGTCCACGTCAGGACTCATTCCTCCATTGGTCCCAAACCACAAACTTCTTAACACTGACGTGACAGCGACTTTGGGGCGGACTCTACTGGGGATATTTGGAAACCAAATTACCAGACGCTTGTTCTGATAACCGGCGGCAGCCTCTGAAATTCTGATTCATGAAACCCTTTGATGACAAATAACCCTGCTTGGGGACAAAGAGAAATTTTGCCTACTAACTCTGTGGGGAATAATGCCAAAACGGACATTATCGTTGAATGTCTCACGTCGAGATCTTGAATGTTTGGTAATTCATTTGAGCAAGAGCTCCTTCCACCTGCAAGAGAAACAATGCTTGAAACAAACGGTTAGCCAGCCTGGTTTATGCTTCAAAATGCATATGCTTGACAATGACGCAATGCTCCATTCGACAGGGAAATGCTACGCGTTTTTATTTGGTGGATGCAAGTATGACATTATATGCCAATGCAAATGCAGACTCGAACTGCTGGGATACAGGAAACCGCTTCAGCAAAATAAATGCTGAAGACAACGCCAACTCCGCTGGGGATAGCCAGGTGCTACAGGATTATTCCAGCAAAATAAATGCTGGAAGAGTGAAGTCAACCCTGCTGGGGAATATAACTTTGCTGGGGAATAGCAGATGAGCCCGGTATGATTGGACTTCTGCTGGGGAATGAACGGATATCACACGGTATTCTGGCAAAATAAATGCCAAGGCGCCCAACCAACTCTGTCGGGGAGAGTCTTAATCTTCGAGTTCCACTGGGAGGAAGGAAAACACTTGCTGAAAAGAGAACTCCGCTGGGGACGAAACGATTCTCTTGGGGAAAATCAACTGACTCCGCTGGAGGAGAGTAACTGACCCTACTGGAAAGGGTAGACTGTCTGAGTACAGCTCACGAGTTGGAAATGTTAACCTTCTGAGGCTAAACCACTCTGCTTGAAATAAGGGAATCCTTCTGGGGGACACCACACTGTCTGAATACAGCCTTCGATCTAGGAATCATCAATTCTGCTGAGAGTAAACAACCCTGTTGGAGAATGTCTTTCGGCTAAGCTGCGACTAGCTGGGGAATTCGATCCTTCTTCAGTAGGGAGCATTGTCATCTCAGAAGCGCGACCTGCGTGGAGAGCGAGTCTTTCGTTACAAGCTCCTGGTCCATACTGCACTCTTTTAATCATCCTCTTCATACGGCCATGAACCCTGCAACACCACAAACAAGACAAGACAAGTCTACACAACCAAATCTATTCAGGTTAGCGTTAGTGACATCATTTTCAGTTAATTCAAAGTTTTAGCAATTATTGGCAAGGGCCAGCGGCGTTATACACATGCTAGTTTCATTAAACCTAGGCGTTTATCATGCACAAAATAGTAAAGAACCAGCATCAAGTACTGAATGACATATTTTATTAATTGGGCCCCTGAATGGGCAGAGTTTTGTACACGGGATGTAACTCCTGAAAAGAGGAAGCTACGCACAACAAATATACAAGTATGCACAAGAAGCATAAATATAATGACAAATCACATTTATACACATGTCGGCAACGGGATGCAGACGAACATCACGAACTGATCCTCCTATGACTCGCCCGACTCTAATGCTTTCCCGGTATCCACACTTCCGAAGAGATTGTATCTGATAATCGACCACTCGAGTATATTCTCCCGCACTAATGCTCAATGCAGTATCAAATTCGGACCGCGGTCATTTGCTTTTCAAATCCCTAACTTTTGCGTGAACCGCCCTTTACGGGTTTTCAGTTCACCGGGATACCCCTTTTTGCCGAAGCCGCCCAGTGTAGGTTTTCAACTTCTCGGGTGTACATTTTTTCAATTTTTATCCCTAACTTTTGCCCGAACCTTTCATTCTGTTTTTGGTTCGCCAGGATGCCCCATTTTTGCCTGGACTCTCTTTTTCTGTCCAACGGGTCAACTTCAAGCAAAGTATTTTTTAACTGCGTCCGAATTCACAGGCGACGTAAAGTCTTCACCGTCCATGGTGGACAACAATAAAGCTCCTCCTGAAAAGACTCTTCTGACAACGTATGGCCCTTCGTAGTTAGGGGTCCATTTGCCCCTGTGATCTGCCTGCGGCGGGAGAATCCTTTTCAGCACCAGGTCGCCCGTCTGAAAACTCCGAGGATGTATCTTCTTATCATACGCTTTCTTCATTCGGCTCTGGTACAAACGACCGTATGCTAGCGAAGCTAGCCTCTTCTCATCCATTAAACTCAGCTGGTTCAACCTGTCTTTCACCCATTCTGCCTCGTCTAGTTGGACATCTCGTAGTACTCTCAGGGAAGGGATCTCAACTTCCAGTGGTAGCACTGCTTCCATTCTGTATACCAACGAGAATGGGGTTGCCCCGGTTGATGTGCGTACCGTCGTAAGATAACCGTGCAAAGCGAAGGGTAGCATCTCATGCCAGTCCTTATAGGTCACCACCATCTTCTGAACGATCTTCTTTATATTCTTATTGGCCGCTTCGACAGCGCCATTCATCTTGGGTCGGTAAGGGGAGGAGTTGTGATGTTCGATCTTGAAATTCTGACAGAGCTCCTTCATCATTTTGTTGTTCAAGTTTGAACCGTTGTCCGTGATTATCCGCTCGGGGATCCCATATCTGCAAATGATATCTCTCTTGATGAATCTGGCTACCACTTGCTTAGTCACATTTGCGTAAGACGCCGCTTCCACCCACTTGGTGAAATAATCGATTGCTACTAGAATGAACCGGTGCCCGTTAGAAGTTGTCGGCTCGATCTTTCCAATCATATCGATTCCCCACATCGAGAATGGCCATGGTGATGACATCACATTCAGAGGACTCGGAGGCACATGGATCTTATCAGCATAGATTTGGCACTTGTGGCACTTCCTCGCAAACTTGAAATAGTCAGTTTCCATAGTCAGCCAAAAATAACCTGCCCGCAGCAGCTTCCTCGCCATAGCATGCCCACCAGCATGTGTACCAAATGTACCTTCGTGTATTTCTTCCATGAGCAGCTTTGCCTCTTTTTCATCTACACAACGCAGCAGCACCAAGTCGTGATTTCTTCTGTATAAGACACCATCCAGATTCAAATAGAAATTACCCGCCAATCTCCTGAGAGTATTTTGATCGTGACTGGATGCCCCAGCCGGATACTCTTTGTTCTTCAGGAAATTAAGGATATCGAAATACCACGGTTTATCGTCAGATGCTTCGTCAATGGCAAATACGAAGGCAGGTCTGTCGAGCCGAGAGATAACGATTCTGGGAGCCTCGTTCCAGAAGTTGACTTTGTACATAGAAGACAATGTGGCCAGGGCGTCAGCCATCTGATTCTCCGCTCGCGGCACATGATGCAATTCAACCTTGTCAAAGAAAGGCAACAATCTCCTCGCATAATTCATGTACGGTATCAAATTGGGCTGACGTGTCTCCCATTCCCCTTTTATCTGATTTACCACCAGAGTTGAGTCTCCGTATATGTCCAGATTCTTGATTCGCAAATCAATGGCTTCTTCAAGCCCCATGATACAAGCTTCGTATTCGGCTTCATTATTGGTAACTGGAAAGGTCAATCGAGCGGTAAACAGGATGTGCGACCCGTGTGGAGTAGTGATGATTGCCCCTATTCCGCTACCGTAGGCATTTACAGCTCCGTCAAAAATCAACTTCCATTTGGAACCCAATTCTGGTCCTTCGTCTGGCAACGGCTCTTCGCAATCTTTCATCTTTAGGTACATGATATCCTCGTCGGGAAAATCAAACCTCATCGATTGGTAATCCTCAATAGGCTGCTCTGCCAAGTACTCAGACAGTACACTCCCCTTTATAGCCTTCTGCGAGACATACTGGATGTCGTATTCAGTCAAGACCATCTGCCAACGGGCAATTCTTCCCGATAATGCTTGCTTTTCGAATACATATTTGATAGGATCCATCTTTGAGATGAGCATGGTTGTATGATTCAGCATGTATTGCCTCAAACGCTTGGCGGCCCAGGCTAGCGTGCAACAAGTCTTTTCAAGCATTGAATATTGAGATTCACATTCAGTAAATTTCTTACTCAAGTAGTAGATCGCATGCTCTTTTCTTCCTGTCTCGTCGTGTTGACCAAGAACACAACCCATGCTTCCCTCAAGAACTGTCAAATACATAATCAAGGGTCTGCCTGCCACTGGAGGTATCAAAATAGGAGGCTCCTGCAAATACTGCTTTATTTTATCGAACGCCTTTTGACAATTTTCGTTCCACGTTACAGCCTGATCTTTCTTCAACAGCTTGAATAATGGTTCACACGTAGCAGTTAGGTGGGATATGAACCGAGCGATGTAGTTCAACCTCCCTAAAAATCCGCGCACCTCTTTCTCTGTTTTAGGCGTCGGCATCTCTTGTATTGCTTTTATTTTAGCAGGATCAACCTCTATTCCTCTTTTACTCACGATAAACCCCAGCAGTTTACCCGATCTCACCCCGAAGGTGCACTTGTTAGGGTTCAGTCTCAGCCTGAACTTCCTAAGCCTTTTGAATAACTTCAGCAGATTCACCAAATGCTCTTCCTCCGTCTGGGATTTGGCAATCATATCGTCAACATAAACTTCGATCTCCTTATGCATCATATCATGAAAAAGAGTCGTCATTGCACGCTGATACGTTGCCCCAGCATTCTTCAATCCGAAGGGCATCACTTTATAACAAAATGTTCCCCAAGGCGTTATGAAAGTAGTCTTCTCCATGTCCTCTGGCGCCATTTTAATCTGATTATAGCCCGAGAAGCCATCCATGAAGGAGAATACGGAGAATTGAGCAGTGTTGTCAACCAGCACATCGATGTGAGGAAGCGGAAAATCATCTTTCGGGCTCACTTTGTTTAGATCACGGTAATCTACGCACATTCTCACTTTACCGTCTTTCTTTGGCACTGGTACAATATTAGCGACCCATAAGGGATATTTTGTCACAGCTAGGAAACCAGCATCCCATTGCTTTTGAACCTCCTCTTTAATTTTCACTGCCATATCAGGTCTAGTTCTGCGAAGCTTCTGCTTGACCGGCGGGCATTCTTCTTTCAACAGCAGACGGTGCACAACCATATCTGTATCGAGCCCTGGCATGTCTTCATACGACCAAGCGAACACATCACTATACTCTCTAAGCATTTCAACCAGTCTTCGCTTGACATCACTCTGCAGCGCGGCTCCTATACGAATGTTCTTTTCAACCCCTTCCGACCCCAAGTTAATAATTTCGACGACCTCCTCGTGAGGCAGAATGACTCGTTCTTCTTGCTTCACCAACCAAGACAATTCTTCGGGAACGTCACCATCTTCAACAATCTCTTCTTCGGCCTGCAATACCGGGTTCTCAAAGTCGAGACGAGTCATAGGTGGTTCAACGATGTCATCTGAACATGTTATCCTGCAAAAGGAATGGTTAAATGTTGCCATTTTATTGTAAAATATAAAACAAGAAAAACAGAGAGCGCAATATTTGTACATGAAAAAACGCCTTTTATTTAATGATTAAACACGCAATGTTCATAACAGCACGACCCTAAGCAAATCATGATGCCCCGGGCAAGACACCAGATTGTTCAACAATTAAAAAAAACAAAGCATTACTGTTTAAGAGTCACAGGAACAAACTCCTGAATAGACAAATTACACAACCCTTGTCCTGGCACGCTCGGCTGAATCCAGGCGTCCATATCGCAATCGTTGTCTCCTTCGTCAGACTCTAAAGCAGCGTTGATGGTCTCATGACATACTCCACTAGCAGTGATGGTTATTGGTCCTCCGAAACGGGGTGCCCCCACAGCAGGTGTCGATGACGACGGTTGATATCCCAGCCCAAATCGGTCCATCTTCACGGGAATATCCAGCACTTTGCCCCAGCCCTTTGTTTCACCAGTCTCTACCAGAGCTTGAGCTTCCTTATATGACGAAACGGCTACCTCCGACGCTTTACTCGGCCCGGGACCTTTGTCTTTGATGCGCAACCCTTCAAATGCCTGACAGGGTGTTTCGTGAATCTCGCCGTCGACCTCTACATATTTGAATGATGACAGATGGTTGACCAGTATATCTTCTTCTCCACATACAGTGACCACACTGTCCCCCACCATGTATTTCAACTTCTGATGCAAGGTAGACGTGACTGCCCCAGCACCATAAATCCAGGGTCGTCCGAGAAGGCAGGTATATGCAGGCTGGATGTCCATGATATAAAATTCAGTCGCGAAAACCTCCGGCCCCACCTGTAGAGGTAATGTTATTGATCCAAAAACTGTTCTTCGCGTCCCATCAAATGCCCTGACCACCAAGTCACTGGGCGTGCACAGTATTCCCCTGACATCTAGTTTCATCATCGCTTTCTTGGGCAGCACGTTCAAAGACGATCCGGTATCGACCAGCACGTGAGACATGACTGATCCTCTACACTCCATAGAGACGTGCAACGCCATATTATGATCTCTCCCCTTCGGGGTCAAATTGAAGTCTGTAAAGCCCAAGCTATGGCCTGCATTCACATGCACCAACACCCCCTCCAGCTGATTCACGGAAACATCTTAGGGTACGAAGGAAGTATCCAGGACTTTCAATAGTGCATTTCTGTGAGCTTCAGAACACAATAGCACCGACAGTATAGATATCTTTGACGGCGTCTGTTGCAGATGCTCAACAATCTTATAATCACTTTTACGAATCAAGCGCATGAACTCTTCCACATCCTTCGATGCCGTCTCTTTTCCATTCGCCTGCACAGGGACAGTCTCATTCATCTTTCCTTTCCCCTTTGCCAGTCGCTCAGCCTCTACCTCAGGCGATATGAAGATTCTCCCACTCCTTGTCATACCTCCCGTACCGACAACGCTGTCTACAGTCTCAGCTGGCTGCTTATTAACATCAATTTTTACCCCATCACAATACACTTCCAACCCATAGGACCATGGGACTGCCTTAGTGCTCTCGTACGGGATTGGTCCGGCCTTGGTGATGGTGATCGGTGGTTGCTTAGACGGTGCTGTTATAGTGATTGTCTTTCGAGGAATCGTTACAGTAGCCACATCACTTTGCTTGTCTGCTAATACCCCTGCAGGTTCTTCAATTGCTGCTCGGTCAAATTGCAATGTACCGCCATCTATTAAAGCCTGAATACCCTTCTTTAAGTCATCACAACCCCCAGCTAGGGTCCAGCACTCTAAGCAGTACTCGTCACAACCTGGATACACACCACCCTGCAATAATCTGCTCTTTATCTCGCACATCGACATTCATAATCAAATTCAAACCCTCCTCGGTTAAAATGGCGTTTGCCCCATGGTTGGGCATGGGCTTCTGCACTATGTTCGGACCCGCCGTTCCAAAATTGATAGCTTAACTATCCAATAGATCCTGCACAACATGCTTGAATGCGTGGCAACCCTCTATATCGTGGCCAGGGGCCCTAGAGTGGAATTCACAGTGCCTGCTTGCATCATAACCATACGGAGGAGTGCCTGTTATTGGCGCCAGAGTTCTCTTCTCCACCAAGTTCAAACCCAATAACGTCTGTAGCAAATCTGCATACGTTGAAGGAGGCTTCTCAAACACCCTCCTTGGTTTGCCCCCCTGGAATCTTCGTTGGGCAGGCTGTGCCCCCTGTTGTGGTTGTTGTTGCTGTTGTTGTTGCTGAAATGGCTGTTGCTGAAACGGTTGTTGCTGAAACGGAATAGTAACGCTTGCCACCTGCTGCGGCTGATTGTACCGGTTTCAACCTCTGCCCCGGCCTCGGCCTCGGCCCCCAAACACTGCGCTTGCATCGCCCTGACGGCGCCCACCAAAAGCCTTTCTGTTACTGCTAGCCGAAGTGGATTCCTCAGCTTGGAATCTTCCCTGTTTAATGTTACTCTCAATCTTCTCTCCCATCAGAATTAAGTCTGAGAAACAGCCCAAAGATGTGTGAAACAACTTGTCATAAAACATGCCGGTGAATGTTCCTATGAACATGTCATTCATTTCCTTGTCCTCTAGAGGAGGATGAACCCTAGCAGCCATGTCGCGCCATCTCTGCGCATACTCTTTGAAGCTCTCACCCTTCTTCTGGGACAACCCTTGCAATTGGACCCGGTTGGGTGCCAAGTCGCTGTTATACTTATAGTGAGCTACAAATGCTTCTGCCAGCTGCTTCCATGTCTTTATATGTGTTGGTTCCAATCCCATATACCACTCGAGGGAAGGACCAGACAAGTTATCTTGAAAGAAATGCATTAGCATCCTCTCATCATTAGAATACGCCGACATCCTTCTGTAATATGACCGCACGTGCACTTTTGGACAGGTGTCCCCCTTATACTTGTCAAATGTGGGGGCTTTGAATTTGATTGGCACCCTCAGGCCAGGCACCAGACCCATTGTTGACATATCTAAGCCCACAGCACTTTGATTTACGACCCCCCTCATCTGCTCCTCTAGCATTCTGATCCTCTGGGAGTCATCCATAGGCCCTTCGAAACCTCCACCGGAGAACGCGTCCTCTTGCTGGTCTTCCTGCCAATTACCATTCCCAGCTCCATACCCATCGTATCCGTTGTTACGGCCAGCTCTTATCTGATTCATGACTGGGCCTCGCCCCCTGTTGCCGTACCCCGGAGCAACTCCAGCAGGTCCAAAAGTCATTAACCCAATGCCATTTCCATTTCCGAATCCATCGTAACCCTGATTAGCCATACCATATCCGTCCTGCCCGAAGCCTTGAGCATTGAAACCGTACTTCCCCGTGTTATCGAATCCCTGGTCATTGAAACCGAATCCAGCATTACCGAAGCCATTGTCTCCCATATTATCACCCAGGTTGACATCTCCAAGCCCAACATTGTTAACGATAGTCTCGTTCCCAATTCCAACGTTACCGTTCCCAGCAACAGTACCGTTGTTGACATTGACAGCAGGTATATTGACTACAGATGGAGCCACTGGTGTGGGAGTACCATCCCCATGAACAGTGTCGACTCGCACAGACTGATGATCCTCATTCCCGTGCCCAGCATTTCTGACCAACAGAGGCTGCACCAAGGCTTGCAAATTCTCCTGTCCTTTCGCAATGGTCTCCATTGTCTGCATGAAGAGCGCCAGCTTCTCACGCATATCTTGCATCTCATTCTGCATTTGATCCATGATTCTTCGGCAGTTGGTGCGAGTGGAGTATCGGTGCGGGCGCTGATCTTCAATCCTGAAAAGACCTGATACAGTGCAAGAAATAAGATACCATCCAATAATCACCTGTAATGCAATATGAATATGAATGCAATGCAATATGTGTCTGTGCATTAGGGAATATCATTCCCCGATTCTAGTACGAAGGTGCCAGTGTAGTGACAGTGCTAGCAATACGGAGATCGGAGCCGAATCATAGAAAGCCTCATATATTACAGAGAAAGCCAATAAGCCAAGAATACAAAATCACTGAGTGTACAATAAGAAGGCATGACCTCAGCCAACAATCTTGGTGATGGTCAGCACTATGCAAATAAAGCATACACATGAAATGGTCAAGTACACCCATAAGCCTGGTACTCTTCTATTAACTTCTTGGTCTCTGGATGGCTTGGTCGGGTAAGCAGACCCTCGACAAGCTGGTTTCTTCTCTTGAGAACACGTCGCACGTCACCAGCGGTTTCTTCCCATGCCCCTTCTCCGAAGCGATCCTCTAGCTTCCGCTTCTGAGACACAGCTTCGTTCCTGCCTTCGATGGCCTTGTTTAATGCATTCTGGAGACTATATCTGGTCATCACCTCTTCTTCATACTTCTTAATGCTAGCCTTCAACTGCTCTTCGAGTTCAGAAATTTGCTGCTTCAATTTATCTTCCCTCTTTTTATTGTTGGTGAGCGTAGCATTCCATGTCTTGTTACAAGAAGAGATTTCCCGGTGGGCGGTATCGAGTGCTTTATTTTTGGATTCCAACATGTCATGGGAGCTTCTGAACTCTTGCCCCAGACGTTCGCGCTTCTTTTTCTCCTCAGTCAATTCAGCACCAAGCCTGTTTACTAGTTCGATCTGCTGTTGGAAAGCATGCACAACCTTGTTTTTCTCACTGCGTATCTGAGCCAGCTCCTTTTCTAACTCTTCATTGATCTTCATCAAGGCTTCCTTTTCTTTCACAACTTGCTCGTAGGCCTCCCTCGTAACAGTAGTTGGTTCTTCCACCGGAATATGGACAGGGACTGGTGCAGCTGGAAATGGCATCAGTAGTTGCCTTGCTCTCTCCTGGATCCAAACTTTGTAGGGTGCATAAGCCTGACAATCATTCTTCCCCAACAGTGGCTTCCCTCTTCTGTTGATACGCATCCAGGCATGCTGAAGCTTGGCTAGTAACTCTCCCTTCAAATCACCGGTGAAGTACAGAGATTCATGTACTTCTTCCTCCTTAGGTGGGTTCTTCAGCGCATATCCGAACTGGCGAATAAACAAAGATGGGTTGTAATTGATGCACCCTTTTCTCCCTATCAATGGAACATTAGGATACCCAGAACAACTGAAAATAAGCTCATACCCCACCAAGTCTCGGTCAAACCACTCAATGTCTTCAGAAGATAGCCTCATCAGGCGCTCTGGCCAGCTAGCTGTAGTTGCATTATCCACAAAAGGTCCCTTCAGGGGAAGATGGCTCTTAAACCACATGTTCAACAGCGGCGCACAACAGTAAACGGTATTTCCCCTTCTGTTTTCATTTTTGTAGTGCAATGAATGATAGAAGTCTCCAATCAAAGTGGGCACCGGGTTTCCCGCAGCAAACAGATGGAAAGCGTCCAAGTCCACAAAATTGGGTAAGTTGGGAAACAACACTATTCCGTAGATACATAGAGCCAAGATAGCATTAAAGACTATCCAGCACCCGTTCTTGGCATACTCTTGAGCTTTGCCAACCAGAAAATCAAGGGAGAAACCTGGAACCCCTAGCCAAGAAGTCACTAATAGTTCAGCAGCGTTCACGTGCAAGGCCTTAGCTAAGTCCTCCAACTTGGGCTCAGCGGCAGAGTGAATAAAGGGAACCTTGTTCTGTACTGGTAGCTCAGTAAACTCGACATACTCTTCAATGGTGGGCCCCAAAATAAAGTCAGCGAACGTGAAACATCTCAATGTGGGGTCATAGAACTGCATCGAGGTGTACAGCCCATTCATCTCAACAGCAGTTGGCTTGCAGACTAATCTCAACAATCTTCCATGACTCATCCTGAAACTTCTCCTAACCTCCTCATCAGCAAGGGACATCAGACCAAGTAAGGGAGTAATGTCAGGTGTAGGCAACTTGTACGCAACTGTCTTCCTCAAACCAGCCATAATCAATACTCAGAAGTCCGGGCACTAGAACCAGGGAATATGCAAATTCACCTGCAGCACAGACACACGTTAATGGGATGCAATGATAATGATTATGAAAACAATGCAATGCAAGTAACATGCAACAGGGACCAAATGCCATAGCTGAGAAACCTGAACCATATCAAAAAGTCTCAGATAGACCCTCCAGAATTCCTCAAACCCTGGTCTCAGATAGACCCAAAACAAAGCTCCAACACTGGTCTCTGATAGACCCCACATCATAACTCTGACTGGTCTCTGACAGACCCCATATCATATCTCCAACTGGTCTCTGATAGACCTCACAACTGTCCATAAATACCCAGGATCTCAGATCAAGAAATAAACCGGTATCTGAAGGTCTAGTTACCTGCATAACCCCAAACCCTCTCACAGGTAGGTGTCCTAGTACCTGACAAAGGTATGGCATCCTATGCGGTCGTCGGCGTCACAGACTTTCAGGGTTGATGATACGATTCCCAGAAGGAGTGGCATCATCAATTCCTGAAGAGGTCTCACTTAGCCAACTTCCAAATGATCGATTCCCGGAGTCGACAATTCAGCTAACCAACAACCCCTTCGACCCAAAGGGTAGAAAAAGAAGTCAACCAGAAGAACCTCGTCCGAGTGTAGATTTCGTGGGACACTAATGCAAGCAAAGTCGGCACACGCCCACTAATTTCTACTCTAATTCTAGGTGCACTCAAGCCCAGGTCCGGCTTATCTCTCAATCATAGAACACCCGTCACACCCCAATACAGCAATAACAATAATATAGTGCTGAAGGTAAATGACAAAAATATAAATCCATACAAAATCCTCGACGGGAAAACAAGCGCTAGGATTAACTCTCTTAAGGGACGTTGGATCCCAAATGCATAAGGAACTATCGCAGTCCTTAGCAGCCAGGGGATGTTGGGTCCCCAGCAGAGTCGCCAGCTGTCGCTACTGCGAAAATCGGGGCCGGCTGAACAGAAGAGTCGCCACCGTGCGTTATTTGTCCCACAGGAGGGAAAGGAAACGCTCAGAGTAAACCTACCGCAAAGACGGGAAAGGTATGGTCATCGCAACCAAAACCTGGATTCGGGAGTCGGTTACGCAAGGGGAAGGTATTAGCACCCCTCACGTCCGTCGTACTCGACGGGATCCACGCTTGTTTTCGGGTATGGATTGTTATTCTATCTAAACTAAGGGTTAAGGGTTAAAAAGAGAAGAAAATGACTCGGCAAAGTATCGCACTTTATGCCTACGTATTCCCGTCTGGAACGAGAAATCAGAGTCAACGTAGTTCGCCTACCTACGGGAAAGGAGGGGAAGGTTTCTCGCTAGGATATCGCATCCTATGCCTACGTACTTTCATACAACATGAAAGATCAGAGCAAACGTAGTTCGGGCCACATACGACACAAGTCTGTCTTGATTGTTTTTATTCCTTCTGAAAAAGGTTTTTTCTGATTAACAGTCCAAGCGGACAAAAATGACGTTTTGATGAGTTCACATTCTTTTACGGAAGAAGTGTCTTTTATTGTGTTTGAAATCTTATTGTGTTTTTCTGTTTGTTTTGAGCAAGAAGAGACAGAACTCTAACCTACGGTTGAAAAGGGAATCAAACTAACCTAATGTTATCATGCATGGATTAAGACCTAGTGTCTATCATGCTCCTCTCTTGTGCAGAGAGAAACAGAGATCCTAAGGGATAAACGGAGACAGAAACAATAGCATATATACAGTAAAGCAGTAAAATGCATGGATGCAGCAATACAAGCGAGGCAAGGGAGTCCCACTCAACCTCGAACCTAGAAAACAACAGGCAAAAGTGAACAGAATTCACTTTCAACCTAACAGGTGAAATGGCAAACAATACAGTCAGGGAAACTCAAGCAATACATCAAGAATTAAAAACAGCAAAAATAAACAGCAAACAACAATTCTGCACAACACCTGTCTTCAGGTCATCATCAAACAGCTACAAGCTTCAAGCAAGCCTCAGTCTTCATCTCCAAGCCTTCAAGCAAGGTCTTTGTCATCAGTCTTCAATCTGCAATGGCTTTTCTTCAAGTCTCAATCTCCAAGATGAACATCAGTCAACAAGATGGAATGGATGTTAAACAGTCAATTGCCTACCAAGGGTGGCTCATTAACTGTTAACAATATACAGACAATTTTCTCTCAAAAGTTCTATCTTTTAAATACATTCACTAATCCTTCCAAAGGAAGGAGGTGGGTATTTAAAAGAGACTTTGAATCATAGAGAAAGAATGGAGGCAAACAAGACCTTCCATGTTTATGAAGCAAGTTTTCTACTCTAGAGCTCTGCCTAGCTCCTAAACCCTACAACCTCCAACAGCTGCTAGCAAGAATCTCTCCTCATCAACTCTGAAAGTTGGTCTTCAATCCCTTTGATCTCCAATGGCCTTCATCTTCCAGTCTTCAGCTCAGACACCAAAGCCCCAAACAAACCCAATACCCCACACAGACACATAATAACCCTAGAGAGGGCACACCACACAGTCAAGCAAGATGCAAGCAAGAAACAGTAGAATAGGGGAAGCCTGATAATTTCTAAGGGATCTATTAGCTACCCATAATCCCTATAGTCCCATACCCCAAAGATTCAATCTACAACTCCTAAGGGAAATGATCTACTTCACCTATGTTATCTCCTAAACCCTAGTTTTGGTTCTTCTAATCACACCTAAACAAATCATCTAAAAATTAATCCTAAAATCAAGAATTAAATTTTATGTACAAGCTAAAGTTCTACGCTAATCAACCTAAAAATAATGGGTCCAAAATATTAAAGCATCTAGTTAAACTAAAATCAACAATATCAAGCATCAAACTAAACATTATTTAAACCTATTTAAAAGAAAAATATACTAAAAATATAAAAATAAAATGAAATGCTAATTTTTTTTATATGATAATTTTCTCGACAGAAATATGAAAAATATGCAAAAACAACCAATTAAAAATAAGCATTTTTCAATTATTTATGATTTTTCAAAGAAATAAAAAAATGAATGAAATTATTGTGAATTATATTGGCTGAGGGGTGCAATGAGCATTTAATCTAGTTAAAACAAGAGAATGGGCCCAGACTGGGGGGTGCGCCTAGCAAGGCGCGTCTGGGCCCAGTGCACGCTCAGAAAAAATAAAAAGAAAAAAACATGAAAACGGTGCAATTAGTAAGAATTCAGTTAAAATGGGATTGGGCCTTGCAGATGGGGTGCGAATAACAACTGATTATTGAGCCCAGGGTTGAGTTTTAAGTGAAACGCATTGTTTCACCTTTGGAATTTCCCTCCGTTTCTCAAGTTTAAATGACAGCCCTACGATCAACTTCAGAGTCAATGAAATTAGACTAATCCAATGGCCAAGAGATCGTCTTCTCCAAATAGTTTATAGGGTTTCAGAAATTCCATATTCATGCATGAAATTTCCAGTCTATCGTGCTCCCTCATACCTTGATGAAATCTCACGCTGCAAAGATCAAAAATGATCTACATCCTTCCCTCTATACAGCCATGGTATTATTTTCCCCTAAAACACACTAAAGCATCAAACCCGATAGGTAGAAGATTCTGATTCCACCATTTTGCACTGATATCCATCTTGCCAATTCTTGCCAACTATTACACTAATACAATCCACACGCCATGTTGATCATTCTGAGCTATATACCTAAGATTATCGTGCCATATTCTAAGAGTTCTAAACCCTAACAGATTTGGTGCACCATTGGTAACCTCCATGAAACCTTCTCAAACTTTATGGAAACGATCCTCTAACCTAACCTAACAATTCTAACCTAATAATTCTACATTATTCTAACTAAAACATGCCAATTCGATGAGATAACTAACCTGGTGTAAATGATGAAAACAGTTGTGGAATTCTCTGGATTCAATGCTTGCAATGATCTGGATTTGATCCACACACTTGATCCTTTGTTTTGTATGCAAAAGTTCTTGCTCCAATGCCTTAGATCCTTGTAACCACTTCTTCTTGCACTTTGGATGATGAAGATGGATAGTACGATTTCTCTTCAATTCAAACAAATCTTTGATGGAAATTGGATATATGAATGATGTAGATGATGATCAGATCAAGAAATTTGGAAATTGGTGAAGATTTGATGGAGTTTGAAGTGATTTTGCAAAGTGGAAGAATGAGGTATATCTTGGTATTTTGATCACAATGATTCACCAACCAATGCATGAAGCTACTCAATCCAATATATAGATGAGTTTAGGAAGCTCTAGAACTTTGTAGAAACTTCCCATGCACACTTTCCTTGAATTTTGGATTATGTTAACTTCCATTGTAAGCCAACTTGCATAACTTTCAAATTTTGAACCAAACTCAAAAATCCACTTTTTCCAATGTTCTTAAAACATTTTTTTCCAATCAAAATGACCTATAATTTCATCTCATTTGGCCAAGTTATGAAAAATCTCAATTTTAGGTCACTTTTTATTCATTAAATTCACCAAATTTGAAACCTTGAACTATGAGCATTTCCAAACTTTAATGATCACTTTTCTAGACTCAAAATGTCATTTGGAGAAAGTTTTATGTTGTGAAGTTTTTCATTTGAAGCTTCCTTGTATGAGTTTTGGGCATAGGCTTGAAATGACCTGTAATTCTCAAATGACCAAAATACCCTTTGCTTGCCAAGACCATAAGTAGAGTTCCACAAATCATATGAAGTCATACCATACCTTTATAGAAATCTAAGACAATATGGAACAACTCTTATGTTTACCAGAAATTAATTTGAAATCTCCTTAAGGGGTAAAAGTTGCTTGGAAGACAAGTAACTTTCACAGACAAAATTTCAGATACCTCAGATGACCTGTAACTTGCAAGGACCATAACTTGAGTTCTATAAATCTCCTTGATGTCTTCCACCACTCAAATTAAAGGTCTTGAGATCCTCTACAAGTTTCATGTTGGCCAAGGATCCATTTGAAGCTTGAATTTTTACTTATCTTGCTTGGAAGTTTGACCTAAATCAGGGGATTTTACACAGAAACCCTAATTTAGAAACTCCTCTTCTCCTTGATTTCTCTTGATTTTTTCTTGGCACATCACCACATCCTTATCTACATGTCAAATGATGAACCCCACATCTCTCAAATAGACCTTAATGCCTTTCAATCAACCATTGGACCTAGGGTTGACCTAGGGTTGACCCAGATGAAACCCTAGTTGACTGTCTTCAACTGCAACTCTTGTGATCATATCAATGACTTGCCTCCTTCTCCAAATGACTTTCTAAGTCTTCCATGATGTATACATACTCTCCATACTCAGTTCACAGCTCACAACTTCTTTGATGATCTTCAAATACCCTCAAGATAGGAGAGAGACCCACTGCTTGATCCACTGACTTCTTTAGCTTTCCAATTCTTTCTGATGACTTGGATATGCTTGAATTTGAATAATAACCTCTTGATAGGCTCATAGAGATGAGAATAATGCTTAGTCCCTTGTTGGATGATTTGCTATGCTATGCTATGCAGATGATTAGACTATGTACATGACTCTATATGCAAATGCTAATGCAATTGAAACATAAACCAAGTGAAGAAGGTTGAGCAAATTTTAGGGTGCAACACACACGACAGATGACATTGACTCTGGACCTTCTACGACTCACGTCAACTTTGATTGCCCGATCTATCAAGCTGAAGAAGAGATTGATGAAGACGAAGATCTTCCTGAAGAGTTGGCCCGCTTGTTGAAACAAGAAGAGAAAGTTATTCTGCCTCATGAAGAGGAGATCGAGATTGTGAATCTGGGTTCTGAAGAACTTGTCAGGAACGTCAGGATAGGGGCTGCATTGCAGAGCGATGTCAAGCAGAGATTGGTCGAGATGCTAAGAGAGTATAGTGACGTCTTTGCTTGGTCATACGAAGATATGCCCGGACTTGACACTGACATCGTGGTCCACCACTTGCCGCTGCGAGAAGATTGTCCTCCCGTTAAGCAGAAGCTTAGGAGGACGCGACCAGATATGGCCGTTAAGATCAAAGAAGAAGTGCAAAAGCAGCTTGATGCTGGCTTCTTAGCGGTCACTACTTACCCTCCGTGGGTCGCCAACATAGTGCCTGTACCGAAGAAGGACAGTAAGGTGCGAATGTGCGTCGATTAACGGGATTTGAATAGGGTGAGCCCTAAGGACGATTTCCTGCTCCCTCATATTGATGTGTTGGTCGACAATACAGCTCAGTTCTCCGTATTTTTGTTCATGGATGGCTTCTCCGGTTACAATCAGATCAAGATGGCGCCGGAGGACATGGAGAAAACTCGTTTATCACACCTTGGGGAACGTTTTGCTACAAGGTAATGCCTTTCGGTCTGAAGAACGCAGGGGCCACTTACCAACGAGCAATGGTTACTTTGTTTCATGACATGATTCATCATGAGATTGAAGTCTATGTTGATGACATGATTGCGAAGTCCCAAACGGAGGAGGGACATCTGGTCAATTTGCTGAAGCTTTTTGAGAGGCTTAGGAAGTTCAAGTTGAGGCTGAATCCTAACAAGTGTACTTTTGGAGTACGGTCCGGAAAACTACTGGGGTTTATCGTGAGCGAAAGAGGCATCGAGGTTGATCCTGCGAAGATAAAAGCGATACAAGAAATGCCAGTGCCAAAAACAGAAAAAGAAGTTCGTGGTTTCCTGGGCAGAATAAACTACATTGCAAGGTTTATTTCTCAGCTCACGGCCACGTGTGAACCGATGTTCAAGCTGCTAAAGAAAGATCAGGCAATTATCTGGAACGAGGATTGCCAGAAGGCATTCGATAAGATAAAGAAGTATCTGCAGGAACCTCCGATCTTGATACCCCCAATGGTTGGACGGCCTCTAATCATGTACTTGACAGTTCTTGAGAATAGTATGGGGTGTGTTCTCGGTCAGCACGACGAGACGGGCAGAAAGGAGCATGCCATTTACTACTTGAGTAAAAAGTTCACAGACTGTGAATCTCGCTACTCGATGCTGGAGAAGACGTGTTGTGCACTAGCTTGGGCTGCCAAACGTTTACGACAGTACATGCTCAATCACACCACCATGCTAATTTCGAAGATGGATCCGATCAAGTACGTCTTCGAGAAGCAAGCGCTTCGGGAAGGATTGCCAGATGGCAAATGGTGTTGACAGAATATGATATTCAGTACGTGTCCTAGAAGGCCATCAAAGGAAGCGTATTGTCTGATTACCTTGCCGAACAACCGATCGAGGATTATCAGCCTATGAAATTTGAATTCCCTGATGAGGATATCATGTTTCTCAAAGCGAAATATTGCGAAGAACCGTTGCCCGACGAGGGGCCAGATAGGAAATCCCAGTGGAAATTGATATTTGACGGGGCGGTTAATTCCTATGGAAGTGGTATTGGGGTGATCATCACGACCCCCCACGGATCCCACATCCCGTTCACTGCGAGACTGACGTTTCCGGTCACCAATAACGAAGCGGAGTACGAAGCATGCATCATGGGTCTATAAGAGGCAATTGATTTGAGAATCAAAAACCTAGACGTATATGGTGACTCGGCGCTTGTGATCAACCAGATTAAAGGGGAGTGGGAGACTCGTCAATCGAATTTGGTGCGTACATGAACTATGCTAGAAGGCTGCTTCCGTTCTTTGATCGAATGGAACTCCATCATGTGCCCAGGGCTGAGAATCAGATGGATGATGCCTTAGCCACGTTGGCTTCGATGTATAAAGTCAATTTTTGGAATGAAGCTCCAAGAATTGTCCTTTCTCGTCTTGATAGACCTGCATTCGTCTTTGCGATCGAGGAAGCCGCCGACGGAAAGCCATGGTTCCATGATATCCAGACTTTCCTTATGACTAAGGAATATCCTGCGGGAGCGTCAGCCCAGGATAAGAAGACTCTAAGGAGGCTGTCTGGAAATTTTTATCTCAATCCTGATGGAGTTTTGTATAAAAGAAACCACGATCTCGTGCTACTCAGATGTGTGGATGAGAAAGAAGCGAGTATGCTCATGGAGGAAGTCCATGAAGGCACATTTGGTACACACGCCAGCGGGCATGCTATGAGGAGAAAGATCCTGAGAGCAGGATACTACTGGCTGACAATGGAATCGGATTGCTTTAAATTCGCGAAGAGGTGTCATAAATGCCAGATTTATGCTGATAAAGTTCATGTGTCGCCGTGCCCGTTAAATTTCATGTCCTCCCCGTGGCCGTTCTCCATGTGGGGCATCAACATGATAGGCAAGATCGAGCCCACTGCATCTAACGGTCATCGCTTCATTCTAGTAGCTATCGACTACTTCACCAAGTGGGTGGAGGCAGCCTCATATGCTAATGTGACCAAGCAGGTGGTGGCTAAATTCATAAAGAGGGATATCATCTGTCGTTATGGAATTCCCGAGCGGATCATTACTGATAATGGTTCGAATCTGAATAACAAGATGATGAAGGAGCTATGCCAGAGTTTCAAGATTGAACACCACAACTAATCTCCTTATCGAACGAAGATGAATGACGTCGTTGAAGCGGCCAATAAGAACATCAAGAAGATCGTTCAGAAGATGGTTGTGACCTACAAAGATTGGCACGAGATGTTGCCATTTGCATTGCACGGTTATCGTACAACGGTACGTACATCAACCGGGGCAACTCCTTTCTCCTTAGTGTACGGTATGGAAGATGTCCTGCCGTTAGAAGTGGAGATCCCTTCTTTGCGAGTTTTGGTTGATGTGAAACTCGACGAGGCAGAATGGATTAAGGACCGACTGAACCAACTCAGCCTGATGGACGAGAAGAGGTTAGCATCGATTACGCATGGTCGTCTGTACCAAAGCCGAATGAAGAAAGCTTATGATAAGAAGGTGCGTCCTAGAAGCTTTCAGACGGGTGATCTCGTCCTGAAGAAGATTCTTCCTCCACACTCCGATCACCGGGGCAAGTGGACTCCCAATTACGAAGGTCTGAACGTCGTCAGCAAGGTCTTCTCGGGAGGAGCCTTGTTGTTATCCACGATGGATGGCGAAGATTTTGCATCCCCGGTGAACGCGGACGCAGTTAAAAAATACTTTGCTTAAAAATGACCCGCTGGAAAGAAAAAAGAATATCCAGGCAAAAATGGGGCATCCCGGCGAACCATAAAAAAGGAAAAAGGTTCGGGCAAAAATTAGGGATATAAATTGAAAAGAATATACACCCGCAAAGTCGAAAACCCGGATGGGCGACTTTGGCAAAAAGGGGTATCCCGGTGAATCGAAAACCCGGAAGGGCGATTCAGGCAAAAGTTAGGGATTTGAAAAAGCAAATGACTGCGTTCCGCGTGTGGACTTTCATTGTTTAGTGGTTTGGAAGACCGGAGGTCCGTTCATCTGAATCAATCTCTTCTGAAGCTGAAGCCTCGAAGAAGTATCGAAGTCGAGTGGGTCATAGAGGGATCAACTCATGGTGTTCGTCTATGCCTCGTTGCCGACATTTGTATATACTGATGTATATTTATGTTTTATTTTTGCGTAGCTTCCTCATTCCAGGAGCTTGCCTCTGTTGTAAAACATTTTTACCCATTCAGGGGTTCGTTATCAATAAAATGTATACTATTTAGCAATTCTGTTTGTCTGTTTAGCATCTATCTATTTTGTTTGCGAAAAAAAACGCCGATGTTTTTGACAAAATGCGCATACATAAACTTACTGGCCTAGGCCACTGATTGTTGAAACAATGAATTACTTGAACATTGTCACAAGATGATAACCTTGATAGGTCCCTTTGAGAAGGGTATCTTGTCTGTTTGTTTGTGTTGGTGCAGGTAAAGCATGTACCAGGTGGTACACCGTATGCGTCCCCAAGCAAGATGATTCCTCCTTCTCCAGCAAAGTTCAGCAGTCTCTCCCCGCAGAGTCCGAACATGAGATCGTCAAGCATTGACATGTCTCCCCAGGCAGAGAAGATTCTCTCCCCAGTCAAGTACATCCTGAAGGAATGTCGTCTCCCCAGCTGAGTCATACGCTGAAGTATGCAGCAATTGATAGTTCTAGACTGAAGTCCCCAGCGGAATTAAGATTCCCCACGGAGTCGTACTCTCCCCCGAAGCAGGATGATTCCGTCTTCCCCAGCCGAGTTTGCAGTTCCCCAAGAGAGCCGAGTCCTTGGAAGCAGTTCGGGTCATGATTGGTTTTCCCTAGTAGAATGTTGAATAGCTGATGCCGTATTTCCCCGCCGGAGTCGTTATCTCCAGGAAGGTTAGATGTGAAGGTCGTGCAGTTTATCTCTCTGATTGATGTCGCTTTCCTCAGCAGGTCTCGATTCTCGTAGAGCTTTATTCCCCTGCAGCAGTCGACTGAAGTTTGCTTCCCCATGCGGAGTCCGATTGGGATTGGCATGACTTCCTCTCCTCGGCAGGATGATTCCTCCTCTCCTCCAGAGTGGTTCTTTCTCCTTGACAGGAGGATTTTCCCTTCGGCATTTATTTTGCTGGCGGGATCGCAGCATTTTGCATGATTGCATAGCATTTATCATAAACGCGTAGCATTTCCACCGTGTGGAGCATTACGCCACTGTCAAAGCATATACATATGAAACATGAGCTAGGTCGTTACCATTCTTGTTTTGCAGGTGTTCCTCCGCAGAGTCGCTTGCTCAAGATGATTCTTGAATTCCCCAGAAAGGTCGTTTGCTTAAGGTGATTCTTAAAAATCCCCGGTGCAGCCGCCGGAGAGGGTTTCCCAAGTTGATGCTTAGAGTCCCCGACAGAGTGTTTGCTCAGGATGATTCCTGAAATCTCCAGCATAGTTATGGGTTCAGGATGATTCTCGAAGTCCCTCCGGAGTTATTTGTCCAAGATGAGGCTTGATGTCCTCGGCAGAGATGATTCACCCGGAATGATTTCTGGATCCCCGAAGCAGAGTTACTTGATAGTTCTCCAGAATCCCCAGCGGAGATGTGTCATCCCCTAGTAGGTTTCTGAACAGCGGAGTCGAGACTTCCCTCGAGGACTTGATGATTGAAGTCCAACTGTATTGACGAAGCAGTTCTCTCCGCTGATGCAGAGTGCCTAATGGCAGAAATTTGGATATCCCTAATCGGTTCATGATTGACTGAGAATTCTATTCCCGACTTACTGATGAAGTCCGGCTGATGCCCGAAAGTCCTCTTTGAATGCCCGATGGCATGATTAACTTGATTGCTGACCTGATGAGTCCCGAAGAATCTTGATGCTTGACGGCATGATCGACCATGTATCACCGGTTACCGTGTGACCAATTCCCCAGCTAGTTGTCGTGCAGCTAGTATTTCAGTTTTCGAAGATTTGTTCCCACCAGAGCACCGTGTGCTTGTGCAGTTGGCAAATTTCCGGATTTATCGGTATTCAACCGTCTCGCACTTTGACTGATTGAAAGTCGTTCGCTTCTCACCCATTCAGGTTCAAGCCGTTTGAATAGGGGCAGCTGTTGCACCCCAAAATTTGCCCAACATTTCTTTACCTAGCTTGTGTTTCATTTCATTCACATTAGCATTATCATTTGCATTTCATTGACATGTATGCAGGAGATCAAGAGGTATGATTACCAACCAAGAGCTATACAAGAGTTTGAAGCTAGCTAAGAAGGTTATTCAAGTGTTCAAGGGTAGATATCCTTGTCAGAGAAGTTAGAAGATCCTCAGAGAGACTGGTTGAAACCAAGAGTGTGTGCCTCCTAACTTGAGAGTTATGGGAGCTCCTCAGATGATTCTGAGGCCATGAAGTTAGACTTGAAGCCTTGAGAGAGCTTATGAGATTTCTTGAAAGCCATCATGAAGCCTAGACAGGTCATTGTGCAAGATTAAGAAGACCCAGCCATGAGTGGTGTAATTAGGGTTTGACTGGGTCAACCCTAGGTCAACTGATGATTTGGAGAGGGTTGAGACCCAATCCAAGAGCCATGTGATCATGGATTGATGCATTGAGATGCTATAAGGATGATTCCAAGGTCAACTCATCATGATTGAAGAGTTTGAGAAGTTTCAAGCTAGGGTTTCTAAGGCTTGTCAGTGTAAAATCCCCTAGTTTGACCCCTAACTTCAAGGCAATTTAGCTCAAGATGTGATTGTCATCTCATCTTACCCCCAACATGAATGTTTTAGAGCTTGTTCTTATATTTAATTTGAGTACTATAAGTCCTTGATAGGATTTGTAGAACTCAAGTTATGACTTTGACAAGTTACAGGTCATCTGAGGTATGTGAATTTAGGGCCTTGAAAGTTACCCAACTTGCATCAAACGTTTGCCTAAGAAGGATGATTCCTATGGACTTTTGGTCAACATGAATGTTGTTCCTTATCTTCTTAGCTTTCTAGAGAGTACTAGAAGTCCTTGATAGGATTTGTAGAACTCAAGTTATGGCTTTGACAAGTCAAGGGCATTTTGGTCATTTGGAGATTACAGGTCATTTCAACCATAAGGCCATAACTCCTATTTCCAAGCTTCAAATGGAAAACTCTTCAACATCAAACTTGTTCAAAATGATGTTTTAAGGCTAGTAAGCAGGTCATGAGATGATGGAAATGCTTGTAGCTCAAAGTTACAAAAATGACCTAAAATAAGGGCATAAGTTAAATAAACCAAAGTTGGAAATTGATATTTTCAACCTACACATCCAAACCATGGCATGTAATATATCATATTGACTCTAGAAGACATTTTAAGAACATTGATTTAGCCACATTTTTGAGTTGAGATTCAATTTGTGGACTTGCTTTGAAAAGCACTTGCTTGCATATTAAGTAACACTTGCAAAACTCAAAATCAAGGCATGAGCAAGGCCTTTGGAAAGCTAATCACTTTCAAAATGTCACTAGGGGAGAAATTAGGAGAGATTGGGATTGATTCCAAGCTGCAAACAGAATGGTGCATATCATGAGATGTGTTTGAAAATCTCATGACATGAGAAGTGGAAATTCTCATTAGAAGGATCTAGAGGGTTCTAGATCATCCAAACATCATCTATATAAGGGGTTGGTGATCATTGAAGGAGAGAGCATAGATTGAGATTGAATTTCCATAGCTTGCAAGTGAATTCTGTTTCACCAAATTCCTCACTTTCCATCCATTTTCTTGATTGAAACTTCTTCCATGGATGTTAAGGAGTGATTCCAGATCATAATCAAGAAGGATTCGTGGCTAATTGGTGCTCTTGAAGTCAGAATTTTCCACCTGCAACTCACCATCGGGTTTCAAGATTCAAGCATTTTCAACTGGTTCTTTTGCATACAGAAGCAAGAAGAAGGTTCATTGATCGTGTCCAAAAGATTAGAGAGCTTGATTTGGAGGTTTAGGGCATCTGTTCAACCGAGATTTTCAGGTTGGTAACTTTCTTCCTATAGCATGATTTAGGTAGAATTAAGTTGAATTAAGGTGTTAGATTTATTGCAGAATGGTGTAGGATGGATTTCAGATAGTTAATTGGAGAATTAGTGGCAAAATAGGTGAATTACCATTTTTGGTTGAGAAGTAGATATGGTGAATCTTGAGGTTTCAGAGGAAACTAAGGGTGTGGTTGAATTCGTGGCAAGATTTGGGATGAGTTTCATGTTTTGACCGTTTGTAATAGAGGCCTGTAGAGAGAACTAGGGTTGGGGAAGACGACCGGAGCTCCACCGGTGGTGGCCGGAGCTGGGCGCGAAGCTCAGATGTTCAAAAGGTTGAAGATGATGTTTGCACCATTGGATGAGGGTTTGACTTGGACTGGGATCATGATCCAATGGCCACGTTTTAATCTCATTTTGTGAAGGATCTGAATAAATGAAACGTTGCGTTTCATTTAGCAGTTGGTTTTGGGCTTAATGAATTAAGTGCTATCCACACCCCCCTGAAGGCCCAACCCATGATTTAAACTGGTTCTGATTACTATCCACACCGCGCGTGCTATTATTTTAATTGGATTTTCTTTATTTTTTTCATTTTGTTTATGGTTCTTGTAAAAATCATAATTAATTGAAAATTAATCCAATCAATCCCATTCTTTTTGCATTTTACTCATGATTGAGTCTAGTATTTTTTAGAGAAAAACTATTTTCATTTCATGTATTTTCGGATTTAATGGGAATTTTACATTTTAATTGATATTAAAATGGTTATGTTTGATACATAATTTTGTGGAATTTTGTGTGATTAGTTGGTGATGATTCTTGGCCTAATTTTTTGTGTGTGATTAGGTTAGGCATGTATGATCCCATAGAATTTTCCTCACATTTTTGTGATGAAAATAGGTGTGCTTTCTAGATTGATATTTAGGTGCTTCCTTTTAGGGTTTAGGTTTGATACCTTATAATGTAGAATGTATTTCTAGGTCTAATTTGATGATTTGATCTTTGAAATTAATGTGGTAGAGTCATGATTGACCTAAGTTCCCATAGTAATTTTTGTAGGATTTTACAATTGATTTTAGTATTTTAGTTAGGACTAACTTTAGTACTAGGTTTTAGGTGATCCTAATTTACTAATTCAACTAGTTTAACTCCTTTAGTCCCCTTAGATTAGGGTTTTTGCTTGGTTTGCCTTTGGTTGAGATTGAGGACAAGTTGAAGACAAGGTGAGGATGCTTGAAGTTGCTTGAAGTTGCTTGGAGCTTTTGGATTTGCTTGTGCCTGAAGGTGTCTGATGAAGATTTAGGAGATAGGACATAGGGAGAGCCTTATAGTTAGAATGATTTCTTTCACAAATGTGGAAAGAATCTTGTGCTTCCATTTCTCCCAATGACTAAGAGTCCTTCTCAAATATTCACATCCCTCGTTTGGAAGGATGAGTGGCTTTATCTGGGAAGTAGAACTTTGAGGGAACCAGTCTCTCATAATGATGAACCCTTATAGGCTTCCTTTGGTTGTCAGTAAGCTGTTTATCATTTCCACTCATTATGTTAAATCAATGGCCTTCTGGTTTGAGTATCTTGAAAGATGTTGGACTTGAGTTTGAAGATGAAGACTTCATTGAAGAGGGTGGAAGAGGATGATTCCTTGAGCATTGCCATTGCAGCTGAAGCTTGAGAAGCTTGAAGAGCAAGTTGACACTTGAAGATTCAATGAAGATGGAGGGAAGAGATGAGGCTTAAAGAATTGAAGGATGAAGTTGACACTCCCATATGATTGAGGATTACTCTGAGAAGCTGAAGCTTGTAGGAGAAGATGACCAAGTTGACACTGGTAAAGCAAAGAGAGCTGAAGCTTGAAGACTGAGTTGATACTTATGAAGAGGATTCAATTGAGATTGAGTGTAGAGCTGAGGTTTGAAGAATAAAGGATAAGTTGACACTTACATTGAAGCTTTGAGAGCCTGAAGGAACCAAGTTGATACTTGTAGTTAGGGTTGAAGCCTGAGGGTGGAATTGACTGGAGAGCTGAAGCTTGGAGAAGAGAGGATAAGTTGAAACTTATGTTTGATGGATTGAAACCTTGGAGAAGCAAGCTGATGCTTGTCATGAAAGATGATAGCCTTAAAGGGTGATTGAAGTCTGAAGACTGGGTTGCTGTCAGAAGAGCTGAAGCTTGGAATAGGAAGAGAGGGGTTGATCTGCTTTCTTGTCTGTTTTCTTTTCTGTATTGATGTGCCTTGTATGAATTGCTTGATGCATTAGAATAAGTCCATGACTAGACTGACTTTAATGTAGGAGCATGATTGCACTAGAGGTTGAGTTGATCCCTCTGCTTGTATTGTTACTGTATGGCTTTGCTTGCAGGTATTCGGTGGAGCCCTGCTCCCTTGCCCATGTGGTTTATTTTGCTTTATAGCATTTTATTTTCTTCTGTATGATTGCAGTTTATCTTATTTTGCTTGATAGCATGTTATTCTTTCTGTATGATTACAGTTATTCATATCTGGCTTGAGGTTGAGATGAGCTTGTGGAGGCTGACACCCCACACACATTTCCTCCCTCACTTGCATTGCATGCATTTTACAGTCTATCTGTTTGTTGTTTAAGCTGATGCTTTGTTTGTTTCTGTATACCATTGATATGATCCCTTAGGAATCTCATTTCCTTTGATAAGGAAATGATGATAGAACTTTAGGTTGAAACCTATACATGATAACTTCTAGGAGTTTCCCGTTTCAAACCTCAACTATAGGATGAATCCTTGGCATGACAACAGTAGGACTTGATAGTCTCCCCGTAGTTGAGCCTCTCTCTTCTCATCTCAAACAGCTTAAGATACAGTAATCATGAAGGATTTCTTTCGTACGTTACGAGCCTTAAGCTATCTGAGAAAGGATTGTGGGAGAGTTTCTTTTCCACAGTCTGGATGTTTAGTATGGCACCCTTTGGATGACATGCGACGCATTTACTCTCGGGTCATAATCTTTAGTGCGATTGAAATTGCAAACACAATAAAAAACACTTCTTTCGTAAAAGACAGAAAACAAACATCAAACCTTTTTGTCCCGTGGGCCCATAATTCAAAGGAAGCTTTTATGAAGAAAAGAGTGTCGTTAAACTTCAGCGCCACCGCAAACAGGCTTTGTCCCTAACTGCTGGAACTGCTGTTTAACCCTACTCGATAAAACAGATGAATCTGAATCCCCGTAATCCGTAGTATCCTGAACTACGTAAGCTCTGATCTCTCATACCTGTTGAGAGTACGTAGGCACAATACTGACGTATTGGCGAGCCACCTTCCCCATAACCCGTAGTAGGTCGAACTACGTTGACTCTGATTTCTCGTTCTCTGATGAGAATATGTAGGCATAAAGCGCGACGCTTTGCCAAGTCATTTTCTTTTCTGTTTGAGCCAGCCTTGATAGGTAGATAGATAAACCAACTCGTCTAGTAAACACAACAAGCGTGGATCCCGTCGAGTACGACGAACGTGAGGGGTGCTAATACCTTCCCCTTGCGTAACCGGCTCCCGAACCCAGACAACGGTTGCGATGACCTTGTCTTATACCTATTCGTCAGGTTTTTCCGATCGTTTCCTTTCCCGCTCTGAGGGATAAATAACGAAAGGTGGTGACTCTTCTGTTTTGCCGGCACCTTATTTTCGCGGAAGTGACACATCCCTTCACCGTTTCGTGCAAAAAAATTATGCTTCAGAATCTTAAACGTCTTACGCCTTTGTTTAGCTTTCTTAATCACTTTTAGAAAGAAACCCATTTCCTTTCCAAACACAAACAATGGCTTCTTCCCAATCTACTGCTCAGGAGAAGAAAACTCAAAAAGGACGCACTACCCAAACAAAACAAACCATTCCTCCTTTCATCAACCTGGTTGGCCCTCACTTGGTGGAGAATCGTCCATGTGTTCTGGAACCCGCCTCCGAGACTGCCAAGAGCATCTAACATTCCCAGGTAATGATTCCTCTGATTGTTTCAGGTAAACCTTATGCCATGTCAGGTCCCTTAGCACAAGTTGACCTTTTTGATGCACGACTGAGTGAATTTCTACCGTCTTACCGGAGGACAAGGCCATTAGGGCAAAAAAGTTTCCCTGCACCTTTTACTGGTACTGTCGATTCTACTCCATTGCCAACTTTTGACCTTGGTTACCTTGCTGATGGTACTCGTTTACTAAGAGTTGTGAGTCCACTGAAGGATTTCGACCTCTCGATGGCCAAAGTGAAGAAAGTGAAGGCTGACCACTGGAAAGCTGTAGGGATCTATGATCTTTTAATGCTGTCAAAGACTCTGTTTTCACACTGTTTGAATTTACTGGTGGCCCCATTGTATTTCTGGGATAGTACCCATTATACATTTCACTTACCATGTGGGATGGTTTCTCCCACACTCTTCGACATAGCCGTTATCACCGGCCTTCATCATGATGGTGTCTCTTACCAACTTGATGTTAATGCTGAAGACTATGTCAACATCTCCTCCTCTAAGCTCACCTATACTCACTTCGTCAACCACCACTTCGATCAAACTACTGAAAGTGTGTCTGAAGAAGAGCATTTGGCATTCCTCACTATGTGGCTATCAAGATACATTTTTTGTACCAAGTCTCTGCATGTAGCCAAGAAATACCTGCCTCTTGCCAATCAACTACACCATAACAAAGGTGTTTGTCTCAGTGAACTTATTCTGGCAGCCCTCTATGAATCTTTGAGTGAAACGGCTTCTCGACTTAAGCGCTTACAAGCTCGTGAATCTGTATCTTTGGCTGGTCCTCTATGGCTGCTTCAACTATGGTTGAATGCTACTTTCGAGACCAGATTTCCTAGAAGAGGACCTATTGTCAAAATGCCTGCTGAGATTGAGGGGAGGCACGTCGAATGGCCTCGTTTGGTTCAACTGACCCCAACTGATGAGGGCATAAACATCAGAGAAGCTTTCACTAGTTACATCTCGATGTTTGCCAAATGCTCTAAGTTTACTCCTATCATGACACCTTTTATCTTAAGGAAGTTTGGCCCTTCATGGTTTAAACGACCATTTCCTGCCCCTCAAGGACATGGTAGTGATGACTCGACTACAATCTGGGAAGCCTTTTTGATTCATAGATTCATTCTTAATAGGCTCGACGCAGGGAAAGGGTCTCTCACCAATTTGGGTTGATTCAGAGTTTTCCCAGATGTTTATATGACAAGAAGGGCCAAGTGATCCTCCATACTGCCAGCTTCTATGAAGATACCGTTACTGACATTTTTGCTGAATCTAGCCATAAGACGGACATTCTCTCGCCCGTGTTTTTTTAGCCCTCTTTTTTATGCGCCTCTTCGTTCCACCATTGGTGGTCAAAACATTTTGCTGAGTACTTCCTTGATTTTGCTAATTTTTCTTCACTTCTTGATCAGGCTTTCCTTGTTGTGCAGGACAAGTAAAAGAAAAGTAAGCTTACTCACATTCAAGAAATTCAAGCTTTCCAGAAGTACTTTGAAATTGTCTATCAATCGGATGATTTTACTCGAACCATCCATGAGGCTACTGTTACCTTAAAAAGAAATTTTTTCCAAAAACTGGATACCTTAAAAATTCCCCCTGATGTTCCTCGTGAGAAACGTTATGAGGTAGCTTTTAAACTTTTTCCTCCTAAGTTCCCTTGCTTGCCTACTGCTGATTTTGGAGTGGTGCTTTCCCCTCCATTTCCAGATTGGTTTATATGTGCTGAGGACTTAAAAGTCCTTCGACAGCAATCTCAACCAAAAGCTCGACGGGTGGTTCCGACTAAGTATACTTTAGACATTTTCAAAGGACATCTTCATATAGGGATTCAAAATGTTCGGATCGAATATGACATATATGAAGGTTTGATGCCATTCGCTTATGATTATACCATTAATCTTTCTTTATTTAGCTGGCCATCATATATTGTTTTCAGTTATACCTAGGAAGGCTCCATCCACGAGGGCTACCACTTCTCAAAGTGGCAAAGAAATTGAAGGCAAAATGGTACATACTATCTCCTTTGCCTAATCTTTTTGTGTTATCCTACTCTCACACTTATATTATCTTTTTCTGTTTTCTTAGACTAGGCGCAAACCTCCTACTTCTTCAAAGAAAGGCAAGAAGCATGCCCCTATCGTTGTTACTTCGGATGCTGATGAGTCTCCTGAAGATACTCTGGTCAAAAAGAGAAAGAAACCTGTGAAAGCATCTGGACCTACTGGCCCACCTCCAGCGAAGGTGGCCAAAATTCTTGGTTCGACATCCCCTGCTGATGGTGTCGAAGGACAATCCCACGTGGCCACTACGAAGCCAACTTCTAGTGGTCCTGGGGATAGCATTTCAAATCCCAATGCTACTCCAGCTCAAGTATGCACATTATCATCTTGGTTATGTGCCCTCTGTTGTGTAACATTTTAGCCTTATCCTCTTTACTTGTGCTTTCAGGCTAATACCATCACTCCTACTCCACCCCCCGTTCCTGATGTTTCTGCTACTTACTCCATCAACAGCCAAGGTGAGCCAACTTATCACCCTTCTTCTGATCTTGCCTCTGGTTTAAGTGAAGTGAACTAACCTGTTGTTCCTTCTGCAGGAACTAAACCTCCTTCAGCGCCCACTACTACACAACAGGCCCATACTGAGGGTTACAATTCCGGAGACGATGATGCTTCTAGTCCTTCTCCTCACACTCACCTTGACCCCATGGTCACTAATGATGTGGTTGGCAAAGAAGTTTATGTTCCTTCAGGCCCGACAACAAATGACAACCCCTGTCCAACTACGCATGAAGAGCCAAAGGTTGTGCACCCTGAATCCCCTCATGAACCAAACAACCCCCTTCCTGCTGGTAATGAAGATGAAGACATGAGAGTCAATGACGAAAAGGACCAGGATGACGAAGAAGAAGGACAAAGAAAAGGAGAATCGGGCGAGGATGATGAGGAGAGCGACAAGGCAGATGTCGAAGAAGAAAACCAAACTGGTCCTGATTCTACCATACTTCGCCAGTGGTAAAAAAGACTCTGCCTCCCTTTGTGACCCCTGAAGATCCTCTATTGTCTCTCAAATGGTCAAATCCCAGAGAATATGCTAAAAGGATCCTTGGGCAAAAATGTGGATTTGCTTATACCTCTTCGACTACTCCCACTCCTTTCGCCTTAGGTGACTTTGCTGGTCCGATCCTTCAAACCATCAAGAAAAAGTTCTTCAAGGGGGACATCCAAAATGTTCTAACTGCAGGCCCTATGTCTCTCGCGTTCTTGAAAAACCAACTCAAAAAACTCAACCTCACTACTCTTAGGCCAGAAGTTCATGGCTTCTTACTGGACTTGACAGATGTGGTAGATAACTTGTCTTCTGAGATTCGACGACTCCCTACTCTTGTGAAGACTATTGATGCTATGGCTGGTCGTGAAAGTGCAGCCTGGACTGGTGCACAAGAAGCTGAAGCTAGGGTCGAAGAGCTAGAGAACACCCATAAGCAACGTCAGAAAGAACTTACTTCCAACCAAAAGAACATTGAGGAGTAGAGACAACAAATTAAGGACCTCCAAGCGAAAAATTCTGAGGCGGAAAAACGTAACCTCGAGCTGAAATCCTCTGTCGATCCTGACATTGCTCTAGAGTTGAAAAGTACCATTAATTTTATCGACTCGTCCCAGAAGCTCGAGAAAGAACTTGCGGCAGCCAGGCTAGACAAATCCATGTGCGACGCTCGGCTCAATCATCACATGAGTAATTTTGCTCAGTTAAAGTCGAAACTTCGCTTTTGAGGCTTCTCGACCTTCTTTTTATAATCATTATTTTATCTGGTGGCTATCCAGCCTTTTTTAATGACAATATTTTATTTTATTTATGTTGAAACTATTCATGTACCACCTAATGTTTTTTAGCCATGTTGCTTTTATGATACATTGTTATGGCATTACTCCCTATGGCCTCATATATTGAGTCCAATTTGTATTTAATGCTTCTCTTTTCTCTAAAAAGCAACGCCTTTTCCTAGTTTATTTATTGCTTCAACGGCATAGGCTTTTAGTTTTACCGTGGCATTTAAGGTGCAACTTTGTAGGTATCTTCTCAGAACTAATCCCTTAGTTTTCCACCGTTTTGGCAAGCCAATCCACAACCAATCTTTCCCTATAAAACCTCTTCTCTCCTGAACCAGGTTTTATACCTTATCAAAACAAATATGAACTCTCCTCCAGAAAAGTCCGCCTTCAAAACCCAGGCCAAAGAGTCAAAGGAGCTGGTGGTGGCAACGACAACTAAACCAGCCACCAATACTGAGGCTTCCCATGGAGCACCTCCTCATGCGAAGACCACGGAAACCACTATGAAAATGTCCAAGAAAGGACGCCCTCGTAGCCACCCTTCTGATGATGAAACTGACGAGGATTACATGGAATACCTCAAGTCCATTGATTTGAGAGATTTTGATTGATCCCTGTTTTTAAGTTATGAATCACTCTACTGGTTTCCTTTGTTTTGATTTCTTATTTTCCATGTTAGCCCTTGTGGCCCATTTTGGCTTTTATGCTTTTTAATGGAATCTAGATTTTAATATGAACTTCTTGCAAGATAGGCCTATACTTTTTCTAATATTTGTCATTTACCTTCAAGATTCTTTTATCTTTGTCTACTTCCTCGATCTCATAGGCCCCATTAAAAAAATACTTGTATGATTTGAAATGGGCCTTCCCATTTAGGAGACCATTTGCCTAAGGTTATATCCCTTTGATCCATAGGAAAAATTACCTTCCATATGAGATCTCACCTTAAAAAAGACTTAGATTTAACCTTTTTGTTGTAGGAATCCTCAACCCTTTGTTTCTGTCTTGTTAAGACTTCCAAGGCTTTGAGCCTTTCTTCGTCCAAGTCTACCAATTCATCCATCATCATTGCCCAATAAGATTGAGAAGGGATCTCATGATGTCTCTGGATTCTCATGGAGTGTAAGCATATTTCGACAGGTAACACTGCGTCATGCCCAAAAGTTAACCTAAATGGTGTAGCATTTGTAGCTTCTTTTGGTGACGTTCGACATGCCCAAAGGACTTGGTCCAACGTCTGGTGCCAATTTCGAGGCTTTTTCCCTACATGCCTCTTAATTAGTCTAATTACTATTTTATTAGCAACTTCGACTTGCCCATTTTCTTGGGCATAATAGGGTGTCGAGGTCAACAACTTGAAACCTATTTTGTTGGCAAATTCTTGCATCTTTCGACCAGTAAACACTGATCCCTGATCTATTGTGATTGTTTCTGGAATCCCAAATCTGTATACAATGTGGTTTTGGATAAAGTCGATAACGTCTTCCTGACCCACGTTTACCAATGGTATTGCTTCGATCCATTTCGTAAAGTACTCAATTTCGACCAAGATATACTTCTAGTTTTTTGATGATGTTGGTCGAATTTCTCCTATTATATCCAAGGCCCAGCCTCTAAAGGGCCATGGTTTTACTATCGAGTGAAACTCACTTGTGGGAATATGTTGGATGCCAGCATGAATCTGACACTCTTGGCACCCTCTAGCAAACTCTATGCAATTTTTTAACATAGTGGGCCAATACAGGCCTTGTCGAAACAATAGCCATTTCATTTTGTGGCCAACTTGGTGTGCTCCACACGCTTCACTATGCACTGTCGAGAGCGCGACATATGCCTCTTCTTCGCTAAGGCATTTTAACAAAACCCCCTCAGGGGTCTTTTTAAACAACTCATTACCCACCAATGTATAGCTCAAAGCTTGATACTTGATCTTTCCCTCTGTCGAACCTGTTGGATTTTGTAGATACTCGACTATGGTCTTTCTCCAATCTTTCTCTGTTGAACTATCTATGGCAAAAATTTCAAAAATTTCGCCATCCAAGAACCTAAGCTTAGTGGTTTTTAAATTTGATGAGCACAATCCAACAGTCATTATCTTTCCTCTCGCCTCAATCACTTCTTGAAGTTTTTCTTTCGATACCTTATATCCGGAAGCAATTTGGGCCAAGTCATTAGCAACCTGGTTTTTTATCCTGGGTATATGTTGGATAGACACTACCTCAAACCTTTTCAGCAACCTATTCTCCACCACAAAGTATACAATGAGATTTTCTTTAACACATTTATATTCCTCTGTGAGTTGCTTTACAACCAATTCAGAGTCTCCCATTATTTCGAATCTAGTTGCCCCTAATTCTAACAAAATTTCAAGGCCAAGAATTAATGCTTCATATTCGGCCTCATTGTTAGAACATGGACCTTCGATCCTGAACTTAAATTTTGTTGGAATTTTCTTAGGAGAAATAATCAATATACCCACTCCCGTTCCATTTTTATGGTTTGATCCATCGAAATACAGTTTCCAGGATCTTATTTCAAAATAATTTAATTTATTTTTGTTGATAGAATGGTCGACTAAAAAATCAGCCACAAGTTGGCCTTTCATAGCCTTTAAAGGTTGATAAGTTAACAAATATTCAGTTAAGGCTAAAGCCCATTTGCCAATTCGAATATGCAAGATAGGTTTAGATAACATATGCTTTATGACATCAAAATGAGACGAAACATACACATCAACAAGCTTTATATATTGCTTCAATTTAGTACAAGAGAAATACAAACATAGACATAATTTTTCGATCATGCTATATCTAGCTTCTGCACCATTTAAAACTCTACTTAGATAATAAATGGCTCTTTCGACTTCATTCTCATTTTCTTGAGCCAACATGCTCCCTAAGGTTTTATCTGATGCAGCTATATATAACCTCATACTTTTGTTTCTACATGGTGGAGATAAAATTGGTGGGTGACTCAGGTACTCTTTGATTTTGTCGAAAGCACCTTGTTGTAATTGCCCCCACTCGAAATTATCTTTGTTGAAACGAAGCAGTGGTCAAAAAGCTTGCGTCTTTCCACTTAGGTTGGAGATGAACCTTCTTAAGAAGTTGATTTTGCCCGATAACGACTGCAACTCCTTCTTAGTTGATGGCGCTTTTTCTTCCATTATGGCTTTGGTTTTATTTTGATTGATCTTGATCCCTTTCTTGTGGACCACAAAACCTAAGAAGTCTCCTGCCTGTACACAAAAAGCACATTTAAGAGGATTCATCTTAAGACCAAATTTTCTCATCCTGAGAAACGAGCGTCTCAGATGGTCTAGATGGTCTTATCCATAAATGGATTTTATAACAATGTCATCAATATAGACCTGCATGAATGTTTCTATAAAATCATGAAAAATAGAATCCATTGCCCTTTGGTAAGTAGCACCAGCATTTTTTAGACCAAAAGGCATCACTACCCACTCGTAAGTGCCTAAAGCCTCAGGACATCTAAAAGCAGTTTTTGGAATATCTTCTTCAGCAATGAATATTTGGTTATACCCAGAATACCCATCTAACATGCTAAGATATTCATGTCCTACCGTAGAATCGACTAACATTTCCGCTACTGGCATTGAATATTTGTCTTTAGGAGTAGCAGCATTTAGATCTCTAAAATCTATGCAGACTCTTAAAGACCCATTTTTCTTAAAAACAGGCACTATATTGGCTAACCATTCGACATACCTTGCTGTGCGAATGAATTTGCACCGAAGTAGTCTTTCGACCTCCTCTTTGATCTTTGGCAAAATTTCCGGGGCGAACCGTCTTGGACCTTGCTTGACAGGTTTTTTCCCAGGTGTCAGTGGTAGCTTATGTTCGACCAACTCTCTGCTTAAACCATGTATTTCATCGTAGTCCCAGGCGGAACAGTCTTTGAACTCTTTCAGTAATTGTATCACCTTGATTTTGAGTTGGGGATCTATCTTGGCGCTGATATATTTTAGCTTTTTGAGTGCTCCTTCACTAAGATCAATTTCTTCTAAAGGGTCATGTGCTAGCATCTTGACAGGGTTTGCTAGTAGATCCTTTTCGAACCCCAAAGGTTCATCATCATAGATGGCGTCTAGCCGTTGGACTTGTTCTCCATCTGGATTTATTACGTCGAAGTCCTCTCCAGGACTTTCTTGATGAAACTCGCAAATGGCTTCATCAGCCGTATAGTCATTAACAGCCTCCATAGTCGTTTGTAATTTAGTTTCAGCCACGTAAGCCGAAATTCTCTTCAATGCTTCGTATTCAGTCATGATCACTGAATCCTTCTCCCCACCCAGTGGGATCTACTGAAGGCCCTGCCATGATTGGTAGCCTTTCTCCTGGTATTTCACTATCCCATCTAAATCCTTCGACGAGGTGTAGGTACAACGAATGGAATGTTGTTTCGTTTGGGGCAAATCCAAACCCTGTTGGAGGACATGGAGCAATATTCGCCAAATGCTTATCAAATTGGTTCCCATCGACATAATTAACAGGAATTTTGAAATATCCTTGGTTAGCTTCAATGTTTTCCACAATTCCATCTGGCCTCCAAATCACAATCCTCTGGTGCATTGAAGATGGCACAACACCTACGCCGTGAATCCATTCTCTGCCTAGCAGCAAGTTGTAATTAGCTTTAGTTTCGACAACCATGAACACTGTAGGTCTTGTAATTGTCCCCACTGTGAGGTAAACTTGGATGACTCCCAACGTCGAACCTATTTTCCCTTCATAGTTGGATAAAACCATGTTGTGGGGTTTTGTATCATCGTCATCCTTCCCGATCTTGCTCAACAAAGATCGAGGCATCAAGTTCATCGTCGCACCACAATCAACTAATATTTTGTTGATAGGCACATTTTCGACCTTTCCAGTGATGTAAAGAGGTTTCAAGTGATTCTTCATATCCTCTGTGGAACGTTCAAAGAACGCATTTTGTTCTTCGACACAACCATTATTCATTATGTAATAGCATACAGGTTTGTGTGCCATCATCTCTAACTCAGCATTTTGGTCTATGTCTTCCACTTCTGTGACTTGACTGAATTCTCTAGGCATGACAGACACCACATTTACTATAATGTCCAACGAATCCGTGGATTCACCATCGAAATTGTCGGTCATATTCTCATCATCTTCGACTAGACCAACTGGTTCATTGTTCTGGTCCCCAAACAACCTTCTTTTTATAGGCATTTTTTCCAGTGACTTCACCTTGATTGCCATTGTTCGTACTAGACTCCCCTTGCTTTAAACCTTGGGCTTCCCTAGAAGATTTTCGTCTGTGTTGCTCCCTTCGCCATTGGGATCTGGTCATGGGATTCTTCCCTTTTTAATTCGCAGATACATACACTGACTTGTTGGTCGTACGGTTTTCTTTGAGATACTCGAATGAACAACCTCTTTCTACATAAAACTTCCGCCACTTATTGCGTCCCTGTCCTTCGACAGGTTTAACCCATTTCTATGTAGGTACATTATCCACTGGCTTGAATGTGTTGGGTTTTGCTGGCGTTTTTACCTCTATTGGAGGTTTTCTAGATTCCATATTTCTGGGGCCTTGACTCTGTTTCTGCCCCCAGCCTTCATTAGTTTTCTTAATCTCTTCAAACTCTTGAGCAACAGTCTCGTCGAAAATAGCACTACATTTGGGGCATAGCATCACTCCTGATCCACCTTTCTGACAGCGGTGCAAAAAATCAATAATGTTTTCTTCTTGTTCAGGATATGCCATCTTGTTAGGTTCTTCTGATCTTTCAACTTCAACTAATTCCTTGATTCTCTTGTTGTTAATCTCGACTATGTTGATGTTGACCTCATCTTCAAGCTTCATCTTGGACAAATGAGTTTCCAAGTTTTCAACACCCTCGATACTTCTAACTGAACTTGAATCCTTGTTATTGAATCTCATAACTTTAGGAGAATTCTTGAAGTATCGTTCTGCTGCCAAGCATATCCAATTTTCCAAGAAACAACCACCCTCTTCAGTCATTTCTCCTATCATCAGCATTGGCTCCATTCTCTGGATCATTCGTGTTTTGGGAGCACTTCTTTCCACCACTTTGTTGGTACCAATACCCTCAAGGTTAGCATCAGACTGTTCATCGATTTCGACTATGTTGACGTCTTCGACCGTGCTTCGTCCCAACTCTTCTCCTGCCATATCTGATTCTTTCATAGTGTTGTCGACCTATACGAAATAATCAGCAGTACTTTTGGTCACCAACATCAGCTTATGACTGTCCGTTTGTTCTGGATTGTGTGACACTGGTTTGCAGCCTTTTATTGCCTTGGCCGCCTCAAATTGAGTGTCAAAGTTCCTAGTGACTTCTCCTATTTCGACTAGAAATTTATCAATGGCTTCGACCATCTGAACTTCAGGTTCTGTGTAGTTGGCTTCCACATTTTGCAATGGGTCGGAATCAATTTTCATTTGAGTCTTTCCCTTGTCTCCAAACTTTAGCCTTCCTTTTTGGATGGCGTTCTGCACCAAATCCCTGAAAAGAAAACATTGAGAAGTTTTATGACTCAAGAAATTATCGTACTTACAAAAACCTTTTTTATTTCTTTGATCCAAAGGAGGTACTTTAGTACCAGCAGGTACTATTATTTGTCCATCCTTAACTAACAAGTCAAAGATTTCGTCACACTTAGTGACGTCGAAAGTATATGTTCTTTTAGGAAACTTATCATTAGACGTAGTGGGATTTTTCCCATTTGAAGGAGATAAATATTTACAGGCATAAGGTGGACCTTGCTTTAATTTAGCAATGTCTACCTCATTTTCATTGAAATAAAGTGTTTCATCACACGTATTCTCGACATCTTCCTTACATTCGACGAAGGCTACTTTCTTACTCTTATTAAACCTAGCCTTCTCTTCTTTCAACCTTTCCAAGCGCCAAACTCGGTCAGCTAGTTGTGCTATATCTCTAAGATACTAGGTATCTAACTTTTTCCTAATGGAATAATCTATACCCTCTGCTGCCATTTCGACCAATTCGTGTTCTGGAACTTGGGTAAAACATCTGGCTTTGAGAAGTCGAAACCGATTCAAGTAGTCGTCGATTGGCTCTATAGCTTTAGGTTTAATACTAGCTAGTGCCTTCAAGCTAATCTTGGTTTGTCCCATATAGAACTGTTCATGAAATAACCGTTCCAACTGGGCCCAATTATAAACTGAATTAGGAGGGAACGTAGTAAACCAAGTAAATGCGTTCTTTGTGAGAGAACATGGGAAATATTTGATCCTAAGACTTTCGTCTCCAGATATCTCTCCCGCTTTGATCATGTACCTAGCCACGTGTTTGACGGTTGACTCAGTTGTGTCGCCTGCAAACTTACTAAATTTTGGGACTTTCGTTCTTGGAGGTAACTCAGCCTGCAAGATGTAATCCACTATAGGCGAAGTATAATTTGGCCTGGTAAAGCCAAAATTTGCACCATTTCTGGTCATTATCCTTTCGACCATGGCTGCAAGGTTGTTCTCTTCTGCTACCTCGGGGCGTCGAACCCGTCTAAGTATTTGATCAGCATTTTGATGCCTGTTCACCATGACTACCCTTGGTTCTTCCTCCATCTGAGCTGGTACCTGATTCCTTGGTGGTTCGACTCTGAAAGGCTCGCCTATTTCATGATCTTCCATAGGTACTTCGTGACCATTTTGTTGCTGAGAGTGTGGCACGTTTTCGACAACTGCTACTCTTTGGTCAAACGTCGGTACTCCCATGAAATCAGCCATACGGGCTAATTGTGTTACCACCTGTTGGTTGGTTTGAGTAGTATTTTGGATTAAAGGCTGATATATTTCTCCCATCGTCTGAGATAAAGTATGTACCATTTTCATGTTACTCTCGTCCATTTGTTGTCTCAAGCAATTTATGGAGGTAGTGGTAAGACTTGGTGCTTATCTAGAATAGCCAACACCTACACTCTGATGATTTCGACCACCTAACCCAGCTCCTTGTATTGGCGAAGATACCACATTTTCTGAAAATATGGATGGAGTAGTCTGCACATTTTGCATTATTGACGTAGGCATACCATACGGTTGGTTCCTTAGTAACTGTTGGGAAAACCCTGGCGGAGGAATTGGCCTGTACGTCAAACTTCCTGGGAGTGTTGGGGAATTGGGACTTTGAGGTCCTATATATTCCAACACAGTTTGAGTGTACATTCGTACACATGTTGATCCTGGACTGGACTGCACTGGTACCGACACTACAATTAGAAGTGACGTCTGTCCCCCTGTCGAAGAGACTGGGTATGGAGTATTTTGAGACCCCATGCTTGACTGAAGGTTTGAAACGCTCCCTTGAGGACCAACCTATTGATTAGCATTTGTTGCCATTCTTGTAATGTATTTTTGTTTTGGTACTTCTTCTTGTCTGGTGGCTATCTTTTCACTCCTTAGTAACATACAACGAAGTTTTCACCCAAACGGTTAACGTAAATTTTAAAATTGCTTAGCACTGGGTCCCACCAGGTGTGGCATTTTGTTTATTGTGAATTTTGGTAAACAACCGCTGGTCTATCAATTTAGGGTAAATTGACTAACTTGCAGGATCGACCATACTAAATCCTAGAACATGTGCTAAAAGCGTGCTAAATTGTCCTAAGTTGAACTCCACGTTCGACTATGAAAGCTAAAAAGGAATGACAAGAATGTAAAGGGCAAAAGATTATAACCAAACTCCACATTTGACTACAAACTCTTTGCAAAGTAAAAGGTGCTCGAAGGTAAATGTACAAGAAAGTAAATAGCTTTGAAAATAACTTCAATCTGAACTCCACGTTCGACTAGGGGATCTTTAAGTAAACAAGTTGTAAAGTAAATGACTTTGAAATTAAACGTGCAAAAGACTCAAACGGGAACTCCACGTTCGACTTTGAAGTCTTTGAAAGTTAAATAGCGAGAAGTTAAATGACTTTGAAATTAAATGTGCAAAAGACTCAAACAGGAACTCCACGTTCGACTTTGAAGTCTTTGAAAGTTAAATAGAGAGAAGGTAAATGAATTTGAAAATAATTGGAAGAAAATATTAAAGGTGCAAGAAAGGTAAACGACTTTGAGAAATAAAGTTGCAAGTAAGTAAATGGCTTGAAATTAACACCTGGACTGTAAAGGTGAAAAGACGACGGTCAAACTCCACGTTCGATGTATCTCTTTTGAAAACTAAATGACTTTTGAAAGTAAAGATGCAAGTAAGTAAATTGATTGGAAGATAACTCTAATCAGAACTCCACGTTCGACTAGGGGGTCTTTGCAAAGTAAATGGGCAGAAAAGTGTAAAAGGCAGTTTTGAACATAAAAACTGAAAGTTAAAAATGGCAAGTAAATTGTAAAGATAAATTGCATTGATAAGAAAGGGTTTGGTGTTGTACCACGTACATTCTCGTTAACTCGTTTCTCTACACGCGGATACTTTGAGTTGTATGAACTAGTACAATAATGAATGAACACCCCTATTACATAAAATTTACACCTATTTATAGTGCTATAAAATAACTACTACACATCTGTTGAGACTTTCTAGCATACTTTTGGCGCTTCTTTTTGCTCTTAACCGCCCACACGTTTTCTTCCACTTCTTTTGAATTTTGAATATTCTGCCATTCCCTCCAATTTTGGTGAAACCGTCTTCTTGCTCTCCTTAACATAGTCTTCGTCTAGCATTTTCCAATACTTAGCGTTTTTTTTCCCCTTGTTCATCTTTCTTCGACTTGATGTTTTTCTTGATTGGGTCGAAACTCTTCTATACACCAAGTGTTGGTATTTTTTGACCTAAGATAGCTCTGGTCTCGACTAGCGTCGAAAATTAGGAACCAACAACAGTACAAGATCATCTTCGCCTCCACTATCCTGATTTTGTGGGCTAAGGACAGTACAGTTGTACCATTTTGCCTCCCATTTGCAAACCGTAATGAAAGAGACAATTGCATTGTACTATTCCAATTTTACCCTCCAACGAATCTTTTATCTGTCTATATAAAGGAGACTTGAAGATTGGAAGATGCTAATAGTTGCTATTGCATTGATCACACTAATTAACATACACACTTTGCTGAAGTATATATTATTTTTCTGTGTATATTTTGTAAATACACAAAGAGTTTTTGCTCGTTATTTGTGTGAGATTTTCATTCTATTAACTTGTGTTGATCTGATTTTTAAGAAGCATTCTTTGTAAACACAACTTGTAAATCTCAATCTTGTTTAAGTGGTTTTCCTTGAGTGACTAGGGTTTAGTCAGATATACTTAAGAATATAAAGACGGTTTGTCTTTGTGGTGTCTGTAATCAGTTTTGGTTATAGTGGATTAAGTTGTTATTGAGAAGGGAAAACGAGCTTGGTAGGATGGACTAGAGGTAGCTTCGTTAACAACTAACAAATATAAAAAAAAAAACTTATTATTTACATTGTGGTTTTGTTACTTGTTAAGTTGGTTTTTAAAAAAGTTTTGATTTTAAAAACCTAATTTAAATCTCTCTTTCTTGTGTTTCTTGCCACCTTGAACTACGACCCGTGAAGACGTACGAATCTAAAGTAACACATTTCTACATCAATGGTGATGAATTTGCACACGAAAAAACTACAATAAATGCTTATGGAGTCCGTCATATATATGTTTTTTTTTTTATGATACTTGAAATTATTAAGATGCTGTTTTATGTAAAAGGGTAAAACATGAATATCACATATTACTATTCTTAATCATTTTTGGATTGGACTTATTGTTTTCAGTGCGAGTGTCTATATTTCATGTTAGTATATCTCCATAATTTGATTTAGTCATTGTTACTTGGCACCTAAACATAGACTAAAACAGTCCAATAATTCATTTATATGCAACTTTAACGGTTTCAATTATGCTTTTCTTCAACATTACACCTATATTCAGGTTGTAACAAAACTCATTAATTTTAAATAAATGTTAATATATTGAATATATGGCAATAATAAAAATAGATTAAAAGTAGTATTTTTAATTTAAAAAATATATATATAAATTAGTATTTTTTTAATAGTAATAAATAAACCAAATTAATTAAATATGTTGTAAAAACAAAACTAAGCATTGACATTATATATATTTATACACCAATAAACTTTTAATATTATAATCAATACTATAATTATAAATATAATATATTACAAGTGATTTTTAATATGCATCAAAACTTTAAAAAATACTCTATTTTTTGATAATTTAATATGTTACTAAATTTTATATAATCACAAATCATTATCAGTAAAATATCTATTTTATTTTAATTAATAATTATCTTTATTAGAGACACAATATTTTTACTTTTAGATTTTAAAATTTTTGTTATTTTTACAAGTCACTATCATCAAGTATCTATTTTATTTTAATTAACAATTGTGTTTATTTATGACACAATAACTCTTATTTTCAAATATCAAAAATTTCTTTTTCTCCCCGGTCACTATTATCAAAATATCTATTTTATTATAATTAATAATTGTTTATCTAAGATACTTGTTATTTTTAAATGTAAATTTTTTTCTCTATTTCACTAACTTTTTTTTTGTAATGATTATTTAAAACAATTAAATTTATATTAATATTGATCAATTTTACAATTAAGTATTCTATTTAAATTTACAAATATGTTTAAATGTATTAAATGTTTTTTTGTTAAATTATAATAATTTTTTTTAATTGTATAACATTTCACGACCCTACAGAGGTCTCTTGCAAGTTAAATAATTAAAAAGTATAAAATAATATAAAAATTCATGTAGGTATTATTTAAACAACCCAAATAAATATGATTGATATGGTGCGAGTACGACTCTATAATATATCAAATCAAATAAATATGCACTCAATGTGGATCATAACTCTTTCGTAAAAAGTCACAATCCTTGTAAGAAATTCTTCCTTATATTTAAAGCCATTCTTCCATTAATATACACATAAAAGTTACCCTCATTCCTACATTTATAAGACAAACTAATTTGTTAAATCATTACATAATATCTAATGTGTAAAATTATTTTATACAATCAATCAATCATCCTTATACATCTCACTTTATTAAATTATAAATTTTAAATGAACTGTATGACATAATAAGTTAATATATTTTTATTAAATAATAATATAAAATTATTTTACACTATCCATAAATCCAGTTAAACTCATATCTAATTTATAGAGTAAATTATAAATAATAATTGTATCTATTCTTTATCCAGTTGTGTATTCATCGGAAAGGGAAGGTAAGAGAAGAAGTAAAGGAATACATGAAAGATTCATGCCTATTCATAAGGAAAATTACACATTAAATATTAAGTCATCTGATCTGATTTGTGAATAATATTTGATTATTGTCAAATTATGTTCAAAAACTAATATTACCTCCGTTTATTTATATAAGAAACAAATTATATTTTAGATTTATTTAATAATCAATATATTTGGTCAATTTATAGACTAAATATATTAATTATTTAATGATTTAAAAAATAATTTGTCTCTTATAAAAAGGAAGAGAGGTAACAATATATATATATATATATATATATATATATATATATATATATATATATATATATATATATATATATATATATATATATATATATATATATATATATATATATATATATATATATATATATATATATATATATATATAATTAATAGATAGTGGATATAATGAATGGTTAATGAATATAGATGTATTCTAATATTCTACCACAGTTGAAGGGGGAGATTGACGAATGTTGAAACATTCTCAGAAATGCTAAAATAAGAGAAGATGATAATCATGAAACTTATAGTATTTTTTGACTCAATACAAATGTAGTTTTATTCATTTTATTTTCATTTTATTCTTGCATGTAGTGTTATGTGAGTATTTTGTCTGTGTTGCAGATATTTTCTAAGTAGAAGCTGGCACAAGAGAAAATGGAGTGAGAATGGCCAAAAGCAGAGAAAAAGACACATCGGAGTCATAAACACTATATATAAGCTTAGTTTTTAGGTTTTTACCATCCCAGTTCTCTAGTATTAAGTAGACAGATAAAATCACTTTGCTAAAGCGCTTAATTGTTCACATCAGACAATAAGTACACCATAGATTTGAGATTTCTAAAATTTTCTGCTTGTACTTGGATAATTTTTTAATTAAAATTGCCGTTATTTTAATTCCAGAAGCTTTCATTCAAGTTTTTCCGATTTTCAATTCTGCATTGTATTGTTTTCAGTAAGCATTTTCCTTCTTTAATTTTTCTACACTTATTTACTTTAAGTCTTAATATTATAATTGTTGCTTTTACTTGTTTTATTAATTCCAATTGTTACTGTTTTGATTTTAAGTTTCACATATCATCATCTACTACTATCACACACGCACGCACACACACACATACGCGCGCGCGTGCACACATATACACACGCGTGCACGCACACGCACGCATGCACGCACACATGCACGCGTACACACAAACGCATGCGTGCACACACACAAACACACACACACACACACACACACACATATACTGCATGCTAGTTGTTGTTACTACTTTATATCATCATTAATATAATGTTTAAATTTTTATCTTGCATGTATAATAAATATAACGTGAGCATCATTTCAAAATTGTCCAACTAAGTTCTTAAAGCCCGGGATGTGAGGATCTCCATTCCGACAGGACTCGGTAAGTTTAAATAGGCTTTGAATTTTTACATAAATATATTTTTCTAGTTCTGAAATTTTAGTTTTAAAATAATAAAAAAATTTGCGCGAAAGCACCCTGGTACTGGGCAACACCGCGACAGTGTGAGATAAGTATCCGATCAATAAAAAAATTAGATGTTTAATTTCTAAAAATAGTGACAACGCTTTAGTAATTAATTAGGACTTATCATTTTTCAAAAATTGTTTTGAAATTGTAGCCCGCAGAGCAATAGTAAAACATTTACGGTTTTCAAGCATAACACGGATTGCGCAAAAGAGCACTGCTTTTAAATTAATAATTTCTTCGAAAAATATTTTAAAACCATTACAAACGTCGAGATTTATCTGAGTTCCAAAGGTGCATCAAAAATTACATCTTGGTCTCACTTTTATTAGTATTTTCTTAAACAACTTTATTTCTTGTTTTAAATTTCCTTTTCATAAAAAGATTTTTCGTTTAGCCTTAGATTTACATATCAATAGGAGATAATGATATGCTTGACTATTAGTATCTTTGAGTTCGACATCTTTTGTATTACTTTGGTAAAGTCTGTTCACTTGCAGATAAGCTAACCGCACGAAGCACGTCAAGTTTTTGGTGCCGTTGTCGGGGACCAATTTAGTCAAATATCATAACTCCATTGTTGCGCAGTATAGTCTAAGGCAAATTTTTACTTATTATTCATTGGTTGTATGCTAAGCACTCGCTCAAGAGAAGATAAGTTAGAACAACCGATCAAAGAAGTCGTGCGTTTTATTTGTGTCGTACTCCAAAATTTACCCTCAGGTACTCTGATCTTTTGCATATCATTTTAAGTCAGCCATCTCCACATTTACAGTTTTTTAGCCCATTAGTTGATAATCATGTGTTTGTTCCGTTTAATTTTTGTCAAGGACCATTATACCATTATACCACAACCAAGCAAATCCTGCAAAGACAAGAACGTTACAATAATAGAAAATGCCATTGTACTACTGATCACTCACCGATTCTATGAGTTTTCGTCCATTTATTCGGCATAAAGTTACAACAATCGGTAACACTTTCTTTCGTAATGTTGATGTTTACTATGTTTTCCGCATTTTCATTATTGCATTGTTTTTATTAGTAGTTTATATTATATTTGGTGCATTCTATGCATTTGATGGTAGTCTTGATAATTTCAGGTTCATACAAAGTAAGGAAAAGGACTTGGGCGAAAAAATCGGGGATTTCGGGAAGTCGGAGAAGGTTTCAAGCGAATTTAGTGGCCTGACACAGCCACCCGTGTCAGAAGAGGGACAACTTAGGCGTGTTGGAGCACAAGACAGGGAGCTGACACGCTGACACGGCCCGTGTCAGCAAGGCTGGATGATGAAATTTCTTGTGTATCTGGACCAGGGGGCCAACACGGCCGCCCGTGTCAACTGATATGGCCCGTGTTGGCTTGGGCGTGTCATTTTCCTATTTTTGTCAGTGTTGACTAGTTTTAACCCCGGAGGGCACTTTTGGAATTTCTTGGCGTGTCTAGTGGATCTGTGAGTATTTGAAATGCATTTTGGAAAAGAAGAAGGGACTTTTTGGGATCGTGAAAGAAGGAACGACAAGATACGATTAGGAGCTCAGGAGAAAAGGGAGAACGGGAGATTTTCAAAGGCCAAAGCAATTGAAGATCAAAAGTAATCTCCATTTCTACTATAATGTTGTATCTAATTGTTCGATTTAATTTATTTACTATGAGTAGCTAAACACCCCAATGCTAGGGGTGTTCCTGAATCGTTATTGTAATGATATTTTATTCCTTAATTTTATGACATAAGCACTTATTTCATCAAGTTTTATCGATCAGTGATTTTATAAATTTTTCAACTGGAAAAATTGATTTAGTTTTACAGTTAACTTTAGGTCGGATAAACCATCGTTAATATAATTTGATCGATAATTCCTCCGTAGATAAGGCTTAGAACTATGATTACCCTGTTGTGCACTTGAGTACCGCTGAAACTATTTTCAATACTTGATTTCAAACTAGTTTGCCTATGGAAGTAGTAAATTGGTTATGATTTCAAAGGTTTTCTCACTAAGGCCTTAGGAGTAAACACTAATAGTAGTCAAGAACTTGATAAAAATTGTGTTTATGCTATGAAATAAGGGTTATATTATTGCAAGGAAATTCATACACTGCCCCTAGCATGCTCTCATATCTTGCTGAACTTTGTTTATTATTTTGCTTAATTCTAAATATTTTGTTTAAAACTCGTGAAACCAATTTTACAAACCCCCAATTCACTTTTGTTTAAATAAATTTAAATTGAGTTTATATTGCATAACGTAGTCCTCGAGATTGGTACTGGGGATAACCCCATATTTTAACTACAATCGGCAGAATAGTACACTTGCTATTTTACCTACCAAGTTTTTGGCGCCGTTGCCGGGGACTGCCAAATATAAGCTGAATTTTTATTTAATTGAAATTTTGTTGCTCTGCGACTAAATTTTTATTTTTGTTTATTTTCAAATTAATTTTGTATTGTTACTAATAACTGTCTAATCTGTGCATGTGAGGAAATCCCTCAGCTGAGTTTATTTTTTATACAGAACCCGAAAGATTACTGCACGCAAGACATCGTCAAGCGAAACAAGCAAGATCGGCAATGTCAGAAGAAGAAATTTCGATGCAATCTGAGCAATCTGATTCAGAGACAAACACAGATACAGAGGCACAAGCAGAAAGAGTGATAATGGTTGGACTTCCACTAGCGAAAAGACTTCTGGGTGACTATGGAGGAGCAAATGCTCTAGCAGGTCGGTTGACCATTGTGAATCAACCGGTTAATGTTACAAACTTCCAACTGCACCCAACAACCATTCGCCAGCTCAAAAAGAGACCTTTTACAGGAAAAATCAACGAAGATGCAAATAAGAATTTACAGAGGTTTCTTACGATGAGCACAACACTAAAAATTGAGGGGCATTTGGAAGAAGCTAAAAAGTTGTGGATGTTTCCATTCACTCTCGCTGAAGATGCAGAAGAGTGGTTATATTCTTTACCTGCAAGTAGCATTACGAGTTGGGAGGAGATAGAGACAACTTTCCTGAACGAGTATTTTCCAGCTTCTATTTATATTTGCAAAAGATACGACATTGTGAATTTTAAACAAAAGGGCGGAGAATCACTTGGTGATGCGTACAAGAGATTTAAGAGATTGTTGGTTACTTGTCCTACCCACAACATGGACCAAATGGAACAAATGTAAATGTTTGTCAACGGTCTTAGGATAAAAACAAAGCAACTTATTGATACTGCTGTCGGTGGCTCGTCCAACTTTACAACAGCCACTAGTATTAAAAAGATTATCGAAGATATAGCTGCTAATGAGCATTTGGAATTGTATGATCGAAGTGTGAGCAACCCTGAGGGAGTGATAAATTTGAAACTGGCTAATCAAGTGGTAAAGATGGAAGACCAGATTGCTGTTGAAGTTGAGAGAAGACTTAAAGCTATGAAAGTTGATACACAACCGGTAACACAAGTTCAAACTGGCCAGACGGTGAGCTGTGAGATTTGTAGTGGACCTCATTTTACTGCACATTGTATTGTTACATCTCAAGAGATCGAAGAGATAAAATTTCTAAAGTAGAATAATCCCTACTCTCAAAATTATAATTCGGGATGGAAGAATCACCCCAATTTCTCTTGGAAGGATCCAAACCAGCCACAATAACCACATAAACAACAATATCGTCCTCAGCAACAAAAAAATGCAATATCAACAACCTCCGCCACAGTATCAACAACAAGCACCAAAGAAAGCAGATTGGAAAATAGCCATTGAAAAAATGGTCGCACAAAGCTCTCAATTCAAAAAAGAGACAAGAAGCAATCAAAGAAACAAAACTGCTTCCATTAAGAATCTCGAGGTACAAATGAGCCAAATTGCACAACAAATAGCAAATTCTCAAGCGCAAAATATTCTTTCCAGCTCAACCGTGACAAATCAGAGAGACGATAATAATGTGAGTGTTGTGACTACAAGAAGTGGAAAAGTTCTTGAAAAAGAAGATCAGTTGTTAGAAGTGGATTTGGAGATTAAAGAGGGTGAAGTTGTCCCTGATAATAATAGTGAGCCGAAGGAGATAGTGAAAGAGAAAGGAGTTGAGCCAAAGCCGGTTATTAAGCTTTCGTTTCCTACGAGAAACAAGAAAAGGGGACAGAATGAGAAGAACTTTGAGAAATTCCTAGAGATGTTCAAGAAGCTAGAGCTTAATATTCCGTTCTTGGAGGCACTTGAGCAAATTCCTACTTATGCCAAGTTCATGAAGGACATCATCTCAAAGAAGCGGACCATTGACACTGACACTATTATTCAAATTGAAACTTGTAGTCCTATTTTGCAGGGTATGAAGATTCCAGTGAAGAAAAAGGATCGAGGATCAGTCACTATTCCATGCACTATCGGTGACTGATCTTTTAAGAAGGTGCTTATTGATTTGGGAGCAAGTGTAAGTCTTATGCCGTTATCCATCTAAAAAAAGTTGGGTATAGGAACTATGCAAGATACTAGAATGACACTCTAGTTTGCTAACCATTTGGTAAAGAGATCGTATGCGGTAGTGGAAGATGTTTTGGTGAAGATTGATAAATTTGTGTTCCCTGTGGATTTTGTTATTCTAGAAATGCCGGAAGATGAAGAGATACCTCTTATTCTCGGGAGACCATTTTTGGAGACCGGGAGATGCTTGATAAACATAGAGGAAGGCACCATGACTCTCAAGGTCTATGATGAGGAGTTAAAGATTTATGTTCAAAATACTATGAAGTATAATGATGATGTGGGCACTAGTCATACTATAGAGGTAATAGACCAAGTGATTTCGGAGGAAAGCTCGCTGAATAAACCAAAGTTGCCATTCAAGAGAGTTCTAAGTTTGTCTATTTTTGAGAAAGATCATGAAATGGATAGTGAAGAGGAAGAGGTACTAGCTATAATGGAAGCACCATCTCATTGGAGATGATCTCGACCATACCAGTGGAAAGATTTAAGACAACCTCAGTCAATGGAAGGGAAGGAAGAGACCAAAAAGAATACAGAGTTGAAACTACTTCTGGAAAACCTCAAGTATGTCTACCTTGATACAAAAGGTAAATGTCCATCCATCATGAGTTCTAGCCTTAAAACAATTCAAGAAGCCAAGCTAGTTGAAGTTCTCAAAAGATACAAAAGTGCTATGGGATGGGCAATTGAGGATTTGAAAGGTATTAGTCCCACGATGTGCATGCACAAAATTCTCATGGAAAATGATCATAAGCTCGTGGTTCAACCTCAAAGAAGACTTAATCCCGCTGTGAAAGAAGTAGTTAGGAAATAAGTCGTGAAGTTGTTAGATGCTAGTGTTATCTATCCCATATCTAATAGCTCTTGGGTTAGTCTGGTACATGTGGTACCTAAAAAAGGGGGAAACGCTATCATAACCAATGAGAAAAATGAGTTGATTTTGACGAGGACGGTCACAGGTTGACGTGTGTGTATTAATTATAGAAGGTTGAATCTTGCTACAAGAAAGGACCACTTCCCCTTGCCATTCATTAATCAAATGTTGGAAAGGTTAGCTGGTCATGATTACTATTGCTTCCTAGACGGTTACTCCGGTTACAACCAAATTTCTATTGCACCAGAAGATTAGGAGAAGACGGCTTTGACCTACCCTTATGGTATTTTTACATACAGAAAAATGCCATTTGGGCTATGTAATGCTCCGACCACGTTTCAGAGATGCATGACCTCTATTTTTGCTGATATGCTTGAGAAGCATATGGAAGTCTTCATGGATGACTTCTCGGTATTCGGCTCTTCTTTTGATAATTGTTTAACTAGCCTTGCTCTTGTTTTAGATAGGTGCCAGCAAAGCAATCTGATTCTGAATTAGGAGAAATACCATTTCATGGTAAGAGAAGGAACAATTTGTGGGGCACTAGATTTCCCACAAGGGAATCGAAGTGGACAAAGCTAAAGTTGAAGTAATCTCAAAGCTACCTCCTCCGATTAATGAAAAAGGCATAAGGAGTTTCTTAGGCCACGCGGGGTTCTACCATAGGTTTATAAAAGATTTCTCCAAGATAGCAAAGCCGTTAACTAATCTATTGGTTAAGGATACAATTTTTGTGTTTAATAAGGAGAGCACCGATGCTTTTGAAAAATTGAAAAAGGAGCTAGTGTCGGCACCAATTGTTATTTCCCCCGATTGGTCTTTACCTTTCGAAATCATATGCCATGCTAGCGACATTACGGTGGGGGCTGTTTTGGGGTAGCGTAGGGGAAAAATTTTACATGTCATTTACTATACGAGTCATGTGTTGAACCCTGCTCAAATGAATTACGCAACTACCGAAAAGGAGTTGCTAGCAGTGGTCTATGCCTTTGATAAATTTAGGAAATATTTGTTAGGGTCTAAAGTCATTGTTTATACTGACCATGTTGCCTTGAAAAATCTATTTGCTAAACATGATTCTAAATTGAGGCTCCTCATATAGATTCTACTGTTACAGGAATTTGATATGGAGATTAGGGACAAGCGCGAGTGTGAAAACACTGTTGCTGATCATTTCTCTCAAATGTCTCCTATTGAATAAATGAAGGATAAGAGACCGGTAAAGGATGAGTTTGCTGACGAACACATCCTCGCTGTTATTGGTGTCCCATGGTTCGCAGACTACGCAAACTATTTGGTAGGTGGTATCATCCCCGATGATTTTAATGCTAATCAAAAGAAAAAGTTTTTGCATGACTGCAGGTTCTACCTATGGGATGATCCATTCTTGTATAAAAGAGGCTTGGATGGATTGGTCAAGAGATGTGTTCCTGAAGAAGAGCAGAGGGTTGTTCTTAAGGCTTGCCATGACTCAGACTATAGAGGGAATTTTAGTGGTGACCGAACAGCAGCAAAAGTCCTTCAATCAGGGTTGTATTGGCCTTCAATGTTCAAAGATTCCCAAGACATAGTCAGAGAATGTGACAAATCTCAATGAACAGGTAACATTTCCCGAAGGAGTCAGAAGCCTAAAAACTCTATGTTAGAGGTAGAATTATTTGATGTATGGGGTATAGACTTCATGGGGCCTTGTCCACCATCTTTCGAAAGAACTATATCTTGGTCGTTGTGGACTATATCTCCAAGTGGGTGGAGGCTATAGAATTACCCACAAATGACGCAAAAGCGGTGGTGCACTTCCTTAAGCACAACATCTTCTCTAGGTTTGGGGTACCGAGAGCTTTAATCAGCGATGAGTGCACCCATTTTTTGAATAAGTTGATGGAAAATTTGTTGAGGAAGTATAATGTGAAGCATAAGATTGCCACTCCGTATCATCCGTAGATGAGTGGGCAAGTCGAAGTGTCTAACAGGCAAATAAAACAAATTCAGGAAAAATTTGTTAGTGCTTCTCGAAAGGATTGGTCAGTGAAGCTGGATGACGCATTGTGGGCATATAGAACGACATTTAAAACACCTATAGGTGTGTCCCCTTATCAATTAGTGTATTGTAATTCATGTCATTTGCTGCTCGAACTCGATCATAAGGCCTTTTGGGTTCCAAATTCCTGAACTGCGATCTTTTAAAACCCGGAGAATCCTGAACACTTCAACTTCATAAGTTGGAAGAGTTTAGGAACTAGGCGTATGGGAATGCCAAAATTTATAAAGAAAAAACAAAAAATGACATGATCAAAAGATCCAGAAGAAGGAATTTTGGGAGGGACAGTTGGTTTCGCTATTTAATTCCAAGTTAAAGTTGTTCCCTAGAAAGCTACGGTCATGATGGTCAGGACCGTATAAGGTGTTTTTTCATGGAGCGGTTGAACTAAAAAATCAAGCTAACGGAGACACCTTGAAGGTCAATGGACAGAGGCTAAAGCCTTAATACCAAGATGGATCGATACTATAAAACATTTCTATGGCACAATGCGTTTAGGCTATTTAATACTAACCATGAGCTCAGTGTGGAAGAGCTGGGAGGTATCCTCCGACTTCCACTGTATGGCCCCGAAGTTGTCCCGAAGAATTTTGATGCAAACACATTCTGGACAACTATTACAGGTAACACTGAGTATGTCTCAAAAGGTGCCAAGGCATTGGGTATTCAAAATCCATGTTTTAGGTATGCATAGAAAGCTTTAGTGTACACTTTATTCGGGAGGAGAGATAGTACCTGAGTGGCCACTCAGAGGGATTTATTCTTCCTGTATGCTACGGCAAACTCTGAAATGGTAAGTGTAGCCGTGTTTGCAGCAGGCTATCTGGGTAGAGTAGGAAGAACAGCTCAAAGGGGAATCTCTGTGGGAGGCATGATAACTCAGATAGCCAATCACTTTGGCTATGACCCTGCTGCATTAGGTGATACACCGATATCAGGTAAAAACAAACTGGATATGGTGGCTCTGGTCTAATAAGGTATGATTTCTATTACACCGAATTATTATGTTGTAATGAGCCATAACAGGTTGGCAATTACCCTCCCAGCTCCTAATAGAGTTAGTATTTATGATATGAATAACTGGATTTATGATAGTATCGTCCAAGATGAGGACGAGTACCATGCTGACCCTTTGTCTATAGGAGAACATGAAGAGAAGGATGCTCATGTGTTTGAGCAGTTTGTCCATGAGCAGTTTGTGCCATCACAGGAGGGACATATGTATACAGGTGCAGGAAGCTCATCCACTGCTGACGATAACTGGTCGTGGGTACATGGTGAGATCGGGTATCTCCGGGCGGAGCAAACCCGACAGGAAAAAGAGCAAGCTCGCCAAGGGGCGATAATGGATGACATGCACGCTATGATACAACAGCTGATGTTACGCTTCCCTCCTCCTCAGTGAGGCTTTGTGAGTCCCCTCTCATGCTTGTTCTAAAACATCGAGGTTAATGTTTAGTTCATGTGTGTGTGTGTGTGGGGGGGGGGGGGGGGGGGGGGTTATTTACTTTTTATTTGTCTATATTTCAAAAAATTTTACGATATTTCACTAGTGTGCTGTTTTTTTTTGTTTGGTGTGTTTTGTGTTTATGTGTTACAGATTGGAGACTTGTGTGCTGGATGAATAGAGATGCTTATAGTAAAGTTGTAATACCCCAAATTTTGCCCTAAGATTTGTCGTCGCATTTCATTGCATTTAATCAATTACTAACAAATTTGTGTAGTCGTTTGACTTTTTGCAGGTAAATATCATATGGCATGTTTTTTTTTTCTAAAAAGTAAAAATGGCACAATTGGCAAGAGGACATGTGTAAGGAGTTGTGAGTGTGAGAGGTTGAGAGTTCGAATCTCACCTTAGTCACTTTTTGCTTTTTATTATTTTTACTCTAAATGTTTCTATCTCTCATTAAAAAATAACAAAAATAGTTTTTTATTATTATTTAATTATTATTTTCGTATTTTAATTAAATCATTTTTTAAAATATTATTTTTTTCACTTTTTTCTAAATTATTCATAAAAATATCCAAAAAATCATAAAATAAAAAATATTGGAAAAAATTTTGTTCTTTTTATAATATTTTTGATTTTAGGAATCAATAGGATTATTAGTTTTTATTTTAAGTTTATTTTAATTATTTTAAATTATTTAAATTTTATTTTTTCTTAACTAATTATTTAGTTTGGGCTTTAAAATGGGCTTTAGGGACATTATTGACAATTTGGTGTTAACCCTAATTTGTTCCCTATATATACATGTGTTGCCTTGTTGAAAAAGGGGAGAATGAAAAAAAACCTAAGAGGAGTGAGTGCCGTTTACCGTTATTTCTATTTCTTCATCTATTACCGTTATTTCTATTTCTTCATCTATTACTGTTGTTTCTTTTCCTTCATCTTTTACCGTTATTTTTTTTCTTCATCTATTACCGTTATTTCTTTTTCTTTATCTATTACTGTTACGTTTATATATTTATAATTTTTTAATTGTTAGAGTTATATATATATATATATATATATATATATATATATATATATATATATATATAAGATTAATTTTTGATCGAATTATATCGATACGATGTTTGCACATTTGTGTGCATGACGCGTGACATTTGTGTTAGTTCGATCTGGTTGCGATGATCGCATTTTTGTGTGAGCAATAATACTGTTTTTTTGCTTAATTTCTTTTTCTTTGCGATAAATCTTATTTCGTCCGATTTAGATCTGGTTGCGATGAGCGCAGTTCTGCTTTAGCAACATTGTTGGGTTATTTGGCACATTTAAAATTCATTATTGCTTTATTATTATTATTAGTATTATTATTATTATCATTATTTATTATTATTATCATTATTATTATTATTATTACTATTATTATTATTATCATTAATTTATTAAAACTTGTTATAATATAAAAATCTGTTTTTTAAAATAAATAACATTAACATCTTTTCCAAATTAATATGAAAACCTATTATTTTTAAGAAAAACTTTTTTTTAGATAAATTTAAAATAATAACATTAAACCTTTTTTTTTTAAATAAAACCTTTTTGTTAGATAATTAAATTAAGCCTATTTTTGAAAAGTTTTTTAATAATATTAAAACCTCTTTTTTAGCTTAAATCAAAAGCTTTTTTATATATCACAAATAAACAACAAAGAATATCTATAACTTTCGCACTTCTGTTTCATAACTCGTCTGATTACTGTCTGACTCTGTCTACTAACGTTGTGTATTCAATGTGCAGCTTGTTACGTTGCTATTAGCTATTTTAATGTGTTTTTCAATTCAAGTTGTATTATAATTGTATCTGTTTCTCATTTGTAACTTCGCGAACAAATTATCGCGTTTACCTTTCCGCACTTTAATTTCTGCTGTTTGTATGGTTTAAATTCGTGCATTTGCATCGTTAATTTGTCCCATTGCATTCCTCCGAAGGATTAGGTCTAGCCGTTTGGCCGCCACGCCAATAGTCCTCAAAACTTCAAACCCTTACAAACCCTAACTTTTCACAAATGTCTCGCCGTGGACAAAAATTATAAAACTACCCCTAGCTTTAGGTCAAAGAGTCGCCGCACTCATTTTAGGGTTTCTCGCTGCGGAATCCCTAACCTAACCCTAATTCACTTAACAATTTACAACGTAGATATTGGAGTTTCTACACTCCGCGTAAGCGTGTCCCTAAGATACGTTTATTCCCCTTGAGACCTTGACCACAGTCAAGAAGTCTCTAACCTCCCTTTTGAGGGGAACTACAGTTACTCTGATTCCATTCCCGTAAGGATATGTAGGCACAAGATGCGATGTCTTGCCGAGTAAACTTAGAATTAACCCCTAGGTCTTTTTTAATTTTCAATCCTTTGTACATACCCTTAAAGCAAAAAAATGAAACAAATAAAAAAATAAACAAAAGGTTCCCGTAGAGTACTACGGAAGTTTAGGGTGCTAATACCTTCCCTAAATTTAACCAACCCCCGAACCTTAGATCTCTCCCTTTTAGGTTTTTCCTTTCTTTAACCTTTCCTTCGGATAAATCAAAGACCGGTTGTAAATGAATTAAGATTCAAGTTAATCAATAGCTTGACATCCAAATTTCACCGCAATAGAAAATGGCGACTTCACTGGGGAGTCCTAATTTTTGAGGGTTATCCCTATCTTGTTTATTTTTCTTCATATATTTATTTCATTAATATTTTTACTCATTTGTATATACGTTGTTCAGGATACCTGCTTGGGAGTTACTGTGTTGTGAGATAAGTCCTACACCCGGACTTGAGTGACATTATTATAGGATGGCGATATATTCGACGAGGCTTATAGGGAGTGAGTCCCGACTAAGCTAAATCGAGAATCACCGCTCAGTTGAGACACTTTCGAAAATGGTTCGGTTGATCGAGTGTAATCGTGAAAACTTTTACCATTATCGATTGGAGTCTGTGATACTGGGAACCATAGTACCTTTACACCATCTTGGCCTTATATAGGATGTAGTGCGGGAACTATGTGGGAGTAGTCCTACAATGGTTGCTACGCGATGCTACACTTAAAAGAGGTTCTCTTGAGAATATTATTGACCCTTGAGTCAGTCGAGAAGTTGATAATATCCAAAAGATGGGCTGATGACTTTGGGCACTTTTTAGAACCCTTGTTCTGCAGGTACAATTAATCTATAGTACACACCACTTTGGGAAGGGTAGACCTTGACTCCATTCATTGTTCCTCTAAAATTAGGACCTTTGTTTGCTTATGTGCGTTTGTGCTTTGCATCCATAAAGCATCATATCATTTCTAGTTTCAAGGAATTCAAAAGTCCTTTGCAAATTCAAGAAGTCCTACATTTTAAAGTCTAACAGCTTTTCTCGCTTTCCTAAAAGGGAATGTTTGCAATCGACCGTTGAAATTCTTGAGACCATTGCATGGCATTAGCATCACATTTTTGCATTGCATTTATCCCCCAGTTTCTCCTTCTTGGTCCTATCGTCTTCTAGTGTACCTTTGAGTCGTCAAGCTGATTCCTCGACACAGATATCAGACCAGAAACGGAACAGGAGTCACTTTGATCCTATTCTCATGACTTACACAGAGCTATATCCTGACTTAGTCCGGCAAAGACTGATTACTACAAAGGCTTTACCACCTCCTCTTAATCCTCCGGCTGGATTTAGGGCTGATCTCCATTGTGCTTCCCATGAGGGTGCCCCAGGCCATGACTTGGAGCATTGTTTTGCATTGAAGGCTAGAGTATGTGAATTGGTTAGAACTGGAATACTTGATTTTACAGACAGTCATCCGGATGTTCAGAAAAATCCCTTGCCAGTACATCAGAAATGAAGTTTTGTCACTAGGCCTTTTGTTTCTCGTTGTTTGCACTTTCCTTATTTTGTTTAAGTTGTTTGCTTTTAATTATGTTTGTACTTTCATTAATGAAATAAGCATTGCGACTTTTGATTCAATTCATTTCCGTCCATTTATTTGCATCTTTATGCTTTATTTTTCAAATGTTTACTTCTTGTCCAAAATTTTGATATGCTAAGATTGGAGGGAGGATGATGAAAACGTTATACCCATAATTGCTGTCAGTATGCTTTCAATCAAACCTTGTTGATGATGTAAGGCATTGTTTCAATTCCCAAACACTGGAGAAATAAGGAAGTTAATCCCTCGTTACCCCCTTCGAGCCTAGAAGTTGGAGTTTCTTTCGTTACAAAAAACCCACAATTTTAACCTTGGGATGGGTAGTTCTCAGTTAACTTGGTTGTGTGTTCATACGATACACCTTTCATGAGCAAATTTTCCTTCGCACACGTCAAATAAGTGTCGAAGATGTTTTCTAACCAAAGGTCGATGATGGTTCACCGTAATCATTAAAATCAAACAGTCACTTTCCTTCACACAAAAAAATAATATAAAAAAAAAATCAAAAGAAGCCCGCTAAGTCAAAACCTATGAAGGAGACTTAGGCAAAACTGGGGCATCCCGCTGACTGTAAACTCTAAAATAAACAGTTCAGACAAAATTTAGGGATAATACAAAGAGATTTTTAAATCCTTATCTTGAAAATCCTCAATGTCAAAACAATCAAATGTTATAGGGGAGTAGTGGCTGCCTTTTTCATAGGTCCCTTTGACTTTTGAGTCATCATTGCTACGATCAATGAAATCCCTAACTTATGGGAACCTGAATGCCTAGTATGAGTTAACTGAGCATAGGACTGAAGATCATCACGTAGATTGGGTGGGTACAAATAAATTTTGAGCCTTTATCTTTTGTTTCATAAACCGTGAACCAGGCCACATTACAACCCTCAAAAGACCTAATTGAAGCAAGGTTATTTTGAAAGTATACTACAGCAAGGTTGCGTAACCTGACTCCAAAAGATCCTTGCGAATCATTTATTTTGGCAATACACTTTTATTTTAAACTTTGAGTGTCTTGAACTACCTTGTTCTGACTAACGACTCATGTATTTTCCATCATTCAAAAATAATTTTTCAAAAATCGCATGAACTTTGCATTACCATGTTTGTATGAATATTTTTGTTTGCAAACTGGCTTTCCTCTAAGGAATTTTCAAACAATGAGAAACTTGGTCAAGTGATCTTATTAGGGGCAAGTTCCTTTTACATCCTGTCAAAGAATTAGTTCAAGATTTGTTCAAGGCAATATCTTCTCAGATTTGGTTTATCCAGAGAATTGTTCAAGACCCAGACTGGGGCAAGCCCTCCGAGGATACAGCAAAACAGTCGATTCCATGAATTAGACAGCTGAAGCAATTATCAGTTCATTTGACCTGGGGCAGTTTACTTGCATAATCTCTAAGCAGTTATTCATCATTCCTACAGTGACTATCAACTTGATACAGTTTAACAGAATGACAGTGATCTCCGTGTTGAGGAATCAGTCCTCCAGTTTTGTCATCTCACCGAAAGAGTCGAGCCTTGTCGTCGATGTCTGCATTTGCATTTGATCATATGTCATAGCATAATTCCTATACATGTGCATATCTTGGGTGCTTTATTCCCCATTTACATTTTTATCTTGGGTGCTTTACTCCCCATTTACATTTTTATCTTGGGTGCTTTACTCCCCATTTACATTTCTAGCTTGGGTGCTTTACTCCCCATTTACATTTCTATCTTGGGTGCTTTACTCCCCATTTACATTTTTTATCTTGGGTGCTTTACTCCCCATTTACATTTTTATCTTGGGTGCTTTACTCCCCATTTACATGTCTATCTTGGGTGCTTTACTCCCCACTTACCTTTTATCCTTGGGTGTTTTATTCCCCATGTACCTTTATCCCGGGTGTTTTATTCCCCGTTTACCAGATATTCCTGGGTTTACCTAACATCATGGTGTTTTAACCCCATTTGCTTTTTTTTCTCCCTGAGATCGTGTTTTACTCGTGTCTTACCTTGTGGGCAAAATTTATTTACTTGGCATCATGAGTGTTTTATCCCCATTTGCGTTTTTCTCCTGAGCTCGTGTTTTACCCGCGTCTTACCTTGCGGACAATTTCTAATTTACTTGGCACCTATCAACAATTCTGTGCCGTGTCTACCCGACGTTCTTCTAGATATGACATGTCTTCTTCCCTAGTGCAATTCCTCGGTGGGTCGTCCCCTGTGACGTTGTTTCGTCTGTATCCGTGCATTTGCCATTTTCATCATACGCATCATATCAGATTCATATTATATTTAGCATTATAGTTCGTTTTGTTTTGTCCATATCATTGCATAGCACTGCGTCTAAAGGCAAAATTTTCGGTTATCTGTATTTAAATCCCTCCACCACGATTTCTCGAGTCTCCGTTGCTCGAATCACCCGGTGAAGTTATTTAAATAGAGGCAACTATAATACCCCAAATTTTGCCCTAAGATTTGTCGTCGCATTTCATTGCATTTAATCAATTACTAACAAATTTGTGTAGTCGTTTGACTTTTTGCAGGTAAATATCATATGGCATGTTTTATTTTCTAAAAAGTAAAAATGGCACAATTGGCAAGAGGACATGTGTAAGGAGTTGTGAGTGTGAGAGGTTGAGAGTTCGAATCTCACCTTAGTCACTTTTTGTTTTTTATTATTTTTACTCTAAATGTTTCTATCTCTCATTAAAAAATAACAAAAATAGTTTTTTATTATTATTTAATTATTATTTTCGTATTTTAATTAAATCATTTTTTAAAATATTATTTTTTCACTTTTTTCTAAATTATTCATAAAAATATCCAAAAAATCATAAAATAAAAAATATTGGAAAAAAATTTGTTCTTTTTATAATATTTTTGATTTTAGGAATCAATAGGATTATTAGTTTTTATTTTAAGTTTATTTTAATTATTTTAAATTATTTAAATTTTATTTTTTCTTAACTAATTATTTAGTTTGGGCTTTAAAATGGGCTTTAGGGACATTATTGACATTTTGGTGTTAACCCTAATTTGTTCCCTATATATATGTGTTGCCTTGTTGAAAAAGGGGAGAATGAAAAAAAACCTAAGAGGAGTGAGTGTCGTTTACCGTTATTTCTATTACTTCATCTATTACCGTTATTTCTATTTCTTCATCTATTACTGTTGTTTCTTTCCCTTCATCTTTTACCGTTATTTTTTTTTCTTCATCTATTACCGTTATTTCTTTTTCTTTATCTATTACTGTTACGTTTATATATTTATAATTTTTTAATTGTTAGAGTTTATATATATATAAGATTAATTTTTGATCGAATTATATCGATACGATGTTTGCACATTTGTGTGCATGACGCGTGACATTTGTGTTAGTTCGATCTGGTTGCGATGATCGCATTTTTGTGTGAGCAATAATACTGTTTTTTTGCTTAATTTCTTTTTCTTTGCGATAAATCTTGTTTCGTCCGATTTAGATCTGGTTGCGATGAGCGCAGTTCTGCTTTAGCAACCTTGTTGGATTATTTGGCACATTTAAAATTCATTATTGCTTTATTATTATTATTAGTATTATTATTATTATCATTATTTATTATTATTATCATTATTATTATTATTACTATTATTATTATTATTATTATTATCATTAATTTATTAAAACTTGTTATAATATAAAAATCTGTTTTTTAAAATAAATAACATTAACATCTTTTCCAAATTAATATGAAAACCTATTATTTTTAAGAAAAACTTTTTTTTAGATAAATTTAAAATAATAACATTAAACCTTTTTTTTTTTAAAATAAAACCTTTTTGTTAGATAATTAAATTAAGACTATTTTTGAAAAGTTTTTTAATAATATTAAAACCTCTTTTTTAACTTAAATCAAAAGCTTTTTTATATATCACAAATAAACAACAAAGAATATCTATAACTTTCGCACTTCCGTTTCATAACTCGTCTGATTACTGTCTGACTCTGTCTACTAACGTTGTGTATTCAATGTGCAGCTTGTTACGTTGCTATTAGCTATTTTAATGTGTTTTTCAATTCAAGTTGTATTATAATTGTATCTGTTTCTCATTTGTAACTTCGCGAACAAATTATCGCGTTTACCTTTCCGCACTTTAATTTCTGCTGTTTGTATGGTTTAAATTCGCGCATTTGCATCGTTAATTTGTCCCATTGCATTCCTCCGAAGGATTAGGTCTAGCCGTTTGGCCGCCACGCCAATAGTCCTCAAAACTTCAAACCCTTACAAACCCTAACTTTTCACAAATGTCTCGCCGTGGACAAAAATTATAAAACTACCCCTAGCTTTAGGTCAAAGAGTCGCCGCACTCATTTTAGGGTTTCCCGCCGCGGAATCCCTAACCTAACCCTAATTCACTTAACAATTTACAACGTAGATATTGGAGTTTCTACACTCCGCGTAAGCGTGTCCCTAAGATACGTTTATTCCCCTTGAGACCTTGACCACAGTCAAGAAGTCTCTAACCTCCCTTTTGAGGGGAACTACAGTTACTCTGATTCCATTCCCGTAAGGATATGTAGGCACAAGATGCGATGTCTTGCCGAGTAAACTTAGAGTTAACCCCTAGGTCTTTTTTAATTTTCAATCCTTTGTACATACCCTTAAAGCAAAAAAATGAAACAAATAAAAAAATAAACAAAAGGTTCCCGTAGAGTACTACGGAAGTTTAGGGTGCTAATACCTTCCCTAAATTTAACCAACCCCCGAACCTTAGATCTCTCCCTTTTAGGTTTTTCCTTTCTTTAACCTTTCCTTCGGATAAATCAAAGACCGGTTGTAAATGAATTAAGATTCAAGTTAATCAATAGCTTGACATCCAAATTTCACCGCAACAAAAGTCGATAAGAAGATACAACCTAAGCTTGATCTCCAGGAAACCCCCAGAAGTTGATACTGTTGAAGTGGATGATTGGACGTGATTTCTCAATACGAGACTGATACGGGAGTACTTTAACCCGAGATGGAAATGATGCCACATCACACGAGAGGTACCTTGGAAACTGTCAGTATACCAAAAATGGTGAGGATTCTATAAAGCCAAACACTTTATCGTCACGAGAGTATCATGTATGTCTTTGTCACTCTTAGCTTGCGTATTCGTCTGTTGGATTGTTTATATGCACACATCTACACATTGGGGAACTTATTTTTGTTTAACCCTGAGCCTTTCAAGCCAACCCTTTTATGTACCCCTTGTTAGCCCCTTCGAGCCATATTTCCATTTATTTGTTATCAACCACATCATATAAGCTTAAGCCCAAACACTTCCTCACCATGCTCGGATAAGTGTTGTCAATTTCTGATCCGTGTAAAATTATAAGTTTGGGGTTGGGACACTCGCATAAAAAGTAGGTAAGTGCTTTTGAAAAAAAAAGAGAATAATGAAAAGCCTTGGAAAAAAAGAAAAAAAAAAGAATAATTAACTTATATGAAAGAAGGCACTTACCTACAGAAGGATTCAGTTGGAAAATAAATTGTAGAAAATACTCTCAAGGTTTCACTTGAGGAGAGAAAAAGAAGAGAAGATTGGAAAATCCAAAAGAAAGTGTGTCAAACGCCCTTGGTTATGAAAATCGAAAAGTACACGGTAATGAGAAAGATGACACTGCATCCGAGCCTGTAAACCCTTTTGTTTTCCCTTTTTGTTTGTCTATCCCACCATGTCCCTAGCCCAGTTACAAGTTGTAAAGCCCTCACAAAGTGTGTATTGTGTGTTTATGATAAGAAAATAGATGATATTCAAGCTTATGAGTCGACTTTGCATACTGTGATTTTTGAGTATAAACACTTTAACCTGAGAGATTTGGTGAGAGTGTAAAAAGTTGATAGGTGATAAGGTACTTCAATATAGAAATGTGGTGGAACGTCAAAAATCGAGTAAGAAGGAAACCGTTGAAAGGAACATTGAAGGAGAATTGCAAAATATTTTGGTAGTATTGTGGTGAGATTATTGCAAATAACTCAGGGGTGACCTTCTTGTTGTCTTGAGGATCACTTGAGGACAAGTAATGAGATAAGTTTGAGGTCGTGATCAGTCACCGATTCTATGAGTTTTCATCCATTTATTCGGCATAAAGTCACAACAATCGGTAACACTTTCTTTCGTAATGTTGATGTTTACTATGCTTTCCGCATTCTGATTATTGCATTGTTTCTATTAGTAGTTTATATTATATTTGGTGAATTTTATGCGTTTGGTGGTATTCTTGATAATTTCAGGTTCATACAAAGTAAGGCCAAGGACTCAGGCGAAGAAATCGAGGATTTTAAGAAGTTGGAAAAGGTTTTCAAGAAAATTTAGTGGCCTGACACGACCACCCGTGTCACCTAACACGAGCCGTGTCAGGAGAGGGACAACTTGGGCGTGTTGGAGTGTAAGACAGGGAGCTGACACGGGTGCCCGTGTCAGCTGACACGACCCGTGTGAGCAAGGTTGGATGATGAAATTTCTTGTGTATTTGGACCAGGGGGCCAATACGGTTGCCCGTGTCAGCTGACACGGCCCGTGTTGGTCTGGGCATGTCATTTTCCTATTTTTGTCAGTTTTGACCTCGGAGGGCATTTTTGGAATTTCCTGGCCTGTCTAGTGGATCTGTGAGTATTTGAAATGCATTTTGGAAAAGAAGAGGGGACTTTTTGGGATCGTGAAAGAAGGAACGACAAGATACGATTAGGAGCTCAGGAGAAAATGGAGAACGAGAGATATTCAAAGGCCAAAGCAATTGAAGATCAAAAGTAATCCCCATTTATACTGAAATGTTGTATCTAATTGTTAGATTTACTTTATTGACTATGAGTAGCCAAACCCCCCAATGCTAGAGGGTGTCCCTGAATTGTTATTATAATGATATTTTATTCCTTAATTTTATGACATAAGCACTTATTTTGATACATCAAGTTTTATCGATCAATGATTTCATAACTTTTTCAACCAGAAAAATTGATTTAGTTTTACGGTTAACTTTAGGTTGGACAAACCATCGTTAATATAATTTGATCGATAATTCCTCAGTAGATATGGCTTAGAACTATGATTACCCTGTTGTGCACTTGAGTACCGCTGAAACTATTTTCAATACTTGATTTCAAACAAGTTCGCCTATGGATGTAGTAAATTGGTTATGATTTCAAAGTTTTCTCACTAAGGCCTTAGGAGTAAACACTAATAGCAGTCAAGAACTTGATAAATACTGTGTTTATGTTATGAAATAAGGGTTATATTATTGCAAGGCAATTCATACACTGCCCATAGCATGCTCTCATATCTTGCTGAACTTTATTTATTATTTTGCTTAATTCTAAATATTTTGTTTAAAATTCGTAAAACCAATTTTACAAACCCCCAATTTAATTTTGTTTAATTAAATTTAAATTGAATTTATATTGCATAATGCAGTCCTCGAGATCGATACTAAGGATAACCCCCTATTTTAAATACAATCGGTAGAATAGTACACTTGCTCTTTTACCGACCAACTACAAACTTAGTTGATAAATTTTCGATTGAATTTAAAAAGAGGAGGAGGGAGAACAATTGGGGGAGATACACTGTAAAAGAGGAAAACCAGAAAAATAATAAACCATAAAAAAGGAGGAGAACATTTTTTGAGAGACCTTATTTCTAGTCTGTTTTAACATCAACAACCACCACTATGAAAATTTTTCTGCACAAACTTCCATCGCAACAATAGCTTTCAGCCTCACCCGCAGTCAACACCACCAAACACATGAACTCTATGATTCACAAACCATCTCTGATTTAGAACTACCTTGTTACTCTTCAACGAACCCACGACCTTTCTCCGATGAATTTTTCCAGCAAAACAGAACCACAAGTTATAGTGATACAACATGAAGAACAAACTTTGAATCATCTTTGCTACATATCCTCTCCCACTACACTGATATGCACTCTTCTTCAAACGGAAACACACAAGCTCATACACAGAATAAACCTAAGATGAGAATGCACGAACAAACCTGATTGAGAGGGAAAAGATCTAAGGCTGAAACTCAAATCCCGCGACCGCAAACCTGGAGTAGAAAAACGGTACGGAAGAAGCAAGGAGAAGAACGCCGTTTCTAAATTGGAAGAGGAATGCGTAAGCTTTTCCATTTCATTTTTTTATTCTATTTTTTATATGGCCGAGCCTTTTAGGTTTTTTTCCTTTTATTTTATTTTATTTTATTTTATTTTATTTATTTTTAGGATAGTTTGGACTCTTCAAGACCCATATGATATTCTACCATTCATCTCCCTTTTTTGCTTTGAATGTGTTTAGTTTTAGTTATTTGTTTGCTAATAATTTTGTTAGACATTTTGTTAATATTCTTGTTAATTAATTAATAATTTTTGTTAATTATTTTTAAGTGGATTTTTATTTATCTTATTAAGTTTAGAGTTTTTTAAAATAATAAATCTAGATTCATTTTCTTAATAGTTGGTTCGAATATTGTTAATTAGGTTTTATCTAAAAATTTAATTAGAGTTAATTTTTTGTTTGTTTAGATGAATTAACTTATTTGTTTTCAATTAAACTAAAAAAAACATTTTCCTAATATTTTTGTGAATTAATCTAATTTATTAGAATTACTTAGATATTTGATAATTAATTCCTACTAATTTATTTGACCTTTAACATGGTGACTTGAAGCTTGATTCCTTAGCATAGAATTTTGTCTCCTTTTGTTCGATTTTTTAATCTCGACTTTAATGCTTAAGACTTTCCTCTGTATTCCACCGATGTCGTTTACCTATGCCTGATTCCAAAGAAAAGGATCCCCTGTTGATTGTCATGTCATAGTTAGGATAACTTAGCTTAGCTTATTCCCTACTTTCCCTTTATCATAACCTTAGGTTGGAGTCGCCGTACTCTATGTAAGTGTCATGGTTATAGACACTTACTTCCCTCTGGAACCTTGATCATAGTCAAGAGTTTCTCACCCCTAGTTAGGCGAACTTCGGAGGCTCTGATTCCTCATTCTCAGTCATGACACATAGGCACAAGATTCGATATCTTGTCGAGCCCACTAATCACTAACCTCTAACCACTAACAACTAACAACTAACTCCCTTATCTCACGCCACTCCGTGATCGAGACTAGTTTACCTTCCCCTTTATCCTAGCCTTAGGATTGAAGTCGCCGCACTTCATATAAGTGTCATGATGATGAACACTTAGTCTCATTGTTTAGCATAGCCTTAGGTTTGGAGTTACAATACTCCATGTAAGTGTCATTGTGATGAACACTTACTTTCCCCCAGGAACTTTAACCATAGTCAAGAGTTCCTCACCCCTAGTTAGGTAAACTACAAATGCTCTGACTCCGTCCTAGTCAGGATACGTAGGCACGAGATGAGATTTCTTGGCGAGCATAATTTGTATAAACCTCTAGGTCTTTACCTTAACACCTTTTCATTAGCAAGCAAACTATAACATAACACAAATACTAACAAGAGGTTTCTGTAGAGTACTACAGATGCTTAGGATGCTAACACCTTCCCTAGGTATAACCAACCTTCGAACTTTAGATTCTCTTAGCTTTGTTATTACATATCACACTTAAGGTTTTCTTTCTATCTTTACCCTTTCCTTTGGATAAATTAAAGCTCAGTGGTGAAATTCATGATTTATGATTCAAGTTAATTAATATCTTGATATTCGATTCTCGCTGCAATAGAAATGGCGACTTCACTGGGGAAAGGAAAGCTTCACAAGAGGGTTAAACTCACCTTGTTTGCATTTGTGTTATTATATATGTGTTTTTGCTTGTATATTTGTATATTTATAAATGATTGTGTGTCTATATATATATATATATATATATATATATATATATATATATATATATATATATATATATATATATATATATATATATATATATATATATATATATATATATATATATATATATATATATATATATATATATATATATATATATATATATATATATATATATATATATATATATATATATATATATATATATATATATATATATATATATATATATATATATATATATATATATATATATATATATATATATATATATATATTTGTTTGTGCTTGGGTTTTCTATATGCAGGGTGGTTACTTTGAGTGGTGAGGATAAGTCCTATACCCGGACTTGAGTGCACCTATGATAGGAAGGTGGTATACTCAAGAAGGCTTGCAGGGATCTGATTCCCGACCAAGTTGACTTGAGAAACCACCACTCAATGGAGGCTCTCTTGGGAGTAGTTTTGTTGAACGAGTATTCGTGAAAACATTACTACTTTCGACCTAGGAGCCTTTGACACTGAGGACCTTTAGATTACCATTTTACCCTCACTTGGCCTCTCAGGACGTAGTGCGATGAATATGAAGGGGTAGTCCCGAAATAGTTTATACGCGATACTATACTCAGACGAGACTCTCTTGAGAATATTATCGACTACCGAGTAGTTGGGAAATTGATAATATCCAAAAGATGGGTTGTTGACTCTGGGAACTGTTTAGAACTCTATTCTGCAAACCACGAACCCTTAATACACACCTACTGGGATGGGTATACCATGGCTCCATGCTCGTGACCTTCAAACCTATGCCTTTGTTTGTTTGCCAGTACATGTTTGTATATATGTGAATATTTGTATACGTGTGTTTGTGCATACATTCATTTGCACATTTACGCATCCATGAGTAGCCTTTTGGTTTCAAGGAATTCAAATGTTATTTCCTTTGCAAAAATAAATAGAGATCATGAATTTTAAGTTGAAAATTTTAAGTTTTCCAAAAATGTTTGCAACTTGTTTTTGAGTTCTTTGAAACCACTTGGCTTGCATTTGCATTGCATGCGCATGTCGTCACATTTGCATTTCATTTGCATTTCTCATCCTTGAGTCTCATTCATCCTTTGTCTGTAACCCATCAGTTAACTTCCTGAAGCCAACATTGGACTTGAAATAGCTTTTGGAGGATCATGAACTCCGGAGAGTAGAACCAGTTTGTGACAAGAGAGGATTTTGAATTGATGAAGGATCAGTTGGATTAGATTGTGGAAACTATGACAACCTTGGCAAAGAGAGATGAAAATATTTAGAGGACTTCTGTGGACAACGTTGCTAAAGCTCTTCCTGTGCAGATTCCTGGTTGGAACCAGGTTATACAAGAACGTATCATTGTCTGATATGGACATTCCTCATCTGTTGGTGTCGTGGAATATTTTAGCTTCACATTCTCTAATCCAGATTCCCAAGAGGTAGTCCCTGTGGTGGGAACCAAGGATCCATGATACTATTGCAACTGCGAAAAAACAACCGGCAGGAAAAAACTGAAGAGTCGCCACCGAATGTTATTTATTCCAAAGAAGGGAAAGGAAACTATCGAAGAAAACCTAAAAGAATGGAGAAGACAAAGTCATCGCAACTAAATCTTGGGTTCGGGAGTCAGTTACACAAGAGGAAGGTATTAGCACCCCTCACATTCGTTATACTCAACGGGATCCACGCTTGTTATTTAATCAAAGGGTAAGTTATGTAAAAGCTACTGCTAAGCGGAAATGGGAAAAGGAAAAGAAAAAAGAGACTCGATAGGACATCGCCGTCCTCTGCCTATGTATTCCCTCGTGCAATAGGAAAGTCAAAGTCAACGTAGTTCGAAAAACTACGGGGGAAAGGGGGAAGGTTGCTCGCCGAGACTTCAGTATCTTGTGCCTATGTATTCTCACCTGGTATGAGAAATCAGAGCAAACGTAGTTTGGCTAACTACGGATGAAAAAAGGGAAAAAGGTGCTTTCCAAGACTTCACCATCATGTACCTACATATTCTCATCTGGTATGAGAAATCAGAGCAAACATAGTTCGGGCTAACTAAACCACAGGTTGGTTAAGTGTTTTTTATGGCCAACGTTAAGCTCCCATTCAACAGTTAGGGTTGATGTCTGTTTGCGGTAGAACGGAAAAGTAACATGGTCTTTTCTAAAAATGAGTTTGAAGAACAATCTCGAAGGATAAAAAGGTTTGAATTTGTTTATGAGTTTTAGAGAAGTGAATTGATTGGATATGAGATTCACGTTGTATGATATAGGAACGAATGCATCGCATATCGCCCCCAGACGGGACATACACTAAACACTCTAGAAAAGTAAGGAGAAACCCCTCACTCATCATTTCCCATATTCATAAGGCTCGTGGCGCACAACATTCATCGTCTTTATTAAGTACATTAGAAATGTTTTGAGATGAGAAGACAAAGGACACAAAGGATGAAAGGAAAAACAACTAAGGGAAACTGAACCCTAATGTTGTCATGCACAATGGTCCTAAAGTTGAGATAAAAGGGAAGTCTACCTAATGTTATAAACAGAAAATAAATCAACTAATTAAAAAAAATCAATTAAAAATAGTAAAATTAAATATAAAAAAATCATAAAAAATAAGTCAAGATGTTGAATAAACAGAAACATATTTTTTTTTTTGTATTTTAAAAATGGTTTTTAAGTGTTAAAAATAAATTAAAATGAAAAGGAATAAAAGTAAAATAAAATAAATAGACCAATGGGGGTGCATGAGTAGAAACCAGAATAACATGAGTCATGTATAAAGCATGCTTGGGTCAAAAACAAGGGGGTGTGGAAATGAAAAGCAGCTAGGCCCACCCAAAAAACAAAACAAAATCAGCAAATAAGTGAAACACATCTTTTCACTTAAGCCCGTCACCAGCCAACTCAACAAGTTCAAGACCACGCGTGCAAGTCAATAGACAACTCACCCAAGACACATCAGCATACATGTCACTCATTGGAACCCTACTCTGGTTGTCTTCTCCGGCTAGCCTCGCCGGAGACGATTGTAAAACACATCAAATAACAAAAATCTGGACATCATCTTGTGTAGTTTTTCACGCTGATCAATAATATGATATCCATTTTATTTTAAAATGTCTCTAACATATTGAAAACACCACAAAATATTTGCATTCAAATTGAAACTTAAGCAAACAAGTACAACACTTATGCAAACATTGCCTCCATCACTGGAGGGCTTCAAATGCATCCAGAATGACCATATTCATGGCCTAAAATGCAAGATTCAAGTTCAAGAAAACTTACTTATTGGAGAAGGTCCACTGCCCCTTTAAACCTTGCAAAAGCTTGTGGAAGACTTCAGGGATAACTTCAAATACTCCTAAGGATGAATGAATGAGCCAAATAATAGAGAGAACCTGAGTTAATCTTCAGATTCGAAAGAGATAAAAAATGAGAGAATGAGCTCTTAGGGTTCTGATTTCAAGCAAATAAAATGGCTTCCCTTTTTTCATTAGGGTTTTAGAGCTTATATAGGAGGTTTTGATGTGGTTAAAAGCCTTTATTGTGGTTAAAAACAACTTGGTTAGTTTTGTGACAAAAAATTGAAAAATGGAGGTGGGAGTGGCACGAGCATGCTGGTTTTATTGTTGTCTTTTTGTGAATGGGAAAAAGGAATACAATTGAGAGTGTGAGAGGAGAGTGGTGCTACCAATTCTTGTTGTGCAAGTTTATGACCATTTCATCTTTTCCACATTTGGCAAAAGCTCACTATTCTTGTGCATGAAGTAGCATAAATGGTTGGGTCACTTTGGGAAATGTTTTGGCAAGCAAAAAAAAGAGGTCTTGGTGCGTGTAATTTTGAAATAACAACATGCTGCAATCTTTGATTCATGTTGTGCACAAAATGGTAAGATATCATACCTTGGAAACATGTTAATCTAGCCACCTTTGAACCACTATAACTCCATGAATAATGCTCCATTTCATGATTTATTTGGCTTGAGAGAAAGTTAAGAGTATGGTGAGAAATTTTAATGTTCAAAGAAAGTTGAATTGAGACTTGGAATGATGAGAAAATTGGAGTTAAAAATCATGTCCAAAATCTGTCCCAAGGTAACTTAGAAAAATCTAAGTTATGAACCCTTTGGCAACATTGGCACATTGACTTTGAAGACACATAACTTGATGAGTTTTGATCCAATTCAAGAGTTATTATAATGGATATAAATCTTGAAGAATGATCTTCAACTTTCATGTTCAAAGGAAATTGATTTGGAGTCAAGAACTTGATGAAAAATGCCTTGCAATATTGATCCAAAAATCTGCCTAAAAACTTGTCCAACTTGACATCTTTGAAACCCTAACTTGGAGACATCATAAATTAAGTTCTATACATCCAATGGAGGAGTTCTAGTACTAAAAAGAAATCTTGGAGGATTCTCTACAACTTTCATGTTGGTGGAAAATTCAATTGAAGCTTGGATCACCATGAAAGTTAGGCTTGAAAACATGCACCTCAAGCTTAATTTCTTTACTTTGAAAATTTTCTAAGTGTTAAAATGACAAAATCTTGATTTTCTCAACTTTAGCTCTCCATATCTCACAATATATGAATCATTTGGACTTGCTTTCTTCTACAAACTTGTAGTTCATGACGTCTTCTTTAATTTGATAATAAATTTTCTCCAATTGGATGAAGGATGAGAAAGTTATGGATGTTGCAAAATGGCTAGAATTAGGGTTTTCATACTTAGAAAATATTTCAACAAAACCCTAATCAAACCAAACTCATGATTTTATGTTTCTCCTTGACTTTTCTTATTCCAAACACATGAAAAACTTGAGAACACATAGCATTCCTTGATTGACCTTGAAATATAAGATTTTGACCTTATGGAGCCACAATTGACTTTTCTTTATAAAATGAAACCCTAGCACTCTTTCCATTGATTGAAGCTCTTGCCATGACTTGTGATGAAACATAATACATGTATACAACATTCAAGATGTGTATTGAGCCATAGAACCATGTCTTGCATGAGAAGCCATCCACATATGCCCTTTGACTAAAACCCTAATCCAGTTGTCCACAAGATAGGAGGACATGCCCAATGCTTGTAATCTTGATTCAAATGCTTGTGAGAGATGCCTTGATGATGAGAGGACCTAGGGGCTTGAGAATACCACATGTTTGAGAGTAAACCCTTGCTTGAGCTTTGAGAATCACACTTTTCTTCTTGAGAACTAAAAAAGATACCTTGATCCCCTTCTTAGAACCAGTTCTATGCATAAATGATTATGCAAATGAAATGAAACATAAGCCAAAAGATAAGGTAAATTTTGGGTGTTACAACTACCCCTATTCAAACAACATGGACCTGAAGGAATGATAGCAATAGCTTTTTGACATTCAAGGTACAAGGAGGTTGAATACCAAAAGAGCCCGAAAAATTGCAAACTGTGGGGATATATATAGTAAAATGGTTGCCAGCCGAAGGTGGACTTAAATGTAACGAGTACCAACCAAAATTTGGGATAGCAAATGGACACAAGATACCAACCAAAAGTAGGGATAGAAAAAGATGACAAATAAAAGTTAGAATAAATGCTACTAACCAAAAATTAGAATCACCGGAGAGAAGCTAACCAAAAGTTGGGATGAAACAAGGAGTACCAGCCAAAAGTTGGGATAAAAGGCTACTAGCCAAAATTTAGGATCACTGGAACACCGACCGAAGGCAAATTCACAAATGAAGACTATCAACCAAAAGAAGGGATGATCAACAAAAATTACCAACCAAAATTTGGGATAAAAGGCTACTAACCAAAAGTTAGAATCACCATAACACCGACCGAATGCGAACTCACAAATGAAGACACCAACTAAAAGTTGGGATAATCAACAAGAATTACCAACCAAAAGTTGGGATACAAGGTTACTAATCAAAAGTTAGAATCACCAGATCATCGACCGAAGGTGAAATCACAAATGAATACTACCAACCTAAAGTTAAGATGATCAACAAGGATTACCAACCAAAAGTTGGGATAAAAGGTTACTAACCAAAAGTTAGAATCACCAGAATGCCGACTAAAGACAAACTCACAATGAAGACTACCAACCAAAAGTTGGGATGATTAACAAGGATTACCAACCAAAAGTTGGGATAAAAGGCTGTTGCACCCCAAAATTTGCCCAACCTTTTTTGTAACCTAGGTTTATGTTTCAATTGCATTGTCATTTGCATTGTCATCATGTACATAGTACATTCATCTGCATAGCATAGCATAAGCAAGCTAATCTTAATCAGAGGATCAAGTGCCATTCTTGTCTCAAGAGGCATATTCAAGGGGTTTCATTCATATTCAAGACTACTCAGGTCATCATAGAAGAATTTGAACTTTAAAGAGTTGACAGGTTGATCAGGGAGTTCTCTCCTATCTTGAGGTTGTTTGGGGATCATCAGAGGGTATGTGAGCTATGAGCCAAGAGCATGGAGTGTGTATGGATGTCATGGAAAGTCTATATGATCATTTTAAAGATGAGCCAAGTCATTGGAATGATTACAAGAGCCTCAGTTGAAGACAGTCAACTAGGGTTTTATCTAGGTCAATCCTAGGTCAAGGGCTTGATTTGAAAGGCATTAAGACTCATTTGAAGAATGTGGGATTCATTATTTGATATGTGGATGTGGATGTGGTGTTGTGCCAAAGAAAAATCAACAGGAGTCAAGGAGAAGAGGAGTTACCAAATTAGGGTTTCAGTGTAAAATCCCCTGATTTGGGTCCAACTTCAAAGCAGTGTAACTCAAGATTCAAGCTTCATATGAATTTCTGGTCCACATGAAACTTGTAGAGTATCTTCATAGCTTTAATTTTAGTTGTGGAAGTCATCAAGGTGATTTATAGAACTCAAGTTATAGTTCTTGCAAGTTACAGGTCATCTGAGGACACTAAAATTTGTCTGTGAAAGTTGTCTGTCATCCAAGCAACTTTTGACCTTCAAGGAATTTTTAAATGAATTCTTGGAAAACATAAGGGTAGTTCTTCATGATCTCCCATTTCCAAAAAGGTATGGTATGCATTCATCTGATTTGTGAAGCTCAAGTTATAGTTTGTGCAAGTCAGGGGTATTTTGGGAAAGTGGAATTATATGTCATTCTTAGCGTATGCCTAAAACTCATACAAGGAAGCTTCAAATGAAAAACTTCACAACATCAAAGTTGGTCAAAATGACATTTTAAGCCTATAAAAGAGGTCATGGAATGTTGGAAAAGCTTGTAGCAAGAATTGACAAAAGGTGGTGAAAATGGCTTAAAAATGACATATAACTTGAAAAAGTTCAAATTGAAAATTGGTTTGGGCAATCTATAAATCCAAAATGGGTCATGTAATATATCAAATTGAGTCTAAGCAACATTTTAAAGACTTTGGTTCAGCCACAATTTTGATTTGAGGGTTAAAAAATGGACTTGCTTTGTAATCCCATTACTTGCATAATAAGGTACATGTGAGAAACTCAACATAAGGCAAAGGAATCCCTTGTTTTTCACTCATATCACTCCAATTTGTCATGAAAAGAGATTTTAAAAGGTGGTTAAGGGGCTGTTAGTGGATTGAAGTGAGATATCATGAGACATCAAAATACCATATCATGAGAAATTCATGAAGTTTCTAGAATCATCCTAGATTGATCTAGAAGACTCTAGATCTTTCCATGCTCTCCTATATATTGGATTGAGATCATTAAGAGTAAAGGTTGGTGATAGTTGATGTTGAATCCATTTTCTCCATTTGCAAATCATATTGAATCTTCATTTTTTCATTTTTCTCTTCACCATTTTTCCATGTTTCCCACATTTTTCTACACTTGAAAACTAAAATTTTCAATTCCATTTTTCTCCCACTTTTGGTTCATTCCACCATTGCAAATACATTCCTTATCATTCTTACAATTGATTCAACACTTTTTTGGCCATAATTGATGCATGAACCAAGCTACACAACTCCATTAAAGTGAGCTCCAAGTGAAAAATTGGTTTTTTGTTTTCCATCAATTCACTCCTTTCTTTCCATCCAAACACCTTCCTCATCAATTATAGGACGTGTCCACATTATTTTCTCAAAGAATTGGTGATCGAGTGAAGCTCCATAAGCCATTTTTCAGAGGTATAAAGAATTCGACATAACTCATAATTTATGAGTCTTTCTTGCATTATTGTTGTTGCATTACATTGCTCTCATCTCCTACATGGATTCTAGTACAAAAAAGATGGGTTTTATGACAATTTTTGGTTCTTGAGTTTTTCTTGAGGTGCCCCGTTTTGGGAGTTAGAGAGAGTTTCAAGAAAATCGAAGACCATATTTGGATTCCTTGATTTTTTTCCTTCAAGTTTGACCAAAATTTTGTGCGAAACGGATAATTATTGATGGAGTTATGGTGTTTCAAAGTAGCAAAAAACTCATGTTCATGGAGCTGCGGGTTACTATTCACAAAGTTGAAAAATTTGATTTGGAGAAGAAGGTGTTAACACCGTCGGATGCATTTCCAAGTCAAGGTTTCTTCCATTCATCCAACGCCTCTCACTGCGCCACGCAATCGGCCACATAAGCCTCATGCCACTTTTATTTATTCATGTTATTTTCTTTTATTTTCCTATTGCCATGTTTCTTTTATTTTTTCTGTTTTATATGTTGACTTCAAATAATCATAAAAAATAGGAAAATTAGTCTTTTTGATCCCCATTTTTTTCCCTGAATATTTAAGATGTCTAGGATTTAATAAAACTGGAATTATAATTTTACCATTTTTTGACATTTTCTTTGGATTTTTTACATTTGGGTCGTCATAAAAAGGCCAATGCTGGTGCTATCATTTTGTTGAATTTCTTTGACCTATCAAAACACAATTTAAATGTCAATCCTTTTGCAGGGATCTCATAGACACGTTGAGGTATTGTGATATATTTTTGTGGGAATTTTATTGTACCATTTTAATTGGTTTTGGATGCTTTCTTTAACATGCTCCACTTTAATCTTTCCTTTGGTATACATGAGATATCTTGCAATGTTTCCATCTTATTTGACCATTTATCTTTGGATATTTTTGTGGTATCTCTCACCCCTGGTTTGTGGCTTGATGTAGGGCATTGGAGATTTTTATTTGATTTTTTTATCCCCTTTTGCTATTCTTCTTATATTTTTGTATTCGGACTTGTAATTTGGACTTCCGAACGGACTTTATTTTTGTTAAGGCTCCAACGGCCGCTTTGTGTTTGCGTGATGAACGCCGTGGCTTATATTTCTTATTATAGATAGGTTAGAGGTATTGTAAGACCCTTAGGTGGCTGTTATTTGTATGTGTAGCTTGCCCAATTATCGACTTGTTTGCATGATAGCACGTTGCGATTCCAAATAGTGGATTACGCGTTTCACTCAGAGTTTTCACTCGATTCTTTGCATATGATCACTTGATATTTTCTTATTCCATCCATGAATGGGCTTGAGGTTGAGATGAACCTTCCTCCCTCCTTTGCATCGCATTTATCATTGCTATATTCATGTTCATTTATATGCGGTTATTACTTGTATTTCCGTTTCTTCCTTTCGTTTTCCTTTCCCGTAGAACTTCCATTCTTCCTTGTTCAAGGGAGGATGTGATAGACATTAGGTCTTAACCCATGCATGATAACATTAGGTTAGTGTGATTCCCTTTTCAACCATAGGTTAGAATTCTGTCTCTTCTTTCTCAAAACAACAGAAAAACATTAATAAAGGCTATAACAAAATCAATTCATTTCTTCCGTCAAAAGATTTTAACAAACATCAACCTTTTTGCAATAAGAAAACCCTTGTTTAAGGTGATATTTTTTATAAAAGACATTTGAACAGCTTGTGTCTTGCGTAGCCCGAACTACGTTTGCTCTGATCTTCCATGCTGTGTGGAAGTACGTAGGCATAGGATGCGATATCCTAGCGAGCAACCTTCCCCACCTTCACCCGTAGTTAGGCGAACTACGTTGACTCTGATTTCTCGTTCCAGACGGGAATACGTAGGCATAAAGTGCGATGCTTTGCCGAGTCATGTTTTCTTTTCTTTTCAGACCTCATCCTTTAGTTTAGATAGAAGTGTAGTTCGTACAACCCAAACAAGCGTGGATCCCATCGAGTACGATGGACGTGAGGGGTGCTAATACCTTCCCCTTGCGTAACCGACTCCCGAATCCAGGTTTTGGTTGCGATGACCATACCTTTTCCCGTCTTTGCATTAGGTTTACTTCGAGCGTTTCCTTTCCCTCCTTTGGGATAAATAACACACGGTGGCGACTCTTTTGTTCAGCCGGCGCCGATTTTCGCAGTAGCGACAGCTGGCGACTCTGCTGGGGACTCCAACGGTTCCCTACGCGAGTCAATCCTAGCGCTTGTTTTCCCGTCGTGGGCTTTGTATGGATTTACATTTCTGTATTTTCATTTCAGCATTTTATTATCATTATTATTGCTGTATTGTGGGTTTGATGGGGGTTCTATGATTGAGAGATAAGCTGGACCTGGGCTTGAGTGCACCTAGAATTAGAGTAGAGATTAATGGGGGTGTGCATGCTTTGCATGTACTAGCTTCCCGCGAAATCTACGCTCGGACGAGGTCCTTCTGGTTGACTTCCTGTTTCACCCTTTGGGTGCAGTGGGCTGTTGGTTAGTTGGATTGTCGAGTTTGGGGACCGATCATTTGGAAGTTGGCTAAGTGAGGCCTCTTCAGGATTTGATGATGCGACACCTTCTGGGTATCGTATCATCAACCCTGAAAGTCTGTGACACCGACGACCGCATAGGATGCCGTACCTTGTGTCAGTTATAGGGACATCTACCCGTGAGAGGGATTTGGGGCATGCAGGTACCCTGACCTTCAGACTACTGGTTTATTTCTTATGAGATACAGGATTGTGGATATTTTATGGGCTGTTATCAGGGTCTGTCAGAGACCAGGTGTGGGTTATATTATTGGGTCTATCCGAGACCAGGCTGGAGTTCTTTGTAAGGTCTGTCTGAGACCAGGGTTTGATGAGTATTGGAGGGTCTGTCTGAGACCTGTTCTTGGTGTGACTTGGGCTTCTTATTCAGGGCACTTGATCCCCTGTTGCAGCTGTTTGCATCGCATTGTTTGCATACCCATTTATCATTGCATTTCATTAACGTGTGTCTGTGTTGCAGGTGCATTACATACTTCCCTGTTCTAGTGCTCCGGATTTCTGATTGTTGATATGGGTAGTGTGCGGAAGACAGTTGCGTATAAGCTGCCCACTCCAGATGTGAACTCTTTATTGGGTTTGATTGCTCTTGCTGATGATGAGGTTAGGGCTAGCTTCAAGAAGAGTTATGGGAGGCTTTTGAGCTTGGTTTGTAGACCCAGTGCACATGATTTGAACGGATTGTATACATTGCTGCAGTTTTACGATCCTGCTTTGAGATGCTTCACGTTTACAGATTTCCTTATGGGCCCTACTATGGCGGAATATGCAGAATTCCTTAGTTTGCCAGTACAGAACAAGGTCTCGTTCATCCATTTTGACGCTAAACCGAAGTTGGAGGATTTAGCGGTGGCTTTGCATATGGATGCTTCTGAACTGTTAGTGACTTCTTGGTACGGGATTCCTGGATTCGCTCCTAGCTTTCTGGTTAGCAAGGCGCGAGAGTATGCCAAGAGTGGCTGCTGGGTGGTATTCAACGCTTTGTTGGCTTTGTGCATATATGGGATAGTGCTATTCCCAAACCTTCCAGACTTTGTTGACTTTGACGCACTTCATCTGTTTGCTGCCGGTAATCCAGTACCGACATTGATTGGGGATTTCTACCATTCCCTCCATTACAAGAATGAGAACCGGCGAGGGAAGAGTGTTCATTGTTGTGTGCCTTTACTGAAGATGTGGTTTGATAAACACTTACCGAAGAAGGGTCCTTTCGTAGAGCTTGCAAATGAGTCTGATTGGTCTGAACGCCTTATGAGGTTGACTTCTGAGGAGATGGTTTGGTTTGATAGGAATTTGCTGGGTTCCGAGATTATTTTTAGCTGTGCTGGATATCCAAATGTGCCCTTAATTGGAAGGAAAAGATGTATCAATTACAATCCTTCTTTACTTGTTCGTCAGTTCGGGTATGCATTGAAGAGCCCGCCGAAGGCAGAAGAGGTACAGGAATCTCTGTACTTCACAGGTGACCTGAGTGGAGACTTATTGGCCAAGCTGCAGTACGCTTGGAATCACATCTCTAGAAGGGGAAAACCATTGTTGGGAAAGAACGACTGTCAGGCTTATCCTCCGTACAAAGCCTGGATGCGAGAAAGGGTCAAGCAGATTCAGATACCCTATCCTTTTGTGTCATCTCCTGTTCCTACTCCGGTAGAGGAACCCACGACTATTCCCATTGAGGTTTATGAGCAAGTGGTGAAGGAAAAGGAAGCTTTGTTGGTGGTTAATGAAGATCTAGAAAGGGAATTGGCCCAGATTTGAAGTGAGAAGAATGAGGCTGCGTACTCCATTCAACAACAAACTGAGATGGTAACCTTGTTGAAGACTAAGTTGGTTGAAGAAAAGCAGAGGCGGGAACGCCTGGGACAAGACTTTAAGAGCTCTCATGACATGATGGAAGCTAAGAAGAAGTCGTTGGACATCACTTACCGAGAGATCGCTTCATTCAATAAGACGTGGAATGCCACTCTTACTAACAACAAGGAACGGGAGGATAAGTTGAAGAAACAGATCTCCAATCTTCAGGACCAATTGAAGGCCACCAGGAGGCAGCATGAAGAAGAAGTCATGACTAGATATGCTCTTCAAGATGCACTGAAGCAAGTTGATGCCCGCAGAAAGGAAGCTCGATCCCAGAAGAGGAAGCTAGATGAGTGCTTTGGTGAAGGCGCATGGGGAGAGTCCATCGACGACTCGCGGCGAGTTCTTAAGCAGAGGAGTCTACTCATAGAGGGATTGCTTGTTCAGCCTGATCATCCCAAGACAAAGAAGCTGTTAGGGGAGTATAGGGATTATGGGCATACCTGATTTGTTCATGCTTTATTGTATGCTGACCATCACCCGACTTGTGGGTTGAGGTCATGCTTTTGTTCGTCTTGTGATACATTGGTGTTATACTTCTGCCTTTGAAGGCCTGTTCAATATATGAGTTGTTTTCTCTTTTGTGATTGAATTTCAACTTCTTGCAACTCTCGTCATCGCACTGTCACGGCGCTACCCTGTATCAAATGTATTAGCACTAGAATGGGGGGAGTAATATTCCCCAATGCACAGGCACATATTGCATTTTGCATACAAACTCATATTTGCATTACAGGTTTGGGATCCGTGTATCTTATCTCCTGCATCCATTACAGGTACTTTCAGGATTGCAGATCAACGAATCCATCGTTATTCCACAAGGACTAATCAGAAGAAGATTATGGACAACGTGCAGAGTGAAATGCAAGAGATGCGTGACAGGATGGCCCTGCTCATGCAAACCATGGAGACCATCACCAAGGGACAAGAACAGCTGCAGAATCTAGTTCAACCGATAGTCGCGCGGGCTGAAAACAACGGGACACCGCATGGTGAGAATATTGCTGCTTCACCCCGAATTGAGAATCGTCAAAGTGCTGATGCTATTCCCGTAAACGGTTTGAATGCTGGAGAAACTGGTCCTGTAGGTGGAGGTGGGAACGCCGGTAATATGAATGCCAATACAGATACTGCTGGAGTATTTGTGGGTAATGTCAACCAGGGTTTCAATGGGGGCGTTGAGAATGTCGGAATGAATGGTATCAATGGTAACCAGGGCTTCAATGGTGTGAACATGGGGTATGGCAGCACTGCTGGCGCCAAGGCTGGGTTTGGTGGCTATGGTTACGGTAATCTTGGATATGGAACTAGTGCATACAACGCTCAAGAGATGGGCAATCTGAGGTATGACCCCAGGTACTTCCAAACGGGTCCGGGCCGCGATGAAGATTATGTTGGATACGATGCAGTACCTCGCTGGGAGGATCGTCAGGAGGATGTGTTCTCTGGTCAGAACGAGGGTTATGAAAGGGCTAGGGATGACAACCATAGGATGAGATTGCTAGAAGAGAAGGTGAACGGATTGGCCAGCCAAAATGCTCTTGGGCTGGATATGTCAAATATGGGGTTAGTCCCAGGGTTGAGGGTCCCGCTGAAATTCAAAGCGCCGTCATTTGATAAGTACAAAGGGGATACATGTCCTAGGGTGCATGTACGCGCGTTTTACAGGCGTATGTCTGCGTATTCTGAGAATGAAAAGATGCTAATGCACTTCTTCCAGGATAGCCTGTCGGGGCCATCGCTGGAGTGGTACATGAGCTTGGAGCCTACTCAGATCAGGAGTTGGAAGGAGCTGGCAGAGGCTTTTGTTCGACATTATCAATATAATAGTGATCTCGCCCCTAACCGAGTCCAGCTGCAAAGCATGTCTCAAAAGTCTAGCGAGAGCTTTAAAGAATACGCCCAGAGATGGCGAGATCTGGCTGCTAGGGTACACCCTCCGATGGTGGAGCGCAAAATGATGGATATGTTCATAGGAACTTTTTCTGGAATGTACTATGACCGGTTGCTCAATTTTTCGATGAGTACTTTCTCTGAGTTGATCTTGATGGGGGAGCGCATTGAAAACGGGGTAAAGATTGGTAAAATTCAAGCGGGTGAGTCCAATTCCGCGGGAGGTAATAGGAAGACGTTTGGTGGTAAAAGGCAAGGTGATACCAACGCTATACACAATGCTCGACGGAGGAATAAAAGTCAGAACTGGTATCAGCAGTCACAGGTTGCAAGTGTAACCATCCCCGGGCCGTCTCAGCAGCAGAGACAACAACCACAGCAGCAGGCTCAGCAACAGCCTAATAATCAGCGCATACTTCAGAACCCACGACCGAGGAGAGTATTCGAGGTGCCGCCGGTATCATATGCAGAACTCCTTCAAACTTTGTTGAAATTACAGCTAGTCGAGAAGAAGACCTTAGCACCACCAACCATCCAGCCACCGGTCGGGTATGACGTTAATGAGCATTGTGACTTCCATTCGGGTGCACCGGGGCACAATATTGAAAATTGCCTAGCTTTCGAGCATAAAGTACAGGACTTGCTTCATAGTACGACTATTAACTTCGGGAAGGACGGTCCCAATATCACGCAACAACCAATGCCCAAGCATGGTGGGGCTGGGGCCAACGCAATCCTGGCAGACGATGAGTTGAACTTAGTGTCGGAGGTGAGCGAGCTGAAAACCCCTTTGAGTTACGTAAAGCAGCGTTTAATGAAAGGAGGTGTCTATCCCGGTTGCAGTGAAGAGTGTGCTGACTGTCTGGTTCAACCTGGGGGCTGTGAGCAGTTGAAAAGGGGAGTTCAAGGTTTGACTGATGAAGGAATCTTGCAGTTCGACAGGTCTGTGGGGCGAGAGAAGTCTATTGAGACAGAATCTGAAGAAGAGCGCAGGGAGGTTGCTATGATCACCATTCCGTTCAAATCAGTGACAATTTCGGCATCATCGAAAAGGCCGACCATTACTATTACCAAGGCTAAGCCAGTCCCTTATGAAAGCACAAAAGCAGTCCCGTGGAGCTATGGTGCTGAAGTGTATTGCAACGGGGAAAAGATTGATTTGAATGATCCGCCAGCGGGGTCCGTAGATAACATAGTGGGAGCGAGTGGTATAACCCGGAGCGGGAGAATTTTCACTTCACCTGAGGTCGAGGCAGAGAGGCTCGCCAGGGGCAAGAACAAAGTTGTTGAGGGGGAATCTTCGGGGAGTAAGGAGAAAGAACCGATAACCAAAGATGTGGAAGAATTCATGAGGTTGATCCGCAAAAGTGATTACAAGATTGTAGAGCACCTGCAGCAGACCCCGTCAAAGATCTCCATATTATCGCTGCTGTTGTGTTCTGAGGCGCATAGAAATGCCCTATTGAAGGTACTTGAGACATCCTTCATGCCGCAAGAGATTTCAGTTAATCAGCTGGAGGGAGTTATGGCACATGTTAACGCTGGGCATGGGCTGGGATTCACGGATTTAGACCTAACGCCTAGAGGGCGTGTAATACCCCAAATTTTACCCTTACATTTAGTCAGTCATTGCGCATAGCATCTCCTTCTTGCATCCGTTAATCACTAACAAGTCATGAAGTGAGTTTGCTTTTCAGGAATCATTCCAAGGGCGTTTTGGTCATTTTACGTTGGTTCTGATGGATTCTAAAAAAGTGGTCTTTAGTGCTTGAAGCATTCAAATCACCATACCCGAGACAGTTTTTTATCAAAGGCGTCGACCCGGTTTGAATATTGTTGAAAAAGTTGTCAGAAGCATATTTGAATTTGGGTCGTTCGTTGCTTATGGTTTGTTTTAAGATATTCTGAGCCGTTTTCCGTTCGTTGATAAAATGCAGCTTTGGATATACTACAAGTGGGGTTTAGGTCGAGTTTATTCGGATATTAATCAGGCTGCGGTAAAGGAGCAAGTGGTACCAAGATAGTGGATCTCATTCATAATATTGTCTGGTATAAAAAGGGAAGTGAATTTAAGTATTTGTGAATATCATTCGTGAATATTTTACAACTAAGAGGTGAGTTTTAAATATTTTTGAAATTTTGTTCATAAGTATTTATAATTTACAACTAAGGGGTGAATTTAAATAATTTTTGAATTGTTATTCATGGATATTTAAAATTTACAAATGAGAAGTGAATTTGAACATTTTTGAATTTTTATTCATAAATGATGATAATTTACAAATAGGAAGTGAATCTGAATATTGTGAATTCTTATTCATAAGTATTCATGATTTACCAAAAGGAAATAAAACACATTCTATCCTAATGGTTCTAGAGTCCTAAAGATCCTATTGTGTCTTCATGATGTTCATCCACGGGATTGCTTCACGACTCTCCGATCAACCTGCACAATCAAAGAGAAGCAAACAGAATAGAAAAGATTAGAATTTATGTTCGACACTCTCAGAACATCATCATCATTGAGTGCCGGGAGTGGCACGACTGAGGCCGCATCCTACCCTCGTTACCGATCTGTGCCATTGGCGTCAGATCAAGTGGCTACTGTTTCTTATCGATGCGGGACAGCCGAGAAAGAGTGAGAGGTAAAAGAAGTTTGGGCCGATAAATGATTAACTGAAAAGGGTCTATGCCATCATCGAGTAAATCCCATTTGGTTTCCAAGACTGATACAAGGGTAAAGCAGCACAATCAATTTGGTCATAAACCCGGATGCCGACGGGTATGAGCCACTTTGTGTTCAAAGTTTGTCAACACCTGAAATGCAAGCATCAAAACAGTATCAGAGTTTTCAAAGAAATCCATCACTGACCAAGAACCGAATTTCACACCTGCATCAGCTCTAGATCAAACAAGAAATTCATAACAGTGAAACTAGTTCAACAAGAAAGAACCAAGTCAAACAAATCTGCCACAAAAGGCACAGCATATAAATCACAAGCTGCATAGAATTGGAAGAAGCAATTTAATTCATAAATATTAGAACCAAATCAGAATCCACTCAGGAACGAACAAACCCGTAGGGCACAACAGAGGAGTTCGAAGAAAGGAGAGCCAGGCGGTATCAGAAAGAAAGTAAATCCATACCATGACGTTTCATATCAGTTCGTAATAATAGGTGCCTCAGTATCAACAGTTCAGGTCCAAAGCAAACCAGCATTCTACAGATGTGGTTGCCACAAAACACCAAAGCCAGGGCTCAGCTATCATACATCACGGCCCTTTGCAAATTCAGGAAAGGAAGAGATCAGGGTACGAGAAGCAATGGGTTGTACCTCAAAGGACAAAAGGATCACATATTACACCAGAATAAGCAAATCAACTCAGGTCGAAATCTTCAAATATCCAAAGCACATCGAAAACAAAGCAACATGAAGGGCTCAGTCGAAACATCATGGCCCAACACGCAGGTTCTGGTTCAGTCAAGTGAGCATTACCCTCGCACCGAAAATGAGTATCAATGGAAAGCATATCTGGGCAACACATGCCGTAATCCCGCTCAACTACACAAGAAAGTCGAATGTTAAAAGTTGATAGTATCAGTAAACAGGTGGTTCAAAAACCAGAAGGGTCGAAATAACATCCACAGCAGCGAAACAATGCCCTTATTACCACAACAACCCTTACCAGAAGAATCAAGTTCGAATAGATCAGAAAAGAATCAGACTATCACAAGGCAACTCGAATGGGAACATAACAGATAACTCAATTAATTGAAGCCTACCAAAATATCCTTCGAATCCGAATCAGGTATCCAATGTGAAACTGAAGCAAAACAGATATCCAATTAATCAAAGTAAATCCATTTCCTAAAAACAAGTCGAAGCAGATCCAGTTGTGTCAAACAATCGAAGACAAGACAAGCAGCAATAGGAATTGTAGCATCATGTTCCGATGGCTCAGACAGAGCTTCATCATCGCCGTATACCCCTCCTCGACATTTGATTCGACCAAAGCGTTAGCACCAGTTCTGAAAGAAGAAAAAGAAGAGTCAGTGAACTTGTATCAGAAAAACCAGAAAGTTGGACTGAAACATGATTCGAAGCTACATCTGAAAGTTAGTCCATCAGTTCACAAATCCAGACGAACAAGTGTATCAGACAAAGTTCACAAAACTACATCAGTTCACAAGTAAAAGGAATATGAGATAAGCGAATGGATATCCATATCATTGATCCGGTTATCCAAATTCGCATCTGAAAGAAAGACAAATAATCAAATCAAATCCAATCTCAGTTTCGAGTAAACCCTAAAAGGTAAGAGAATCCAACGAATCCACATCTGCAAAATCCAAAAGGGAAATGAATCAAATCATGTCAAGGAAATCCAACTAGCATCAGAAAAAGAAAGAAATTGTATCAGATAATCAAATCACAATCAGAAAATCAATATCCGTTGGACAAATATAGATCCAAAGCCCACAAAATCCATTCAAAAAGAATATAAAAGGGAACCATATCACCTCAGAGAAGGACCTAACGGCGGAGAACACCAAAAAGCGGCGAAGAGGACGAATCGCGAAACCCTAAACGATCGCGAATCTGAACGAAAGGGAGTTGAAAAGCGAAGATCGCCACCGTTGTTCGTGGAAACAAGGGCAATCAACGCGTAGCCTCAGTTTCCATCATAGGCTTTCCGACGCGGGACCTTTCACTGAACCATTATCGAAAACGTAAGCATCATATTTTTCTCACGATTGTCGTTTTCTTTTCAGGTTTGGAATGAGAGAAATCAGAGGGGACAAGATCATGATGAGGTTGCGAGAGAATGAAGACGAATGCGGCGCCGTGGAGGCCAAAGGGGGATTAGGGTTACCCTAATCTAATCCTCCCCCTTTTTTTCCTTTGTGTTCGAAGACCGGGTTGGGTCCGGGAGTGATGACCGGCCCAACCCATTTGTTTTAAGTGGCTTTTTATATCTTTTTGTTTCTTTTTAAACAATAAATTCTTTTTAAAATCTAATTTCTGTTTTAAAATAAATAACATTTAAATCTTTTTTAATAAATAAATTAATCTCTGTTTTTTTTAATATAATAAAAACCCTTTTTTAAATAAATATATTAAAACCCATTTTTTTAAAAAAATAAAAATTAGGTTAAAATAGTTTTTAGGGTTTGAGTTAAATTAATATTAATCCTATTTTAATGGAAGTTTATATCATAAAATAAAACCACAAAAAGATGCATAATTTCACTTCGTCACCATCTGACAATTTATCTAATTCTGCCCCTTAACGTTGTTGCTCGTTTTGCAGTTTATTGCTTTCACTGTCATTTATTTCATTATCATACCATTTAAATTTCTTTATCATATTGTAACCGCTCCTCTCATGTAATCTCGTGAATCCTAACAATCGCGCTTTAATTTTTGCCTTTAAATTTCTGCTCGCATGGTTAAATTATGACATTATCTCTCTGTTTGCGATTCAATTATCTCACGCGTTTACCATTATTTCCGTCACACTACACACATCCGAAGGTTAGGTCTAACCGTTTGACCGCCGTGTCAATAGTCCTCAATTTCAAACCCTTACAACCTCACAAACCCTAATTTTCACAAATGCCTCGCCGCAGGCAAAATTACCATTTTACCCCTAGCATTAGGTCAAAGAGCCGCCGCGCTCATTTTAGGGTTTCTCGCCGTGGAATCCCTAACCTAACCCTAATTCACTTAACAATTCGACGTAGAAATTTGGAGTTTCTACACTCCATGTAAGCGTGTCCTTAAGATGCGTTTATTCCCCTTGAGACCTTGACCACAGTCAAGAAGTCTCTAACCTCCCTTTTGAGGGGAACTACGATTACTCTGATTCCACTCCCGTAAGGATACGTAGGCACAAGATGCGATGTCTTGCCGAGTAAACATAGAATTAACCCCTTAGGTCTCTTTCTCACTTTTAATCCTTTGTACATATACCTTAAGCAAATGAATAAAGCAAATAGTAAACATTGAACAAAAGGTTCCCGTAGAGTACTACGGAAGTTTAGGGTGCTAATACCTTCCCTAAATTTAACCAACCCCCGAACATTAGATCTCTCCCTTTTAGGTTTTTCCTTTCTTTAACCTTTCCTTCGGATAAATCAAAGACCGGTTGTAAATGAATTAAGATTCAAGTTAATCAATAGCTTGAGATCCAAATTTCACCGCAACAGGGCGTGATCACAATAATGCCTTGCACATCCCTATCGAATGTCGGGGCACTATTTTATCCCATGTGCTGGTAGACACTGGGTCCTCGTTGAATGTGTTACCAAAGAAAGCCCTGTTGAAATTGGATACCCGTGGGTTGTTGTGCACCCCTAGTGATTTGGTGGTGAGGGCCTTTGACGGAACAAGGAGGTCGGTATTCGGGTCAGTAACGTTACCCATCCAGGTAGGTCCGGAGGTGTTTGATACAGTGTTTTACATCATGGACATCCAGCCTGCATATAGCTGTTTGATCGGGAGGCCTTGGATTCATGCCGCTGGGGCAGTAACTTCTACGCTCCATCAGAAGCTGAAGTATATGGTTGAGGGGAGTATTGTGACGGTGTGTGGCGAAGAAGATATCCTAGTCAGTCACTTGTCTTCTTTCAAGTACGTGGAGGTAGATGGAGAGATTCATGAAACGCTGTGTCAAGCGTTCGAAGGGGTGAAGGTTAAAGAAGAGGCTCCGTTAAAGAGTGAAGGGCAAGAGGTGGTCGTCTCCTCATATAAAGAAGCCAAGGCGTTGGTACAAGCAGGAGAGACTCAGAAGTGGGGGCAGGTTCTGGACATCCCAGTGAAGCAAGATAGGTATGGCTTGGGGTACCGCCCATCTCCCTCACAGAGTGCGCCTAAGTACAAGGGACCTGTGGTGTTCACGCCCGAAGGAGTTAGCTTCGAAAGGATTAATGCCGTGTCTGATACGGAGGAAGTGGATAGCGACTGCGACATGGACTCATGGATTCGACCCAGCACGCCGGGGCAAAGCCTATGCAACTGGTCCATCCAGGACGTCATCCAAGTCACCAAACAGTAATGCGTTGTTTTTCAATCATTGTATGATCACATGCCTTGCCCGGGGCATCGTTGATCTTGTCTTAGGGCCCAACTGTTTACCTGTATGTTTGCATGATCAATAAATGACGACGTTTTTACATTCAAATGTTGTGATCCTTTTCTTTCTGTTTTTTATTTTTCAATAAAATGGCAGCGTGGTTATGCATTTTGCTTGTACATCATTTTTGAAGCACCTAACCGTTTCCCTCGCAGGATTCATGAATTTTTAGATGACATCGACCAAAGACTTCCTATGACTCGTTTAGACTTCGAGCATCCGATCTTCCAAGCTGAGGAGGAGATTGCTGAGGATAGTGACTTACCAGAGGAGCTGAGTCGGTTGTTGAAGCAAGAGGAGAGAGTCATTCTGCCTCACCAGGAAGAGATTGATGTTGTCAATTTAGGGTCTGAAGAATGCGTCAGGAATATCCGTATAGGGGCCGCGTTGCAAGTTGACATCAAGCAAAGGCTTATTGAGATGCTGCGTGAATACAGTGACATATTTGCTTGGTCCTACGAGGACATGCCAGGTCTGGATACTGATATGGTTGTCCATCGTCTGCCGTTGAGGGAAGATTGCCCGCCCGTGAAGCAGAAACTCAGAAGGACTCGTCCTGACATGGCCGTAAAGATAAAGGAAGAAGTGCAGAAGCAATGGGATACTGGGTTCTTGGCTGTTACCACTTATCCCACTTGGGTCGCTAATATCGTGCCTGTGCCAAAGAAAGATGGCAAGGTTCGAATGTGTGTTGATTATAGGGATCTAAACAAAGCGAGCCCGAAAGATGATTTCCCGCTGCCGCATATTGACGTGTTAGTTGACAATACGGCTCAGTTTTCGGTATTCTCATTCATGGATGGATTTTCGGGGTACAACCAGATCAAAATGGCTCCGGAGGATATGGAAAAAACGACCTTTATCACCCCGTGGGGGACCTTCTGTTATAAGGTGATGCCCTTTGGTTTGAAAAATGTTGGGGCAACGTATCAGCGGGCTATGACAACGCTTTTTCACGACATGATGCACAAAGAGATTGAGGTGTATGTCAATGACATGATTGCCAAGTCTCAAACAGAGGAAGAACATCTGGTTAATCTGTCGAAGTTGTTCAAGAGGCTGAGGAAGTTCAGGCTGAGGCTGAATACTAACAAATGTACCTTCGGAGTGAGATCCGGGAAGCTACTGGGGTTCATTGTGAGCAAGAAAGGAATCGAGGTCGATCCTGCAAAAATAAAAGCAATACAAGAGATGCCAGCACCGAGAACAGAAAAAGAAGTCCGTGGGTTCTTAGGGAGGTTGAACTACATTGCTAGGTTCATCTCTCACCTAACGACCACGTTTGAACCATTATTCAAACTGTTAAAGAAAGATCAAGCGGTGGTTTGGAACGATAATTGCCAAAGGGCATTTGAAAAGATAAAAGAATACTTGCAGGAACCTCCGGTGTTGATCCCCCCAGTAGCGGGACGACCACTGATTATGTATCTGACGGTTCTGGAGAACAGTATGGGTTGTGTTCTCGGTCAACATGACGAGACAGGACGGAAAGAGCATGCAATTTACTAATTGAGTAAAAAGTTCACGGATTGTGAATCTCGATACTCTATGCTCGAAAAGACGTGTTGTGCATTGGCGTGGGCTGCCAAACGTCTAAGACAGTACATGCTGAATCATACAACCATGCTGATATCGAAGATGGATCCGATCAAATATGTGTTTGAAAAGCAAGCGCTCTCTGGAAGGATTGCTAGATGGCAAATGGTATTGACAGAATACGATATCCAGTATGTTTCCCAGAAGGCCATTAAGGGAAGTGTTCTGTCCGAATATCTTGCCGAACAGCCAATTGAGGATTACCAGCCTATGAAGTTTGAGTTTCCTGATGAGGACATAATGTACCTGAAGGCTAAAGATTGTGATGAGTCGTTGCCTGGTGAAGGTCCTGAGCGGAGTTCCCAGTGGCAATTAATTTTTGATGGGGCTGTCAATTCATACGGTAGTGGGATCGGGGCAATCATTACAACTCCCCACGGGTCGCACATCCCGTTCACAGCCAGATTGACTTTTCCAGTGACGAATAACGAAGCCGAGTATGAAGCTTGCATTATGGGGTTAGAGGAGGCTATTGATCTGAGGATCAAGAATCTGGACGTATATGGGGATTCAGCATTGGTTGTGAATCAGATTAAGGGAGAGTGGGAGACACGCCAACCTAACCTGATACCGTACATGAATTATACGAGAAGGTTGTTACCTTTCTTCGATAGGGTGGAATTTCATCATGTACCTCGAGCGGAGAATCAAATGGCAGATGCTCTTGCAACGTTGTCATCGATGTACAAGGTTAATTACTAGAATGAGGCTCCCAGGATTGTCATCTCTCGCCTTGATAGGCCGGCCTTTGTGTTTGCAATCGATGAAGCATCTGACGGTAAGCCTTGGTATTTCGACATACAGAATTTCCTGAAGAATAAGGAATATCCGGCTGGGGCATCCAGTCGTGATCAGAAGACTCTAAGGAGATTAGCAGGCAACTTTTATCTGAATCCCGACGGCGTTTTGTATAGAAGGAACCATGATTTGGTACTCCTCAGATGTGTAGATGAGAAGGAAGCCAACTTGCTCATGGAAGAGGTCCATGAAGGAACCTTCGGTATGCATGCCGGTGGACATGCTATGACCCGAAAGCTGTTGCGGGCGGGGTATTATTGGTTAACGATGGAGACGGATTGTTTCAAATTTGCCAAGCGGTGTCACAAGTGCCAGATCTATGCCGATAAGATCCATGTGCCACCCATCCCACTGAATGTTATGGCTTCTCCGTGGCCTTTCTCCATGTGGGGAATCAATATGATTGGCAAGATTGAGCCTACTGCTTCTAATGGGCATCGATTCATCCTGGTCGCGATCGATTACTTCACCAAGTGGGTGGAAGCAGCATCTTACACCAACGTGACCAAACAGGTGGTGGCCAGATTTATCAAGAGAGATATAATCTGCCGATACGGTATTCCTGAGCGAATCATTACTGATAATGGTTCGAATCTGAACAACAAGATGATGAAAGATCTGTGTCGGGATTTCAAGATCGAGCATCATAATTCATCTCCCTACAGACCCAAGATGAATGGCGCTATAGAGGCGGCCAATAAGAACATAAAGAAAATTGTTCAAAAGATGGTTGTGACGTATAAGGATTGGCATGAGATGCTGCCATTCACTTTGCACGGTTATCGCACGACGGTGCGTACATCAACCGGGGCAACCCCGTTCTCACTGGTGTATGGCATGGAGGCAGTCCTGCCATTGGAGGTGGAGATACCATCTTTGAGGGTTTTGCTTGATGTTAAGCTGGACGAAGCAGAATGGGTGAGAAGCAGATTGAATCAACTGAGCTTGATAGATGAGAAGAGATTGGCATCCATTGCACATGGTAGGCTGTATCAGAGCCGGATGAAGAAAGCGTTCAACAAGAAGATTCGACCTCGGAGCTTTCAGACGGGTGATCTTGTGCTGAAGAAGATTCTCCCACCGCAATCGGATCACAGGGGCAAATGGACTCCCAATTACGAAGGTCCATACGTCGTGAGAAAGGTCTTCTCCGGAGGAGCCTTATTGCTATCCACCATGGATGGTGAAGACTTTTCGTCCCCTGTGAACTCGGACGCAGTTAAAAAATACTTTGCTTAAAGAGACCCGCTGGACAGTAAAAAGAGAGTCCAGGCAAAAATGGGGCATCCTGGCGAACCAAAAAACAGAATAAAAAGGTTCGGGCAAAAGTTAGGGATAAAATGAAAAATGTACACCCGCGAAGTCGAAAACCTACACTGGGCGGCTTCGGAAAAAAGGGGTATCCCGGTGAATCGAAAACCCGCAAAGGGCGATTCACGCAAAAGTTAGGGATTTAAGAAGCAAATGACTGCGGTCCAAGTTTGATTGTTCAGTGGTTTGGGAGCATCCGGGGGTCAACTATCCAAAGCAATTTCTTCCGAAGACGGAGATCGGGAAAGCGTCAGAGTCCGGCGAGTCATAGGAGGATCGGTTCATGGTGTTCGTCTGTAACACGTTGCCGACATGTGTACAAATTTTATTCTGTATATTTGTATACTTCTGCATTTTGTTTATGCGTGACTACCTCTTTTCAGGAGTTGCATCTGATGTGTAAATCTTGCCTATTCTCAGGCCGTTATCAATAAAGTGTGTTATTCAGTGTAGTGTGTGACTTTGGTTTTAATTTTTACAGTTTTGTTTGTAAAAGACGCCGATGTTTTTGATAAACTTACATGCGTGTAAACAGGTGGGCCTCGGCCGATGATTGTTAAAACCGGAAATTACCTGAATGGTTGTCATGGGTGATTACCAAGATGTTCCTTTTTTTTGCATAGATTGCCTTGTGTTTGCTTGTTGACTTTTGCAGGTACTCAAAAGCTCGCAAAGTTCCCCGCCAGAGTCCGTGGCAGGTTAGTACCCTTTCCAGAGGATGAACGTTGTGTCTTTCCCGGTGAAGTCGCCCCAGGTAAAGTTGAACGTCGTCTCCCCAGGAGAGTGGAGATCGCGTCAAAGGAAAAGATCAGTGTATCCTCAGTAGTTCAGAATTAGCTTATCAAGCAGAGCAGAGTCCTCCCCAGCGAAGACCGAGATGGATATGATTAACTCGCCCGAAGAATCTTGTGTAGTGCAAGTCAGAGCACGCCGGTCAATCCCCAGCTCAGTGATAGCAGGATGGAGTATCCCCACAAGGTGTAACCAGAGTGTTGATGCCTTTTTGAAAGCAGTTTCCAGGACTGCTTTTCTCTTTCCCCAACAGGTTGATCCTTCCTCGTCAGGATGATCATTTTTCAGCAGAGTTTGAAGTTTGGAGTTTGTGAGCTACTTTCCCAGCAGGATGGTTATCCCCAGCGGAGTTAGTTCATCTTTCCAGCAGTTATTTTGATGGAAGCGTATCGGTGGTATTCTGGTCATCCCCAGCAGATCCAGTTTGTCTTCAGCATTTATTTTGCTGAAGTAACTCTTGGCATAAGCATGCATCATCATACTTTGCATTTTACCTAAATACGTAGCATTTCCATGCAGTATGGAAGCATTACGTCATTATCAAACATGCATTTTTGAAACATAAGCCAGGTGGTTACCTCTTCGATTTCAGATGTGTTGTTCCCTGCCGATAACAGAAATCGTGATTCAGGAAGATGTTGTTTTATGGTCAAAGTACACAGTGATCGTATTTGTACCATCTACGGGGTTCATGTTGTAAGGCACGCAGTGATCGTGTTGATCTTGGTGTGTGAATTTTGTGGTCCAAGTACGCAGGGATTGTATTTGTACCATCTATGGGGTTCATGTTGTAAGGCACGCGGTGATCGTGTTCATCTTGTTACAGAGGGTTGTTGTGCCAGGCACGCAGTGATCGTGTTCGTCATGTCGTATTCCCCTAGCAGAGTTTGCTTGGTCAAGCACCTTTTTCCCCAACTGAATCTTTCTCAGAATGTTGTGGTGTCAGCATTGGAAGACGGTAATGCAGATTTTTGGGTGGTCACCCGTAGTTTCCCCAGCAGAGTTATGTTCTCCAGCAAGGTGTTACTTCAATGAGTTACTTGGTTAAGTCCCTCATAGTCCCCAGCAAGGTATTCGCCACGGAGTTGTTTGGTTAAATTCCTCTTATTTTTCAACAAGGTTATTCTCGTCAGGGTGCTTGGTTAAGTTCCCAATTTCCCCAGCAGGTGTTTGACGGCAGTTGTAACAGCCCAATTTTCGATAACTGATTAATTGTACTAATGGATTGGTTTAGGTGGTTTATCTGATTTAAATAAGTTATGAGATTTATTTAATATGAGTTAATGGATTTAACTAATTTATTCTATTTGGTGGAATAAGGTGGGCTTAGTAGATATTTTCCAATTAATGATAAAATGAGATAATTGTGAAGAGAGAAATGGAATGGAAAGAAAATAATAGAGAGGAAGGAAAAAAAAGAAAAGAAATAAAAGGATATAAAAAGGGGATTGGAGAGAAAGAGAAAGATAGAAAGAAAGAAAGAAAAGAAAAAGAAAGAAGAAGAGGAGAAATGAAGAGGAAAAAGGGAAAAAAAGCTTGGAGAATCTTCAAGAACCAATTTCGAAGCTCCGATTAATCGAGGTAAGGGTGAGAAACATTGCTATTTAATCATTGTATGCTATTATGTATGTTGGGTTTGGGTTTGTGGATGTTTTTCATCACTTTCCATTTTAGGGAAAGTTGGATTAATCGGTAGATTGATGATTTAATCGGTTGAAACTGAGTAATAACGTCGTAGAATAGTCGGGTAACATGTATTGATGCTATTTGTACTGATTTGGATGTTCAAGAGTTGGTGGATGGTGGAATGGTGAAGGAGGGACAGAGTGTGGTTCTGTTCTGCGCAGGTTTGCTGGCTCTCGCCAGGCGAAGCCCAGCGAATGTTGGCGAATAATTAAGTCTAAGTTCCAGTGGACTTCGCTGGCGAGCTCGCCAGGCGAAGTTGGATAGCGAAGGTTCGCCCAGCAAAGGTGCTGGCGAATGGTGGCGAATGAAGTCAGTAGCTACTGACTTGGGCTCGATGGGAAGTCTCGCCAGGTGAAGCCTAGCGAGTGTTCGCTGAGAGAGTTCGCCAGGCGAAGGCCAGGCGAAGGTTCGCTGCGAGGGTTCGCCAGGCGAATGAAGGCGAATGTGACAACATTTTTCTTTTGTTGTGTTGCTCATGTGGTGATTGTTTGATTGATTCACATAGGTTAATACCTCTATGATATGAATAAGTATGTGATCCATGGTGATGATATGTGTTGTGGGTAGCCTTTAGGCGTGAATCCTAGACTTGTGGTATGAGTATTAATCAGATTGATTATAAATACATGAGAACATGATAATGATTATGTGTGTATTATTTAATAATGGTAATGTGCGTATTATTTGATGAGTTTGTGAAGGTTTGATGTAGTGTACAATTAGGTAATAAGAATGCATGAGAACATATTGTGGATATGTGTGCATTGTTGATAATGCGGTGATGATATCGAATTATGAATGTATATTGTTGGTATATGGTGGTATGAATAGAATGCATGAGAACATGTCATGGATATGTGTGCATTGCTTGATAGATGTTGTAAATGCATATTGTATGTATGTGATTAAATGTGAATAATGCATGAGAACATATCGTGGATATGTGTGCATTGTTTGATAACTGTGAAGAATGCATGAGAACATATCGTAGATATGTGTGCATTGTGAGTGATAATATGGTGATAGTGTTGAATTATGAATACATCGATGAATGTTATGTGAATATGTTGTGTGTGCAATCATAATGTAATTCTTGAAGAGATGAATTATTTGAATGCATGAGATTAAGATGTCGGTCTTAAGTGCATTTGTTGTGGTTGATTGTACATGCATCATTTAGTCAAGAGGCAATGTCTGTTAGTTTCGTGGAAACTAGTGGCTTGTCCCAAACCTAGAAGTTTGGGTTTGAAGGCTTAGAGGACGGGCCTTTGTGGTTATCGGTCTAGAAGTGTGGACCCGGTTTAATGTAAAAACCGAAAAAGATAACGGGTTATCGGTCTAGAAGTGTGGACCCGGTTTAATGTAAAAACCGAAAAAAGATAACGAGAGTCGGTACCGCATTGCATGAGTTGCATTGAGTTGTTGAGTCACATTGTATAATGTTATTGATATATGAAGTATGCATGTGAATGAGATGTTTGTTGAATACTTATGAAGCGTGCATGAAGAGACGCTTACGTGTGAATGTTAAGATTGTGGAATTGTGGATGTATGCATGATGTAAAATGCTTGGTGAATATTCATGTTGTATATATATATAAGTGACGATGTAAATGACTATGAGTTGAATTGTGGTGAGAAATAGGGAGTTAATTATATGATACCTATGTATACATGATTTTATGCTTTGATTATTATGGTAATATTTCTCACCCTTCTGCTGTTTTATAATGCTCTATGAGGCATTGCAGATTAGGTTGCTGGAGGCCTTTATGAAGTTCTGCTTGTAGTTCGAGGTTGCTACGTGTGTAGCGGTTTAGTAATTATTTATGGGTCGAGTCATGCTCTGGTCGTGTAACACGGGGATCGATTGCTTATGTTTTAGGATTACATTATGTAACCTAAGTTATGTTTTCATATTTGGAATAATTGAGATGATGAGATGTTGGCCTTAGTGCCTAGAGATGTTGATTTTATATGATGAAAGTAAATGTTTCTTTTAAAGTATTTTTATTAATGAATCCGCTGCTCAATGGAAACGTGTTTATGAGCATGACAGATTGTTTTAATGTGGTGCAAGTTTTGTGTGATGCCCTTTTATGGATGCATGTTAACTTTTACTCTGATTATGCATATATTATTTGCGGGGTTTAGAAGGGTGTTACAGCAGTCGTCAGAATTGTCCTCTCAGAGTTGCTTGGTTAAGTTTCTCGTACCCCCGCAGGGATGCTCGTTCAGATACGAATGGAAGGTTGGTAAGTGAAATCAACATTTTCTCGCTGTTTAGTGAATGCTCGTTCAGATACGAACGGAAGGTTGGTAATTGAAATCAACATTTTCTCGTTGTTTAGTGAATGCTCGTTCAGGTACGAACGGAAGGTTGGTAATTGAAATCAACATTTTCTCGCTGTTTAGTGAATGCTCGTTCAGGTACGAACGGAAGGTTGGTAATTGAAATCAACATTTTCTCGCTGTTTAGTGAATGCTTGTTCAGGTACGAATGGAAGGTTGGTAATTGAAATCAACATTTTCTCGCTGTTTAGTGAATGCTCGTTCAGGTACGAACGGAAGGTTGGTAATTGAAATCAACATTTTCTCGCTGTTTAGTGAATGCTCGTTCAGGTACGAACGGAAGGTTGGTAATTGAAATCAACATTTTCTCGCTGTTTAGTGAATGCTCGTTCAGGTACGAACGAAAGGTTGATAAGTGAAATCAGCATTGTCTCGTTTGGTTAAGCGTTTGCTCGTTTCTTCGGATACGAAAGGTTGATCAGTGAAGTCAACATGACAAGTGAAGTCGATATTCTCCCGCTGGTTAGCGTGTGCTTGGTTGATAAGTGAGATCAACAGAGGTTGATAAGTGATATCAACAATTTCTCGTTGTTTGGTGTATGCCCATTTCTTCGGAATAGAGCGGTCTGCGGACAATATCAGATTATTTTACAAAAACAGATTGACAGATGGATGGCTAGTTGTTGCTGTGACAACAGAAGCCAGTTCCCAGGGTCTCCCCAAGCAGTAGTCGTATACGCAATTTATTTTGCGGTTGGCAAATTTCCGGGTTCTTTCGTATTCAACCGTCTCGTACCTCGAAGGTCTGAAGGTTGCGCGCTCTTCATCCAGTCGGGTCCAAGTCGCTTAAATAGGGGCAGCTGTTGCACCCCAAAATTTGCCCAACCTTTTTTCTAACCTAGGTTTATGTTTCAATTGCATTGTCATTTGCATTGTCATCATGTACATAGTACATTCATCTGCATAGCATAGCATAAGCAAGCTAATCTTAATCAGGGGATCAAGTGCCATTCTTGTCTCAAGAGGCATATTCAAGGGGTTTCATTCATATTCAAGACTACTCAGGTCATCATAGAAGAATTTGAACTTTAAAGAGTTGACAGGTTGATCAGGGAGTTCTCTCCTATCTTGAGGTTGTTTGGGGATCATCAGAGGGTATGTGAGCTATGAGCCAAGAGCATGGAGTGTGTATGGATGTCATGGAAAGTCTAGATGATCATTTTAAAGATGAGCCAAGTCATTGGAATGATTACAAGAGCCTCAGTTGAAGACAATCAACTAGGGTTTTATCTAGGTCAATCCTAGGTCAAGGGCTTGATTTGAAAGGCATTAAGGCTCATTTGAAGAATGTGGGATTCATTATTTGATATGTGGATGTGGATGTGGTGTTGTGCCAAAGAAAAATCAACAGGAGTCAAGGAGAAGAGGAGTTACCAAATTAGGGTTTCAGTGTAAAATCCCCTGATTTGGGTCCAACTTCAAAGCAGTGTAACTCAAGATGAAAGCTTCATATGAATTTCTGGTCCACATGAAACTTGTAGAGTATCTTCATAGATTTAATTTGAGTGGTGGAAGTAATCAAGGTGATTTATAGAACTCAAGTTATAGTTCTTGCAAGTTACAGGTCATCTGAGGACACTAAAATTTGTCTGTGAAAGTTGTCTGTCATCCAAGCAACTTTTGACCTTCAAGGAGTTTTCAAATGAATTCTTGGAAAACATAAGGGTTGTTCTTCATGATCTCCCCTTTACAAAAAGGTATGGTATGCCTTCATCTGATTTGTGAAGCTCAAGTTATAGTTTGTGCAAGTCAGGGGTATTTTGGGAAAGTGGAATTATATGTCATTCTTAGCGTATGCCTAAAACTCATACAAGGAAACTTCAAATGAAAAACTTCACAACATAAAAGTTGGTCAAAATGACATTTTAAGCCTAGAAAAGAGGTCATGGAATGTTGGAAAAGCTTGTAGCAAGAATTGACAAAAGGTGGTGAAAATGGCTTAAAAATGGCATATAACTTGAAAAAGTTCAAATTGAAAATTGGTTTGGGCAATCTATAAATCCAAAATGGGTCATGTAATATATCAAATTGAGTCTAAGCAACATTTTAAAGACTTTGGTTCAGCCACAATTTTGATTTGAGGGTTAAAAAATGGACTTGCTTTGTAATCCCATTACTTGCATAATAAGGTACATGTGAGAAACTCAACATAAGGCAAAGGAATCCCTTGTTTTTCACTCATATCACTCCAATTTGTCATGAAAAGAGATTTTAAAAGGTGGTTAAGGGGCTGTTAGTGGATTGAAGTGAGATATCATGAGACATCAAAATACCATATCATGAGAAATTCATGAAGTTTCTAGAATCATCCTAGATTGATCTAGAAGACTCTAGATCTTTCCATGCTCTCCTATATATTGGATTGAGATCATTAAGAGTAAAGGTTGGTGATAGTTGATGTTGAATCCATTTTTTCCATTTGCAAATCATATTGAATCTTCATTTTTTCATTTTTCTCTTCACCATTTTTCCATGTTTCCCACATTTTTCTACACTTGAAAACTAAAATTTTCAATTCCATTTTTCTCCCACTTTTGGTTCATTCCACCATTGCAAATACATTCCTTATCATTCTTACAATTGATTCAACACTTTTTTGGCCATAATTGATGCATGAACCAAGCTACACAACTCCATTAAAGTGAGCTCCAAGTGAAAAATTGATTTTTTGTTTTCCATCAATTCACTCCTTTCTTTCCATCCAAACACCTTCCTCATCAATTATAGGACGTGTCCACATCATTTTCTCAAAGAATTGGTGATCGAGTGAAGCTCCATAAGCCATTTTCGGAGGTATAAAGAATTCGACATAACTCATGATTTATGAGTCTTTCTTGCATTATTGTTGTTGCATTACATTGCTCTCATCTCCTACATGGATTCTAGTACAAAAAAGATGGGTTTTATGACAATTTTTGGTTCTTGAGTTTTTCTTGAGGTGCCCCCTTTTGGGAGTTAGAGAGAGTTTCAAGAAAATCTAAGACCATATTTGGATTCCTTGATTTTTTTCCTTCAAGTTTGACCAAAATTTTGTGCGAAACGGATAATTATTGATGGAGTTATGGTGTTTCAAAGTAGCAGAAAAACTCATGTTCATGGAGCTGCGGGTTACTATTCACAAAGTTGAAAAATTTGATTTGGAGAAGAAGGTGTTAACACCGTCGGATGCATTTCCAAGTCAAGGTTTCTTCCATTCATCCAACGCCTCTCACTGCGCCACGCAATCGGTCACATAAGCCTCATGCCACTTTTATTTATTCATGTTATTTTCTTTTATTTTCCTATTGCCATGTTTCTTTTATTTTTTCTGTTTTATATGCTGACTTCAAATAATCATAAAAAATAGGAAAATTAGTCTTTTTGATCCCCATTTTTTTGTGCTGAATCTTTAAGATGTCTAGGATTTAATAAAACTGGAATTATAATTTTACCATTTCTTGACATTTTCTTTGGATTTTTTACATTTGGGTCGTCATAAAAAGGCCAATGCTGGTGCTATCATTTTGTTGAATTTCTTTGACCTATAAAAACACAATTTAAATGTCAATCCTTTTGCAGGGATCTCATACACACGTTGAGGTATTGTGATATATTTTTGTGGGAATTTTATTGTACCATTTTAATTGGTTTTGGATGCTTTCTTTAACATGCTCCACTTTAATCTTTCCTTTGGTATACATGAGATATCTTGCAATGTTTCCATCTTATTTGACCATTTATCTTTGGATATTTTTGTGGTATCTCTCACCCCTGGTTTGTGGCTTGATGTAGGGCATTGGAGATTTTTATTTGATTTTTTTAGCCCCTTTTGCTATTCTTCTTATATTTTTGTATTCGGACTTGTAATTTGGACTTCCGAACGGACTTTATTTTTGTTAAGGCTCCAACGGCCGCTTTGTGTTTGCGTGATGAACGTCGTGGCTTATATTTCTTATTGTAGATAGGTTAGAGGTATTGGAAGACCCTTAGGTGGCTGTTATTTGTATGTGTAGCTTGCCCAATTATCGACTTGTTTGCATGATAGCACGTTGCGATTCCAAATAGTGGATTACACGTTTCACTCGGAGTTTTCACTCGATTCTTTGCATATGATCACTTGATATTTTCTTATTCCATCCATGAATGGGCTTGAGGTTGAGATGAACCTTCTTCCCTCCTTTGCATCGCATTTATCATTGCTATATTCATGTTCATTTATATGCGGTTATTACTTGTATTTCCGTTTCTTCCTTTCGTTTTCCTTTCCCGTAGGACTTCCATTCTTCCTTGTTCAAGGGAGGATGTGATAGACATTAGGTCTTAACCCATGCATGATAACATTAGGTTAGTGTGATTCCCTTTTCAACCATAGGTTAGAATTCTGTCTCTTCTTTCTCAAAACAACAGAAAAACATTAATAAAGGCTATAACAAAATCAATTCATTTCTTCCGTCAAAAGATTTGAACAAACATCAACCTTTTTGCAATAAGAAAACCCTTGTTTAAGGTGATATTTTTTATAAAAGACATTTGAACAGCTTGTGTCGTGCGTAGCCCGAACTACGTTTGCTCTGATCTTCCATGCTGTGTGGAAGTACGTAGGCATAGGATGCGATATCCTAGCGAGCAACCTTCCCCACCTTCACCCGTAGTTAGGCGAACTACGTTGACTCTGATTTCTCGTTCCAGACGGGAATACGTAGGCATAAAGTGCGATGCTTTGCCGAGTCATATTTTCTTTTCTTTTCAGACCTCATCCTTTAGTTTAGATAGAAGTGTAGTCCGTACAACCCAAGCAAGCGTGGATCCCATCGAGTACGATGGACGTGAGGGGTGCTAATACCTTCCCCTTGCGTAACCGACTCCCGAATCCAGGTTTTGGTTGCGATGACCATACCTTTTCCCGTCTTTGCGTTAGGTTTACTTCGAGCGTTTCCTTTCCCTCCTTTGGGATAAATAACGCACGGTGGCGACTCTTCTGTTCAGCCGGCGTCGATTTTCGCAGTAGCGACAAAGGCTACTAACCAAAAGTTAGAATCACCAGAACACCAATCGAAGGCAAACTCACAATGAAGACTACCAACCAAAAGTTGGGATGAAGGCTACTAACCAAAAGTTAGGATCACCGAAACACCGACCGAAGGTGAATCCACAATGAAGAATATCAATGATGATTGGACTTTGAATCTTCCCGAGATATCAACTGTCGTTGATCTACCTATCGAGGGAATCAATACGAAACTCTGCTTAGGGAGAGAAGTCAATGATACCAATCCTGTCGAGGAATGACATTGAGCTTACCCTGATGCTGAGGAATATTCTTCAACCTCATCCTAATATGGATAAGTGTACATCATTACTGGTGAAATTACTTCTGATCTGATAACAGGACTCTGTGGGGAAGACAAACTCTCTGCTGTGGAAAAACAAACAATAAGTCTTCTGCTGAACAGTTGTCTGCTTGCATATCAACACCATTCTGTCTGGGGTAGTCAACCTTTAAACACTTGTTGGGGAGTACAAATCAAATCTGGCTGGGGAATACAACCTTCTGAACTCCTGCTGGGGGGAGGAATGATTCACCATGCACTACTGATAATGTTATAAATTCACTGTTGGGGAGAGAAGCTCTACTAAGAAGATGATCATGTCATCCTGCAAACAAACAATAAGCAATATGATGCTCTAAATGTGAAATATCTACCTCAGTTACCATTCATGACACCCATCGTCCAACTAAATTCATTGTTTTCAGTATGCTCTATAAAGCCTAATGTTTTCACATGTAATGTTTATAAAAAATATCAAACGTTTTTGCAAACAAAACAGTAAAAGTAAAAACATAAATGAAAAGCTCTTTGAGTGAAATGAATACTTTATCGATTGAAATAGCCTGTAAATAAGAAGGTTACAATTTGGATTCACTTCCTGAAAAGAGGTATGCGCAAAAAGTAAAAAGAATATACAAATGTTGGTAATGTGGGAACAGATATCTACCATGTGTCGATTCAGCTATGACCTGTATGTCTTTAATGTTCATAAATGCTTCACCTTCTAGAAAAGACTGACTGAACTGACTACTCTCTTTCGAGATAACCATGTATCAAGATGAATCCACAAATCAAACACAAACCGCAATCTTTTTCTTTCAAATCCCTAACTTTTGCCTGGATATCCCTTTCAGGTTTTCAATCCACCGGGATACCCATTTTTGCCAAAGTTGCATTTTCGGGTTTTCAACTTTGTGGGTTTATTATTTTTTATTTCTTTTATCCCTAATTTTTTCCCGAACCTTTTCCTTTTGTGGTTCGCCGGTGTCGCTACCGCGAAAACAAGGTGTCGGCAAAACAGAAGAGTCGCCACCTTTCGTCATTTATCCCTCAGAACGGGAAAGGAAACGATCGGAAAAACCTGACGAAAAGGTATAAGACAAGGTCATCGCAACCATTGTCTGGATTCGGGAGTCGGTTATGCAAGGGGAAGGTATTAGCACCCCTCACGTCCATCGTACTCGATGGGATCCACGCTTGTTGTGCTTATCTGACGGGTTGTTTCAACTATCTACCTATCAAGGCTGGTTTGAAAAGAAAAGAAAGTGACTCGACAAAGCGTCGCACTTTATGCCTACGTATTCTCATCAGAGAATGAGAAATCATAGTCAATGTAGTTCGCCTAACTACGAGGTACGAGGAAGGAGGCTCGCCAATACATCAGTATTGTGCCTACGTACTCTCAACAGATATGAGAGATCAGAGCTTACGTAGTTTGGGATAATACGGATTACGGGGGTTCAGATTCATCTGTTTTTCGAGTAGGGTTAACAAACAGTTCCAACAGTTTGGTGTATGCAGCTCGACCCTTGGAGACTTAGGCGTTACCGTTTGCGGTAGAACTGGGAGTTAACGACACTCTTTTCTTCAGAAAAGCTTCATTTGACTTATGGGCCCACGGGGCAAAAGGTTTGAAGTTTGTTTTTTGTCTTTTATGGAAGAACTGTTTTTTAGTTGTTTATAGTTTGTACAGCACTAGAGACTATGACCTGGGAACGAATGAGTCGCATATCGTCCAAAGGACGTATACTAAACATTCTAGACGATTGAGAGGAGGCCGCTCAATTATCATTACCCAAGTAGCTTAAGGCTTGTAACGCGCTTATACTAACTTGCCTTTATTACATTTTTTACTGTTGTTTCAAGATGAGAAGAGAGAGGGACAACTACGAGGAGACTATCAAGTCCTAATATTGTCATGCCAAGGATTCATCCTATGGTTGAAGTTTGAAACAAGGATCTCCTAGAAGTTATCATGCATAGGTTTCAACCTAAAGTTCTAATCATCACTTCCTTATCAAAGGAAGTGAGATTCCTAGGGGATCATGTCAATGATAAACAGAAACAGATAAAGCATCAGCTTAAACAGTAAACAGTAAACGACTGTAAAATGCATGCAATGCAAGTGAGGGAGGAAATGAGTGTGGGGCATCAGCCTCCACAAGCTCGTCTCGACCTCAAGCCAGACATGAATAACTGCAATCATGAATGAAATAAAATGCCATCAAGCAAATCACAAACCACATAGGCAAGGGAGCAGGGCTCTACCGAATACCCGCAAGCAAAGCCATACAGTAAAAATACAAGCAGAGGGAGAAACTCAACCTCTAGTGCAATCATGCTCCTAGCTTAACACAATTTAAACATGAACTTATTCTAATGCATCAAGCAAATCAAACAAGTCACATCAATACATTTGCACAAAAAGCAAACAGACAAGAAAGCAGATCAACAGCTTCCACAGCTTCACAGCAAAGCAATCTTCTGACAGCAGCTCAATCCTCAGTCTGTAGCTGTTCTTCAAGTCTATCCTATTCAATGGCAAGTATCAACTTGCTTCTTCAAGCTCTCAATGCACCAATCACAAGTATCAACTTGTTCTTCTTCTTATCCAAGCTTCAACTCTTTCTTCATTCTCAATTTGATCTTCTTCACAAGTATCAACTTGTTCTTCTGGATCTTCAAGCTTCATCCCCAAGGGCAGTCTTCAAACACAGGGAAGTGCAACCTCTAGCATCTTCAATCTTCTAACAACTAACTCCATCCTCTAGCAAGGGAGAAAGATTCATCTAACAAGAGCAAGGTGTGGATAGTGGTGAGCAAAGTGAAGACCAAAGGTCCCCTCTGAGCACTCCACCATCAAGGAAAGGCACCCTCAAAGGTTCTACCAATTTGTGATGGGCCAATCATCCTACCAAAGGAGGGATGAGGCCTTCACAATGGGACCTTACATCATAGGGAGGAATGGAAGTGATCAACACCTTCCATGTTTCATGAAGGAAGAAAATCTATTCTAAAGGGTCTCCCTAAAAACCCTAATCCTTAACCCTAAACAAAATACACCAAAGGGAGAGAAATCTTCAAGTCCAAGCTCCATCATGCATTCCACAGCAGCCCACACATGCCTTCATCATCATCCAAGAGCAAGAGAAGCAAAGCCCTAGTCTAAGGGAACTAATGAAGTCATTCTAGTTGAGTTAGCAAATTAGGATCACCTAAAACCTAGTACTAAAGTTAATCCTAACTAAAATACTAAAACCAATTGTAAAATCCTACAAAAATAACTATGGGAACCTAAGTCAATCATGACTCTCTCATGTTAATTCCAGAGATCAACTCATCCAATAAGTCCTAGAATTAAATCCTAAACTATGGGGTACTAAGGTTAAACCCTAAAACTAGAGCACCTAAAGTTTCAACACAAACATAGCCCTAAACTTCTTCAAAAAAATGTGAGAAAATTACTAGAGGAGCATACATGTCTAAACCATCTACACATAAAAAAAAAGTTCAAAAATCATCACCAAATGATCATACTAAAATCAGCAAGACAAGGTATCAACCATAATGAAATTAATATCAATTAAAATACAAAAAATTCAATTAAAATAAAAAATGCATGAATTCCTAAACTCTTAATTTTTTAAAATTCTAGACTCATTCATGAGTCAAGGGAAAAAAACCTGGACCAAAATGACCAATTTTTCTATTTATTATGAATTAATTTCAAACTATATGAAAGGATGAAAAATAAAGAAAAAACAAAAGAAAATAATGAAGCGCGTGTGATGAATAGCAAATTATATGAGTTCATTTCACAGATTGGGCCAAAACTGGGGCGTGATTAGCATTTGGATCCTTAAGCCCAACGATTTCCAATTAATGAAACGTTGCGTTTCATTCTCAACTCACTCTTCAGAGTTTGTAAGCGAATCGTGGCCTTCCATTGCTTGCCTGAGTCAAAGGTCAATAGGTCATCCAACGGCCATGGCTTGTCTTCCCCAAATTCAAATCAGATGGAGGGAATTTCCAAGACGGTGGCCTGAGCTGCATCGCCACTGTCTTCTCCGGTGGAGTGGTCATCACAGGTCATCAAAAACAACAAATCAATACACTATCTCACTCAATTCTTTCTCCTGAACACGAATCCATCATCCAAATTGCCTAACTCTTGCTCTAACTTAAAACACGATAGGATTTTCAGAAACCAGTCAAATATTTATCATCATCTTTATCAAAACTAATGATACTAAATCAAACTACACTTCTCACTGATCAATTTCCATTATCCAAACATGAACATCTATCCAAGAATCATGAGAAAGCAGCCTCAACAGAAAATGCACCATACCTAGAGTTGTCTCTATTCCTCAGTTTCTAGACCTAGAATCCATCTACTCAATGCTATGATCTTAAGCACATGAAGATTTCTAGCCATCTCCCTATAAATTATGCAAGAAGTTGAAATTTACCAACCTGGTTTCAGATGGAGAACAGTCACACTTCTTGCTCGATTCAGCCTTCAATATGATCCAGATTCACTCCAAATCTTCCTCTGAAGCTAATGCACACTTCAATTTGCTCTGATTTCAACTCAATCTAAGAACACGATCTTGAGTTGCAGCTCTGAGTTTTCAATTGCTCCTTCTGTTATCAGCATCAATCTTCTCCAAAAAACTGGCTGAACACACTCCAAATCTTATATAGAACTCAATGGAATCATCCAGAAAGTTCTGTAAGCTTCCAAATGAGATTTTGCAATTTCAATTTCTCTTTCAAAATCTCATGTGCACAGTCACGAATCCAGCTCTGTTTGGGCATGAAAACACTTGGAATCTTCATCTCATGAGATATTGAATTGATTGGTTATGATCATTTCCTTGTTTCAATCCAATGGTTCATGTTTATTATGTTACTTCATCATGAAGCAACAAAGTAAAAGTGCATAAAAATGGATTCAAACCAAAAATTTAATATTGCCATTGTTTCTAAAATGAATTTTCCAATCAATTTGACCTATAATTTTGCCTTGTTTGGACACAAATCAATTCATTTCAATTTTTGGTCATTAAATGCCTTTAATCCTTCCTTTTTCACAACTCCTTGAACCAAGTCCTTCCTTGAGCCATTTCAATGTCTCCTTTATACATGGTCAAGGTTAAAACCCTATTTTGAGCAACTTTCAAGTTGAACAAAATTTCATTTGAGGTGTCTAAGTTGGTGAAAATGACCTATAACCAAAAATGACTCATAATCATAACTTCCCAAAATACCCTTGACTTGTCAAAGCCATAACTTGAGTTCTACAAATCCTATAAAGGACTTCTAGTACTCTATAGAAAGCTAAGAGAATAAGGAACAACATTCATGTTAACCAAAAGTTCATAGAAATCATCCATCTTGGGAAAACGTTTCATGCAAGTTGGGTAACTTTCAAGCTCCAAATTGACATACCTCAGATGACTTGCAACTTGTCAAAGCCATAACATGAGTTCTACAAATCCTATCAAGGACTTCTAATACTCAAATTAAAGCTAAGATCATGCTATACAACAATCATGTTGGGGTCAAGATGAGATTACAATCATATCTTGAGTTAAATTGCCTTGAAGATAGGGGTCAAACTAGGGGATTTTACACTGTCAAGCCTTAGAAACCCTAGCTTGAAACTTCTCAAACTCTTCAATCATGATGAGTTAACCTTGGAATAATCCTTATAACATCTTAATGTATCAATCCATGATCACATGGCTCTTGAATTATGTCTCAACCTTCTTCAAACCATCAGTTGACTAAGGGTTGACCTAGTCAAACCCTAACTGCACCAATCATGGCTGAGGCTTCTTATTCTTGCACAATGACCTGTCTAAGCCTCAAAGTGATCTCCAACACTTCTCATGAGCTCTCTCAAGACCTCCAGTCCATCTTCATGGCCTCAGAATCATTTGAGGGCTTTCCACAACTCTCAAGTTAGGAGACACACACTCTTGGTTTCAATCACTCTCTCTGAGGATCTTTTAATTTCTCTAACAAGGATATCAACCCTTGAACACTTGAATAACCTTCTTACCTAGCATTGTATAGCTCTTGATTGGTAATCATACCTCTTGATCTCCTGCATACATGTCAATGAAATTCAAATGATAATGCTAATGTGAATGAAATGAAACATAAGCTAGGTAAAGAGAAGTTGGTCAAATTTTGGGGTGCAACAGCTGCCCCTATTCAAACGGCTTGGACCTGACTGGGTGAGAAGCGAACGACTCTCAAACAATCAAGGTAAAAGACGGTTGAATACCAACAAACCCGGAAATTTGCCAACTGTACAAGTACACATTACTCTGATGGGGACAAATCTTCGGAAACTGAAATAGCAGTTGCACGACAACTAATTGGAGAAATAATGATCTGAACCTCCGTCAGGATGATTCTCTGATTTATCTGATATCATTGTGTCCTCCAATCATCAAGGGATCACTGGTTACACAGTAACGGGTGATTTGCCACCCGTACGGGTAAACGATACTCTGATTGGTGGGAACATCTTCAAAACGGAGCATGCCAGTTGCACGGCAACTCTGCTGGGGAATTGGTCACATGGTAATTGGTGAAGGGTCAAATCTCAAATCCCCATCAGGATGATCATCTGATTTTGCTGTAGCTTCTTCCTCAAGTCATCAAGGGATCACGGGTCATTCGATAACCGACGAAGCATAGCTGATATTGCCGTCAGGCATTCTGCGACACTGCGGCAGAAGGATTCCTCAGGACTCGTCAGGTCATTAGGAACTTTTAACAATCAAGTTGATCATGCCATCGGGCATTCAAAGAAATTTTCGGGCGTCAGCCGAACTTTGTCAGTAAGTCAGGAATAGAATCCCCGGTCAATCATGTACCAAATAGAGATATCCAAACTTTTACCATCAGGCACTCTGCATCAGCTGGGAGCACTGCGTCGACTTCACAGTTGGACTTCATCAGTAAGTCTTAAAATGGGATCCTTAATCCATCATGGACCAATAAGGATATACACTCTTTTGCCGTCAGGCACCCTGCGTCAGCTAGGCAAACTGCTTCGACATCGCAGCTGGACTTCATCAGTAAGTCTCCAAGGGAAATTTTAACTTCTCTGTTTAAAACCTGCTGGGGATGACGCATATCCACTGGGGATTCTGGAGAATTATCAAGTAACTCTGCTTCGGGGATCCAGAAATCATTCTGAATGAATCAACTCTGCTGAGGACTTCAAGAATCATCTTGGACAAATAACTCCGTTGGGGACTTCAAGAATCATCCTGAACCAATAACTCTGCTGGAGATTTCAGGAATCATCCTGAGCAAACACTCTGCCGGGGACTCTAAGCATCAACTTAAGCAACCAACTCTGGCGACTTCACCGGGGATTTTAAGAATCATCTTAAGTACACAACTTCGCTGGGGAATTCAAGAATCATCTTGAGCAAACCATTCTGCAGAGGAACACCTGCAAAACAAGAACGGTAACGACCTAGCTCATGTTTCATATGCATATGTTTGACAATGGCGCAATGCTCCACACGGTGGAAATGCTACGCCTTTAGGGTAAATGCTATGCAATCATGCAAGGTGCTATGACCCCATCAGCAAAATAAATGCTGAAGGGAGAATCCTCTTGTCAAAGAGAAGGAACCACTCTGGTGGAGGAAGGACTCATCCTGCCGAGGAGAAGAAGTCACACCAATCTCAATTGGATTCCGCCTGGGGAAACGAACTTCAGTCGACTGCTGCAGGGGAACAAATTTCTACGAGAACCTGGACCTGCTCATCTAGGTGTACGAACCACAACTGCTGAGGGAAAACGATATCAATCGCAGAAATAAACTGCACAACCTTCGTAGCAAAACTTTCCTGGAGATAACGACTCCGATGGGGAAATACAGCATCAGCTATTCAACACTCTACTGGGGAAAACCAATCATGGCCCGAACGGCTTCCAAGGACTCGACTCTCTTGGGGATTTTCAGCTCGGCTGTGGTAGAAGGAATCGTCCTGCTTACTGAGGGGAGAGTACAACTCTGTGGAGAATCTCAATTCCGCTGGAGACTTCAGTCTTGAACTATCGAGTGCTACATACTTGCGGATAGTCTTCTGTTAAAACTGCACTTTGACCTAGTGCTGGGGAATGAACGCACACTTCAGTGTATGACTCAGCTGGGGGGATGACGTTCCTTCAGGATACATCTGATTGGGGGGAGAATCTTCTCTGCCTGGGGGATACATATCAATGCTCTTGGTTCTATGTTCAGACTCTGTGGGGAGATGCTGCTGAACTTGCCGGGGTAGAAGGAATCATCCTGCTTGGGGATGCATACGGCGTACTGCCTGGAATAGGCTATACCTGCAACAACACAAACAAACAGACAAGATACCCTTCTCAAAGGGACCTATCAAGGTTATCATCTTGTGACAATGTTCAAGTAATTCATTGTTTCAACAATCAGTGGCCTAGGCCAGTAAGTTTATGTATGCGCATTTTATCAAAAACATCGGCGTTCTTTTTCGCAAACAAAACAGATAGATGCTAAACAAACAAACAGAATTGATGGATAGTATATATTTTATTGATGACGAACCCCTGAATGGGTGAAAATGTTTTACAACAGATGCAAGCTCCTTGAATGAGGAAGCTGCGCAAATCTAAGAACATAAATATACATCAGTATATACACAAATATCGGCAATGCGGCGTAGACGAACACCATGAGTTGATCCCTCTATGACCCACTCAACTTCGATACTTCTCCGACGCTTCAGCCTCAGACGAGATTGATTCAGATAAACAACCCTCAGGTCTTCCAAACCACTAAACAATGAACGTCCATACGCGGAACGCAATCATTTGCTTTTTCAAATCCCTAACTTTTGCCTGAATCGCCCTTTTGGGTTTCTGATTCACTGGGATACCCTTTTTTGCCAAAGTCGCCCTTCCGGGTTTTCGACTTTGCTGGTGCACGTTCTTTTCTTTTATATCCCTAATTTTTGCCCGAACCTATTTTCCTTTTTTATGGTTCGCCGGGATGCCCCATTTTTTCCTGGATATTCTTTTTCTTTCCAGCGGGTCATTCTTTAAGCAAAGTATTTTTTAACTGCGTCCGCGTTCACCGGGGATGAAAAATCTTCGTCGTCCATTGTGGATAACAACAAGGCTCCTCCCGAGAAGACCTTGCTGACAATGTACGGACCTTCGTAATTGGGAGTCCACTTGCACCGGTGATCGGAGTGTGGAGGAAGAATCTTCTTCAGGACGAGATCACCCGTTTGAAAGCTTCTGGGACGCACCTTCTTATCATAAGCTTTCTTCATTCGGCTTTGGTACAGACAACCATATGCAATCGATGCTAACCTCTTCTCGTCCATCAGGCTGAGTTGGTTTAGTCGGTTCTTAATCCATTCTGCCTCATCGAGTTTCACATCAACCAAAACTCGTAAAGAAGGGATCTCAACTTCTAACGGTAGGACAGCCTCCATACCGTACACCAGTAAGAAAGGAGTTTCCCCGGTTAATGTACGTATTGTTGTACGATAACCGTGCAGTGCAAATGGCAACATCTCGTGCCAATCCTTATAGGTCAAAAACATCTTCTGTACAATCTTCTTAATGTTTTTATTGGCCGCTTCAACGCCGCCATTCATCTTCGGCCGGTAAGGAGATGAGTTGTGGTGTTCAATCTTGAAACTCTGGCACAGCTCCTTCATCATCTTGTTATTCAGATTTGAACCATTATTAGTGATGATCCGCTCGGGAATTCCGTATCTACAGATGATATCCCTCTTTATGAATTTAGCTACCACCTGCTTGGTCACATTAGCGTATGAGGCTGCCTCTACCCACTTGGTGAAGTAGTCAATGGCTACTAGAATGAAGCGATGACCGTTAGATGCAGTGGGCTTGGTCTTGCCTATTATGTCAATGCCCCACATGGAGAACGGCCACGGGGAGGACATGAATTTCAACGGGCACGACGGCACATGAATCTTATCAGCATAAATCTGGCATTTATGACATCTCTTCGCGAATTTAAAGCAATCTGACTCCATCGTCAGCCAGTAATATCCTGCTCTCAAGATCTTTCTTATCATAGCATGCCCGCCGGCGTGCGTACCAAATGTGCTTCATGGACTTCTTCCATGAGCATACTCGCTTCTTTCTCATCTACACATCTGAGCAACACGAGATCGTGGTTTCTTTTATACAAAACTCCATCAGGGTTGAGATAAAAATTTCCCGAAGTCTCCTCAGAGTCTTCTTATCCTGGGTTGACGCTCCCTCAGGATACTCCTTAGTCATAAGGAAAGTTTAGATGTCATGGAACCATGGTTTGCCATCGGAGGCTTCCTCGATCGCAAAGACGAATGCAGGTCTATCAAGACGAGAAAGGACAATCCTTGGAGCTTCATTCCAAAAATTGACTTTATACATCGAAGCCAACGTGGCTAAGGCATCATCCATCTGATTTTCAGCTCTGGGCACATGATGGAGTTCCACTCGATCAAAGAACGGAAGCAGCCTTCTGGCATAATTCATGTATGGCACCAAATTTGACTGGCGAGTCTCCCACTCCCCTTTAATCTGGTTAATCACAAGTGCTGAGTCACCATATACATCCAGGTTTTTGATTCTCAAATCAATTGCTTCTTCCAGACCGATGATGCATGCTTTGTACTCCGCTTCTTTATTGGTGACCGGAAACGTCAGTCTAGCGGTGAACGGGATGTGGGATCCATGGGGGGTCGTGATGATTGCCCCAATACCACTTCCATAAGAGTTAACTGCCCCGTCAAATATCAATTTCCACTGGGATTTCCTGTCTGGCCCCTCGTCGGGCAACGGTTCATCACAATCTTTCACCTTGAGAAACATGATATCCTCATCAGGGAATTCAAATTTCATTGGCTGATAATCCTCGATCGGCTGTTCGGCAAGGTATTCAGACAATACGCTTCCCTTGATGGCCTTCTGGGAAACGTACTGAATGTCGTATTCTGTCAAGACCATTTGCCATCTAGCAATCCTGCCCGAAAGTGCTTGCTTCTCGAAGACGTACTTGATCGGATCCATCTTCGAAATTAGGATGGTTGTATGGTTGAGCATGTACTGTCGTAAATGTTTGGCAGCCCAGGATAGTGCACAACATGTTTTCTCCAGCATTGAGTAACGATATTCACAATCTGTGAACTTTTTACTCAGGTAGTAAATGGCATGCTCCTTTCTGCCCGTCTCGTCGTGCTAACCGAGAACACACCCCATACTATTCTCAAGAACTGTCAAGTACATGATTAAGGGTCGTCCGGCTACCGGGGATATCAAGATTGGAGGTTCCTGTAGATACTGTTTTATCTTTTCAAATGCCTTCTGGCAATCCTCGTTCCAGATAATCGCCTGATCTTTCTTCAGTAGTTTGAACATCGGTTCACACGTGGCCGTGAGCTGAGAAATAAACCTTGCAATGTAGTTTATTCGGCCCAGGAAACCACGAACTTCTTTTTCGGTTTTTGGCGCTGGCATTTCTTGTATCGCTTTAATCTTCGCAGGATCAACCTCGATGCCTCTTTCGCTTACGATAAACCCCAGTAGTTTTCCAGACCGTACTCCGAAAGTACACTTGTTAGGATTCAGCCACAACCTGAACTTCCTAAGCCTCTCAAAAAGCTTCAGCAAATTAACCAGATGTCCTTCCTCCATTTGGAACTTCGCAATCATGTCATCAACATAGACTTCAATCTCACGATGAATCATATCATGAAGCAAAGTAACCATTGCTCGTTGGTAAGTGGCCCCTGCGTTCTTCAGACTGAAAGGCATTACCTTGTAGCAAAATGTTCCCAAGGTGTAATAAATGTAGTTTTCTCCATGTCCTCCGGTGCCATCTTGATCTGATTGTAACCGGAGAAGCCATCCATGAACGAAAATACGGAGAACTGAGTTGTATTGTCGACCAACACATCAATATGAGGGAGCGGGAAATCATCTTTAGGGCTCGCCCTATTCAAATCCCGATAATCGACGCACATTCGCACCTTACCGTCTTTCTTCGGTACAGGTACTATGTTGGCGACCCACGGAGGGTAAGTGGTGACTGCTAAGAAGCCAGCATCAAGCTGTTTCTGCACTTCTTCTTTGATCTTGACGGCCATATCTGGTCGCGTCCTTCTAAGCTTCTGCTTAACGGGAGGACAATCTTCTCGCAGCGGCAAGTGATGGACCACGATGTCTGTGTCAAGTCCGGGCATATCTTCGTATGACCAAGCAAAGATGTCACTATACTCTCTCAGCATCTCGACCAATCTCTGCTTGACATCACTCTGCAGTGCGGCCCCTATCCTGACGTTCCTGACTAGTTCTTCAGAACCTAAATTCACAATCTCAATCTCTTCCTCGTGAGGCAGAATAACTTTCTCTTCTTGTTTCAACAAGCGGGCCAACTCTTCGGGAAAGTCTTCGTCTTCATCAATCTCTTCTTCGGCTTGATAGATCGGGAAATCGAAGTCGAAGTGAGTCGTAGAAGGTCCAGAGTCGATGTCATCTGCTACGTGGCTCCTGCAAAATCGAGGGTTAAGCTTAAAACAAGGATATGCAGGTTAGCACAAACCCTATTGCCATTTTATTTTTTTTCAAGACAAATATAAAACAGGAATAACAGAGATCACAACATTTGAATGCGAAGAAAAACGCCTTTTGATTTATTGGTAAAATGCATGTACATAATCAAACAAGGCCCTGACAATAAAACCACCATGCCCCGGGTAGGACATAGGGTTGTACAATAATTGGAGAAAGTAAATCATTACTCTTTGCCTGTCACTTGGATGATATCCCTGATGGACCAGTTGTAGAGGCTCTGGCCTGGTTTGCTTGGCTGGATCTAAGAGTCCAGGTCGCAATCGCTGTCTTCGCCGTCTTCAGACACTGCGTTGACACTTTCAAATATCACCCCGCCACTGGTAAACTGGATCGGCCCTTTACCTCGTGACGCACTGTGAGAAGAGGAGGCTTCAGCCGTAGGAGAGTATCCTAACCCAAATTTGTCCTGTTTGTTAGGTATTTCTAGAATCTGCCCCCAGCCTGGGGTGGATCCGGCTTGAACAACGGCCCGGGATTCCTTGAAGGAAGAGAGAGTCATCTCTGGTTTCTTAGTCATTACTGGCGCCACGTCCTTGACCTTAACAGCTTTGAACGCCTGACATAGGGTTTCGTGGATTTCCGCATCCATCTCAACGTATTTGAAGGACGACAAATGGCTCACCATTATGTCTTCCTCGCCACATACAATCACGATGCTGCCTCCGACAACATACTTGAGCTTCTGGTGCAAAGTGGAGGTCACGAAACCCGCAGAATGGATCCAAGGCCGGCCTAAGAGACATCTGTAGGCTGGCATAATGTCCATGATGTAGAAGACTGTGTCGAAAGTTTCCGGCCCAACTTGTATTGGCAGCGTTACCTCTCCGAAGACGTGATGCTTGGTTCCATCGAAAGCCTTCACAACCAGATCACTGGGTGTGTAGATCAATCCTCGAGTATCTAACTTCATTAATGCTTTCTTCGGAAGAACATTGAGCGATGACCCAGTGTCCACCAACACATGAGCCATAATCGTTCCCCTACACTCTATCGAGATGTGCAGGGCACTGTTGTGGTTTCTTCCCTTCGGCGTCAGCTCCAAGTCAGTGAACCCTAACCCGTTTCCAGCATTCACGTGGGCTACAACCCCTTCCAGCTGGTTGACCGAGATTTCCTGCGGTACATACGTGGCATTCAAAACCCTTAACAGCGCGTTGCGATGTGACTCTGAACACAACAACAAATTCAGGATGGAAATTTTCGAGGGTGTTTGATGGAGGTGATCCACGATCTTGTAGTCACTCTTCTTGATTAACGTCATGAACTCTTCAACATCCTTTACAAGTAAGTCCTTCTCTACCCCACGAGGGGTTTCCTCAACGACTTTACTCTTTCCCTTATCAGTTTCCTCAGCCTTGTCCGCTTTGTCCGCCACACCCTCAGGTGGAGCAAATACTCTTCCGCTGCGCGTGATTCCGCCAATTCCCACTAGGTTATCCACAGACCGCCTAGATGGTTCCAGTTCTAACTTCTATCCATTACAGTAGATGTCTGCCCCATAATGCCATGGGACAGCATTGGTGCTTTCAAAAGGTATCGGCCCGGCCTTTGTGATGGTAATTGTGGGCGGCCTGGGTGCAGAAATTATTATCGTCTGGCGAGGGATGGTGATGGTGGCAACCTCATCATCCTGCTTCAGCATTACCTCTCCAGATCTACTTTCGGCCCTTCGGCTAAACTGCAAGATTCCTTCGGTCATCAGACTCTAAATCCCCACTATCAACTGTTCACATCCATTAGGACGAGTCGTACAGCCCATACACAATTCTCCACAGCCCGGAAAGAATCCTCTCTTCATCATCTTGGCTTTAACGAAGCTAAGCGGTGTCTTCAGATCCTTGACATCAGTCAACACATCCAAATCCTCTTCTTCAATAATGGCATTCACCCCACCTCCCCTATGGTTCGGCATATGGTTCTTTGTGACATTCGACACATTATATGAGAAATTGATGATCTTAGCATCCACCATATCTTACACCTTGTGCTTGAAGGCTTTACAGTTTTCTATCGTGTGGCCAGGTGCCCCTGAGTGAAAATCACATGTTGCATTCGCATCATAACCCTGCGGAGGTGCCCCTGTCAAGGGAGCCAGGGTTCTTTTCTGGACTAGCTGTAACTGAAGCAGAGTCTGTAACAGCTGAGCATAAGACATGGGCGGTGTCTCAAGGTGACGACTTGATAGAGGTGCCATGTTCTGATACTTTCTGTACCCTTGCTGATTTGGCTGCTGCTGCTGCGGCTGTTGTTGTGGCTGGGGTTGTTGGACAGCAGGGATGGTTATGCTAGCCACCTGCTGGCACTGGCCTTTTACCTTTCCTTCGAGCGTTGGACACGGTGCTCGTCTCTCCTTCACGCCTTTTGCTACCATATGGTTTCTTTCCTCCTCCAGCTGAGGATAAATCACCACCTTGAATTTTCCCCAACTTGATCCCATTTTCAACGTGCTCCCCGGTAATGATGAGATCTGAGAAACTCCCTGACATACCGCTGACCAATTTCTCGTAATAGACCCCCGGGAGTGTGGCTACAAACATCTCAACGAGCTCTCGTTCAGCCATCGACGGCTGGACTCTAGCTGCTAGTTCACGCCATCGCTGGGCGTATTCTTTGAACCCTTCGTTGTTCCTCTGCGACAAGTTCTGCAGTTGAACCCGGTTCGGAGCCAAGTCACTGTTATACTGATAATGGTGTACAAAGGCCTCAGCAAGTTCCTTCCACGTGCGCACACTGGTGGGTTCCAAACTCATGTACCATTCCAAGGATGGCCCGGACAAGCTATCCTGAAAGAAGTGCATCAGCAGCTTCTCGTCTTCAGAGTGAGCGGACATCTTTCGGTAATATGACCTTAAGTGGACGCAAGGGCAAGTGGTGCCCTTGTACTTCTCAAAGTCGGGTACCTTGAATTTGGGAGGCACCTTGAAATCAGAAATCAATCCCAATTTAGACATGTCGACACCCATAGTGTTCAGGTTCTCGAAATTCCCCATTTTGTCCTCGAGTGCCTTAAACCTCAGACGTGCTTCAGCAGTCAGCTCTCCTTCAGCACTCCTCTGTAAGAACAAATCTTCTTGACGATCTTCTAGCCATGGCTGAGGCCCATACAGATTTCCAGCACCTGTGTTGCCGTTGCCCAGTCCAGCATTGTCATTAGCTTCAAAATTTCCATTGCCGACGCCATTCGTATTACCATTGAGCCCGATGTTAGTGATCACATTACCATTACCACTTCCATTCCCCCCGGTCACGGGGATGCCATTCTGAGGAGTTTCAACAGGTGGAGGGGTTGGAACGCTCCCTCCATGAAGCACACCATTGCTGTCAACCCTTGAGATCAGAGGCTGGACCAATGTTCCGAGCTGGTCTTGGCCGTTGGCGACCACTTGCATGAGCTCCATGAAGCGGTCCATCCTCTCCCGGAGTTCCTGGACGTCAGTCTGCACTTGTTCCATTGCTCTAGCCTGATTTGCTCTGGTCGGATAGCGGTGGATCGGCCTTCGATCAATCCTGGAACAACCTGCATACACAAAGGGTTAGTAGAAAAACGACAAGGTGCTCGTTATGCAAATGCTTCATGCAAATGCAAACGTGTGTCTGTGCCTTGGGGAGACTCCCCCCCGATCCTAGTTTCCGAGACAAATAAGGTCTATGATCCAATCATGGAAAAGAAATCCTCATATATTCACCTGAAAAGCCCGCTTGGGTAGCGTACAACTGTAATCACATACAACTGAAGCAATAAGGCATGACCCCAACCAACAGACCTGGCGGTGATCAACATATCAATGCATAAAAATGTACAAAGAAAGATACAAAAGATCAGGCGCGGCCACGGGCACGAAAATCTTCTATCAACTTCTTTGTAGTGGAGTGATCTGACTGAGTAAGCAAACCCTGGGTCAGCAGGTCCTTCTGACTGATGGACTTTGGGAGGTTCTTGGCAACGCTCCTAGAAATACCTTCTTTGGAAGGGTTCTCGACTCTTCTTCTCTTAGCATCAGCCCAGAGTTGAGAATCTTGCAGAATCGCCTCGGCCTCAGCCAATCTATACTGGACGTCATGTCGCAGGGAGGCTTCAGCCTCTGTACTCTCGTTTTTCACCATAATCTGAGCTTCCAGCTCGGCTACTCGCTGCTTCAGCTTTTCTTCCCGTTCTTTGTACTTGGCTATGGTGCTGCTCCAGACCCTCTCGTATTGGGTTAGCTTCCGGTACACTCTGTCCAGATCCTGTTTCTTGGTTGTCAACACGCCATGCACTGACTTCAGATCCAACCCCAGACGTTCCCTAGCATCAGTTTCTTTGGTCAGGTTGGAGCCGAGCCGATTGATCATCTCGGTCTGCTTCTTGCAGGTATAAATGGCTTCACTTTTCTCTTTCCGAAGTTGAGCAATCTCTTTCTCCAACTCTTCGTTGGCCTTTTGTAGCTCTTCCTTCTCTTGGAGTACCTGGTTGAATTTATGAATATCAACGGTAGTAGGCTCTTTGTACACGGGAGCATACAATGGCTCCACGGCAGGAAACGGCATTAGAAACTTGGCAACCCTTTCTCGAACCCAAGTCAAGTACGGATCAAAGGCCTTGTTGTTGCTCTTTCCTAGCAAGAATTTCCCCTTTCGGCGAATTTTGCTCCAAGCATTCTGTACCTTGACCAAGGTGTCACCTTCAAGCAACCCCGTGAAATACAGAGATTCTCGTATTTCTTCCTCTTCAGGAGGATCTCGTAGTGCATACCCAAATTGTCGTACTAGCAGAGATGGATTGTAGTTAATACATCCATTCCTTCTGACCAGGGGGAAGTTTGGAAAGCCACAACAGCTATGTACAATATCCTTGCCTAGCAGATCTCTATCAAACCAGATGATATCGTCAGCAGTCAAACCCATCAAGTGCACAGACCAAGGCGAAGACTAAGAAGAATCAATGAATGGCCCCGACTTAGGAAGATGGCTAGCAAACCACTTATACAGTAAAGGAGCACAACATGCCACATTCTTCCCCTTTCTGTTTTCATTCTTGCTGTGAACCGAATGATAGACGTCTCCGAGGAGAGTGGGAACGGGATTCCCGCAGGCAAATATGTGACAAGCATCCATGCTTATGAAGTCCGGGTGACTTGGGAATAGCACGATCCCATAGATACAGAGGGCTAAGAAGGCATTAAATACATCCCAGCGATCCTTCTCGGCAAACTTTCGGGCTTTTTCCATCAGGAAAGGCAAAGGGAAACCATGAGCTCTAATCTTTCTGGATACCATCTCTTCCAATTCAGACTCATCTACATGCAGAGCGTCAGTCAGCTCACTCAATTTGGGTTCACCCTCAACACGGTAGTAGGGCATTTGATTCATCAAAGGCACCCCCAACAAGTCAGAGTACTCTTCCAAGGTCGGGGCTAGGACATAATCTGGAAACACAAAGCATCTGAGTTGTGGGTCGTAAAACTGCAGCAGAACATATAGGCCATTCAACTCGTACGTAGGAAGCTTATACACAATACTCAGCAATCTCCCGTAACTCTTTCTGAAACTCTCCATCGCTGTCTTATCAGCCAAAGAAATCAAAGCTCGCAATTCTCGAATGTCAGGTGTTGGTAGCTTGTAAGCCACAATCTTCTTCAGAGATGCCATATCTGCCATAAGGATCAAGATCACTAGAACCAGGGGAGAAATATGCACCTGCAACACAGACACACGTTAATGACATGCAAATGAGGATGCAAACAGTGCAAAATGCAATCATGCAGCAGGAGATCAAGATGACTGTGCTGTTGAGGAGATGAAGGCCCTGTATCAACAAAACCACAATACTGCTCTGTCAAGAACAAACATATCTCTGATGAGAAGAAACCCCTGATACCAAACCATAAATCTGCTCTGTCAAGAACACACATATCTGATGATGAGAACCTCTGACATCAGACCATAAATCTGCTCTGTCAAGAACACACATATCTGATGATGAGAACCTCTGATACCAACAAAACTGATTCACTGTCAAGAAAACCAGGTAGTCTGAAGGTTAAGGTTTCCTGCAACAAACCCGACCCTGCTCACAGGTATGGACCTAATCACAGAAAAGGTTCGGCATCCTATGCGGTCATCAGCGTCACAGAATTTCAAGAACCGATTATACGATACCCAAAAGGTGTGGCATCATCATCTCTTGAAGCAGCCTCACTTAGCTGAATTCCAAATGATCCGTTCCCAGAGTCGACAATCCTCAGATCCGACAACCCTTCGAGTCCAAAGGACCGATAGGAAGCCATCAAAGAGAACCTCGTCTGAGTGTGAGTTACATGGGAACAACTGCAAGCAAAGCAAGCACGTCCTCCACTAACCCACTCTAATACTATGTAGCTCTCAAGCCTGGATTTGGCTTCTCACTCATCAGAATGCCCCTCCCACAACAGTAAAGATAATCATATCATACTCAAAATAAAGTGCGGGAAATAAAATGTGATAAATAAACACAACCCAATAAGTAATCATACAAGCGCTAGGATTGACTCTCGCAGGGACGTTGGATCCCCAAATTGACTCGCATAAGGGACGTTGGATCCCAGGAAACTATCAAGTCCCCAGCAGAGTCGCCAGCTGTCGCTACCGCGAAAATAAGGTGTCGGCAAAATAGAAGAGTCACCACCTTTCGTTATTTATCCCTCAGAACGGGAAAGGAAACAATCGGAAAAACCTGACGAAAAGGTATAAGACAAGGTCATCGCAACCATTGTTTGGATTCGGGAGTCGGTTACGCAAGGGGGAGGTATTAGCACCCCTCACGTCCATCATACTCGATGGGATCCACGCTTGTTGTGTTTATCTGACGGGTTGTTTCAACTATCTACCTATCAAGGCTGGTTTGAAAAGAAAAGAAAGTGACTCGGCAAAGCGTCGCACTTTATGCCTACGTATTCTCATCAGAGAATGAGAAATCAGAGTCAACGTAGTTCGCCTAACTACGGGGTACAGGGAAGGTGGCTCGTCAATACATCAGTATTGTGCCTACGTACTCTCAACAGATATGAGAGATCAGAGCTTACGTAGTTCGGGATAATACAGATTACGGGGGTTCAGATTCATCTCTTTTTCGAGTAGGGTTAACAAACAGTTCCAGCAGTTTGGTGTACGCAGCTCGACCCTTGGAGACTTATGCGTTACCATTTACGGTAGAATTGGGAGTTAACGACACTCTTTTCTTCAGAAAAGCTTCCTTTGACTTTTGGGCCCACGGGGCAAAAGGTTTGAAGTTTGTTTTCTGTCTTTTACGGAAGAACTGTTTTTTAATTGTCTATAGTTTGTACAGCACTAGAGACTAAGACCTGGGAACGAATGCGTCGCATATCGTCCAAAGGACGTATACTAAACATTCTAGACGATTGAGAGGAGGCCGCTCAATTATCATTACCCAAGTAGCTTAAGGCTCGTAACGCGCTTATACTAACTTGCCTTTATTACGTTTTTTACTGTTGTTTCAAGATGAGAAGAGAGAGGGACAACTACGGGGAGACTATCAAGTCCTAATGTTGTCATGCCAAGGATTCATCCTATGGTTGAAGTTTGAAACAGGGATCTCCTAGAAGTTATCATGCATAGGTTTCAACCTAAAGTTCTAATCATCACTTCTTTATCAAAGGAAGTGAGATTCCTAGGGGATCATGTCAATGATAAACAGAAACAGATAAAGCATCAGCTTAAACAGTAAACAGTAAACGACTGTAAAATGCATGCAATACAAGTGAGGGAGGAAATGTATATGAGGCATCAGCCTCCACAAGCTCGTCTCGACCTCAATCCAGACATGAATAACTGCAATCATGAAAGAAATAAATTGCCATCAAGCAAATCACAAACCACATAGGCAAGGGAGCAGGGCTCTACCGAATACCCGCAAGCAAAGCCATACAGTAAAAATACAAGCAGAGGGAGAAACTCAACCTCTAGTGGAATCATGCTCCTAGCTTAACACAATTTAAACATGAAATTATTCTAATGCATCAAGCAAATCAAACAAGTCACATCAATACATTTGCACAGAAAGCAAACAGACAAGAAAGCAGATCAACAGCTTCCACAGCTTCACAGCAAAGCAATCTTCTGACAGCAGCTCAATCCTCAGTCTGTAGCTGTTCTTCAAGTCTGTCCTCTTCAATGGCAAGTATCAACTTGCTTCTTCAAGCTCTCAATGCACCAATCACAAGTATCAACCTGTTCTTCTTCTTATCCAAGCTTCAGCTCTTTCTTCATTCTCAATTTGATCTTCTTCACAAGTATCAACTTGTTCTTCTGGATCTTCAAGCTTCAGCCCCAAGGGCAGTCTTCAAACACAGGGAAGTGCAACCTCTAGCATCTTCAATCTTCTAACAAGGAACTCCATCCTCTAGCAAGGGAGAAAGATTCATCTAACAAGAGCAAGGTGTGGATAGTGGTGAGCAAAGTGAAGACCAAAGGTCCCCTCTGAGCACTCCACCATCAAGGAAAGGCACCCTCAAAGGTTCTACCAATTTGTGAGGGGCCAATCATCCTACCAAAGGAGGTATGAGGCCTTCAAAATGGGACCTTACATCATAGGGAGGAATGGAAGTGATCAACATCTTCCATGTTTCATGAAGGAAGAAAATCTATTCTAAAGGGTCTCCCTAAAAACCCTAATCCTTAACCCTAAACAAAATACACCAAAGGGAGAGAAATCTTCAAGTCCAAGCTCCATCATGCATTCCACAGCAGCCCACACATGCCTTCATCATCATCTAACAACAAGAGAAGCAAAGCCCTAGTCTAGGGGAACTAATGAAGTCATTCTAGTTAAGTTAGCAAGTTAGGATCACCTAAAACCTAGTACTAAAGTTAATCCTAACTAAAATACTAAAACCAATTGTAAAATCCTACAAAAATAACTATGGGAACCTAAGTCAATCATGACTCTATCATGTTAATTCCAAAGATCAAATCATCCAATAAGTCCTAGAATTAAATCCTAAACTATGGGGTACTAAGGTTAAACCCTAAAACTAGAGCACCTAAAGTTTCAACACAAAAACAGCCCTAAACTTCTTCAAAAAAATGTGAGCAAATTACTAGAGGAGCATACATGTCTAAACTAGCTACACAGAAAAAATAAGTTCAAAAATCATTACCAAATGATCATACTAAAATCAGCAAGACAAGGTATCAACCATAATGAAGTTAATATCAATTAAAATACAAAAAATGCAATTAACATAAAAAATCCATGAATTCCTAAACTCTTAATTTTTTAAAATTCTAGACTCATTCATGAGTCAAGAAAAAAAAACCTGGATCAAAATGACCAATTTTTCTATTTATTATGAATTAATTTCAAACTATATGAAAGGATGAAAAATAAAGAAAAAACAAAAGAAAATAATGAAGTGCGTGTGATGAATAGCAAATTATATGAGTTCATTTCACAGACTGGGCCAAAATGGGGGCGTGATTAGCATTTGGATCCTTAAGCCCAACGCTTTCCAATTAATGAAACGTTGCGTTTCATTCTCAACTCACTCTTCAGAGTTTGTAAGCGAATCATGGCCTTCCATTGCTTGCCTGAGTCAAAGGTCAATAGGTCATCCAACGGCCATGGCTTGTCTTCCCCAAATTCAAATCAGATGGAGGGAATTTCCCAGACGGTGGCCTAAGCTGCATCGCCACTGTCTTCTCCGGTGGAGTGGTCATCACAGGTCATCAAAAACAACAAATCAATACACTATCTCACTCAATTCTTTCTCCTGAACACGAATCCATCATCCAAATTGCCTAACTCTTGCTCTAACTTAAAACACGATAGGATTTTCAGAAACCAGTCAAATCTTTATCATCATCTTTATAAAAACTAATGATACTAAATCAAACTACACTTCTCACTGATCAATTTCCACTATCCAAACATGAAAATCTCTCCAAGAATCATGAGAAAGCAGCCTCAACAGAAAATGCACCATACCTAGAGTTGTCTCTATTCCTCAGTTTCTAGACCTAGAATCCATCTACTCAATGCTATGATCTTAACCACATGAAGATTTTTAGCCATCTCCCTATAAATTATGCAAGAAGTTGAAATTTACCAACCTGGTTTCAGATGGAGAACAGTCACACTTCTTGCTCGATTCAGCCTTCAATATGATCCAGATTCACTCCAAATCTTCCTCTGAAGCTAATGCACACCTCAATTTGCTCTGATTTCAACTCAATCCAAGAACACGATCTTGAGTTGCAGCTCTGAGTTTTCAATTGCTCCTTCTGTTATCAGCATCAATCTTCTCCAAAAAAACTGGCTGAACACACTCCAAATCTTATATAGAACTCAATGGAATCATCCAGAAAGTTCTGTAAGCTTCCAAATGAGATTTTGCAATTTCAATTTCTCTTTCAAAATCTCATGTGCACAGTCACGAATCCAGCTCTGTTTGGGCATGAAAACACTTGGAATCTTCATCTCATGAGATATTGAATTGATTGGTTATGATCATTTCCTTGTTTCAATCCAATGGTTCATGTTGATTATGTTACTTCATCATGAAGCAACAAAGTAAAAGTGCATAAAAATGGACTCAAACCAAAAATGTAATATTTCCATTGTTTCTGAAATGATTTTTCCAATCAATTTGACCTATAATTTTGCCTTGTTTGGACACAAATCAATTCATTTCAAATTTTGGTCATTAAATGCCTTTAATCCTTCCTTTTTCACAACTCCTTGAACCAAGTCCTTCCTTGAGCCATTTCAATGTCTCCTTGATACATGGTCAAGGTTAAAACCCTATTTTGAGAAACTTTCAAGTTGAACAAAATTTGATTTGAGGTGTCTAAGTTGGTGAAAATGACCTATAACCAAAAATGACTCATAATCATAACTTCCCAAAATACCCTTGACTTGTCAAAGCCATAACTTGAGTTCTACAAATCCTATCAAGGACTTCTAGTACTCTATAGAAATCTAAGATAATAAGGAACAACATTCATGTTGACCAAAAGTTCATAGGAATCATACTTAAGTGGATAACGTTTCATGCAAGTTGGGTAACTTTCAAGCTCCAAATTCACATACCTCAGATGACTTGTAACTTGTCAAAGCCATAACTTGAATTCTACAAATCCTATCAAAGACTTCTAGTACTCAAAGTAAAGCTAAGATCATGCTCTACAACAATCATGTTAGGGTCAAGATGATATGACAATCATATCTTGAGTTAAATTGCCTTGAAGATAAGGGTTAAACTAGGGGATTTTACACTGTCAAGCCTTAGAAACCCTAGCTTGAAACTTCTCAAACTCTTCAATCATGATGAGTTAACCTTGGAATCATCCTTATAAAATCTTAATGTATCAATACATGATCACATGGCTCTTGAATTATGTCTCAACCTTCTTCAAATCATCAGTTGACTTAGGGTTGACCTAGTCAAACCCTAACTGCACCAATCATGGCTGAGGCTTCTTATTCTTGCACAATGACCTGTCTAAGCGTCAAAGTGATCTTCAACACTTCTCATGAGCTCTCTCAAGACCTCCAGTCCATCTTCATGGCCTCAGAATCATCTGAGGGCTTTCCACAACTCTCAAGTTAGGAGACACACACTCTTGGTTTCAATCACTCTCTCTGAGGATCTTTTAATTTCTCTGACAAGGATATCAACCCTTGAACACTTGAATAACCTTCTTAGCTAGCCTTGTATAGCTCTTGATTGGTAATCATACCTCTTGATCTCCTTCATACATGTCAATGAAGTGCAAATGATAATGCTAATGTGAATGAAATGAAACATAAGCTAGGTAAAGAGAAGTTGGTCAAATTTTAGGGTGCAACAGCCGGGATTCCCCTTTTTTCCTGGAGTTTTCTTTTTGTTATCTAGCGAGTCTCTTTTAAGCAAAGTATTTTTTAACTACGTAAGTGTTCACAGGGGACATAAAGTCTTCGCCATCCATAGTTGATAGTAATAAGGCTCCACCAGAGAAAAACTTTCTTACCACATATGGACCTTCGTAGTTTGGAGTCCATTTGCCCCTGTGATCTGTCTTAGGAGGAAGGATCCTTTTCAAAACCAAGTCACCTATCTGGAAGCACCGAGGACGCACATTCTGATCAAAGGCTTTCTTCATCCTGTTTTGGTACAAACGGCCTTGCGCAATGGCTGCCAATCTCTTCTTGTCAATTAGATTCAATTGATTCAACCTGGATTGCACCCATTCAGCTTCATCAAGCTTCACATCAACCAACACCCTCAAAGAAGGAATCTCAATTTCCAATGGCAGGACTGCTTCCATACTATACACTAGTGAGAAAGAAGTTGCCCCTGTTGATGTACATACCGAAGTACGATAAGCGTGTAAAGCAAAGGGAAACATATCATGCCAATCCTTGTAGGTTACCATCATCTTCTACATAATTTTCTTGATATTCTTGTTCGCTGCCTCAACAATACCATTCATATTCAAATGATACGAAGAGTTGTGGCGTTCAATCTTGAAACTCTGTCACAGTTCCTTCATCATCTTGTTGTTTAAATTTGAATCAATAATTATTTTCTCTAGGATTTCATAACGACAAATGATGTCCTTCTTTATGAAACAGGCAACTACCTGCTTTGGGACATTAGCAAATGAGGTCGCTTCTACCCATTTTGTGAAATAATTTATGGAAACCAGAATAAAATGATGCCCATTGGAAGCAGTCAGCTCATTCTTTCCAATCATATCAATGCCCCACATGTAACAACCCAATTTTTTTTAATAATTAATTATTTGTATTAGTTGATTGATTTATGTGATTTATTTGATTTAAATGAATTACTTGATTTATTTAATTTATATGAGTTAATTTATTTAATTTATTTAATCTAAATATGTGATTTATGAAATTAATTAAATTAATTGATTTATTCATTTGGTAGAATAGTGTATAATTGCTAGATTGATTGGTTGGGCCTAATTAGAGGTGTGTGAATAGAAAGTGAGAGGAGTTGTGTAAAGCCCAATAGAAAGGATTAAAAGAGTTAGGGTTTTAGAGAAATGTGGGAAAAAGAGAAGGAAAAGGAAAAATAGAATAGAGAATAGAAGAGAAGAAGAGAAAGAAAAGAGAAAGAAAGAGGAAGAAGAGGAAAACTTGGAGAATCATCAAAGAACAACATCTAGGAATCGATTAATCGGGTAAGGGTGTGAAATATTGTTATCTTACTAATGTATATCGTTATGTATGTGTGTGTGTTTGGATTGTTGGATGTTTTCCCCATTTTTCCATTTATAGGGCAGAAATGGAATTAATCGATAGAAATCGATGTTTGAACGGTTAGAAGTTGGATTAAATGGCGTAGTTTAGTCGAGGATTGTTGGACTAAGTCTACTAGAACTTGTAGGTTTTGAATCGGGCGATTTTATGAGTTTCTGATGATTTTGGAAATTGAGGGTTTTGAACAACACAGACGCTCGTTAGCACCTTCGCTAGGCGAGCAGGGTGGCGAGTTATTCGCCAGGCGAGCCAACAGCGAGGTAGTAGCGAACAGTCCTAGACTTGGGCATAACTAAATGATCCAATCTCGCTGGTAGCGAGTGAGGTAGCGAAGGGTTTGCTAGGACCTCGCTAAGCGAGCAGGTAGCGAGCACTTCCAGTAGCTCCCAGACTCCCTTCGCGAGCTTGTTTGCTAGGCGAACCCGTAGCGAGTGTTCGCCAAGGACTCGTTAGGTGAGTGGTGTAGCGAACGTGACATCATTCTTATTTCTTGTTGCGTTTCCATCCAACATTGATTCTTCGGCTCGAGTATGATCAGTCTTTCTGATTTGCATAGTTGTATGCTGTGATATGATATGCTGTGGGTAGCCGCATGGCGTGAATCCTAGATTGTGGAATTGATTGTGAAATGTGGCCTTTTGGCAAATATATGCATTGTTTAAATTGATTAAAAGTGTAAGATGATTGTGATGGAGTTCGTTGCCGTTTGGCGTGATAATGTGAATGCATATCGATTGTATGCGATTGTATGTGAAGAACTCATGAATATGTATTTGCGATTGAATCTATTTGATTCTTGTTCATTACTTGATGAATGTAATGATGATGTTGAAAGTATGAATACTTTGGTGATTATGAAATGTGTTGTGTGTGCAATCATAATATAATTCTTGCGTGATGAATTATTTGAGTATGCATGGGATTAAGATGCGAGAACGGTCTTAAGTGCATATGATTGTTGATTACATACGCATCATTTGTGTCAAGAGGCAATGTTTTCTAGTTTCGTGGAGGCTAGTGACTTGTCCCAAACCTAGAGCGGGGTTTGAAAGCTTAGAGAATGAGCTTTTGTTGTTATCGGTCTAGGGAACGGACCCTGTTTAAGTGTAAAAACCGAAAAATGATAACAAGTGTTGGTACCACATGGCATGAGTTGCATTGAGCTGCATTGAGTTACATGGCATAGGTATAATTGTTGTATTGAAAGTATGCATGTGTGTATAAATTGTTGAACTGAGATTGTGAATCGATGAATAAACATAATTGTAATTGTTTATGTGGAATGAGTGAATTGTGGATGTATGCATGATGAATGTGCTTGGTGATTATCCATATATTTTGTATATACATTGTGACGTATATGAATGACTTGTGGTGAGAATGTTGATTATGTGTATTCTAAGATTGTAGATATATATAATTATATGCATTGATTATTATGATAACATTTCTCATCCTTCTGCTATTTTATGATGCTCTATGAGGCATTGCAGAGTAGGTATGCTGGAGGTCTTTTGTGAAGCATGTCTTCGTTCTTTTGTCGGTCGAGTCTGATATGTAGCACCGGGTAGCTAGGATATATGATTCTTTTGTGATACGTTGTATATGTATCTTGTTATGGAATGTTTATGAAAACATGAATCATGTTGTGAATCAACTGGATGATATATATATATATATATATATATATATATATATATATATATATATATATATATATATATATATATATATATATATATATATATATATATATATATATATATATATATATATATATATATATATATATATATATATATATATATATATATATATATATATATATATATATATATATATATATATATATATATATATATATATATATATATATATATATATATATATATATATATATATATATATATATATATATATATATATATATATATATATATATATATATATATATATATATATATATATATATATATATATATATCTGTGTGTGTGTATATGTTTGATGTTAACCAATAATTAGATGTTTTCGCTTTTATTCTAAATATTGAGATGTGGGTATGAGGACTAAGTCCCTCCGTTGAAAGTTACCCCAATGTTGCATCTTTATTCAGCAGGTGATGTATGTTTTAAATTCAAGTATGATGTGGTGCACCTCTTTTATACCGTGTTTTAATTATACTCTGGTGGATTTTTAATATGTGCCTAAATGATTTATTTGATTAATTGGGGGTATAGAAAGGGGGTGTTACACCACATTGCGAAGGGCCAAGAAGATGTCAACATGTTCAGAGGGGTCCGTGGCACATGAACCTTATCAGCATAAATCTGGCATTTATGGCTTTTTCTGGCATATTTGAAACATTCAGATTCCATAGTCATCCAATAATACCCAGCCCTCAACCATTTTTTGGCCATTACATGTCCACCGGCACGAGTACCAAATGAACCCTCGTAAACCTCTTCCATTAACAAGTTTGCTTCGTGTTCATCAATACAATGCAATAAGACCATGTCAAAGTTTCTCATGTATAACACATCATCCTTAATCAGATAGAAATTGCCTGCAAGCCTCCTCAGTGTCTTATTATCCTTGCTAGATGCCCCAGATGGGTACTCCTGATTCTTGAAAAAACACTTGATATCATGACACCATGGCTTGCCATCTGATGCCTCTTCAACTACAAACACAAAGGCAGGTCTGTCAAGACGCATAATGGTAATTGTTGGAGCTTCATTCCAAAAATTCACTTTATACATTGATGCTAACATAGCCAACGTGTCCGCCATCTGATTCTCAGCCCTAGGCACATGATGGAACTCAATTCTGTCTAAGACGGGTAGCAGTCTTCTGGCATAATTCTTGTACGGCACCAAGTTTTCCTGACGTGTTTCTCATTCTCCTTTAATCTGATTAATGATCAGTGCTGAATCTCTATATACATCAAGATTCTTGATAATCAGATCAATGGCCTCTTCTAAACCCATAATGCACGCTTATATTCTGCTTGATTATTGGTGCAAGAGAACGCCAATCGGGTAGTGAACGGTATATGAGAAATGTGAGGAGTAGTAATGATTTCCCTGATTTCGTTGCTATATGAGTTGACAGCACAACCAAAAACCAAACTCCACTGAGACCCAATCTCAGGACCCTCGTCAGGCAAAGGCTCATCATAGTATTTCATCTTAAAAAACCTGATGTCTTCATCCAGAAATTCAAACTTCATCGGTTGATAGTCTTCAATTGGTTGTTCAGCAAGATATTCTGATAGAACACTCCCCTTAATGGCTTTTTGGGAAATATATTGGATATCATATTATTTCAAAACCATTTGCCAACGGGAAATCCTTCCGGAGAGTGCTTTCTTCTCAAACACATACTTAATCGGATCCATCTTCGATATCAATAGGGTTGTGTGGTTTAACATGTATTGTCTCAAACGCTTAGTTGCCCAAGCAAGTACACAAAATGTTTTCTCAAATATTGAGTACCTCGACTTGCAATCACTAAGCTTCTTACTCAGTAGTAGATAGCATGTTATTTTTTACTTGTCGCGTCGTGTTGACCGAGCACACACCTCATTGAATTCTCAAGAACTGAAAGATACATGACCAAAGGTCTCCCTGCTACTTGAGTCATGAGTATCGAGGATTCCTGTAAATACTCTTTTATTTTCTCAAAAGCTTTATGGCAATTTTCATTCCACCTGTCTGCTTGATCTTTTCTTAACAATTTGAATATAGGCTCACAAGTGGCTGTAAGATGAGAAATGAACCTTGCAATGTAGTTCAATCTCCCTAAGAAACCATGAACCTCTTTTTCCGTCCTTGGCTCAAGCATTTCTTGTATAACTTTGATTTTGGCAGGATTTACCTCAATACCCCTTTCACTAACAATGAAACTCAACAGCTTTCCAGATGTCACCTCGAAGGTGCACTTATTAGGATTCAACCTCAGCTTGAATTTCCTTAACCTTTCAAACAACTTCAGAAGATTTACCAGATGTCCTTCCCCCGTTTGTGACTTCGCAATCATGTCATCAATACAGACTTCAATCTCTTTGTGAATCACATCATGAAAGAGAGTCACCATCACCCGCTGATAGGTTGCCCCAACATTTTTCAATCCAAAGAGCATTACCTTGTAGCAAAAAGTCCCTCACAGTGTTATGAAAGTAGTTTTGTCCATGTCCTCTGGGGACATTTTTATTTGGTTATACCCAGTGAAGCCATCCATGAAGGAAAACACATAATATTGAGCAGTGTTATCAACCAACACGTCAATGTAGGGGAGCGGGAATTCATCTTTAGGGCTTGCTCTGTTTAGATCCCTATAATCAACACACATCCTGACATTTCCATCCTTTTTAGGTACAGGAACAATGTTAGCAACCCACAGAGGATAGCTTATGACAACAAGAAAACCAACGTCCAACTACTTCTGAATCTCTTCTTTAATCTTGACTGCCATGCCAGACCTCGTTCTTCTCAACTTATGCTTTACTGCCATGCCAAACGAAGATATCCATATACTATCGGAGCATTTTAACCAATCTTCTCTTGATACTATCTTCCAAAGAAGCCCCAATTCTGACCTCTTTCTTATCATCCTCGGTACCCAAATTGACAACTTCAATGTCCTCCTGATGAGGCAAAATGACTCTTTCCTCCTACTTCAGAAGTCTGGCTAACTCCTCAAGCAGTTCACAATCTTCACCAGTCTCTTCTTTAGCTTGATAAATAGGATTATCAAAGTCATACTGAGCCATAGCCGAATCAGAATCGGTGGAATATGAGATAAGAGACATGCATGATTGATGTTTTATGTTTATTATGAAATTCAACAAACAACACAAACACATTTCCGTTTTTCTATTGATAAATGTAAAAACAAAAAGGAAAAACAGGGATCAAAATATTTGAATGCAAAAAAATGTCCTTTATTTATGATGATGTTGAAAATAAACAAAGAAGCCCTACAAATGGGTCACTACGTCTTGGGAAGAACGTAGGACTGGACATAATAAAAAACAATGAGAATTACTCTTAATGGGTGATCTGAATGATTTCTTCAACAGTCCAATTACAAAGCTTTTAGCCAGGAACACAAGGACGAATCCAGGCGTCCATGTTGCAATCATTGTCCCCTTCATCATCCCCAATAGCATGAATTTTGTCAAAAATAACTCCGCCCCTGGTGAATCTAACAGGTCCTCTGTACTTCGGAGGGTCTTGTGATGAATTGGAGGGCTTGTACCCCAGACCAAACTTGTCTTGCTTGACAGGAACATCTAAAATCTGGCCCTACCTCTGAGAGTTACCGAATTCAACAATTGCATATGCTTCCTTGAACGAAGATATTGAAACCTTTGGACCTTTAACCTCAACAAGAGGCTTCTCTTGAATTTGCACAACTTCAAAGAATTGACATAGAGTTTCATGAATTTCCCCATTCACTTCCACATACTTGAATGTTGATAGATGACTGACCATTATATCCTCCTCCCACAAACAATGACTACCTTCCCTTCCATCATATACTTCAACTTTTGATGTAGAGTCGATGTTACTGCCCATGCAGCATGTATCTAAGGTCGGCCTAGAAGACATCTATAAGCAGGTTGAATGTCCATTATATAAAACGTTGCATCAAAAGTTGCAGGGCCCACCTGAATTGGCATTATTATCTCCCCAAACACCGATCTTTTGGAACCATCAAATGCTCGCACCACAAGATCACTTGGTGTACAAATTAAACCTTGAGTATCCAACATCATTAATGCTTTTTTCGGCAACACGTTGAGTTAAGATCCTGTATCAACCAGAACATGTGACAATAAAGATCATCTACACTCCATGGAAATATGCAAAGCATGGTTGTGATTCCTCTTGGCAGAATTCAAGTCTAAATTAGTGAAGCCCAAACCATTTCCAGCATTAACGTGTGTCATTATTCCTTCCAACGGATTGACTGAAATCTCTAGAGGTACATAGGCATAATTCAAAATCCTCAACAAATCATTGGGTTGCATTCAGAACACAAGAACAAAGGTAAAATGGAGATTTTCGAAGGATACTGATTCAGATGGTCCACCATTTTATAGTCACTCTTGTGGATTAATCTCATGAACACTTCAGCATTTTTAGAAAAATAACTATCACCAGCCTGCTGTTGTACAACACCTACTGCCTTCCCTTTACCTATATCCGACTTGTCAACGTTAGCCTCTGGAAGAGAAAAGACTATTCCACTACGGGTAATCCCCTAGCACCAACTATATTATCAACAGTAGAACCCACATAAGAAAAACCAATCAATTCTTATTTTCTTCAGTTGCAGAACGCCTCGGCCCCATAATTCCATGGGATGGCCTTGGTACTTTCATATGGAACTGGTCCTAGTGTAGTGATGATTACAAGTGTTGGCCTTGCTGGCGCTGAAATATTAATAGTCCTGTAAGGGATCAAAATCGTGGCGATATCATTTCTATCATCACTAGCCTTGTCATCAATATCTTCCACATTTTCTGCACCAACTCCATCAAACTGCAAATATCTGTCATCAATCATTTTCTGAATACCACTTTTCAAAAGACTACAACCCTCGGGTCTCAATTCACATTCTTGACAATCAACAGAACAACTTGGGAACACACCCCCTTTCAACAATCTGTCTTTAACAAAACTCAAAGGAGTCTTCAATTCATCAACATCAATCACTAGATTTAACCTCTCCTCATTAATAATAGCATTTGTTCTGGATACTCCATGGTTTGGCATGGGATTCTGATTAAGATTGGGACCCTCATTGGTAAAATTGATAGCTTTGGAATCAAGCAGATCTTGGACTTTATGCTTAAAAGCTTTACACTTATCAATGTTATGACCAGGAGCACTAGAATAGAATTCACATATAGCATTCACATCATATCCTTGAGGAGGAACTTTGGTAAGAGGCGCCAGAGTCTCTTCTGAATCAACTGTAGCTGAAGCAAATGCTACAATAACTGGGAGTATGGCATAGATGAGGTTTCAAATTGTCTATTTGTCACTCTCGTCCTATCAGGGCAATGGCGGGGAGCATTAACTTGTTGCTGGGGTGCAGCCAGGATGGCTACAGTAGCAACTTGCTGATTGTAGTGTGGCTGCGCTCTGCCTTTACCTCGATAAGAGGAGATAAAATTAGAATCCCCCTCCTTCTTCTTTGGGTTTGCTGTGTACAACTTTTTAACTCCTCTAGACGAGGACTCACTTCCACTCTGAATCTTTCCAGTCTTGATACCGCTCTCAACTCTTTCCCCGACCATCATTAAATCTGAAAAAACCCGCTGACATGCATCCGACCAACTTTTCATAATACGTCCTAAACAACGTAGCCATGAACATATCTATAAGTTCTCTCTCCATCATTGGAGGTTGAACCCTTGCAGCCAACTCACGCCATCTCTGGGCATACTCTTTAAGACTTTCATTACTCCTTTGAGACAAATTCTGCAACTGCACCCTGTTTGGCGCCATGTTACTATTGTATTGGTAATAACAGACGAAGGCTTCCGCAAGATCTTTCCAGCTTTTAACATAAGTTCTCTCCATCCCCATGTACCACTCCAACGAGGGTCCTGCCAAACTATCCTGAAAGAAGTGCATTAGGAGTTTCTCGTCATCAGAATACGCTGACATTTTCTTATAGTACGCCCGGATATGAGTTTTAGGACAGGTAGTCCCTTTATATTTGTCGAAGTCTGGAACTTTAAACTTTGGAGAGATTCTTACCCTTGGGACCAACCCAAGGTTTGTCATGTCAAGGCCCATAGAGTTTTGATTCTCATAAGCCCCCATCTTCTCTTCAATCAACTTGAACCTTTTATCGACTTCTAACGAAAGATCGACGTCCATATCACGCATAGAGAAGACACCATCTTGATGATCTTCTTCCTATTGAGGACCATTATTACCATGCAACACACATACACCTCCTCCACCAGCACCATTTCCATGAACACCACCACCAACACCTCCGCTTAGAGGTACAACAACAGTAGGCCCATTATCACCTTGGGGACCAGCATTACTCCCAGGAGGAGGGACCAATCCAATTCCACCATGTAGAACACCAACTTCATCAACTTGTGCAATTAGAGGTTGGACTAGAGTTCTCAGTTGTTCCTGTCCTTGAGCTACATTTTACATCTGCTCCATAAATTGCATCATACAAGTCCTGACTTCCTGAAGTTCTACTTGTACTTGATCCATGACTCTGTTGATTTCCTCGAGTTGAATACCTGTGAAAACTGAATTCAGAAATCCTGCTAATGAGAGGAAGCCAAGCAGAGATAAGAATAAAACTAGAACACCTGTTATGCAAATGAGTATGTAAATGAAAAATGCAAACATGTTTATATATTTACAGGGAAATCTCCCCCTTGATTCCAGTTTCACAATAAACTAACAGTAGAGATGGACAGAAAATCAAAAGCTCTACTCATAAATAAAATGAGGAAAATAAGTCAGTACATACTGGAGCTAGCGGGACTATACCTGAGTGAATCGCACACTTAAAGATACAACAAAGTTTCCATCAAACTTTATTTAGTCCCAAGGGACAGGGAAAATATCGATAAAACCCAAGGGAAAGAAAAACGGGAAAGGGGGTCGGTTATGCGAAAGGAAGGTACTAGCACCTTAAGCATCCATCGTACCCGACGAGAACTATTTCACATGCTTCTAGGCTTGGATGGGTTATCTATCTAAAGGCTTCTAGCTAAAAAAAAAGGAAAGAAAAGAAAGGAAAGAAAGTGCTCGAGGAGGATTGGGGCCCTCGTGCCTACGTACCCTCATAGTGCAATGAGGAAGTCAGAGCTCCGTAGTTCAAGGAACCAAGAAAAATAAAAGGATCTGGACAGACCAAAGAGACAAAAGAATGGAAGAAGACGAAGGAAGGTGGCTCGCCAAGATTTCGCAATCTTGTGCCTACGTACCCTCATAGTGCAATGAGGAAATCAGAACCTACGTAGTTCGGGGAACTACTGCTGGAAAAAAAGGAAAAACAACATCAAAGCCAAAAAAAATAGAGAAAGCAAGACAAGAACTCTGCGGGGACATGCAGACGAAAAGAGATAACTCCACAGGGGAGAAAACAAGAGAAAGGCGACGGAGCCGGGAAAAAAAGGATTAAAGGACTAGAATCAAAATAAAGGTAAGATCCACAGGGGACTCGGCATATTAACTGGCAGGCAGTGATTAACCAAAGAAAAATAAGAGTAAAACTTGTGGGGAAAGCAAAAAGGGTAGGTGTCAACAGGTGGACTGCGACGAAACAAAAGAAAGAGAGTACTGAACCAAAGAAAGGTGTTAGACTCGGAGGGGAAATCGGTATATTAACTGATAAACAGTGGTTAACCGAAAGAATGAAGGAGCTAGTTTTAACCGATGAACGATGATCAACCAAGAGACGGGTGTGAAACCAAGCAAAGGTTATGACCTAAAGGACGACACATTGACTGAGCAAACAGTACATGACCAAAGGAAAGGGTATTTGAACCGAATAAAGGTTATTAACCCAAAGCAGATAGTATTTGAACCAAAGAAAGGTTGCTAACTGCTGAGGGTTCAGTATTTAACAGACGGCCTGTGATTAACCGAAAAGAATGAGTGATTAACTAGAAGAAGGTGATTAACTCAAAAGAAACTCAGTATCTTAATAGACGGATTGTGGTTAACTGAGGAAGAGGAATATTGGTTCAAATAGGCTGACTGTGATTGACCAAAAGTCGGGTGATTAACCAAGAGAAGGTGATTAACCCAAAGAAAAAGCTGGCTTTAACAAGCAGACCGTGATCAACCAAAGATTAGGTGATTAGCCGGGAGAAGGCGATTAACCCAAAGAAAAATCTAGTTTTAACGGGCGGACCGTGATCAACCAAAGACAGTGTGATTAGCCGGGAGAAGGCGATTAACCCAAAGAAATACTCAGTGTTAATAGACAGATTGTGATTCACTGAAGAAAAGAGGATGTTGGTGTTTAGATGTTAAACAATGATGACCCAAACAAGAAGGAGAACGAACCAAGAGAAGGTTGCAAACTCTGGTGGGGAATAGGTTAGAACAGGAAGACTGTGTAAACCAAAGAAGAAAGATTGACTTAGCTGGTGACTTCACTGGGGAAGAAGGGAATCAGGTTTAAACTGAAAGGAATTTAATCAACCAAAGAAAAGAGTGATTACAAATCTCGGGGGAAACCAAGAATGGTGATTGGCCGAGAGAGAAGAGAGTGTTGAGTTGAAAGGAAGAAGCCACTTCCAAAGGGGAGGTAAGAATGTAAGTGATCAAGGATCGACTCGATTGGAGAAAGAGGGATACCACAGTAAGGAGATAGAGGTGACTATTCCAGGCACAGGGTCATTCGTCCCCTAACCAAAATAGTCAGAATGAGTGTAGGAATTCTCCATTCTCATTCCTTCTCTAACACCAAAGTGCGATGCAAGAATGGACGGCGTAACGGCGCAACCTTTGTGCAGTGCTCCCACGCATTGCGAATCTTCAATTCTACCGGGGGAAGAGGGAAGGGAAAAGATCTTAAAGATCCAAAGGAGAATAAAGAGAGAAGGATCGACTAATTGAAACGAAGTTTCGATTTATCAATCAAAAGGGGGATGATGCCAACAATTTTTCAAAGGGGATGAAAAATCATTAAAGCAAAAGGGCGATTTATTGATTATACAAGATTGAGTTCATTCCAAAGAGGAACAAACTCAATGCAAACATGAATAAAAGTGAAAAACAATACCAAAACAATTAGCATGCATCACAAACCATGTAGCAAGTGACCAAAGAAATATGCAAGAATGATCGTGATCAACGTGTCGAAAACGCCCATAATCGAGAATTGACAAATGATATATTGAACTATTGCATAGATGCTTCAAAGAATAGGTGAGTGGCTCATAAAACAACCACAAATATCAAGCATATCAAGCCATGAAAGTTATATGGGAAAAGAATAGCAAACAGGCTTGAAAACGGGCAAAAATGACATTCTGCCACTGAAGTAACCGGTTACTTGAAGTGGGTAACCGGTTATTTGATCAAAAATGGAGGAAATATGCTAAAATTGTGCAGAGTAACCGGTTACCCACCTAGAGTAATCGGTTACCACTGTAGCAGTGGCAAAAACAGCTTTTTTGAAAATCAGTTTTTTTTGCACCAAAAACTTTCCCCAATCTTCCACATGTTATGCTTGACATTTGTGCATGAAAAATGAAATTCAAAAGCACTTAAACATCAATTAATCATCAATGAAAAGTAATAAACATGGAGAGTAAAGATCAAGAGATCACATGATTAAGCAAAATCGAAAAAACGATCAAACTACATGGTAAACGCGCGAAATAGATCGAAGCGGTAAATCAATTGAACGATAACCAACCTACAAGGCTGAGATTTTCCTTGGATGTTGTTTCTATTGATATATGATGAGAATTAAGCAAAGAAACCCAGAAAATTCCAAGCTTGAGATCCAACCGTAGAGAAACCGTTGAAAACGCGATGAATGCTCTGAATATCAATTTGCACCGAATAAGCTTGAAGTAATCACTTGAGATGAATCCAAAGCCAATAAAACTCCAGAAAGTAGGGTAGAATCACAAGATAATGGTGGCTAAGCTCAAGAGAAAGCACTTCCAATGAAGAAGTTGCTACTCTTTAATGGAGGATTTGAGCTTTGTGAGGTTTTTGGGAAGATGACGGAGATGATTGTGCAAATGTTGTAGAAAATTCAGAGAGAATGTGAGAGAATTGAGAGTGAAATGATTCCACAAATGATTCAAACTTGAGAAAATGATGGAACCCCAAAGAGATGATAATGATTGAACTTTGAGAAATGATGGGACCCCCAAAATGATTCAACCTTGAGAAAATGATCGAACCCCCCATAAACAAATGGTGGTGATTTGCTTATATGAAGTTTTGCTTCGGAGTTGCTAGGTTTGGAGTGAGCTTTGGATGTAGCCTCGGAACTAGCCTTGGAGTTAGTTAGACTCAACTCACTGAGTTGGAGGTTAACTCAGTTAGTTAGATAGTTGACTCGGTAACCATCCCAATGCAAGTTGACAATCCAATGGTTCACATGCTTGGAAACAAAGGTTTATGGTGGTCTTGATTGGAAATGATGTATTGGAGAAAATACCTTGAAGTATCTTGAATGTTCTCAAAGCATCTAGAATTATCTTGAATGTTCCACACAATATTAGAACCTTGTGAACCCCAAAATGTAGATAGTGCAAGAGATGTCCCAAAAATGCAGCAGAATCTGCATTTTTGCACTGGGTAACCGGTTACTCAATATAGGTTAATCGGTTACTTCAGGCAAATTTTGCATGTTTTGCTTGAAAAATGGTGTTGTGGCCGCAGTTCCGATTTTTGACCTTTTGATCTGATGGATAGGCATAGAAACCTTCATTTTGTGCTTGTTTTGATAATGTGATATCTTTGAGAGGATGTGATTAATAGGGCTTGCAAAACCTGAAAATTCCTGCAATAAAAACCACGGAGAAAAAATGCTAATGCGTATGTCAGCGATGCGAATGCACATGCTTATGCAAAAGGAAAAAGGAGGTCAAATTTCGGGTTACGACACATAAAACTCAGAGATAAGAAAGATAACCGAATACAAAATCCAGTGATCTCAACCAACAAGTATGGTGATGATCAGATACAAAAAGGAAAGAGCTACTGAGACATATCATCAACTGAAGATAGTCCTCCCTATCCATTGTGCTCCTTGCACCAAGTATGGGCTTCTTTGAGCAGCTTCTTCGTGTCAGGATGCTCTGGTATTACAATCAATTTCTGGATAAGGACGTCTCTTCTGTATATGACATCTCCCAGACACTGACAATACTCTTCCCAAGCATGATCACCAAAGACATCTTCCAGTCTAGGATCTTCAAGTCTAGCCTTCTTTAACTCCTTCCGAATCTTGAGCTCTTCAAAAGCTGATAAGGTTTCTTGGAGTTTCTACTCTCTTCTGTATCTACGAGATGACTCTACCATAACCTCTATCTCCTTGACCTTAAGCTGTGAGTTCAACTTATCAATATGATTATGAAGCTTGTTTTCTCTCTTCTTGTTGGTTGTTACTATAGCATTCCACTAGCCGTTGAATTTGGACATTTCCAGATAAGCTTTATCCAAATCCTTCTTCCTATGCTACAGGAGGCTGTTAGTGCTCTTCAAATCTTAGCCAATTCTCTCCCTCATCTTGATCTCCTCTGACAACTTTTTCTCCTTCTTGATCAATGTCTCTGTCTTTACCTTGGCCAAATAGATAGCTTCACTCCGATCATGCTTTAGTTGACTAATTTCCTTCTTTAACTCCTCATTCTCTTTGCGTAGTTCTTCCTTCTCTGCCCATAGCTTGTTATACTTTAGGATATCAATCGCCGTGAGCTGCTCGATTACTAATGGATACGAAGGTTCTTCAACAGAGAATGGCAACATTACTTCTTCAATCGTTTTCTGGATCCATTCCACATAAGGATCATAAGCTTGACAATCACCTTTATCCAAGGAAAGCTTTCCCTTCTTATGGACTTTACCCCATACATCCACTACTCTTCTCAGCACATCCGGGTCAGCTACTCCGGTGAAGTAAAAAGGGTCTTGAACATCTTCGCCCTTTGGTGGCTCTCTCAAAGCATATCTGAACTGTCTGATAGCGAGAGAAGGGTTATAATTAATTCCCCCCTTCCTCCCCATCAAAGGCACATTAGAGAAGCTTCCACAACTGAAAATGATCTCTTTGCCAAGTAGATCTTGGTTGAACCAGATAATATATTTTGCAGTTAAACCCATCAGTCTTTTTGACCATTCAGAGGAATTCCTTGAATCAAAGAAGGCTCAGGAACGATGAAGATGATCCACAAACCACTTGTGGAAAAGCGGTGCACAACAAGAAACCATATTTCCTCTTCTCTCTTCATTCTTGTAATGCGCAAAATGGTATAGATCTCCTAAGATCATTGTCACATGATTTTTTGATATGAAGAGACGAATAACGCTCATATCTACAAAGTCCCTGTGAGCATACAAGTCAACATTTAACTGTTAGAACGCGATTTAAACAATTGCTCAATAAAATAAACCAACCAACAAAACAGAGTTTTCTACCCAGAACTACGAAGCTTTGAGTTCCTCATTGTACCCGAGGATATGTAGGAGCGAGACCCACAATATCGTCAAGCACTCTAATAAAAAAAATTTTGCGACCCCTTTTCTTTTAAATGTATGTTCACTCGAAGAAAATAGCTAATGATAACTAACATTCAATCGCAAATTTAACCAAAAGGTTCTCGTTGAGTACAACAAACGTGAGGGGTGCTAATACATTCCCCTTGCGTAATCGACTCCCGAACCCAAATTTGGGTGCAATGACCATTTTTTTTTAAAGGTTTTATCGATATTTTCCTTTTCCTTCATTGGAATAAATAAAGTTTGGTGACAACTCTATTCGATATCATTTTTTCTACGACTTCGCGAAGGATCATATTTTTTGAGATGCGACACACGTATTTTTCGTTTACATCATATATCATGCAAAGCTTTGGGTCGACGTTACGAGGTGGATTATCAATGTGCCAAAATGACTGATATCATCACGAGCTTATATTATGACGTAACAATGCATTCGCTCAAGCACGAGACTTGTAAGTGCGAAGTGGTTTAAAGAGCAATCATGGTAGTCCACACTTCCTCAAGGACGAGGACTATAAATACAAAGTGGTTTAAGGCGAAGTAATGAATTTCCATTCTCTCTTAAGCATGAGGCCTATACAGATGAAGTAGTTTAAGGAAGAGTCATGAGGATCCATAATCCCTCAAGCACGAGGCTTGTAAGAGTGCGGTGGTTTAAGGTAAAGTCAACCTATAAATATGGAGTAACCCCTATTGTTGAATGTAAGAGTGAATGCAGTTGCATATTTGAATAAAAACTTCAGTTTGAAGTGCAAAGAGAAACTCCGTAGAAATATTCATCCCCCCCCCCCCTTTTTCTAAAGCTCTAATTCCATTTCTTGCTAATTTCATCTTTTGTTTCTTCGTTGAATTATCAATTGTTCAGCTAAATTCTCCATAGATTTTGGTGAATTTCCAACGTTAAGGAGAGACTACACATGTGGATAGAGGAAACCAAAATTGTTAGAAAAGAGGAAGATCAAGTAAAATATAGCGCACAACGTACTCTCAACAATGCGAAGAATCCTCTACTTATAAATATAGTCGTGCAAAGCAAAATCACGTAGGCGACTATGTTTCAGTAAATAAATATTCTTCGTCAATAAATACTACACATGTACATTTTTTATAATATACATGATCAATCACATACATTTTTTTACACGTAATAATCTCGTTATCGTTCTGTTTTACTTTTGTATTTTTTTTAACTCAATAACTCAAAAAATAGTTAATTCTGTACTAGACAATCTTTAAATGAATTAAAAACTCATAAATAAAAGAGACAGTTATTTGATAATCGTAATTTCTTAAAGTAAAACTCAATTTGAGATGAGAGCTCACAACAATTTCAGTTTAAGTTATTAATAATTTTTCAAATAGATAATTGAAGGCTTGAATTTAAGAGTGTACAATAAAATCTTTTCTAAAGTTCTTTTAAAAGAAAAATATAAAATAATGCAAATGCATCTATTTTATTTTTTGACCGGATGTAAATACATTTCTTGGTCTAAGAATTTTGTGATTTCTAGACTTCTAGTCTTCTTTACACCTTCCAAAAGATTAAAAAAAAAAGTAAAAAGGGAAAATAAATTCTTTTATGCAATTCAGAATCTTATTTGGTTTATGTTTCTTATCTACTGTTTGTACTTTGAATAGCTTTAGTTAGTGAATTTAGAATCTCTCTTTTTTCTTTATCAAATTCTTAACCAAACTAACATGGAGGAGGAATAAATGTAACTAATTAATCACACAATTTTTCTAATGCAAAGTGGGAAATTGTTTGGATTCGCTTTAATTAGCATGTTGAAGGTGGAAGCAACATAATTATATTATGGTCAAATTAAAGAACCTTATGTCATCATGGTTATACCTATGAGAGCAAGTCATCTTATTATAGAATGCTGGTGGGGTACGTCAAATGACGGAGCTAGTATAAATGAATCTTCCAAATGGATTATGGGTTCAATAAACTTTTATTTTTTTTAATAGAATTTTATTGGTACGAAAATGTAAAAAGATTCTATACTATACTATTAAATTTATATTAATAAAATAATTTATAAATGGTTGTTATATACTCATTGTGTAAAAAAAATTATAACGCATAGTAATTATTCTCTAAAAAATAGGTAAATTTTCAAAGTCATATGTATTTAAAAAACCACGTGTTTTCTTATTTTTATTTTTATAAAAGTCAAATTCATTTATTTATCCTCATTCTTACATTTTTATTGGTGTTATTTTTAAACCTTTTATTTTTTCTCCTGAGATTGCTACTTGGGCTAATTGATGGGTCCAACTATTATCCTTCTTATTGATGTTGGTTAGCGACCATTTTGGCTTTTATCTTTCTCTCTAGTGTCATTTTTTCTTTTATCTATATTAACTTCCATTTTATCTATATTAACTTCCATGATTTTGTTATTTATGTAAATCAAAACCTCTTTAGCTTCTCTTTGTTGGCAGATCTCCAATGAATTTAGGATAACTTAAGCTTCACCATTTGTAGGTTTCTTATAACTCAGTTGGCATATATCAATTAACACAAGATAATTTCAGAAAATATAAAAAGGGTTCTAGATGTTAAGCCTAAGGCGTTTTTAGAAAATCTAATGTAGCTCTAACATCTGCATCCATAATATTTTGTCTAACATTTATAGACTTCATCCTTTCGTCTATTTCTTTCTACACGTCAGTCATGACTTGTTGAGTAGTAGCAACATAAGCAAGGTTCTTCTTCAAAAGTTCTTGCCTTGAGCATGAGGATGCAACAGACTCTGAAGTGACATCTTTCAAATTCTGAATAACCGATGCAACTGAAGTCTGAAAAGAATCACATTTAGCAGAATATGCTATTGGGTCAGATGCATAGGATCTGTCATTAACCAGATTATGTACTTTACCTAAAAAGATATTTTTTATTACATCCAAGTTGGTTTGGGTAGTTAATGAGATGGATGAAAAGTTTGTATGAGAGGGTCCAGGTCCAAAGGATCGGTTTGTACGGTTAGATAAGTTTAGGGAAATTTCAGGTTGAAGATGGTCAAAGGAATATGTTCAAACTCAACTCTAGGTTCAGAAGCAAATTGAACCAGAGATAGATCTTGAATAATATATTCAGTTTCACTCGGAAGTTCAGATACAACGTGGACTTGAAATTAACTTTTAACAAGGCTAGTTTCTCTATGAAGGGATGCAGGGGATGAAGGTTGAGGTGAGGGTAGAGGTGACGATTGAGGTGTTCTTGGAGAAGAGGTAATTTCTAGTTGGACAAAAGTTATGATAACGTGAAAACGTATCATGTTTTTAGACCCAATTCACATGTTATCTGATGTCATTTCATTATATTTTATCACTTTTATGTTGTATTCTGTTTTCATTTCAGGTTTTAATAAATTATGGAGCTATCACACGAAGAAATCAGAAAAAGAGCAGAAGAGAAGAAAAAAGTGCACAAAATCACACTTTTGGTACATGGTGTTCGCCATGGCCCTAATGGTGTTCTCCATGTACCCAGTCCACGTCAATTACTAATTGAGTAAATGGTGTTCGCCATTATCATGCAGTAACAGAAAAACGTGATTTCTACTTGGACTCTCTCTCCCCACTCTCCTACTTTGTCTAAACTTGTCATGCATGTTCAGAAGGCGGTTTTTTGATTGAGAGTCTCTATATAAGTTAGATTTTTCCAGAGTTCTGAGTAATCCAAGATAGTGCAGAAGCTCTGCTATTTTTTTCTAGTCTTAGGCATATATTACCATTAAAAGTGGCAATCGCTCACATTGGGATATTGTCACAATTCTGTTTTTATTTATTCTTGTACTCTTGGATCAACAAGTATGCCGACATTAATCGAGCATTTTCATTATTACTTCAAATTCCCGCGTTTTATTTCGACTTTACAAGTTTTTACTAGCATTGTTTTAATTATTGTTTTATCGCATCCTTTACTTTAATGATATGTCGTCTTTACATTCAGATACCATGTTTAAGTTATTTATGTTTAATATAATGTCTGACTAAACGTTTTCTGAGACTGGTATATGAGACCGTTGTAACACCCTTTTCTACTCCACAATTTAATGGCAAAGTATTCACATATATCAGAGTAAAATATTAAACTCAATAAAATCATCTCAAAGGGCGTACATTTCCCAAAAAATCAAAAATAGGTCAAGGCTCCGTAAACAACGGGTTTTCCCAAAAGTCATCAAAAATTGCAGCGGAACTCAAAAGGCATAATCAAAAGTTTTCCTTATACGAGGAAAATAATCAAAATAAACAAAACAAATAAATCATGGTTTAACTCAAGACCCCAACCCGATGTTACACTATTAGAGTAAGACCCTATACATTAACTAAAGTGGCCAACAACTCAAAAACTTCAAAAAGATCCTCGACTGCATCCACGGCTAAACCTGGTCATCTGCATGTTATCCATGTGGAGGCAACATTCAAACAGGCAGGGTGAGTAAAATGGTTCATAATAATCAATATAGGAAATCAACATATAAAATGACGTCACTTTCATATTCAACATTATCATATTCATCAATAGACATCAAAGGCCACAACATCATAAATTACTCAAAATCATCTCATAAATGCTAATGCAAAAAAACTCAATGCATGTGGTACCAATCATCATAGCTCGATGGACACTGGGTCATCAACCCTCCATAGATCCCCATTAATAGGATCGATTCTGCTTGAGAACCGGAGCACATCAAAATACCTCACATCCGCACAATGGGATTGAAGCCAAAGTAATCGAGGTCCTGAACCGAAGTCCGGATGCACATGAATGCATGATGCACACGTCAATAATCATCCTCATAATAGCAGCATAGGTGCATCATCATTCATCATAATCATCATCATCAAAACTCATGTCATCATAGAATCATCAAAACTCATGGAAATATCATCATAGCTCATCAATCATTACATCATAGGAAACCTCATATAATCATGTACAAATCACATAACAATCACAGTCATACTCATGTTAATTCGTCAAGGAAATTACAGCATCAAAACATCAAAGCATCGCTGCACAAAATCAACATTCGCGAAACTCTACTACGTTCGCTAGCAAGTTTGCTATGTGAGTCTGGGCGAGTTCTTTGTTGTGCGAAGGATTCTTCGCAGTGCGAGTCTGGGACTAGCTTCGTTCGTTGTGCGAAGGATTCTTCGCTGTGCAAACAACGCGACGATAGATAAACACCGTTACGCACCAGAACCTACGGTTTATTAGGCCAATTTTGTATCATATTCCCGCTCTAAATCCCATAAATCCTTACAACTACACCACAGTCATTAGAGTTCCTCACTATCCAATTTCCCCACAGGGTTAGACAAACGTCGAATCATAGCTTTGGCCACGAAGGCCTAATTTCCCTTAACCCAAATAAATCCCTACGGTTAAAATCTCAATAATAGATTTAGGCCACGAGGGCCAAATTCCCTTTATCTGATAATCAGCCTCAAAAACCTTCAAACCCTTAAATCGACCTTAAATACATTGAAATTATATATTGAAAACAATGAAGGTAATACTCCTCATACCTTAATTGTCGACTCTAAACCTTCTCAAATCTTTCAGAAAACCTTTCGAAACTTTTGCCTCAAACCTCGTCCTCAGAGCTCTGGCCATTATTCTTTTCACGGTCTAACAAAATGAATCTTAATTCCATCACAATTTCCTTTTTGTTAAACCTAGCCTTGGGCCTCAGAATTGGGCTTTCCCAATATTACCCTCACTAACTCCTCCTCAATTGTCCAATTTGCCCTTAGTTAACTTATATTTATTTAAATTAATAATAATACTAATATCTTCATATTATATAATATCATATAAATAAATAACCCAAAATGCATAATTCTCAATATTCCACAACCACCACCGAAAATCACCAAAATGCGAATATTCTTATTTAAATAAATTAAATAAATTAAATAAATATTCCAATAAAATTTTGGGTGCTACAACTCTCTCCGACTTAAAAGAATTTTCACCCTAAAAAATTACCTCAAGAAAACAGAGAAGAATACGACTCCCTCATCTGATCTTCACGCTCCCAAGTCCAACTTTCTCCAGCTGGTCCTCCCCAAACTACCTTCACCAAGGAAATCTCTTTACCTCACAATTGCTTCACTTCTCGTTCATCAATCCGAACCAGAAATGCCTCAACAGTCAAGTCATTTCTCACTTGTACATCATCCATCTGAATCACATGCGACGAATCTGGAATGTACTTCCTCAACTGAGACACGTGAAACACATCATGTAAATTCGCAAGCAATGGTGGTAAAGCAATCTGATATGCTACTTCCCCCACCCTCTGCGAAATCTGATACGGACCAACAAAACGCGATGTGAGTTTTCGAGACTTCAAAGCACGACCAACACCAGTTACTGGCGTAACTCTCAAAAACACGTGATCCCCCTCTTGGAATTCAAGTGCTTTTCTCCTTTTATCATGGTAACTTTTCTGACGACTCTGCGACGCTTTCATCTTTTCTTAGATCATCTTGATCTTTTAAGTCGTCTCTTGCACAATCTCAGATCTGAGTACAGCACTCTCGCCTGACTCATACCAACACAAAAGAGTCCTACACATCCTACCATACAAAGCCTCATACGATGCCATTCCGATACTAGAATGGAAACTTTTATCGTAGGTAAACTCAATCAACGATAAATGACTATCCCACGATTCACCTTGATCCAACACACAAGCTCTCAGCAAATCCTCTAAAGACTGGATAGTTCTCTCTGTCCGTCCATCCGTCTGCGGATGATAGGCAGAACTCAACCTCAAATTAGTACCCAAAGTTGTCTGCAAACTCTCTCAGAACCTCGATGTAAATCTCGGATCTCTATCAGACACAATACTCGAAGGAATACCATGTAGTTTCACAATCTGATCAATATATAATTCGGCAAGCTTCTGCAACGAATAATTGATCCTCATCGGTATAAAATGAACTGATTTAGTCAATCTATCGACAATCACCCAAATCAAATCATATCCCTTCAAAGTCTTCGGTAATCCAATCACAAAATCCATAGAAATGCTATCCCGTTTCCATTCTGGAATATTCAACGGTTGTATTAGACCCGACGGTCTCTGATGTTCAATCTTCGACTTCTGACAAGTCAAACAAGCATACACAAACTCTGCAATTTCCTTCTTCATACTCGGCCACCAAAACAACTTCTTCAAATCTTGATACATCTTTGTGGCACCAGGATGAATACTTAATCCGCTTCTGTGACCTTCCTCAAGAATGCTATTCTTGATTTCTGGCACATCGGGAACATACACTCTATCGCTGAACCTCATCACGCCATTCTCATCGATCCGAAAATCACCCTCGCTACCTTGATTGATTAACGTGAGACGATCCACCAAAATCAAATAAGATTTTTGACCTTCTCTGATTTGTTGGAGAATACCACTAGTCAACTTCAGCATACCCAACTTCACATTGTTAGGAGTCTCTTCACAAACCAAACTCATTTCTCTGAATTGCTCAATCAGTCTTAACTCTCGAACCATAAGCATCGACATATGTCGAGACTTCCTACTTAACGCATCAGCCATAATATTAGCCTTACCAGGATGCTGACTCAATTCAAAATCATAATCCTTCAGAAATTCAAGCCATCTTCTCTGTCTCATGTTCAACTCTTTCTAATCAAACAAATACTTCAGGCTCTTGTGATCACTGAAAACTTCGAACCTAGACCCAAAAAGATAATGTCTCCAAACCTTCAACACAAACACCACAGCGGCCAACTCTAAATCATCTGTAGGATAATTCCTTTCATGAACCTTCAGTTGTATGGAAGCATAAGCAACGACCTGACCATTTTGTATCAGCGCGCCTCTAAGACCCATCTTCGATGCATCACAATACACTACAAAAGACTCACTCAGGTTTGGCAAAATCAACACTGGAGTAGTCGCCAACTTCCTCTTAAGTTCTACAAAACTCTACTCGCAAGCAACATCCCACACATAAGCTTGAACCTTTCGAGTCAACTGAGTCAACGGCAGTGCCAACTTTGAAAAGCCTTCTATAAACCTGCGATAATAACTAGCTAATCCAAGGAAACTTTGAATCTTAGTAGCAGACTATGGAGTCTCCCACTACAACACAGCATCAACTTTCGACGGATCAACAACAATTCCTCCACTAGAAATCACATGGCCAAGGAAACTCACTTTCTTCAACCAAAACTCACACTTGGACAACATGGCATAAAGCTTCTTGTCTCTCAAAACCTGTCATGCCACTCTTAGATGTTGCACATGCTCTTCCTCGGACTTAGAATATATCAAGATATCGTCAATGAACACTACCACAAACTGATCCAAATAAGGATGAAAAATCCTATTCATATACTCCATGAATACACCAGGTGCATTGGATACACCAAACGACATCATAGTATATTCATAGTGTCCATACCTCATCCTGAAAGATGTCTTCGGAATATCATCAGGCTTAACGCGAATCTGATGATAATCAGACCTCAAATCAATCTTGCTAAACACACAAGCACCCACCAATTGGTCCACCAAATCATCAATCCTCGGAAGTGGATACTTATTCTTGATTGTTACTTTATTAAATTGTCGATAATCCACACACAATCTCATGCTACCATCTTTCTTCTTTACCAACAACATAGGAGCACCCCACGGAGAAACACTCGGTCGAATAAACTTCTTCTCAAGCAGCTCTTCCAACTGTTTCTTCAATTCCCCTAACTCATATGCAGACATCCGATAAGGAGCCATCGACATAGGACTAGTGCCCGATATCACATCAATAGTAAACTCTACCTCACGCTCAGGAGGTAAGTCACTCACGTCGTCTGGAAACACATCTGGAAATTCCCGAACAACTAGTAGCTCCATGCTCACTGCTTCATAATCAACTCGAAGTGAGGAAAACAATGCAAACATCTGAGCCTCATCTTCTATGAGTTCTTCTACTTGCTTAGCAGATACAAACATCAACTCTCCATAATCACCAAACTCTAGGAACCTCACAGTCTTGCTATAGTAATCGATATGAACATAGTTGTACTCCAACCAGTTCATCCCGAGAATAACATCGATTTGATGTAAAGGAAGACAGACCAAGTCCATCACAAAATTCTTATCATAAATGGTTAAAGGGCAGCTTAAACAGACTAACGCCGTAGTCACAGAACCATTAGCCAGAGTATCGATAACCATACTCCCAATCATAGAAGATAATTTCAAGTTCAACCTCTTAGAACATTCAAGCGAAATAAACGAATGAGTAGCACCAGTATCAATCATAGCAATCAATTCAACATCATTAATAAAGCAAGTACCTTTGATCAAGTTATTTTTCTTGTATTCTTCTGCAGCACTCAAAGCAAACACTCTGCCATTTGTCTAAGCAGCAGTAGCAGTCTTCTTTGGCTGCTGGCACTGGGTACTGATATGACCCTTCTCACCATAGTTGAAGCAAGTTGGAGCTTCGTCTTTACAGTCAGTAGCTCTATGACCTCTCTTGCCACAATGATGACATCTCAGCATCCTACAAACCTCAGCAGTGTGACCTTGTTCGCCATACTTATAACACTTGCTTGGAGAGTAGCTGCTTCCCCACTTGACTTTTTCCCATCTGAAGCCTTCTGCTTCCCTTTATCAGCAGAAGTCACATATGGTTTCCCTCTATACTGATCTTTCTCTTTCTTCTCACTCAGCTGCTTATAGTGAGTAGATCGAGCTCGACTATCCTCATCATAAATTCTCCTCTTGTCCACCAGTTCCGTAAACTGACGAATCTGCTGGTACCCAATCCCTTGCTTAATCTCTGGTCTCAATCCATTCTCAAACTTGAGACACTTTGACATCTCTGCGTTAGCACGACAGTAACGCGGACAAAACTTTACCAAAGACTCAAACTTTGCCGCTGTCGCAACTCGAAAAATGCGACGGAGAAGGCGAAAAGAAAGACAGAAGAGTTGCCATCGAACTTTATTTATCCCATAAGGGGAAGGGAAAACATCTAGAAAACCCTAAGAAAGAAACGGATAAGATGGTCTCGCGACCAAAGAACGGGTTTGGAAGCCGGTTATGCGAAGGGAAGGTATTAGCACTCCTATCGTACTTAATGGGAACCATTTGTTTATCTACGTGTGAGGTTATTTGCTAAAAGATGATTTCTATAAGGATTATTCCAACGGGGTAAAGAGAAGGGTTAGAAACAGGGGAAAGAGAGGTAACGGGGGAAGAAGAGAGACTCGGTAGGACTTCGCGGTCCTAAGCCTACATATTCTCAACAGATATGAGAAAGTCAGAGTCAATGTAGTTCGGGGAACTACGGGTAAAAAGATGGGAACGTGCTCGGCGAGGATTGGGACCTTCGTGCCTACGTATCTTTACTTAAAAGAAGTAAAGAATCAGAGCAGCCGTAGTTCGGCCTACGGGTGAAGGAAAAAAAAGGGTGCTCGCCAAGACATCGTCGTCTTGTGCCTAAGTATTCCCATCTGGTATGAGAAATCAGAGCAACGTAGTTCGTGAAACTTCTTAACCGGTGTTTTTGTGGATGATTTAGGCGTTACCTGTTTGCGGTAGAACGAACGTAACATATCCTTTTTTAAAAGAGAGTTTTTGCCTATTGAGGCAAGATGTCACATTTGATTTGTGAGTTTATTTTTAGGGGTGAAATAGGTCCTCGGATAGTAACCCCTTTCGGGTAGTACCCAATTCTTTATCTCAAAGTTTTTATTATGAAAAGGTGTGGCGAATACAAGCGTATCTTCGTATTGAAAGATGAGTATCGAAACCACACACTCTACAGTGAGTATCCTGACACTTAGAGAGGAAGAAGTCTACACTCAATCCTCTCTCTTTAGTTAAATACAAAGAGAACTTCATTCTCTTATTAAAAATGTTTTTTAATCTTGAATGGTAAGCGCTTAGCGACAGTGAACCCTAACGATAATGTCAAGCACTCAGGATAGGAGAAGGGCTACGCCTAACCACTCCACAACCCTTCAAGTTTTATTGTGAAAAAAGTTTGAAAATGCACTCGGTACGAGACAAAGGTTTTAGGAGAAAAGATTTTAAAAAGAAGTTTGGAAATGAATATGAATATATACATGATACAGATAATGTACAAGATATATAACGAACAGTCCACCAATTTTGAGTTTTATGGTTTCAATAATTTATTAAGTGTTTTGAAGGAATGTACAAGATGAAGAGATGGATATATACAGGATAACAATATTAACAGGTATATAATAATATGTATAAAAATATAATGACTGAATTTAAAGCAGTTGATATTTGACAGAAAGTAAAGTTAATGGTTAGTTTGTTAGTGAATGGAATCGGGATGAAATGTGACGCTAAACCGTCGTAGCTCGAATCATGATGGAATTCGAACTATAGGAGGTCGCGTAGATTGATATCCGTGCAAAAGACAAGATAGAGAAATGATATTGAGGATCATTCTCCAATTAAATCATGTCGCACGGACCAAAGAAAGGTGGGATCTCGTCTTAATCGAAAACTTTATGTCGATTAATCGAAGGTAGCCTATAACGATCCCAAAGTAAAGAAAATGACCCAAATGGTCATTTTCCATAGATTTGAAATCGAGAAGGTTATCAACTTCGATAAAATGGCGCTTACAAATTGAAAGACTTCATAGATCGTGGAAACTTAAATAAAATCGAAAATAAAGAAGAAAAGAGGAGAGAAAAAGGGTGGTCTCAAAATCATCATTATTATCAATAGTTTGACTAGTAATGATTTTCGGAGGTCTCGTCATCGACCCGAAAAGTGAAAATGAAATAAAATCGGAAAATGAAAAGTTGCAAAGACAATTGGTCTCGGACTTGTTGCTATTCGTCAATAATTTGACAAACTACAACTTGGAGGTCTCTTCATCGACCCATAAAAAAAAAGAGGAAAAACAAAGGTGAAATTAATATAATGAAAACTTAACCAAATGAAAATATGAATAAAAATTCTATGACAATTTTTTAATAATCTCTAAAAAAATTAATTAGAAAAAATATTAGAAACTCTAAAAATTAATTTAAAAATATTGAAAAATCTAAAATTTAGTTAGAAAAAATATACTTATAAAGAAAAACTTATTAAGAAAAATATTATAAAACTATAAAATTTAATTTTATTAAGAAACCAAAAAAACAAGTGGAAGGGGTGGACCGTATGATACTGGGGTGAGAATCAAGAAAGTAAGAGGGGGTGTGTATTAAAACAGTGTGGTGGTGATGAGCATTTCGTGGGCTTATTATGAAGCCCACGTGATGCAAACATCATGAAAACCAGTGTATCACCTCCCCTTTGGACCGCTTCATCTGGCCGGTAAAACAATGCCCTGTAATCTTCAAGCTGCCGTCTAGGGATTGTGTAATGTCCTCTTCGAATCGTTCATATTTGACGAAACCCTTTTCCCAATTTTCTCATACTCTGTCCTCCCAATTTGTTCCCTATTCCTCGCTGAACCCATCATCGAGATGAAGAAGACGGTGGTTTATTCCTTCAATTGAGTCACCGATTGGAGAAGAAACAACCCAAGAAATGAAAGATTCCCCATCAACATCATCAACTATTTCTTCTTCGGCGACATCGACAAGTTCCAATTGAAGAAGAGAATCTCCGTTTACCTTCAAGAATTGAACTTGTTCGTGAATGAGAAACTGCATCGATGAAGAGGTTGCTGAAGATTGGTTTTCCATTTTCACACTAAAACTTATTTTTTTTGTTTTCCTTCTTTCTATTCTGATTTTATAGTCTGACTTGTGAGTTCTGGAGATGTGTAATGGTGGAAAAGAAGGATGAATGGTGGTTAGGTTGAAGGTCGGAGGAGATTGGAGTCGGATTTTGAGTGAAGAACGGATATGGGTTTTTT